>CM046664.1:78454276-79054276 GCA_025594165.1 Tamias sibiricus
GTGTGTAAAGTTATGAGTATTTGCAGAAATATGATCCATAATGTATAACATTTGAAACAGGAAAATGAAATTGATAAGGAATTCTGACTTATCATGTTAGGATCCTTGTTTCAATTTGATAGTGTCAAATCATCATTTCTAATCATCATTGTTTATACATGGTATTCCATGACCTCTTTGGTAGACTAGGAGTAAAAGAGAAAGCTTTTTTTTTTTTTTTTCTTTTTAAAAAATTTTTTTTAGTTGTTGATGGATCTTTATTTATTTATTTGTACGTGGTGCTGAGAATTGAACCCAGTGCCTCATGCATGCTAGGCAAGTGTGCTACCACTGAGTGACAACCCCAGCCCAAAAGAGAAAGCTTTTATAAATTAAATTTCTGTCTTTATTTGCTGCTCTGCCCTCATACTCATCATTTTATTTTCTCTCTCATTTTTTGGGGGGGGGGGGCTGGGAGGGTGTACTGAACTTTGAACACAGGGGCACTTTACCACTGAGCTATATCCCAAACCCTTCTACTTTTCTTTTTATATTTTGAGATAGCTGAAGCTTGCCTTGAACTTGGTAATCCTTCTGCCTCAACCCCCCAAGTAACTGGGATTACAGGCATGCTCTTCTGCCTGTGATTTACCATTTTACTTTCTATCAAGTAGAACCTGCTTATATTGAAGAAGAAAGAAAGAAAGAAAGAAAGAAAAAAGAACTCACGTGATAAATGACCATGTCAGTGATCACTGAGAAACTTGTAGGTAATGTTTGTACCTATTTATTTATTTTTATTTATTTATTTATTTATGTATTGGTACTGGGGATTGAACTCAGGGGCACTCGACCACTGGGCCATATCCCCAGCCCTTTTTTGTATTTTATTAGAGACAGGGTCTCACTAAGTTGCTAAGTGCCTTGCCACTGCAGAGGCTGGCTTTGAACTCTCAATCCTCCTGCCTCAGCCTCCCAAGTGCTAGGATTACAGGTATGCGCCACTGCACCCAGCTTACATTTTTATTTTTGATTGATAGAATTCATTTTTAAAGGGCATTTTGAAGTTTATGGAAAACTTAAGCAGAAAGTACAGAATTTCCACAAAAATCTCTCTGCCAAGTTTCTTCTTTATTCTTTGTTTTGTACATTCTATGGGTTTGACAAATGCATAATAATGTGTACTGACCATTACGTTATCATACAGAATAGTTTCACTTCCCTAAAAATCTCCCGTTTCCTTCTTTTTTTACTTGCCCACCACCTCCAATCCTCTGAACTTTATATTGTCTACACTTTTGCCTTTTCCAGAATGTCATATAATTGCAATCCTATAGTATATAGTCTTCTTAGACTGGCTTCTTTCACTTAGCAATGTGCATTTAAGACTCTTCCATGTCATTTTGTAGTTTGAGAACTCATTTATTTTTATTGCTGGATAATATTCCATTATACAGATGTACCATAATTTGTTTATTTATTTGCTAATTGAAAAATATCTTTGTTGCTTCCAAGTTTTGGCAATTATAAATAAAACTGGTACAAATATTCCAGTGCAGGTTTTTGTATGCATATATGCTTTTAATACATTTGGGTTACTAGTGCCTTTTTTTTTCTTTTTTAACACTTCAGGAAATTAGAATGACAATGAATGAGAACTTTAAAACAGTTTATATAAAAGAGAAAACAGAAGCTTATTTCAAGAAGTATATGTTTGATTCTGCATTGATTAAACATTGCTAACGATTGATACCATTTTGTTAATAATTAGTAATTCATTTTTGAAATTTATTATTTACTTGAGAATGTATGTTTATATTTTGTATGAAATGATATTATTGTCTATAGAGAGAGAACAAAATAACTCTTTTCAGAGCAGGATTCCAGAGTTTATAGACATAGTTTTTGGTATTGTTTGTATGTGTTGAATATGTTAACTTCATATGAATCCAATATGGGATTATTACCTCATTCTAAGAGTCAAACATGCCTAGTCTAGGGAAAAGAAAGAAAGAAACAAACCTCTACTCCTGTCCCCAAATCTTTTACAACTCTTTTGGGTATTTTTTCACCGAACAAAAACTTATTGAATAAACTTATTGAATGCTCTTTGTGTACTGGGGAATAGCAGTTATTAAAACAAAAAATTCTGCCCTCAAAGAGCTTACATTTTAGTGATAGAAACATAAATAAGTAGTATTAGTGGAGAATTCTAGTAAGATTCACAGTGCATCAGATATTTGCAAACAGTGTTGGAAAGAACAAAACTAACAGAGGGCTGTGGCATGGCAGGTGTGTTTGGGGAAACCTTACTGCCCACAGAAACAGTGTGGGAATTAGAGGATGACCTGGGGGTCCTGGGCTTCTCTTGGTGCTGATGAAATGGGGAAATGAAGGGCATAATACTAATTCTGATGATTCCAAGAAGATAAAATTGTAAGATTATGAGTGTTGTGGTAGAGAAGGGGATGGGCTTTCAGGTTTTACTTTTGTCCATGGCTGTATAAATGCTGGGGAGGTTTAGTTCTCCCAGACCTCCAAAACTCTCTTGGTTTGTGCTTATAGAATCCTAGAAGTTAGGGAAGGTAATGTTTTATCTAAAGGATAAAAGGGACAAGGATCTTTGGGGGCAGCTTATGTGAAAAGACCAAAGCTAGGGCAGGGTTAAGGTGTAGACTAAACAGTGCCTCAATTATGTCACTAAATCTCCACGTCCATAGCTCTTTTTGGCCTCAGTGGTATCTGATTCCTTCTAAGGCAACTCATTTTGCCATTATGCCAGTGGCATCTGTGGAGTTACAGGTAGAGAACAAATGTATGTTATTTCCTGCTTGGCATCAGAAAGAAAGAAAAAAGAGATGGCTCTGGTTTTTTTATAGAAGCATTCAATATAAAGCAAAATTTATTACAAAGTTTTCTTCCTTGTGTTATGTTTTGTGTCTTGTTTGCTAGTCACTTGTAATTTTTATGTGTGAGACCAGGTAGAACCTCAGCCTAATCGTTGTGTAATTCAGATTGCATCTCCCTGGCAAAACTGGAATGTTAAAACTCTGTGAATTATTTTTGCCAGGGCGATTATTCTTTCATCCAGAATTGTGACCATTTTTCAATATATTCTGAGTTTCATAGCTTGGAGACTGCCAATTATAGCTGATTAGCTGAAATTCAAGACACACTACTTTGCAGTGTATATTTGATGTTGACAGGCTTAGCTTTAAAAATAGTACTTTCACTGTGTGATTTTTTACTACATTTGTTCGTTTTGTTTGGATTTAATAAGTAAGCTGGGATTGTTTATTCTGAAATAGATAGCCACACCTCTTCACACCTTTTAGAATGTTAAGTTTCTAATACATGCCATATATATTTGCTGTTGTTCACTTGACTTCTGTTTCTTTAAAGAAATGTCTTAACTGTGCCAGTGACCTGTGAGTTCAGTCTCTGTACATACAGTCTCTGTCATTATATTCTTCCTAGTCCACAGAGGGTGCCTGCTAGTTGCATTGGATCTTTTTTACAAACCTCATGGTACATACTATGCCATAGTCCTCTTTTTTTTGGTACCAGGGATTGAACTCAGGGGCACTCGACTACTGGGCCACATCCCCAGCCCTTTTTTGTATTTTATTTAGAGACAGGGTCTCACTGAGTTGCTAAGTGCCTCGCCATTGCTGAGGTTGACTTTGAACTCGCGATCCTCTGGCCTCAGCCTCCCAAAGTGCTGGGATTACAGGCGTGCGCCACCGCGCCCGGCTCATAGTCCTCTTTTAAAGGATGCATTATATACATGTTACTGAGATTTGGTTTTGTTTTTATCTTTGTTACCCCACTATCTAACCGTCAATGAAAGAAAGGCAAAGGTATACAGACATTGAGGGGCTGCCATGAGGACTCTGCTCCATAGAAGAAATCAGTACAACCCCTGTAATGTCTTCCCTCTGAGGAAGGATGCAAGTAATAGAGTGAAGCAGATGTATGCACACATTCTGAGAGGAGGCAGGTTGTAGAATCCAGGAAGCTGAAGCAGGAATCAGAAAGAAGACAGTGTTATCAGACAATGGAGAAGGGCTGTGCAGAGAAATTGGTGGGTTAGCATAGGAGAGAAGCAGCCAAAGGAAAGTCCAAGTTTGGAAGACTCAGACTTGCCTTGTGACTCTTCAAACTGCTCTATACTGGGAATAGGTAGATTCTGTTCTTTAACTCATCATACCATAATGAAATTATGGTATTTGCTGGCAAATGGATGGAAATGAACAAAGTCATGCTAAGTGAAATAAGCCAGGCCCTGGAAGTCAAAGGTCACATGTGGAAGCTAGGGTAAAATAAAGGAAAGGGGTGGGGGGGGGGAGGATAGGCTATCACAAAGATAAAGGGAAGAGCAGTAAAGGAGAAGGAGATCAAGAGGCAGAGTGGAGGGATGGGTTACTTTCAGTAACCCCTCTACCTCCCCATTACATCACCCGACATATGCTGAGTGTTTCTGTTTCAGAGTTGTCTGAAAGAATTGATGTGTCACAATCGCCTATTAAATAATAAATCATGTTTTGAATAATGATAATATTTAACTCAAATAAAGACCTGTACAGTGAAATAGTCTAAAACGAGGCTGACAAATGCCACAAATGGAGGTGGAATGTGTGAAAAAGAAATGAGATTATAGGTTTTTGTGCTAAATTTTCTTTCTGTGTGTAGATTTTATTCATCCTTATATATAGTTTATCTGGTTATGTCACAGTTATTAAGAAACTGTGTAATAGTGTAAATGAGGAAGAAAAGATGGCTATCTACTAAATTGGTTTGGAGGAAATTTCTTAATATACTGTCTTGGTCAAACTGCTAAGACTCACTGATTCAGTATGAACTTTGAGAATTTTTTTTTTTAAAATTAGAGCTTTATAGTCATAGATAGTAGTTGGGTTTATCCCAATAAACTCATACATACATAGAATTCAATTTTAGTTCATGATTCCCCCCTTTACCCTCACCCTTTTCCTTCCAGTCCTCCCTCCCCTCCCTCATCCTACTTCCTCTACTAGACTTCCCTTTGCTTGTCTATTTATATATCATTTTTCTTTTTACTTATACATAAAGGTGACATTCTTTGTGGTATATCTGTATATGCACATAAATGATTTTTTAAAAAAAATTTTGGTACCAAGGATTGAACTCTGGGGCACATCCCCAGCTCTTTTTTTATTTTGTAAATTTTTGACACAGGCTCTTGCTAAGTTGCTTAGGGCCTTACTAAGTTGCTGAAGCTGACTTTGAACTTGAGATCTTCCTGCTTCAGCCTCTCAAGCTGCTGGAATTGCAGGCACATGCCACTGTGCCTAACCCTATCATGCTTGTTTAAGAATTCATTCTGCATTGCCTTCCCTTTCCTATCCCTCCACTCTGCCTCTTGATCTCCTTCTCCTTTACTGCTCTTCCCTTTATCTTTGTGATAGCCTATCCTCCCCCCCTACCCCTTTCCTTTATTTTACCCTAGCTTCCACGTGTGACCTTTGACTTTCAGGGCCTGGCTTATTTCACTTAGCATGACTTTGTTCATTTCCATCCATTTGCCAGCAAATACCATAATTTCATTCTTTTTTATGGCTGAGTACAACCCCATGTGTGTGTGTGTGTGTGTGTGTGTGTGTGTGTGTGTATGAATGAATATATATATATATAAAATAAGAGAAATGAGATCTTGACAGCATCACTGGCAATTATACTTCATCATCTAGAATTTTCTTTGTATTTTAATGTTTTTGGTTATTTGAAAAATTCCCATTATTAAATAGTTTTTAATACATACATAAACTTCATAGGGAGACAGTAAATTGAGCCAGTTTTTGTGGCTTCGAGTGCCTAAAAACCATATATCGATTCATATTCCTTTTTTTCCATCCCACAATTTAACATAATGACTTTCATGATAGTTTCCTGTGAATTTGAATTGCTTTGAAAGGTAGTAACAAATAGTACATCCAAGCTTAGGTCTAGAGAAATAAAACTTTTATAAGGTGAGCAAAATATCAGACTTTCAAATACAAGTTAGTATTTGATAAATGTTAATATTAAAATAATGGTAATTCTTGGAAATATGATTTAATGACATTGTTCTTCTTGACTTGAAGGGCTTTTTGAGAATAGCCTCTTTTTTTAAATTACAAATAAGTGATAGTAGTACATTCCTATTAGATGTCTTGGTTTCAATACTGAACTCCTTCTGACTTTATGCTATGATTTCCCATTGGTTTTTCCAATTATTAACAATCTATGCCAGTTTAAACATGTTTAGCTTACTTGACACAAGTAATTCTATACTTTTTAGGAAAATTAAAATCACAGTACTGTTATGAATATATTTCTTTGAAAGTATACTAATCATTTTATGCATATGTATTAAAACAGGTTTATCAAATCATTTACTTTTTAAAAGGTATTATTCTTTTGAACATGCAACTTTTATGTAAGGCTGGTATTTATACAGTATTTGAAAACATTAAGAAAAGCGCATTTGAGGAAAATGTTGTGGTATTAGGAAATGTAAAATCCTATAGAAGATGCATTGCTTTGCCCATGGATCTCATAAATGCAGTGGCATTTACTGAATACTGATATTTTCAAAACAATTTATTTCTTATAGCTAAATCTTCTGAGACATGCAATGTTATTCCTTTAAGGAGAGAGTTTGAAAGTATTTGATTTCTGTTCTGTTAGAATTTGCTATAACATCTTATTTATATGTAAACCAAAAGTATCAAACCAAAAATAAAAAAAAAAGGAAGGGAAAATACTACATTCAACAGTTACACATGTCTAATTTATTGAAAAAGGTCTATATTATTGGCATTGTTATTTAAGAATCTTTGGTCTCTTCTATAAAACATAATATTTTATGAATTTTTTTTTTTTCAAAAAACATGCCAGCTGAGCATGGTGACATATGCCTGAAATCATAGTGACTTGGTAGGCTGAGGCAGGGAGTTTGCAAATTTGAGCCCAGTTTGAACAATTTAGTTAGACTTTGCCTAAAAATAAATAATTAGAAAAAGCTGGAGATGTAGCTCAGGAGCAGGGCACTTGCCTAGAATGTGTGAGGTCCCCAGCCAATAAGCTGGGCATGGTGGTGCATGCATGTAATCCCAGCAGCTCAGGAGGTTGAGGCAGGTAGATTTCAAAGTCAGTCTCAGCAACTTAGCAAGGCCCCTATGCAACTTAGCCTCTAAATAAAATATAAAAACTTGCAGGGTATTTGGCTCCATGGTTTAGTGCTCCTGGGTTCAATCCCTAGTACCAAAAGAAAATTAAAAAAAACTTGCAGTAGCCGGGCACGGTGGCGCACGCCTGTAATCCCAGCACTTGGGAGGCTGAGGCAGGAGGATCGCGAGTTCAAAGCCAGCCTCAGCAAAGGCGAGGCACTTAGCAACTCAGTGAGACCCTGTCTCTAAATAAAATACAAAAAAAGGGCTGGGATGTGGCCCAGTGGTCGAGTGCCCCTGAGTTCAATTCCTGGTACAAAAAAACAAAACAAAACAAAACAAAACAAAAACCTTGCAGTACTATCTTCCTTTGTGGATTAAAAAACAAAAAACAAACAAACAAACAAACAAAACCTAGAATTAATTAAACCTTCAAATGTTGAAGCCAATTGATGGAAAACCTGGGCTAGATTCTAGATACTTAAATCTTTTGGCCAGTACATTTTGTAGTATACCAAATTAGTGGAAACGCATAAAAGTCACCCAAAGAAATGTTCAAAGTATTATATAATTTCATCATCTTATGTTTTTATGTTTTTTCCTATACATTTATTGTTGCTGTTATTGTTTCCAGCAAAGGAAACAGACTGATTTAAAAGCTGAAAAGGAATTCCTTAAAAGTATGTAGAATGAGAAGAGTTCACAGAATTGAAGAGAGACTGCAGAGAACCAGGCAGATCTGGAAGGTCTTGGTAGTAGGAGCACTCAAAAGAAAAGCGAAGAAAGAAAAACCCAGGCTCTGTTGCTGGCATGAATCAACTCTAACCATCTCTTTGATATGTGTGTAGTGTCTACCTGATAATATACCATGTGTCTGATTGACTGAGCTTGTGTTGTATGCTCACATTTCTATATACCAGCAGAGTGAGCACAGGGTTTTCTTGAAGCAACCTTCAAGGGGATGCCTTTGGTTGGGAATAAAAGTTCCCAAATATGAGTTGGGATGAGCTCCAGAACGGAGCTGGAGCCTCGGTTGCCACATATATCTAGTTACCTGGTAATTGTTCATATTGTATTAGAAAACATATTTTTTTTCTGCCTCCAATATAATTAGTCTTTTCTTTAAAGTATACTTAAATTTTTAAAAAGTGTGTATTATCTAATATATAGAGAGAATATTTTAAGTTTTTGTACCATTGCTTTGTTTACTCAGTAATACTTCCCTTCCTCCACCCCCATGAATGGTCAGAAGAAGAAAAAGAGAATTGAATCTAAGATAGTGTTTCTTTTTATATTTTATATACAGCATTTGCTGCCCACAGTGAATGGAAATAATAGCTATAATTTGTTGCTTGCCTACAGGTTTAAAGTATTGGATTTAAAGTAGTATGTGAACATTTTATCTATGTTTTCAATACAAGAACCATTGAGGTCAGAATCTTGGGTTCAGAGAGATAATGAAGGTGTAGTGGAACATAGTGTTTACAAGTATGAGTTGTAGAGTTAGATTCCCTGGGTATAAATTCTGTGTCTAACTGTATGACCCTGGGCAAGTAACTTAACATTTCTGTTTCTGATCTTTTCCCATCTGAAAAGAGGGTAAATAATAAGATCTATTTCATAAGACTGACTAGAAATAAAAAAAAAAAAGACATAACACATAGTAAGTGGTGATTAGCATGATGCCTGGTACTTAGTAAGCAATAAATTTTAGCTATAATTATTTGTATTATTCTCGTTAACTGTGTTGTTTTATTAAAAATAACACCTCATATTTGTTGATAGGAAAAAGTACTACCAAGTTAAGGAAGAAGGAAGATAGCTAAACACAAAGTAACTCAACTTTAAAACAATATTATGCTTTTTAACCTGGTTGAATAAAACAAATTGATGACTGTTACTTCAAAAATACTTATTCACCTATGTCCTGTTGTGCTTGCATTGTGACTTTTTATAATCACATAGTAGTTTTGAAGGACTCACTGAAACAACTTATAGAGCATGATTTTTGCCCTTTATTCTCTTTTCTAACATAATCTTGCCCCACACAAGAGTACATGCAACACATGTAGTTGTAAAGCATGATTGTAAGAGGATCAACTGTGAGTCTGTCACCCAGGAGGGTGAGCTCCTGGTGTCATCAATGAATTCCTCCCCTCTCTGACAGAAGGTGAATTTTATGTTTCTCATCCCTATGTTTTTTCTTCACATTAATCTTGTTATTTGAAAGTAATCTTAAACTTACATAAAAGTTACATGAAAGAATGCCCATATACTTTTAAAACTAGAATTTATCTAGTGTTAACATTTTGTTTCCTTTGTTTTTTCATGTGAGCTATCTTTCCTCACATATATATGTGGATGTATGTATACACATACACTGAGAGAATGAAAAAAAATCTGTATTATATAGATGAATGTATAGGGAGGATAATAGAGAATAAAATGTGTGCAGAAAATATGAATATTCTTTCTTTTCTCAGAATCTTTTGAAAGTTATGGATATTATTGCCTTCCTTTACCTAAATATTTCAATGTGATTTCCTAAGAGTAAAATATTGTTTTTTGTTTAACTACAATACACTTTTCCAACGTCAATGAATTAAATATTGCTATAATGCTATTATCTTAACTTATAGCTCATATTTGAATTTTGTCAGTATGTACTTTATAAAATTTGTTTATTTATTTCTCTCCAGTACAAGATCCAGTATAGTATTATGTATTGTATTTGGTTGTCATGTCTCCTTCATCTCTTGTTATCTTCAATCTTTAACAATTCTTCAGCCTGCTTTTTTGTCACGTATAACATCAATTTATTTGAAGAATAGAGGGCTCTCCCTCCCTCTCTCCCTACTGCTTTTTTTTTTTTTTTTTTTTTTTTTTTTATAGAATGCTTCTCCTTTGGGGTTGGTCTGATATTTCCCCTTGATTTAGATTCAAATTTTGCATTCCAAGCCAAAATATTAAGTAAGTGATGTTTTCCTTTCCAGGTATCACGTCTGAAGGCACTCAATGTTTGCCTGATTAAGGTTTTGTCCAGTTTCTTTATTGCATAGATGCTAATTATGCCCTTGCTTTTGTTTGTTTTTTTTGTTTACATATTTTTTAAGTTGTCGATGGACCTTTATTTTATGTATTCATATGTTGTGTTGAGTATCAAACCCAGGGCCTCACATGTGCTAGGCAAGCGTTCTCCCACTGAGCCACAAGTCCAGCCCATGCCCTTGCTTTTAATAAGCAATCTTTGGGGAGATTTTCAGACTCTCCTTATGTTTTGCTCCTAGTAGAAATTTCTCCTTTTGACTTAGTGTCTGTTAATAATTCTTGCCTTGACCAGGCATTTTTGTGGTGGCTGAAAAATTATTATATTCCAGTGCCATCATCTCCTTCACCAGTCAGACTTCAACATTCTACTATGAAACTTGCCTCTGGTATTTCTATCTTTTTTAATTGTTTTTCCTTCTTTCCCCAGTGGCTTACAATTCTGAGAACTTGTGACAAGCAGTACCTTTTTTGAGTATTTCCTTATTTTATGGCATAAAAAGCTACTCAAGAACAATTATGTATTTTTCTGTCCCTAGACCCAGCCATTTCTTTAAAAGTCACAGTTCACTTTAGAGGAGTGGCATTAAAAACAAAATCTGAGTACTAGGTTCACTGTACCTGAAATTTGATTAAATTTTGGTTTATAACCAGTTGGCAATTGTTTCTTCTTTTCATCGTTAAACAGGTTTTTGTTATTTATTGGGTTTTCTCTTTTAAGTCAAGATGCCTCCTTCGGAACCTATGTTTTAACTCTCTAAGCCTTATAGTTCTTTGTATGTTTATCAAGGTGTTCCTCATATGAATGTCATGATTGGCTGCCATGTTGTAGGAAATCCAATAACTGCTCTAGTGTGGCAGGATACAAGCAGCTGTATGAGATTAATAATAATGCCTGTCATGGACAGATGAAATAAAGTATTATGATGTGGCATTGTTGAAAAGGATAAGCGTGAAAATAGTTTCAAGAAATGAAATATTCATGTTGGCAGATCGTGTTTCAGAACCTGAACAGTTTCAAATAATCACTTATATCTTCTACATCTTTCATGAAGTACAGGAAACTAAGGAAATATAGGATTGTGCAAAGGCCACTCCAGGATATTAATTTTATATTGAATTAAATTCAAAAGTTCAGCATCAGAAAGGTTAAGACCTTCTCATTTAAAGTTTATCTTATTTCTTAAGATATTCCCCCCCCCCCTTTTTTAGTGTTCTAACCACAATTTTTGCTATAATGGATCTGGTTTTAGCAAAAAGGACTAATTGCAATAATGTATACATAATGTTTATAGTTTACATATGATGTTTCACTATATCACTGATTTGACCCCACATACCTACACTGATTCTGTAATTACTGTTATTATTATAGAAAATGTTACTGAGACAAATTATGTAATTTCACCAAAATATTAGAGCCATTCTCTCTCTCTCTCTGTTTCTCTCTCTCTCTCTCTCTCTATATATATATATATATATATATACCTTGTCTTGTTGCAAAAAAAGGGAATTGAGGCTGATTATTTAAAAACAAAACATAAAACCATCAGATAACATTCATGCCAAAAGAACATGAATAGTGAAGAAACAAATATGCCAACTGTAAGATCTACTCTTTTTTAAATTGTTTTTTTTTTTTTATACATGGACAAGATGTCATTCTTTTGTTTATTTATCTTTATGTGGTGCTGAGGATCGAACCCAGTGCCTCACATGTGCAAGGCAAGCACTCTGCCACTGAGCCAGAACCCTGGCCCTAGATCTATTCTTATGATTAAGAATTAAATTTCAGGGCTGGGGTTGTGGCTCAGCGGTAGAGCGCTCGCCTAGCAAGTGCACGGCCTGGGTTCGATCCTCAGCACCACATACAAATAAACGCATCGTGTACAACTAAAGCAAATAAATAAATATTAAAAAAGAATTAAATTTCATTTTATTCAACTAGGCTTTCAATATTCATTACCTTATTTGTGCTATTAGGTTTGAAATTAAAATAGAAAGAGATTTAAAGAAATTTTCTGAATATAAAATGATAAGTTCTGGGGAGTACAAGGAAAATAAACCTGACTTATTGTGTGGGTGTTTGAAAGGGGGAATGATATGTGGAGGTGTCAGACATGAAAAAGAGATGGCTAAGTTAAGCCTTGAAGGACAGGTAAAAATTTGGTAGGGGATAACTAGGACAAGGGTATTCTAGAAAGAGACAACATGATGGACAGTTAATAGAGACATAAAACCACATGATGTGTGCAGGGACTTAAGAAAGCAATTATAGGAGGAAATGGGAGGTGGTTGCAAGTTGAGCCTGGAGAGGTAAATAGTGGTCAGGTAATCATGTCATCACATTCTTTATTTTCAAGTTAAAGATACCTTGAAGGCTTTTAAACAAAGGAGTGTCATGATCAGATTAGTTTTATAAATCCTCTTTTTAAATTGTGGAGTGGATGGACTGAGGGGAGGAAAGAATATAGGTGAACAGGAAAGCTAGTCTAACACTTCAAAAGTTCAGGATAATGATGAAGAGAGGCATTTCTAATTTGTTTATAGTTCAAGCTTTATGGTCTGAGGACATGAACTGGCCCAGTGCTGATAAGATGGACAAAAAATGGAAATATGAGTGTCACCTAATTCTTATGATCAGAAAGGTTGAAATGTCATTTTTTTTAGAGACAAATGTTTTTTTATACATTACATTTACAAAATTATTTTTCCCTTTCTTAGGTCAATGTTTCTCAAAATTTTACCTGCATAGGAATCACCTGGGGATTTTGTTAAACTCAGATTCTCACTTATTCAGTTTGGGGCAGGGTCCCCAAATTTTCAAGGTTAGAGATAATTCTTTATGCTGTTGTTCTGAGGTTAATACTTTGAGTAGCAAGAATTTAGATCTTTTTTAGTATTCTGATGACTGTGGCACCAATAATAATGTAATAAATACAGAGGTCATCTTCATAATGATTGCTTTCTGTGAATGTGCTTTGGGGTTACATCTGGAGGGAGGGAGAGAGGGAAGAAGAGAAGGATGGGGTGGGGTAGAGAGGGGGAAAAAGAGAAAGGAGAGAGAACTTAAAATACTTAGAGTGCTGAAGGATAGAATGTCTTTTAGCACTGAGGTCTTCAAAATGGTACATGATTACTTTCCAAAGGGCACATAATTGATTTTGAAGAAATCAGTTTTTCAGACTTTATCATACTCTTTCCTAAAATTCATCCACCCAAACCCTGCAAAAACACGTTTGCCTTTTCTATCTTTTATTTCATAATTTTCTCTCATAAGGAGGAAGGCAGATCTCTCACCTAGCACTAAGCTTATTATGGTACATATCTCTAAGGTGGAAAATTTCCCTTGCATCAAGAGTGGATTAGTTAGAAAGTATTGGTATTGTTACTGAAAAAGCAAATGACCTGGACACTTGGTAAGAAGTCCTTTTGCATCTCAGAGGCTTCCTAATTTTTTGTTTTTTTTTCAAATTTATAGGAAGATGTAATTGTGTTATCAATTATCAGTTGAAAGATTATAAGAACATTAGATGTATGAAAACTGATTTTGAACATTGGAGTAGTATTGCTACTTGAATAAATGAACAAGGGCTTTTAAGTCCTTTCATAAGAAGAGAAAATAAAAAATGGAAAGAAAATTGAAGTGGAACCTAGTCTTATAATAGCAATAACTAATAATCATTCAGAAACATATGAACTATTTAAAAAAAGCTAGCCTTATCCATTTCATTAAGAAATGTATTTCCAACATACTTTTTTTTAGTTTGAACATTATAGTTTTGGGAAATAAGACAAGCTTTAAAAGTTCAGTTTTAAGATTTTAACATAAATATTTTTGTTATAGAGAAGTATGATAGGGTGACCAATTAAAATCTTTCAGAAATAAAAGAGTAAAATTCTGTGGGAAATTGTGGATATGAGTTTAAGCAAAAAAGTAGACGACATCAAATTTCTAACCCTGGTTCATTTTTAAGAAATGGATGCTGATTTTTATCAAAATACTGTGCATTTTAGATACCTTTAGTACTCTTCAAGAAGTGATGTAATAGTTAAAAATGGCAACATTTACAGCATAGTGAATATTATATCTTTTTTTTTCTAAAACTTTTCAAGCCATTTATTTTATAACATAAACTTTATAACAAACAATTAAAACTTCTAAAGTTAAAAGTATAATCTAGGAAATAAAAATAAACTGGATGAATTAACAGTGGATTAGACATTCAGAAGGTGAGATTAGCAAATTTAAAGACAAAGTGATAAAAATTATCAGATCAAAGCACATATTTTATTTATTTATATTTTTTGCAATTTCCAAGGTAGATTTTACCTATTATAAAATACACTTACAAGTTAGACTGGTTTCTTCAATTTCTTTTTCTTTTCCTTTTATTCTAAATTGATATATAGCAGAAAGCATTACAATTTTTATTACATTTATACAGCACATTTTTACATATCTCTTGTTGTATACAAAGTATATTAACACCATGTCTTCATACATGCACTTAGGGTAATGACATCCATCTCATATTACCATCTTTTTTTTTTATTAACCCTTTTGCCCCCTCTCTTCCCCTCCCTCCCCATTGGCATTTCTAGTGTTCCTCTAATCCTCCTATGCTCCCCAGCCCAAACCCACTGTGAATCAGCCTTCTTATATCAGAGAAAACATTCAGCATTTGGATTTTTGGGATTGGCTAACTTCACTTAGCATTATATTCTCCAACTTCATCCATTTACCTGTGAATGCCATTATTTTATTCTCTTATTGCTGAGTAATATTCCATTGTGTATATATATATACCACATTTTCTTCATCTAATCATCTACTGAATTGCATCTAGGTTGATTCCAAGGAGTGGGTTAGCTGGGTCATCAGGTGGTTCCATTCCCAATTTTCCAAGGAATCTCCATACTGCTTTCCATATTGGCTGTACCATTTTGAGGTCCCACCAGCAATGTATGAGTGTGCCTTTTTCTCCACATGCTCTCCAACATTTATTATTGTTTGTGTTCTTAATAGCTGTCATTCAGACTGGAGTGAAATGAAATCTTAGAGTAGTTTTGATTTGCATTTCTCTAATTGCTAGGGATGTTGGACTTTTTTTGTGTATTTGTTTCTGATTGTATATCTTCTTCTGAGAAGTGTCTGTTCAGTTTCTTGGCCCATTTATTGATTGGGTTATCTGTTTTGTTGGTGTTAAGATTTTTGAGTTCTTTATATATTCTAGAGATTAGTGCTCTATCTCACATGCATGTGGTAAAAATTTATTCCCAATCATTAGGCTCTCTATTCACCTCACTGATTGTTTCTTTTGCTGAGAAGTAGCTTTTTAGTTTGAATCTATCCCATTTATTGATTCTTGATATTAATTCTTGCCCTATAGGAGTCTCATTAAGGAAGTTGGGAACTAATCCGACATAATGGAGATTAGGGCCTACTTTTTCTTCTATTAGGTGTAGTGTCTCTGGTTAAATTACTAGGTCCTTGATCCACTTTGAGTTGAGTTTTGTGCATGGTGAGAGATAGGGGTTTAATTTCATTTTCTTGCAAATGGATTTCCAGTTTTCCCAGCACCATTTGTTGAAGAGGCTATCTTGTCTCCAATGTACATTTTTGGCACCTTTGTCTAATATAAGATAACTATGATTGTATGCATTAGTCTCTGTGTCCTCTATTCTATACCATTGGTCTACAAGTCTATTTTGGTGCCAACATCATGCTGTTTTTGTTATTATTGCTCTGTAGTATAATTTAAGGTCTGGTATAGTGATGCTACCTGCTTCACTCTTCTTGCTAAGGATTGCGTTAGCTATTTTGGGTCTCTTATTTTTCCAGATGAATTTCATGACTGCTTTTTCTATTTCTATGAGGAATGTCATTGGGATTTTGATTGGAATTGCATTAAATCTGTATAATGCTTTTGGTAGTATGGTCATTTTGACAATATTAATTCTGCCTATCCAGAACAAGGTAGATCTTTCCATCTTCTAAGGTCTTGTATAATTTCTTTCTTTAGTGTTCTGTAGTTTTCATTATAGAGGTCTTTCACATCTTTTGTTGATTCCCAAGTCTTTTATTTATTTATTTTCGATGCTTTCATAAATAGGATAGTTTTCCTCATTTCCCTTTCAGAGGATTTGTGACTGATCTAGAGAAATACCTTTGGTTTATGGGTGTTGATTTTATATCCTGCTACTTTGCCGAATTCATTTATGAGTTCTAGAAGTTTTCTGTTGGTATTTTTGGGTCTTCTTGGTGTAAAATCATATCGTCAGCGAATAGTGATAATTTGAGTTCTACTTTATCTATCTGTATCCCTTTAATTTCTTTCATCTGTCTTATAGCTCTGGCCAGTGTTTCAAAAATGATGTTAACTAGAAGTGGTGAAAGAGGGCATCCCTGTCTTGTTCCAGTTTTTAGAGGGAACATTTTTAATTTTTCTCCATTTAGAATGATGTTGACCTGGGGCTTAGCATAGATAGCTTTATACGATGTTGAGATATGTTCCTGTTATCCTTAGTTTTTCTAGTGTTTTGAACATGAAGGGGTGTTGTATTTTTTGAATGCTTTTTCTGACTCGA
Organism: Tamias sibiricus; assembly: GCA_025594165.1. Lineage (NCBI taxonomy): Eukaryota > Metazoa > Chordata > Mammalia > Rodentia > Sciuridae > Tamias > Tamias sibiricus. The sequence continues at coordinate 78,471,082 of CM046664.1, forward strand.
TTGAGATAACAATATGGTTCTTATCTTTAAGTCTATTGATGTGATGAATTACATTTATTGATTTCCATATGTTGAACCAACCTTGCATCCCTGGAATGAACCCCACTTGATCTTTTTGATAAGTTTTTGTATCGATTTGCCAGAATTTTAATGAGAACTTTTGCATCTATGTTCATTAGAGATATTGGTCTGTAGTTTTCTTTCTTTGATGTGTTTTTGCCTGGTTTTGGAATCAGGGTGATATTCACCTCATAGAATGAGTTTGGAAGTACTCCCTCTTTTTCTACTTCCTCAATAAATTGAAGAGTATTGGTATTAGTTCTTTTTTAATGGTCTTGTAGAACTTGACTGTGTATCCATCGGGTCCTGGGCTTTTCTGGGTCCTGCGCAGCTTGGTGTGGGCAGAACTCAAGGGGTTACAGTTTCTACCCTTTAATTGCGGGGGCGCCTGGCAATCCAACCAGTGTTTGACAAGGATCCACTGGGAGAATGATGTTTGCAAGGACTCATCATCTCGAGATTATGCCAGATGTATGCCTCTGGGCTCTGGTGCCTTTTCTGCACTATTTTCCTAATAATACAATACTCATACTATTTTCTAGTGGTGATTGCTGGGGGTAAGGGAAATACTACAGCATTTTCTGAGAATATTAATAAAACATTAGAAACCATAACCCCTTCCCTACCACAAATAGTAAATAATTTTCTGCCACCGTGTGATGTGTCTTTTTCCTGGGGCAATTGTTTTAAATATGTATTGTTATATATGAGAACAGTCACAGAGCCACCTGTTTCTCCAGTTATGAGTACGCAAAAAGCACATAGTCTCACTGATAGTAATCAGAAACAGAATAAAATCAAAGTACTTCCTGCTAAAGAGACCCCATGGGAAAAGGTCCCTTTGGTGCCTGTGACCCCGTTCTAGTAAGATTTACTTTACTAAACAATATGGCAATTATCTACAAGGAAATTTGCCATGGTAACCACTGAGATCACTGCCCTCTTGACTAACCCGAACTTAAAGTTTAACTTAGGGAAGAATAGAGTCATAAGGTCTAATATGCTTACTATTATGAAATATAAGTGCTAAGTACATCTAGGTAGAAATAGGAACTTAAGATCAACTTTACTGATTATATTCATAAATTTAAGATAAACTTTACTGATCATATTCATAGAACAATAGTAGGAGTTATGGTGGGGGTCATTAACTCATATAATTACATTTCCTAATAGGTCTGTTCTGTACTAGGAGTTCTATGGGTTTTTTGCTAACTACATTCTTGGCATGATATGCTTTAAAAAATATATAAAAACTGTGTGTGAAATCAATAAAGTTGTCAGCATTCTACACTGGCCTGTGAGTCTGTGTGGTTGCTGTCCATCCATCACCGACGCTGTCTACCCCGTCAGAACCCCTCGACCAGGAAGACCCCCGACCCTGCTAGGGCTGGACCCTGGCATTTAATCTTATAGTGTCCCTGCAGTTTCCTGATGTCTTGTCATGGTGAAGGGCTTCCAATCCCAAACTGGTGTCCCAAGATGGAAGCTGCCACAACTGAAGATGGTGATAGTGGCTGTGGAGGTAACCTGAGATGGTGGTGGAGGTGTCCAAAGATAGAGGTGTCCTAAGATGGACCTGACCACTTTCAGAGGTGTGGCTGAAAGTGCAGGCCGTCAAATGGTGTTGGGTGGGTAACTTGTTGGGAGATCCAGTCCTGTGAAGCGTGATGCTGCAGCAGGCAGCTGTCTCTAGTCACTGTCACTTGTCAGAAGGTTGAGGTTCCCACGTGAGGGCTATGGAGATGGATGTAGTGTTCCATGATGGAGGCAGGCAGGGTGGACCATAGTCTTGGTAAATGGGGAACCTCAAGGAAGGCTCCACCCCATATCTCCACCCATGGGCCATCCTGGGCCTTCCTGTGCTCCATGGATGTTGGCATTACTGTCCTGTCCTGCTTGTTCTCTGTGGAGGTCAGCTAGGCTTCCCTGGGCCTGCCTGTGCTTTGTAGAGGTTGGTGGGGCTGTTCTGGGCCTGCCTGAGCTCCGCGGGTATAGGTGGGGCTATCCTGGGCCTGCCTGCACTCAGTGGGTGTAGGTGGGGAAGATTATATCTTTTTTGATCATTTCAACTTGTGATGAAAAATCTTAGATGTCAAGAAATAGTATGCATTATGAAGTTTTAGAAAATTTTAAAAAGGAGTATGGAAGACAAAAAATGAAGGTTATTGCTTCAAATCTTCTTTCATAGAACATTGCTTTCTTCACTGTGTCTCTGTATAAAATTTGGATGATGTGCAGGGCACGGTGGCCCACGCCTGTAATCCCAGCACTTGGGAGGCTGAGGCAGGAGGATGGCAAATTCAAAGCCAGCCTCAGCAATGGTGAGACACTAAGCAACTAAGTGAGACCCTGTCTCTAAAAAAACAAGAAAAAGGGCTGGGGATGTGGCCCAGTGCTCAAGTGCCTCTGAGTTCAATCCCTGGTACCAAAAAAAAAAAAAAAAAAAAAAAAAAAAAATAAAAGGATGAGAAATAAAACTATGATCAAGCTCATTGAGAGTATGTTGTTTGTTAGTAATAAAGAGTAGAGTCCTGGGTTGTAAATGTCTCACAAGCAGCTTTATGATAAAGCTGATCTTCTGTTATCGACAATGAGTGGCACACTTAGCTCTCTTAGATAAACACTTCTTTATTGAAGGAGAAGACTATTCCTAGGTGACCCCGACATTTTCCTGGGAAAGAAATTTTTGCATCAATGCAGGCATGAACAGAAAAATATTTTGTTTGGTTTCAATAGAGCCCAATAGATATGATTTGGATCGGAAAAATTTATTTAGATTTCATTTGCCTGATTTAGCCATGATCAGTTATGCTGCAACTGCTTTGATAGCTTGTGGATCTCTGAGTAGTAAGTTAGCTGTAATATATGCTTCCTAATAATTGAATTAGTAAGTGTATATAATTATATAGAAATTACTCTATATGCTACTGTATAATTAAATGTTGGTAAGTGCTTGCAAAATGCAACAATTTTCGTTTTGATATGCATACTGTTTGTTGTATTAGTAGTAATGAGAATAGTAGGGACCAGATGCCCACACAGCCAGTAAGTTGTGAAACTGGTATTTAAACCCTTTTATTCAATATCTTGTTCTTTCAACTCAGCAATTGGAAAAGCTGCCTAGTATTTTATACATATATAACGCTGGTTCTCTTTAAATATGGTTTATTGTTTACTAAAAGAAATCCTGGTGGTATTATGGGATTGTGCTATTTTGTTTATGGTTTTTTAAAACCTAAAAATTCAGGACCCCAAACAGATTTTGTTAATATAGATTATCAACATTTAACATATTAGAAATTAAAACTGAGTAAAATTTAAATACCTTCTTTAATTAATTTAAAACTAAGGGTAATACCCATTTTATATTAATACAAATGATACATTTTTTAATGAAAAATATATTTTCTGAATAAAAATATTTAGTAAGTAGAGAGGCACTGTTTTTCATTTTTGTAAATCTTTTTAATGTCTGGCTTAATAGAAACAGCAGTATTCCCATATCTGTTTTAGTATCCAATCTTTTGTGGTATCTTTTGGTTGAAGTTTATCAGGACAATCTGCTTTCACACCAATATGTACTTGGAAAAGGGATACCTTTTGGAACCCCGGATAAGTTTCCAGAGACTATCAGAGTCTTTGTATTATACTGTGAGGCCTGCTACTTTAAAATATTGTCACAGTGTTATACTACACTTTCATAAACTCTATGTGATGTAATAAAATGGGAGTACAGCTTTTGCATACTCATTATTTTGATATTGTCTGCACTTGATTTTAGTGACATTAGGGAGAACATTTTCTAACTTTTGGATGTGTAATTACATTTATGGCAAAATTATAATCAGAACCTGAAAGCACTAAAATAATTTATGGCGTATCTTAGAATATTATTTTCAACAGAATAGAATTTATGGACAAATGTTTTGTTCAAAGAAAAATTCATTGAAAAGAAATTAAGATATATTTTTATTAATTTAATAATTGTCATAATTTAATTTAATTGTCATAATTTAATTTAATAATTGTCATAATTCTGTTAGGAAAGAACATTTATCTCATTAATCCTTAAAAAAATCTATATCCCCAACCATTTGTTCTTCTTTCTCCTTCTTTCCTACTCTCCTTCCCTCCTTTTGTCCCTCTTCTTTAATAGTAATTTAATAAATTTCTCTTGGACCCCTTTTGTGTTAGTGTAAGGACTAACTTATGTAACAGATTACAAAATATCCAACGGATGGTCCAAACACAATAAAGCTTTCTTTCTTGTTATACTTAATGAATATGTTTCTTTCTGAGAGAGGGGCTGCTTGATGCATAGGTGGCCAGCCAAGGAAGCTTCAATTTCTGCTGTTCAAGAAACTGGAGGATTATGAGGCCACTTCAGTGCTGTGGGATCTAGGACCATTGTAGTCGCCGGAAAGGGATTGCAGCCTGGAACGGCAGCGCCGCGGGAAGGAGTCCGGAGACAGGATGGAGACGAAAATATTCTTTAATCTTACAAGAAACTACAATATATCTATACAATAGCGATAACCCTGTCTTTTCTCTCTCTGGTCTCTTCCCATGCACCCGAGCAGTAATGGCGCTCGCTCGATCTGCTGAGTCACCGTTTAAATCTCTCGAGATCCTCGACCAAGTCCCGCGAGATCCCAGACCAAGTCCCGTGAGACTACGGAAGGCGGAAATGCCCAAAAATGTCTATGGCCCAATAGTCAACCGCAATCTTAGCTATCTCCCCAAACAGGGCTCCTGCAGACCATCTCTACCTGGTTCACACTAGTGAAGTGGATGCCAATGCCCTGGCTGTAGACACTCACAAAAGTAGAGATTGGACATTGGGATCTATGTTGCAGAAAAATGAAATTTCTCTGTGGTTGATTTTTCAAGTAAAAGCAGAGGGAACAGCAGTGGGCCTTCACCCCACTGTGTTTTCTGCCTTCCCAAGTCATGCCAGTGCACCTTCTTGGCAAGAGCTAGATCATGTGCCAAAGTCTAGCTTTCCTGGGTGTCTAGGAAATAAATTTTAGATTTCTAGTTTAGCTTTTACTAGCTATTTAGCATCTATTAAAGAATTCAACTACCATGAAGCTGAAGGAACCGATCTGCACACATAGAAAAAAGAACTAAAATGAAACATAATAAAATGTTGATAGCAATTATCTTTGGGTAATTAAATCATAACACCTTTTACTATCTTGATTTATATTTTCACCCTTGTTAATCTTCCTTTTTATAAAAGAGACTTTGTCTTTCTGTCAATTCCAAATGCCTCTGTTTGTTGCTGTGAGAACATAAAACTCTCAGCCAAAGCCAGCCACATTGGTCATTTCTAGCAGCCACTGGAAGATGTTACTTTTCATTTGAAAACTATAGAAATTTCACCTGTGCCTAATTCTCTTGGGGTTGGGGATGATTTAGTGAATTGGTTAAGTGAGTCTTTTGTTAGTAATATAAGTTATTTGAAATGTGTCAGTTGAGATCATTACTGCTTTGCTACCTGGTATGGATATTTTGGGGTTTCTAACTCCTGACTGTGGCCATTATGGTAACCAAAGAGTATTGTGATAATGAGTAAATCAAAATAACTTTATGCTTTTTGATTTTTCCCTTGGGAAGTCAGAGTCAATTACTTTTCTCTCCTATGCATTGCTGCATGTTGAAGATTCTATGTAGAATATGACAGGAAAAGATACTTTTGTTAACTCTAGGGGTTTCCAAAGTAAATGATGAAGTACATAATTTATCCTCAACTCCTAGTGGTATCCTAATATTTGGGAAGCAGGGAATTAAGGGTAGTAAGATAATGAAATTGTGGTATAGATAAGGAAACATGAAAGAGTATTCTAGGAAGGAAGTCAAGTTTCAACTTACTGGGAGTCTACATACCAACTAGTTTGTTGAGACTGAGGCACTCAGGAGATAGAGCAAAAAGAAGCCAAATTTTATTCCAGCTAATCTAGCAAGTTAATTTTCTCATAAATAACACTACCTATATGGGTATTTCCCTCAAAATTTATAATTCTATGTTAAAATTGGACCTTTAGGAAGTGATACTGAATAAAATATTATTTGAAAATGTTGAGTGAATCAATTTTATTAGTCTATGTATTCTGACTGTAAAAGGAAAACAATAGCCCAGAGGAGATTGCCTTTCTGGACCTGAAGTAGAATGTCCTAAGGGTTCAACAAATCCTAGGATGAAAATCTTAGGCTCTTCATTGTTTGCAGACATGACTGAGTATAGTTGGTGGTGGTGCAGAGGGCCTTGTGGAGGAGTGATTACAGTAATAATTCCAAATGACTGGCTAATGTACCCTTTATTTACCCAGTCTCTTTTTTTATTATGGGAAGATGATTACATCCCAGATGTTTCAAGGTAACAGAATGGAATAGCAAACAGCATTTATATGTGTATGTATATGTGTGTACACACACACATGCAATAAATTTTTCATGATGACTCATATTGCTTAAGATTTAGAGAATATTTTTAATGCATTGCTTATCTCATTAAAATCAATTTTGTAGACTTAATTGTATTAATTTAATAAAAATATTTAGATAAAATAGTTATACATCATGAATGTTCCAGTAATATAAATGAAAAAACCAAGTGCAACATTTAGATAACACAAGTTAACTCAGTTGACACTGTTTTGAGTTGTGAAAGGACAGACCATCATCTGAAGGGAATGCATTTAGGATTTTTAATGTGGCAATTAAACATGGTTAGGGGGCTATGCAAATTAGCATGTTTTTAACTGCCTTTATGGTCATCTTAATCTGATATGGCTGACTTAATTTCATAGTCATTTGAGGATAGTTAATTCTACTTTATAGTTGCTTACCAGGAAATTATGCCCCATGCTGTGTGGTGAGGTTTTGCAAATGAATTTAAAGAAAATTGTTATTGTTGGGAAAAAAATTCATTGTTTAAGCACCATCTAAAGTTGCTGCCTCTAAGGGATCATTGCTGCATGGTATTTAAAAAAAGGTTTTAAATGTGTTTTATATCTTGACAGTTTGAATAGAAGAACACAGATGTGTGTATTTAACCAAAACACTTCAAATATCGCAGTGGGTCAGACTATGTCCACATCTCTTCCTTGAAGTGGTTGGTGATTAATCCCATGACAAATGAGTTTGCAGTTTATGAAGTACTATACCAGTTGATAATACTCTTCTTGTTTGTACATATGTGTATTTTAAATCTTCCAAATAAATATCTATAGAAATATTTGTATTTTTTAAAATTTGTTATACCAGAAATTTTATTCCAGCTAATCTGAAAGTTAACTTTCTCACAAACAGCACTGCTTATACGGGGATTTTCCTAAAAATTTATAATTCTCTGTTAAAAGGGAAACTTGGGGGTGTGATTTTGAGTAAAGTATTATTTGAACATATTGATTGAATCAATTCACTAGTATGAAAAGGATTCTGGATGTACTAATTCTCTTTATAGTTGAGTATATTTTATTCAATGTAGTTATATGTGTATATATACACACATATATGTATATATATATACACACATATATATATGATATGGATAATATCTCTGTGTATGTTTTGTTTTGTAAATTCTACCAATATAGAATCCTACATGGCATAATTATTGTCCTTTGGCATTTGTTTTTTCATATAATCATTATATACTCATGAAACCAAATATTTTAAGGTTCAAAGATTTTCTAATAAATTAGACATTCTATTTCCAGATATATGTAATCAAAGACTTATTGTAGGAAAAGAACTCAAATATTATTATTACTAAAGCTTAAACAGAAATCATAGAAATATGAAGCAAAAGTGAAGACTATATTCTATGTGCGTTCTCTTTAATTAAAAAAATTCTGAATGTGCTTTGATATTTCCTCAAAAGGAAAATAGAAAATAGGTTATATTTAATGTATAAGTGAAAATTCAAATGATTACTTTAAAGAACATTTTCTGTACATCTTATATATGAGTAGAATATTTCACTATTCTATTTTTTCCCTATTTTTTATTGCTTTTCTTTGAGTGTTAGGAATTGAGCCCATGGCTTTGGGCATAATGTGAATACAAACTTTTAAAAAACCATGGGAAATTTATGACAAATGGGAAAAATATAGATTTTGGAAAAATACCAAATTACTACTAATAAGAGGATGTACAGGTTATATGCTGATTATTATGTAACAATGTTCAGTATTATATTGAAAAATTTTTGAAGAGTAATATATTTTGTATTTATACAGTGTCTCTGGTTAATGATTTACAGTGTATAAGTATACTAATTTTCATAATTGATTTTTATAAAGAAAACATTTTAACAAACTTATTTCCTGCATTAATAGTAATATATCCACTATATATGTCTAACTTTAAAAAATTTAATTCAATTTTGTTTTTTTAAATGCCATGCTTATTATAGGAATTTTTAAAATCTTTAATTTTACCCTTCACAGGCAACTGTTGTTAATTATTTTAACAAAAAACATCATGTTCCTAGCAATATAACACATTCAGTAGACATTCATGTAATGTTTGTCATTGATGTCCATTTTAAAGACTGACTTTTGGAAAACTAACCTTGTTATGTTTCCCTAGATGGTCTCCTCTTAGTTTCTTCTCTTTTTCTTTTTTCTCTTGTGTTTTGTTCTAGTATCTGTACAGTTTCGTTTATTCTGATGGCATTGGGCTTCAGTGTAAGATAGGGATTTATTTATTTTTTGTCAAATGAATGGCATGTCTTCATTTTGAAGAACTTTTATTGCTTTTGATAAAAATTGGCAGATTTCTTTATATAAACTTTGCACATCCTTCTTAGATTTATTCCTACTTGTTCCATAGTTTTTGTTGCTAATTCTAAATTTTTTTTTCAATAAAATTTGCAACTGCTTATTTCTGTAGATTAGAAAGCCATTATTCTTGATCATGATTCTGACTGTTAGGCCCAGTTCTGCTTTTCCCCATGAACCACAAAGAGCCAGACAGTATGTAATATACAAACAGGGTTTATTAACCAGCTAGCTGGGGTCGAGCTTTCCCACAGACACGCAGGAAGGGCAAGACCCTGAACAAAGGAAAGTCTCGGGTTTTAAAGCATTACCTATGTCATAGCCTGCGGGGAAAGTGAACCAAGGGGGCTTCAGGTTACCTATACCCCTGTTAGAGCAAATAGCCCGCACCCTTGAAATTCAAATAGCCTGCCTCAGGGCTTAACTTCCTAGCTCACCTGGAGGCGGGGTTTCCTATCAACATTACAGCCCGCTGGGGCGGGGTTACTATCTTAACATGACCACATTTATGAATGTTGTTATTTATCATTCTTAGTTGAATTTATCTGTCTTTACAGTTAGTCATATCAAATACAGCAAAAAATTTTCTCTTTTCTTTTCAAAACTTTGTACTTCTCTGTCTTATTTAATTTCTTGTCCTGTCCTCCACCCAGCCCCCCAGTTCTTCATTGACTAGAACCTCCACTGCCTTTCATTGACTTTCATGGGTTCCTACTATTTCTCCTTAAATGCAGTATTTGCCTTAACTGTTTATATGGTATTAACATGTTCTTTTCTCTCTTCAAGGTTTTTTGGTTGCTATTTGTGTATCGTAAAGTGAAAATTAGATTTTAAGTACTTCAACCGTTGACATTAGATGTCAGTTAAGGTATAGTAATAGGTATGTTCTGTATTTACCATTAATAAAATATGTATGTTATGGTTTGGATTAAGGTATCCCTAAAAGCTCCTGTGTTAATGCAGGAATGTTTAGTGATGATATGAATGGATTGTCAAAGCTGCAGAGCTGTAACCTATTCTATTCTATTCATACTAATTTGAATGGACTGAATGGTAACTATAGGAGGTGCATTGTGGCTGAAGGAGGTGGGTTACTGAGAGTATACCCTGGAAGCATGCATCTTCCCTGTGTTCTCTTCTTCCACTTTGCTTTCTGGCTTTGAACATCACAGCATCCCTCCGCCACACCCTTCTGTTATGATATTCTGCCTTACTTTGAGCTCAAAGCAATGGAGTTGTCCCACCATGGACTAAATCTCTAAAACTGTGAGCCAAAATAGATTTTCCCTCCTCTAAGTTATCCTTTTTAAAAAAATATATTTTTAGTTGTAGACGGACACAATACCTTTATTTTATTTGTTTATTTTTATTTGGTGCTCAGAATGGAACCTGTTAGAAAAATGCTGAACATAGTTAACTTAGCCGGGAACACCGTGTTAGTGAAATAAAAGGGTTTATTGGGGTGCCACGTGGGCAAGGGTAGGGAAAGGAAGTGAAGGGAAGGAGATTAGGGAGGGGGGAAAAGGGATGGACGGGATCAGGGACAGGCAGGAACAGAGAGAAGCACCAACAGAGAGCGATTTCAGTCCGGGGCTGGCTTAAATAGAGTGGGGGTCATAAAACCCCCTTGGAGTGAGTCCTTGCCCTATAGGCTACCAGAGGTCAGGAGGTAGTGGACAGGGCACTTGCTGGTCATGCTGAGGATCTTGGGAAGTGTAGTTTTTCACAAAGCACCTGGGGAGGTGTGGCCTTCTGCCTGGGAGGCGCAGCCTCCTGCCTGGAATCCAACAGAACCCAGTGCCTCACATGTGCTAGGCAAGTGTTCTACCACTGAGCTACAATTCCAGCCCTGTCCTCTAAGTTATTCTTGTTAGGAATTTTGATTACAGTGAAGTAAAGCTGACTTAGTACACAGTACCTTAAATTAGCTAATGAATGAGATAGTTTTTATCTTATTTATTAGTAAGTGTTGCCTTGGCTAGAAGGAGACTTGAAACAAGTTTCATAGATAAGACAACACCACATCCTGCCTACCTTTCTTCTTCAGGCTGAGACTGAGGATGTATGATAATAGAAACTCTTTAGGCAAAGATGTGAGCAGAGATTTGTGCTTCACTGTACGTGAAAACTGGGAGAAGCAAGTCTTACAGGAAGGCCTTTCTGTGACCATGGTATGGGGCAGTAGTGTTAGAATGGCTGCAGAGAGTGCCTCTCTGAAATTTTGTGAATTAGCAATGTCATGGATATGTCCCATACAAAGTGACATTGGTTCAGTGCAGGAGAGGTGGGCCCAGGGAGGCAGCTGAAATTTCTTGGTTCCTGGGCAGGGTAAGGCAGCTGTCTGTAAGACCAGAGCTTGAAAGGACCATCACAGTTATGATGAGACAAATCCATAATGTCAGCATGGAGTGTAAGATTGAAAGTCAAGAATGGTACAGATTGCTAGCCTCAGCAATGGCGAGATTGCCCAAATGCTGTTGAACTTAGACTTGACAACAGGTATAAGAGCAGGATGCTGCAGATCCAATGGCTCTTACTAATGCTATGTCATTGCTCTGTGAGCTGCCACTCAGTGTAGAATCCTCACCTCAAGGAAGAGAAAGGGAGAGTCTTGATTTCTTGAATAGAGCTTCTGCAGAAATTTCATAAGAAATAATATAAGGTTTTCTAGAAATGAATATGATTTGTGATACTAGGTGGAACTGGAAGTTGAGATAGGTGATACATTCCATTATAGAAAACAAAATTCTTATATTTGCCTATCTGAATTTATATTTTGTGAAATATAGCATGTGCAATATCAATAATGTACTTTGGAACTAAATAGTCTCCATGTTGGGTTGAAGGAATACGGGAGAATCCCTGAAACTATCTTTGGGGATCCCTGAACAATACCCATTTTTTTTTTTTGGTACCAGTGATTGAACTCAGGGGCACTTGACCTCTGAGCCACATCCCGAGCCCTATTTTGTGTTTTATTTAGAGACAGAGTCTCACTGAGGTGCTTAGTTGACTTTGAACTTGTGATCCTCCTGCCTTAGCCTCCTGAGCTCCTGGCATTACAGGCGTGCACCACTATGCCTGGCTGAACAGTACCAATTTTGAGGGCACAATGACTTGTATAATAATAAGAATGATTTATTGTTCTTTTGCATTTTCACTCTTATGAGCATACAGTGCAGTTTTCCAGAGACTATAGGACATGGGACATCAGAACAAATTAATTTAGAAGCATAAATGAGAATCCTCTTGTTTCTATTAAACCAGACACCAAATGATCTGTGGAAATGTAAAAAAAAACAAAAAACGTATTTTTAAAAAATATTTTTTAAGTTGTAGATGGACACAATACCTTTATTTATTTATTTTTATGTGGTGCTGAGGATCATACCCTGTGCCTCACATGTGCTAGGCAAGAGCTCTACAACTGAGTTACAACCCCAGCAACCCCAGCCCCTGCTTTTTTTTTTTTTTTTTTTTTTTTAACTACTTTTAGGGAAAATATAGTTCTTTGAAACAAAAATGTTATTTATGACAACATATAATGGGGTTGTACTTTTATTTTACATTGAATTAGTAAATATTTTACTTTGCCAATTTTAGTTTCTAATATAATATAAAAAGATAGGTATTATTTTAAAAGACTTTTAAATGTCAGAGGTTCCTGTGTCCACACAGTTTGAGAATGATTGACTTCTCCTTGGTCCAACATTTGAATTGGAGGATCTAAATGTAGATATTGGAACCTGATTGTTAACTGAATGATATTGGGTGCTTTTCAAATATTCTGTCTTAATTTATGTATTTAAAAAATTATGATAGTGTTTAATTTTCAAGAACTTGTGAGGTTTAGAGATAATATATGTATATGTCTATTATAGCCTACTGTCTATATCAAGTGCTTGACACAAGTTGCAAGATGGATGATTATTCAGATGAATTTTAGTTCTGTTCCAGATGTTATGGGAGACATCTATGGAAAAATAGCATATTGTTTCCTTTTTTATTCTGTCTTTGGAAACTGGTACAAGAGTTAGAAAAATGTTGAGAAAATTATTAGTTTTCTTTCTCAAAATGAACAAATTTAAACTTATATAGATATATATGAGCCTGTCTTTTTCCAGCAGTTTTGAGCTAGTCATTCATCAAGTATTTTATGTTTTCACTATGACATATATTCTGAATTCTTTATTTCTTCTGCATTTTCTCTGCTTACGTGCATATACAGGTCTTTATCACTTTTATACTACGTTTATAAGGATTAAAAAAAAACATTTTCTTGCCAAGTATTACCATTCTGGTAGGCTTTATCGTGCCTCTGATGTTTGTGCCCAGGATTCTAAACTGACTGATTGACAGCTTTTATACTTTTTCTCATAAGTCTTGGTGTTATGGATGTATTTATTTTCTTAATGGGAAAATGGCTAATATAAAATGCTACAGAGAATAAAAAAATTCTCTGTCAAGTGCCATTTTATTGAAATAAAAGAGATGTTTAAGAAAATGAGCATTATTTCACTGAAAATTTGTAGCCTAATCAGATTCAGTTTTATATTAATATATCAAACAGGAAATATTAAGGTACTATGTAGCAGCTGTCTTGAAATATATGCATCAAAAAACCTAAAGTGATATAAATTCAATAGGTGGTATAACATGTATGAAACTGAGATGGGTAGTGTGTCAGAATGTATTCATTTCAAATGCATAGCTTGAAATTAATGCAATAATTAGGTAATTAGACAACAACAAGGAGAAGTGAGTGGATGTCTAGTCTTTTTGCAATCCCATGTATTCACTCATTTAACGATTTTTATCTGTAGCACTTATTTGAAATTTACATGTGTCAAAAAGGAATAGGTTTTATCAGGAATGAAAGTAGAACTTGATGATAAAACGATGTTGGTGATGAATTTCTCCTGTTTCTGGTTATCTTCTTGAATTGGGAGTTATCTACAGTGCAGTATGAGGAAAAATAAAAAGAAGAAGATGCCACCCTCATTCATTTTGATTTAATGGATTGTTAGAAAATACAAGAAAATACAAGATAACATTTCCCCAGTGTATATGCAGCAGTGAATTGAGCAAAGTATGTATTAAGTTTTTTAGTCTAACATCAAAATCAATGCCAGTGTGTGGTGAAGATTATAATTTCCTCATCAATTCTGGTTATATTTCATCTCTTAAAATGTAATAGTTGGCTATCTAACCTAATAACATTAAATGTAATGACTGAAAATGTGTAGTCCATTTTTCACATTTTATATCATCCCCAACAATTACTGTGCTCATTGTTCTGGTCTAAGTAAATGGAAGCTCTGTGAGGAAATTAGTGTATGTGCACTCACACAATTAAAAAAGATCAAAAGGATGTGAAGTGAAAGTCTTCATGGTGATAATGAATTAAATATTTTGGATTATTTTTGGAAAATTAGTCTATTTTTCATATACTTTAAAGTACTCTGTAGAAAGTAAGTGAGATAGAAAATGTTCTATGGTAAGGTCAAGCTGAAGCTTATTTCTAACCACAAGCCACTTCAGATAAAATCTGCTGTTGTGGCTATAATGTTTTATGGAGGATAATTTTGCAAGATAATTAGTAAACTTCTAGACACACGACACACCTGTTTGAGGTATTATCCCATTATAATGTGTTGAATACCTATTGTACTGCTATAAGCTCTGGGGCCACTAAGATGACTCTGTCTTCAAGGAGTGCATCATCTAGTAATTATAATAGTGCAATACATTAATATTAATCACAAAATAGAGTGATTCAACAATATAACTATGTAAATTCAATGATTATTCATGTTATTTTTTAACAGTTAAATCATGATTCCTCTTAATTAGGGCACATCTTTGTGTTAATAAGGTAATGTGCTCACGTGGAGTACATGGAAGCCATGATTTTGGAAGAGTGTGGCACAGAGATTTTTTACACTTACGCTTCAGACAAGAGACATTCAATTTTATTAGGACAGGGAGAGGACTGCTGAGAGAAATGAGGAGAGAGGAGGTTGAGGCAGAAGACTGGATTGCAGCTGGTAGACAGCATGGTCCTGCTGGAGAAGGTCAAGTATTTCTTCCACCCATCCTTTCTTCCTTTATTTTCGGTAGCTATTTCAGCTTTTCTCTCTCAAGTGAAGCATTCCTTTCTACTCGTATGGACATTCTTATTAAATCCTCTTGCAGAACATAATCTATTAATGTTTGAACACAACATAGTTAGGGTTCTTAGTGCTCCATGGAAGCCAAGAAATGTTTATTTGCTTTCTAAAGTTTAAAAAGCTGACATTTAACATTTTAAATTTTAAGAGAAAGGCAACTGATATTAGTTAACTATGTACATTTGTTGAATTATTGCTCAATGCTCTTTAAACTACTTTTTTATTTCATATATATTTGGCCCAAACTGTCTGGAAAATTCCTGGAGAATGGAAATAATGTTTCATGAATTTCAGTTACCATACAATACTTAACATAGAAGTCGCTTAACATGGGTGCTCATTCATAATTGTCAATAAATTTTATTCATTTTTTTTTGCCAAAATTGCAGGGAAAAATAGAATTGGAAGTAATAATCCTGTGTTCTGTTTCTGGTAATTAAAACTCTGGGAGGCTCATCCATTTTGATGATGTGGTTTTTGCTCAGATATCATTCTCTTCTTTATGGCAAGTAACTACCATTTTAAGAAAATGGCCTCTGCTATGTTCAGCATGCAAGCCTATCATTATAAAGTATTAACCAGTATGCTCAGAACTCAGTCTACTTGGGGAGGAAATAAATACTAGAAAGGAGTTTTTGATGTAGAAAATATTTCTTTGCTAGTCAAAATTTATTCTAGGAAAGTCTTTAGTCTTCATGGTATGCACATGTAAGAAGGATAGAAGAAATGTTGTTTGCTTTCAGGCATCGAAACCCTTGGGTGTCAGAGTCTACCAGGATGTTAGATGAAATGGCAGAAAATGATTTCCACTAGGAGAATGGGTAGGTACCTATGAAAGTGGTTCAATGTTATTTAGTAAATCCTATAGATTATCTCAAAAGTTTAATTCTATAAATGATACTAGTAATGCTATTTGGCATATTTAAAAAGACCTATAGAGGCAATCAATGATCTTAATTCATATAGGAGACTAATCTTAACTGTCAGGAAAATCTTGCATTGTTTTTTCTATTTAACTAAAACTGCATCATTTGGCTTCAACTATACTAAAATGGAGAAAGAAGCATATTAGAGTATAGTTAGGTGGACTGATAACTGACTTGTTCCTTTTTTTTTTTTTTTGGAACTGGGGATTGAACTCAGGAGTGCTTCACCACCAAGCCACGTCCCTAGATATTTTGTATTTAGAGGCAGGGTCTCAGTGAGTTGCTTAGCATCTGGCTAAGTTGCTGAGGCTGGCTTTGAACCTGTGATCTTCCTGCCTTAACCTCCCCAGCAGCTGTGATTATAGGCATGAACCACCACACTCGGCTGGCTTATTCCTTTTAAGAAATTTAACTAAGTATTGTGTGAGACATAAAAGTTCTGTATAAGAGAGAAGAAAGTTGGAGAAGATACCACAGGTGCCACACTACTGAATTGGCCTTGAAAGATGAGTAGAAGGTTACTGTGGGAATGCCTTCCTTGTATCACTTTCCTCCCCCTTATTTTCCCCCAAATATTGTTTTTAAGCTTTGCCATCATACTCAAGTTCTACTCCCTACTCCCCAACTTCCATCTACTCCTACTCCCTTATAGTTGACTGCAAGTTATTGAGAAATACAAACATACAAACTTATTTAGTTTCTCTTTACAAATTTAATCACCTCTGCTTCCATCATTGCCTCTTCCCTCTCTCCCATGAGGAAAAAGTTACCACCTTCTGTTACTGCTTAAGGCTTGTCCTTCTGCTCTGTAACCATTTCTCTGGTTTTCCTGTACCTGAGACAACTTCCTTTCTCTCTTCTGTTCTGGTTGGGTCACTCCTGAAGTAGTCCAGGACAGGACATAGGCATTGGGTCAACCATGGGTTCAATTCCCGACCTTGTCACCTAGAGCCTAGTTTCACTCTTTAATCATTTTTACCTTCGACCCTTCCCTGTCTTCAGGCTTTTCTCTTTTAATTTTATCTATGCTAGTGTACCCATTGAAATAAGTCTCTCACCTCCTCTGGCTCTTAGGTCCTTTTTACCTTCTTTCATAGCCAGCTTCCTTTAAACCTAGGCTACACTGCTGACACTTTCATACTCTTAGGCTCTTTTGTGCTGCTTTAACAGAATACCTGAGACTGAATAGTTTATAAAGAACAGAAATTTACTTCTTATAATTCTGAAAGTTGGGAAATCTGAGTCAAGGGACTGGCAGCTGGTGAGGGGCTTCCTACTGCATCATATCATGATGGAAGGCCAAGGGAAGGGAGAGGAAGGAAGAAGGAGGAAGAGATGGGGAAAAACAAAGGGAAAGGGCTCCTTAGCTGGAATGAGAGAGTGTAGTGAGCCCTAAAGAGCTGCACAAGAGGGAGCTGCGTTTCTGTTTTAAGGAAACTGCACCTGAGATAATGGTGTGAATACATTCATGAAAAAAGAGCCCTCATGACCTAAACATGTTTTACAGGTCCACTTCCCAGCACTTGTACATTGAGGATCAAGTTCCACCACATGAACTTCAGGAGACATGTTCAAGCCACAACATATACTCTTCAGTCCATTGCTGCTCATTGCATTCAAAACTGTACTCACACCTTCCTCTTCAGGCCTGCCTTTCTGCCTGTGTTGTCTCTTAAGTTTATCTGGTCACCTAGACAGAGAGTTGGCAGTTGTTCTAAGCCTACTCCCCCCCCCACCCCATTTTATTCCTCTTCCTTCTCATCTTCATTGCTAATATTATTCAACATTTCTCATGTGAAAGGGAATTTTCTAACCTATTGTCTATTATCACAGTTAATTTTACCAACATCTCCATGAGTTAGGTGCTCTTTTGTCTATTTTATAGTTGTAGGAACTAAGTTGTGGAACTATAGCCGCTTAATTTCCACATTTAGGTAGTGGAGCTGGTTTCCAAACCACAAGCATACTGCAACTCACAACCACCAGCTCATAGTGTCAGTTCTGCTTTTAAAATATCTCCAGAGTCCATACACTTTGTTCCATTCCCACACCACTAATTTAGCCAGAGTTTTGTCATGGCTCACTTAACTGTTGTTAGAGATACATTACTACTCTCAGTCTCCAGTGTGGCTTCCTGTTTATTTTTATCTACTTTTAGAGAGATCTTTAGAAAAATAATCTTAGTGTGAATATAATTCTATTATTTAAAAAATCACTGGCCTCACAAGGCCAAGATAAATTAGCTGATACTTATTTCTATAGCATTTGGAAAGCTCTATTTTCAATTTTGTCTTGTTTAGCCTTTTAAAAAATTAACTTGGAGAAAAAATGAATTTTTTGTGTTGATCACATAGATTGAATAAATGAGTCAGTTTATATATTAAATAACAGAATTTAGATGTAACATATGTTCAGAAGCCTCTCTTACCCCAATTCTGTCCTCTGCTCTAGTCATGTTTCCCCTGAAGTAGTCCAGAACAGAGGTTGGGGCATAGGTTTTGGAGTCAACATGGGTTCAGTTTCTGACCTTGTCACTAACAATATAGCTTTTAGTAAGCAATTCTATTTTTGTACTCCTCAGTGTCTTTTTTGTAAGGTGGTGATTATCATTTTTCCTCATTAGCATTTCATGAAGTAAGACATGCAAAGCACTTAGTACATGTTTGGTATTTTTTGTTTTATTACAGTGAATTTGGCTTTTTTTTTCTGACATTTTTATTTTTTTATTTTTATATTTTAAATTATTTATTTACTTATTCATAATGCACAAGTATAGTATCTTTTTACATACAACTGCTTGTATACAAAGTATATAAGTATCATTCAGATCTTTAATCATGCATTTAGGATAATGATATCCATCTCATTCAACCACCATTTTTTTTCCTTCCCCCCCTCCCCCCTTGCTCCCTCCCTTCCCTTCCCTTTCCATTGACCATTCTAGTGTTCCTCTGATCCTATGTACCCCCTTCCAACAACACTGTGAACTAGCCTCCTTATATCAGAGAAAACATTCGGTATTTGGATTTTTGAGATTGACTAATTTCACTTAGTATTATATTCTCCAACTTCATCCATTTACCTGCAAATGCCATTATTTTATTCTCTTTTATTGCTGAGTAAAATTCCATTTTGTATATATACCACATTTTCTTTATCCACTCATCTACTGAGGGACATCTAGGTTGGTTCCACAACCTACCTATTGTGAATTGTGCTGCTATAAACATTGAAGTGGCTGTGTCACTGTAATATGCTGTTTTTAAGTCTTTTGGGAATAGACCCAGGAGTGGGATGGCTAGGTCATAGGGTGGTTCCATTCCCATTTTCCCAAGAAATCTCCATACTGCTTTCCATAGCGGTTGCACCATTTTGCAGTCCCACCAGCAATGTATGAGTGTGCCTTTTTCCCCACATTCTCTCCAACATTTGTTGTTGTTTGTGTTCTTGATAGCTGCCATTCTGACTGGAGTGAAATGAAATCTTAGAGTAGTTTTGATTTGCTCTAACTGCCAGTGATGTTGAGCATTTTTTCATGTATTTGTTGATTAAATGTGTATCTTCTTCTGAGAAGTGTCTTTTCAATTCCTTAGCCCATTTATTGATTGGGTTATTTGCTTTTTTGGTGTTAAGTTTTTTGAGTTCTTTATATATTCTAGAAATTAGTGCTCTATCTGATGTGCACGTATTAAATATTTGTTCCTAATTAGTTGGCTCTCTATTCACCTCACTGATTGTTTCTTTTGCTGAGAAGAAGCTTTTTAGTTTAAATCTATCCCATTCATTAATTCTTGGTAATAGTTCTTGTGCTACAGGATTCTTATTAAGGAACTTGGGGCCTAATCCGACATGTTGGAAATTGGGGCTTACTTTTTCTTCTATTAGGCGTATTGTCTCTGGTCTAATTACTAGGTCCTTGATCCAGTTTGAATTGAGTTTTGTGCATGGTGAGAGACAAGGGTTTAATTTCATTTTGTTGCATATGGATTTCCAGTTTTCCCAGCACCATTTGTTGAAGAGGCTATCCTTTCTCCACTGTACATTTTTGGCACCTTTGTCTAATATAAGATAGCTGAAATTATATGTATTAGTCTCTGTGTCCTCAATTCTGTACCATTGGTCCACCAGTCTGTTTTGGTGCCAATACCATGCAGTTTTTGTTACTATTGCTCTATAGTATAATTTAAAGTCTGGTATGGTGATGCCCCCTGCTTCATTTTTCTTGCTCAGGATTGCTTTGGCTATTCTGGGTATCTTATTTTTCCAGATGAATTTCATGACTGCTTTTTCTATTTCTTTGAAGAATGACATTGGGATTTTGATTGGAATTGCATTAAATCTATATAATGCTTTTGGTAGTATGGACATTTTGACAATATTAATTCTACCTATCCAAGAGCAAGGTAGGTCTTTCCATCTTCTGAATTCTTCTATGATTTCTTTCTTTAGTGTTCTATAATTTTCCTTATAGAGGTCTTTCACCTCTTTCGTTGATTCCCAGGTATTTTATTTTTTTTGATGCTATTGTACATGGGGTAGTTTTCATCATTTCCCTTTCAGAGACTTTGTCACTGATGTACAAAAATGCCTTTGACTTATGGGTATTGATTTTGTATCCTGCTACTTTGCCAAATTCATTTACTAGTTGTAAAAGTTTTCTGGTAGAGTTTTTTGGGTCTTCTAGGTATATTATCATGTCATCAGCAAATAGTGCTAATTTGAGCTCTTCTTTTCCTATCTGGATCCCTTTAATTTCTTTCGTCTGTAATTGCTCTGGCCAGAGTTTCCAGTACTATGTTAAATAGCAGTGGTGAAAGGGGACATCCTGTCTTGTTCCAGTTTTTAGAGGGAATGCTTTCAATTTTTCTCCATTTAAGATAATGTTAGCTCTGGGCCTTATATAAATAGCTTTTATAATGTTGAGATATTTTCTTGATATTCCTAGTTTTTCCAGCATTTTGAACATAAAGGGGTGCTGTATTTTGTCAAATGCTTTTTTTGCCTCTATTGAGACAATCATATGATTTTTATCTTTAAGTCTATTGATGTGATGTATTATGTTTATTGATTTCCGAATGTTGAACCAGCCTTGCATCCCTGTCCCCACTTGATCGTGGTGCACTATCTTTTTGATATGTTTTTGAATACGATTTGCCAGAATTTTGTTGAGGAGTTTTGCATCTATGTTCATTAAAGATATTGGCCTGAAGTTTTCTTTTTTGGATGCGTCTTTGCCTGGCGTTGGAATTAATGTAATATTGGCCTCATAGAAAGAGTCTGGAAGAGCTCCCTCTTTTTCTATTTCTTGAAATAGTTTGAAGAGCATTGGTATTAATTCTTCTTTGAAAGTCTTGTAGAACTCTGCTGTAAACCCATCAGGTCCTGGACTTTTCCTTGTTGGTAGCTTTTTGATGACATCTTCTATTTCTTCGCTTGTAATCGATCTTTTTAAATTGTGTATAGCCTCCAGATCCAGTTTAGGCAAATCATATGACTCTAGAAATCTGTCAATGCATTCAGTATTTTCTATTTTATTAGAGTACAAGTTTTCAAAGTAATTTCTTATTATCTTCTGTATATCTGAGGTGTTTGTTGTGCTATTTCCTTTTTCATCATGAATGTTAGTAATTTGAGTTTTTTGTCTTCTTCTTTTTGTTAGCATTGCGAAGGGTCTGTCAATTTTGTTTATTTTTTCAAAGAACCAACTTTTAGTTTTGTCACTTCTTTGAATGGTTTCCTTAGTCTCAATTTCATTAATTTCTGCTCTGATTTTAATTATTTCCTGTCTTCTGCTGCTCTTGGTGTTGATCTGTTCTTCTTTTTCTAGTGGTTTGAGGTGTGATGTTAAGTCATTTATTTGTTGGTTTTTTTTCCTTTTAAGAAATGAACTCAGTGTAATGAATTTTCCTCTTACTACTGCCTTCATAGTGTCCCAGAGATTTCTATACGATGTATCTGTGTTCTCATTTACCTCTAGGAATTTTTTGATCTCCTCTTTGATGTCTTCTTCAACCCCTTGTTCATTCAGTAGCATGTTGTTTAGCTTCCAGTTGATGGAGTAGTTTTTCTTATTCCTTGTTTTGTCGTTGATTTCCAATTTCATTCCTTTATGGTCCGATAGCATGCAGGGTAGTATCTCTATTTTTTTATATTTGCTGAGAGTTGCCTTGTGACATAATATATGGTCTATTTTGGAGAAGGAGCCATGTGCTGCTGAGAAAAAAAAGTGTATTCTTTTACTGCGGGATGAAATATTCTATATATGTCCGTTAAGTCTAAGTTATTAATTGTTTTAAGGAGGCCTACGGTTTCTTTGTTTAGCTTTTGTTTGGATGAACTATCTATTGGTGAGAGAGGTGTGTTGAAATCCCCTAGAATAACTGTGTTGTGGTCAATTTTACTCTTGAACTTGAGAAGAGTTTGTTTGATGAATGTATGTGTTCCATTATTTGGGGCATATAGATTTATGATTGTTATATCCTGTTGATGAATGGTTCCCTTAAGTAGTAAGAAATATCCATCTTTGTCCCTTTTGATTAACTTTGGCTTGAAATCTACCTTATTTGTAATGAGAATGGAAACCCCTGCTTGCTTCCGTAGGCCATATGAGTGATAAGACTTTTTCCAGCCTTTCATCTTCAGTCTATTGATGTCTTTTTCTATGAGGTGTGTTTCTTGGAGACAGCAAATTGTTGGGTCATTTCTTTTAATCCATTCAGATAATCTGTGTCTTTTGAATGGCGCGTTTAGGCCGTTAACATTCAGGGTTATTATTGAGATGTGATTTTTATTTCCATCCATTTTTATTTGTATTATGATCTTTAGCTTGATTTGGTTTCTCTTCTGGTTGGTATTTCCCTTAGTTTAATATCTCCCTTTGTTGATTTTCATTGTTATTTTTCTTTTCTTCTTCTTTTTTTTAATTTTATTTTTATAATTTTTAATATGTACAACTCATAGTGCATATATTTAGTATCTTTTTACATACTTAGCCCAACTGTTTGTATACACCTGTAGGCACCCGCAAAAGTCCGAGTTAGGAGAACGGAGAATTCAGTTAGCCGGGCAGTCACTCGGTCGGTCAGAAGAATCAGAGCGGCCAGAACGTAGGCAGAGCGGTTACAGAAGAGAAACCAGATAGAAGAAGTAATCGTACAATTCAGCTAAGTCTTCAATCATGCATTAAGAAAATGATATCCGTCTCGTTCAACCACTTACAAATGGTGGTCCGTTTTTTTTTTTCTAGCCGGCCTAGAGAAAAAGCCTTGAGCTTTAGTATAAAGAAAAAAAGCCCTTAAAAGAAAATAGAGAATTAAATAGCATGGTAAAAACCATGCCCCTCTTTGCTCCCATTAGGCCCTTACAAAAAGGGCTCAAATATCCACCCTTTCCTCACCCTTGAAAGCGGTCCCCTTGACCATTCTAGTGTTCCTCTAATCCTCCTATGTACCCCCATCCAATCAATACTTTGAAATAGCCTCCTTATATAAGAAGAGAACATTTAAAAGGTACTTGGATTTTTGAGACTGACTCAAACTTCACTTAGCATTATGTCCTTCCAACTTCATAAGAGAGAACCATTTACCTGCAAATGCCATTAATTTGTTTTCTTTTATTGCTGAGTAAAATTCCATTGTGCGTATATACCACATTTTCTTAATCCACTCATTTACTGAGGGACATCTAGGTTGGTTCCACAACCTAGCTATTGTGAATTGTGCAGCTACAAACATTGAGATAGCTGTGTCACTGTAATATGTCTTTTCTTCTTCATGAAAAATTTTGCCCAGAATGTTCAGAAGTGCTGTCTTTCGAGATGTGAAATCTTTTAACTTTTGCTTGTCGTGGAAGGTTTTTATTTCATCTTCGAATCTAAAGCTCAATTTTGCTGGATATAAGCTTCTTGGTTGACATCCCTTTTCCTTCAGAGCTTGAAATATCTTATTCCAAGATCTTCTTGCTTTTAAGGTCTGGGTAGAAAAATCTGAACATAGTCTGATTGTTTTCCCCCTATATGTAATGTGCTTCCTTTCTCTTGTGGCTTTTAATTTTCTCTCCTTGCTCAGTATATTAGGCATTTTCATTATAATGTGTCTTGTTGTGGGTCTGTTGTGATTTTGTTATGTTTGGTGTTTGGTAAGCCTCTTGAACTTGGTTTTCCCATTCATTCCTCAAGTTTGGAAAATTTTCTGTAATTATTTCATTAAATAAATTACTCATTCCTTTGGCTTGAAACTCTGCCCCCTCCTCTACCCAATCACTCTTATGTTTGGTCTTTTTATATTGTCCCATAATTCTTGAATGTTCTGTTCTTCATTTCTTAGCATTTTTGCTGTGTAATCTAGATTTTTCTCTAGGATATATATTTTGTCTTCATTGTCTGAGGTTCTTTCTTCCAAGTGATCTACTCTGTTGGTGATACTTTCGATTGAGCTTTTATTTTGGTTTATTGCTTCTTTCATTTCTGGAATTTTTGTTTGGTTTCTCTTTTGAGCTGTATTTGTTTATGGAGTTCTTTGTCAAAATGATCTTTCACCTCCTGTATTTGCTCCCTCATCTCATTTTTGAGTTCATTCTTAAGTTCCGCTAACATTTGGAATATGTAATTTCTAAATTCCATCTCTGGCATTTCACCAACTGTGCATGCCATGGAATCTACTGAGGAGGTATATTGATTTGTTTGTGTCACTTTCTTCCCTTGTTTCTTCATATTGCTTGTGCGTCTATTCTTCCTGCCCTTGGGACCTTGTCTATTTTGATTTTACCTTAAAATATTACATTGCTCCTGTAGTACAATGCTATTAGATCCCCTTATATTTTTTTTACACTTTAAAATCAAACACTTTCTATTCAGAGAATCCCAGTTTGATCACAATGTACAGATTTCATTAACCCAGATATTGTTTCCAATTTACTCTGTACACTTCTGATGGGGTTTTATAGTTTCAAGTAATGGACACAGAGGTGATATGTTTAGGAAGAAGGAAGTGAGTGTATTGACTCGTTCTTTCTTAGAAAGTATGAAAAGAGAGTTCTATGGAAGTGGTTTAGTATCAGCAGATGAGAGAGGAAAGAGAATGGAGTGAATGCTTAGGTGGAAAGACCGATTTATATATAAACCTAACTTATGCAGCAGTTGAGAGAAGAAATAAAGAAAGATGGAAAAGAAAAAAAGAAGAAAAAAAAGAAAAAAAAAAAAAAGACCAAGGAGTAGAAATTAGTGTAAGAGAGAGAGAGAGAGAGACAGAGTGAGTCTAGAAAATAAAGAATAAACTATATATAACACCACTTTGCTATATATTTCAATTGTACCTGTTCTAAAAATCCCAATTTCTGCGTATAACTTGTTTTTGCCTGTGTTGAGAATGCAGTGGCAGGGTGTAAATAGGGAAGATGAAGGAAGAAGAAAAAATATAAAAGTGATAAGGAAAAAAAGAAAGAAAAGAGGAGCAGAAGCACACATAC
The DNA here is from genome assembly GCA_025594165.1 of Tamias sibiricus. Taxonomy (NCBI): domain Eukaryota; kingdom Metazoa; phylum Chordata; class Mammalia; order Rodentia; family Sciuridae; genus Tamias; species Tamias sibiricus. The sequence continues at coordinate 78,496,495 of CM046664.1, forward strand.
ACACTGTCAATGAAAACAAAAACAAAGCAAAAACAAACAAAAAAACCCCAAGAAATAACAAAACAAACAAACAAGCAAACAAAAACTAAAACGTTGAACCCAAGAACAAGTCTCAAACAAAATGGACCCTTGGAAGCCCTTGTTTTTTCCCCTCCAGTTTAAGCCAATTGACAGGATCCTGTCCAGTCAGCAATCCTGTTAGTGGAGTCAAGGCTGCACCTTTGGTCAGTTGCAGAATGGCACAGTGGAATAGTGGAGGGGGCTTATCCTCAGGCTGGACCCTGTGTACAGCAGCAGGGAGATGCTACTATGGGCCCTGGAGGCCAGGCAAACTGGTGGCTGGGTCTCTCCTTCCTGGAGGTCGGGTGCATACCTCTTGCTCTGGTAGCAGCTGGGCAGGTCGCACTCCCCTCCCCCTCCCTGGGGAGTGGAGGAAGCACTTCCCCAGGTTTGGCCCTGTGTGCAGCAGCAGGGAGATGCTACTCTGGGCCATGGAGGCCAGGCAAACTCGTGGCTGGGTCTCTCCTTCCGGCGGGTGGGTGCCTACCTCTTGCTCTGGTTGCATCTGGGCAGGTCACACGCTTCCCGATAATGGAGGAAGCCCTGCCCCAGCTCTGGCCCTGCGTGCAGCAGCAGGGAGATGCTACTCTGGGCCCTGGAGGTCAGGCAAACTGGTGGCTGGGTCTCTCCTTCTGGCAGGCGGGTGCCTACCCCCTGCTCTGGTCGCAGCTGGGCAGGTCACACTCCTCCTGGGAATGGAGGAAGCCCTTCCCAGGTCTGGCCCTGCATGTAGCAACAGGGAGATGCTACTCTGGCTGCATTTGGCTTTGACTATTGAAATACAGCAATATCTATGCCAAGAAGAGAGTGGGTAGGTGATGGAAAGGACACAGTTCTATGGTTGTCAATAAATTGAATAAAATATAATTGTTTAAGCTAGAGATATTTAATTGGAAGACACAAAAACTGAGGCATGAGGGTATATAATAGTTGTTTCCAAATATTTATGGGGATGTGGAAAATGAATTTGATTTATTTTGTTGATTTTAGAGAGAAAAACCTTATGAGTAAATTAAAGAATTGAGGTAGATTTTCACCCAGTATAATGAATTGCATAGTGGGGTTGCCTTAAAATTACCTGTCCAGTTTGGTAGGCATTCCAGTGAAGTCCTGATATCCATAGTCAAGGTGATTAAATAGGACATTAGTGCTTTGAATAAAGACTTAGATCTTTTAACCACCAGCCACAGCTCCACTAGTTAATCTCCATACTGCCTTCTACCTCTTAAGTTCTACAAGTCAATTCATTTTTTGCCCAACATGTAATTTTCCAGCATATTCCATCTGGGCCATTTACAGATCATAGTTTCTGTGGTAACTAATTCCTGTAATATGTTGCTGTCTGCAAATAATCAAATACCATGCATTATTTCTCCCTCTGTAGTTGTTTGCTATCTTTTTTATATTTCCCCAAAGTGTGAAATCTGGCCTTTAGGAATCAACATCCTGTAAACCCCAGGAGACAGTCTAATGTTGTCTGCAACATGGGGCTTATTGAAAACAGCTGCCTATTGCAGCGTGGTGGGTAGCAAATTGTGCCTCAGGTGACTAACATAAAAGGAACCTGAATGCATTGAGTTTTCTAATGAAGCAGAACTGAAACAGCTTGCTATAAAAGTCCATCTACTTGGCATTTTTACCTGACCTAAAATTAGTAACATTATACATTTAGCAATATTAGATTTTCCTATGAGCACTATAGGAATTGATTGAATTTTAAAATGTGTATACCATTTTTTGTGATCCTATGTGAAATTTCCAATTTTCATTAGTAATATTTCTTATCAGGGAAATACTAGAAAACCCATGTGTAAAATAATCAGGATTTGTTTTTGTTACCCTCTTTACTCTTTGCTACCCTCTTTACTCTTCCTATGGCCCTATGTTGAGTCCCTGGATTTTGGGGCCCAAATGTCATTTTGCCTCATTTTTTTTTTTCCTCCAAAGCCTTAACTTTGTGGCATCTTTGTGGTGCCTTTAGGTGATACTTCATTTTGAGAACTTTGTGGGCTTTTTCTCTCTTATCAAAATTATCAAGTATTTTATTTTTTCTTCTTCCATGTTTTTTTTGTCCATTCTAAGGTAATAGATATCTACTTTTAGAAAATTTTATCAATCATGATTTACCTCATGATAACATATATGAAGAATAGTTTTCAGAATATAAGACATTTTTACAACTCTACTGATAACTGTCAGGCTTTTAAAGGTGAAATTTAGGAAAATAATGAAACCCTCTTTACATTTAAATAAGAATGTACATGTTATAGTTGTGTACATGTTTCCTATCTTTTCTTTCCTTTTCCTTTCTTAAAGATTATTAGTCTGTTTTCTGTGTGCCAGGTATGACTTAACGTATTTGAAATAGGCTGAAGAGCAAAGAAGGAAAGATCAGAGTATGGTGACAGAGTATAATAGGAATGTAGACTGAGGTTCAATTAGATATGGGATTCAGGACAAGTTTCTCTCAATAACTGTTACATTGAAACTGAAAGAAGCAAAGGACGGGGGAGAGTATGTTAGGGCAGAGTGAACAGCATGTGTGAAATGGTAAAAAGCTCTGAGATGGTAAGAAGCTTGGTGCATTGCAAGATCAAGGAGGCCAATGTGACTGGAGCTTTATTAGGGCAAAGCTAAAGGAAGTGAGTATGGAGAGATTTGGTACAGAAGGAGCTGGGTCACAAATAGGGCAGTAGGAAAGTGTTGAGAAAGATATTAAGTAGGCCAGATATGGCACTTGCCTGTAATCCCAGTGGCTCAGGAGGCTGAAGCAGGTGGATCACAAGTTCAAAGCCTGCCTCAACAAAAGCGAGGCATTAAGCAACTCAGGGAGACCCTGTCTCTAAATAAAATACAAAATAGGGCTGGGGATGTGGCTCAGTGGTTGAGTACCTCTTTGTTCAATCCCCAGTACCCCAAACCCCACCCACATAACACCCCCTCCAAAAGATTTTAAGTAAAGTAAGTTCTGGTTAATTCTGACTCCTCTATGATGAAATAAATTGAATGGAGACAAGACTAGAAATCCTACACTTATAAGTGTAGGAGAGAAAGCGAATCACTGTGACAGCAGGAAAAGAAATGAAGAGAAGTTAAGTGGATTGAACTATGTCTTTGGTGGTACCTATATATAGGAAGAGGTGATGGCTTGTATTCAGAGCTGGGAATCCAAGGAGCTCAAAAACCTGAAGTTGGTTTGTATAGTTATCGATGTTAGTCTAGAGAGTGAGGAGAGGTAAGCCTGTACAAGTAAGCACAACACATTATCTCTTTGGAGGTAGACTTTTTGGTTGCATTGGCAGTGGGTTGTAGAGGGAGAGAGAGAACAAAAAGGACCACAACCAAATTTGTGGATTAATTAGTAAGTGGATGGTTGCACCACATAATGAACTGGTAAAGCTTCCCTCTTTTACAGAAGAGAAGGATAAAGCTTGCAAATGTTAGGTGATTTCCCCAAAGTCATCCTCCCCTTCACACTGTCTTTTCAAATTTAAATGAATACCTGGTACTGTGATTTGGACATAATTCTCCAGTGTGGTAGTGTGACAGGTATTGGAAAGAGGTGGCACTTAATTGGGGATTGTTAGGTCAGTGGGGGAATGCCCTCAGAAGGGATTAAGGTAGATATATATTTTTATTCTGATATATATTATATGGGTCTCAAAGACCCATAACGGGGCTGACATTGATATCATTAATTCATTTAACCTACAGATATTGTATTTGCTAGGTATCTCTGGGTACAGAGTAGTGACACTGAGAAATGATCCCTATATTGCCGATGTCAGGAAAGACGGACATTACACACTACGGTTTAATGTGTGGCTGTTGTAAGGGACAGTGCTATGTGTCCAGGGAAGTAGGAAGTCTTCTAGGTGAAGGTTCTGTCTCAGAATTGAGTCTTTTTAAAAAAAAAAAGTTTGCTTGTTTATTTATTTATTTTATTTTTTATATGGTGGTGAGGATTGAACCCAGGGCCTCACACATGCTAGGCAAGTGCTCTACTGCTGAGCCACAACCCCAGCCCTCAGAGTCTTGAAGGCTAAAGAGAAGTTAGATAAGGACCTAGGGATCTAGGAAGTTGTCATTTCTAATCATCAGAGTTGGGAATCCAAGGAGCTCAGAAAACCTTAAGTTGGTCTGCGTAGTTATAGGTATTAGTTTAGGGAGAGTGCAGAGAGGTAAGGCTTCACAAGTGAACAGGGCACACTAGCTGAAGAGTCATGTTAAGGAAATTGGGCATGTTTCTGTGGTAGAAGGGGAGTCATTTATAATTGTTAGAAAGGACATGACTTGGTGGAATTATCCTTTCAGAAAGACCATTGTAATTGTAGTGTGGAGAATAGATCAGATATGGATGCAAACACTCAATAAATGTTTGTTGATAATACTTTCTAAATGTCTCATATGTGTAATAGGTAATAGCAAGAATTTTCATTGTGGTTCAATTTGACTGATGAGGCAGTATTTGAAATCAGTAGTGAGTGGCATAAACGGCCTCAGTAAGTCTCATTGCTATATTATTCTGTTATTTGAATATTTAGATGGTTTGACTTTAGGCTTTGTATTAAAGTTTGCTAGATTTTTCAATACTTTGTATGCTAGAACTGCATTAAAGCACATCAAAGACAAATCATGTGACTTTTTAGATATTTGTATATCTTTTTTTATTTGCAAAAGTGATATAAAAATTCCAGTGTAGCTAGAATTACAGCAAAAATTAATGTATTTAAAATAGAATATTTCATCCTTCAACAAGTGAATACACTTTCTTCTCAGCAGCACATGGAACCTTCTCTAAAATAGACCATATACTAGGCCACAAAACAACTCTGAGCAAATACAAAAAAGTAGGGATACTACCCTGCATTCTATCAGACCATAATGGAATAAAATAAGAAATAAAAGCTACTCCAACACCTGGAGACTAAATAATATGCTACTGCATGAACAATGGGTTGCAGATGACATCAAAGAAGAGATTAAAAAATTCCTAGAGGTGAATGAGAACACAGACACAACATATCGAAATGCAGTTCTAAGAGGAAAGTTCATCGCGTTGAGTTCATCCTCAAAAGAAGAAAAAGTCAACAAATAAATGACTTAAAATTATATCTCAAAGCTCTAGAAAAAGAAGAACAATCCAACAGCAAAAGTGGTAGAAGACAGGAAGTAATTAAAATCAGAGATGATATTAATGAAATTGAAACAAAAGAAACAATTGAAAAAATTGACAAAACAAAAAGTTGGTTCTTTGAAAAAATAAATAAAATTGACAGACCCTTAGCCAGGCTAACAAAGAGAAGGAGAAAGAAAACTCAAATTACTAACATATGCGATGAAAAAGGAAATATCACAACAAACACTACAGAAATACAGGAAATATTTCAAAATTATTTTGAAAACTTGTACTCCAACAAAATACAAAACACTGAAGGCATCGACAAATCTCTAGAGTTGTATGATCTGCCCAATCTTAAGCAGGATGATATACATAATTTGAACAGACTAATTTGAAGTGACGAAATAGAAGATGCCATCAGAAGTCTACCAATCAAGAGAAGCCCAGGACCAGATGGATACACAGCCAAGTTCTACAAGACCTTCAAAGAAGAACTGATACCAATACTCTTCAATTTATTTCAGGAAGTAGAAAGAGAGGGAGCACTTCCAAACTCATTCTATGAGGCCAGTGTCACCCTGATCCCCAAACCAGGCAAAGACACATCAAAAAAAGAAAACTTCAGACCCATATCTTTAATGAACATAGATGCAAAAATTCTCAATAATTCTGGCAAAATGGATATAAAAACATATCAAAAATATAATACACCATGGTCAAGTGGGGTTCATTCCAGGGATGCAAGGATGGTTCAACATACGGAAATCAATAAATGTAATTCATCACATCAATAGACTTAAAGATAAGAACCATATGATTATTTCAATAGATGCAGAAAAAGCATTTGACATAATACAGCATCCTTTCATGTTCAAAACACTAGAAAAACTAGGGATAACAGGAACATATCTCAACATTGTAAAAGCTATATATGCTAATCCCCAGACCAACATTATTCTAAATGGAGAAAAATTGAAAGCATTCCCTCCAAACACTGGAACAAGACAGGGATGTTCTCTTTCACCACTTCTATTCAACACAGTAATTGAAATGCTGGCCAGAGCAATAAGACAGACGAAAGAAATTAAAGGGATACAGATAAGTAAAGTAGAACTCAAATTATTATCATTTGCTGATGATATGATTTTATACCTAGAAGACCCACAAAATTCCACCAGAAAACTTCTAAAACTCATAAATAAATTCAGCAAAGTAGCAGGATACAAAATCAACACCCATAAATCTAAGGCCTTTCTATCAGTTACAAATCCTCTGAAAGGGAAATGAGGAAAACTACCCTGATTACAATAGCATAAAAAAAAAAAAAAATACTTGGGAATCAATCATAGACGTGAAAGACCTCTATAATGAAAACTACAGAACACTAAAGAAAGAAATTATGGAAGACCTTAAAAGATGGAAAGATCTACCCTGTTCTTGGATAGGCAGAACTAATATTGTCAAAATGACCATACTACCAATAGCACTATATAGATTTAATGTAATACCAATCAAAATCCCAATGACATTCCTCATAGAAATAGAAAAAGCAGTCATGAAATTCATCTGGAAAAATAAGAGACCCAGAATAGCTTAAAGCAATCCTTAGCAAGAGGAGTGAAGCAGGTGGCATCACTATACCAGACCTTAAATTATACTATGGAGCAATAGTAACAGCATGGTATTGGCACCAAAATAGGCTGGTAGACCAATGGTACAGAATAGAGGACACAGAAACTAACACATATAATTTCAGTTATCTTATATTAGACAAAGTCTCCAAAAACGTACAGTGGAGACAAGATAGCCTCTTCAACAAATGGTGCTGGGAAAACTGGAAATCCATATGCAATAAAATGATATTAAACCTCTGTCACCATGCACAAAATTCAACTCAAAGTGGATCAAGGATCTAGGAATTAGACCAGAGACACTACACCTAATAGAAGAAAAAGTAAGCTCTAATTTCCAACATGTTGGATTATGCCACAAGTTACTTAATAAGAATCCTTTAGCACAAGAATTCATATCAAGAATCAATAAATGGGATAGATTTAAATTACAAAGCTTCTTCTCAGCAAAAGAAACAATCAGTGAATAGAGAGCCTATTATTTGGGAACAAATTTTTACTACATGTATGTCAGAGCACTAATCTCTAGAATATAAAAGAACTCAAAAATCTTAACACCAAAAAACAAATAACCCAATCAATAAATGGGCCAAGGAACTGAACAGACTCTTCTCAGAAGAAGATATACAATCAATCAGCAAATACATGAAAAAATGTTTAACATCTCTGGCAATTAGAGAAATGCAAATCCAAACCACTCTAAGATTTCATCTCACACTTGTCAGAGTGGCAGCTATTAAGAACACAAACAACAATAAATGTTGGCAAGGATGTGGAGAAAAAGGCACACTCATGCATTGTTGGTGGGACTGCAAAATGGTGCAGCCAATATGGAAAGCAGTATGGAGATACCTTGGAAAACTTGGAATGGAACCACCTTATGACACAGCTATCCCACTCCTTGGTCTTTACCCAAAGGACTTAAAAACAGCATACTACAGGGACACAGCCACATCAATGTTTATAGCAGCACAATTCACAATAGCTAAACTGTGGAACCAACCTAGATGCCCTTCAGTAGATGAATGGCTAAAGAAAATGTGGTATATACACACAATGAAGTATTACTCCGCAATAAGAGAGAATAAAATCATGGCATTCACAGATATAAATGGATGCATGTGGAGAATATAACGCTAAGTGAAGTTAACCAATCCCAAAAAGCCAAATGTCAAATGTTTTCTCTAATATAAGGAGGTCGATGCACAGTCGGGTTGGGATGGGGAGCATAGGAGGATTAGAGGAACACTAGAATAGCCAATGGGGAGGGAGGGAAAGGGAGGGGGCAAAAGGGTGAAGAAAAAAAAAAAAAGATGGTAGAATGAGATGGATATCATTACTCTAAGTGCATGTATGAAGTTACAAATGGTGTGAATATACTTTGTATACAAACAGAGATACGTAAAAATGTGCTCTACAAGTATAATATGAAATGTAATACATTTTGCTGTCATTTCTAACAACTTAGAATAAAAAATAAATTTGAAAAAAAAAACTTATGGGGGCTGGGGCTGTGGCTCAGTGGTAGCGCACTTTCCTGGCATATGTGAGGCACTGGGTTTGATTCTCAGTACCACGTATAAATAAATAATAATAAAAGAAAAAGGTCTATCAGCAACTAAAAAAAAAAATTACAAAAAAATACTATGGACAGAATTCTCAGTGAGAAGGAAGCTAAAATTCTGATATAATTATGTGTAAATATAAAAACATTTTTAGGATCTACAAGAGAATATAAAAAAAAAAAATGTCAATTTATTAGCCTTATAAGATTGTCCATGATCATTAACCTTTTTATTGTTGTTTTTGTGAAATCAACAAAGATTTCTTAAAAATTTGTAATATTTTAATATATTTTCAAAACTCCCAAATTATTCCTATTATCATTTCTTTGGTACTAGGGTTTAAACTCATGGGCGTTTAATAACTGAGCTACATCCCCAACATTTTTTTTTCTTTTTATGGTTTTACTTTGAGACAGGTTCTTGCTAAGTTGCTTAGGGCCTTGCTAAATTGCTGAGGCTGGCTTTAAACTCAGACTCCTCCTGCCCCAGCCTCACAAGCCACTGGGATTACAGGCGAACCCCACCATGCCCAGCTAAAACTCCTAAATTATTCATTCCATCTCATAAGATTAAGTTCTGGAAGGATCTTATATGTCAAATCCATCTCTTTCCAACACAAAATTTATTTTTCTTCTATGATCTAGTATTAAAGTCTTTCTTTTATCATTTAAAAAATGTTTTTTTCTTAAAATACCATATTAGTCTTTTTTTTTTTTTCTTTTAAATATGCTTTTTGGGTTCAGCCTCTATCCATGGTTTCAGGTTATGTTTAAATATTTCATGTTACCAAGAATTTTTTCTTGAAGGTTTATGCAGGAGTGTTTTTAAACCTGGAAATTGTTTTACTTCTGACAGTAGTGAAAAAGTTACTTCAAGCTAGATTTCCTTGTTTTTGTGTACGTTCAGGTATGCTCAGACCTCCTTCGGTGTGTGTGTTTGTGTGCACATATACACATGATATAATATACACATGATATATACACTGTATATAATTTAAATACTGAAGTTTACATCATTCATTCATTTATTGTATTGGCTGAATATTTTCTTTTTTTCTCCATTTTAAGCTACAGGTTCCCAAAACAATGTTTTGTACATAGTAGTCTCATAATTATAAGTATTTATTCCACAATTTAATTATTATTATTTTTTGGAGTGCTGAGGATCAAACTCTGATCTTTAAAAAAATCTTTAGAACTCTGAGATTTGTTGACTGCTGGAATTATCACCAAAAGGTTAAATTTTATTATGGATCACGTAACTAGTTATTAGTTAAGTCATCACTAGAATCCAATTGTTTTAATTACTGCTGTGCTGAATCCAATATCGCAGGATATAATCTTAGAAAAATTCTAACAAATACTTAACATTTTTAGTGAGAATTTTAAATTGAAGTTTAACAGGCAAACAGAAATGTGTGCATCTTAAGAGCAGACTTGGTGTACTTTTCCAAGAGGACAGTCCATGTAATCACCACATTGATCCAGATAAAGGAAAATACCTAATTCATGTTCTTTTCCTTTAACTGGATGATTTTTGTCTCCATAGATTAGTTTTGTCTGTTTTTGAAAATGTGTATAAAGTAAATTATATAGTAAGTACTCTTTGTTTCTGGCTTCTTTCACTTGCCATTATGTAGGTGCAGTTGATTCCTGCTGTGCCCAGCAGATGTTCAATGTAATTGCTACGTAGTATTCCTTTGTGAAGTGTTCTGAATTTGTGTTTTCATTCTAATACTGATAGATGTTTTGATAGACGTTTGAGTTGTCTGCAGTTTTTGAATACTGAAATGATGCTTTAGTTTTCCTGTCCATGTATGAATTTCTCCTGAGTCCTATCTAGGAGTAGAATTATGGAATCCAGGTATGTGTATGTTTGGCTTCAGGAGCCACAGCTCAAGAGTTTTCTAAAGTGATTGTATTATAGTCTGTATTTTATAATGTGAACATTAGGGATATGTTTTGAAGAAATAGGGGTCATATTAGCTGCAACTTAGTTTTAATTCTTATGAAATATATTTAATAGGATATAATTACTTAGTCTTTGAAAAACAACAATAATCTCTTTTATACTTTTTATCCCAACTTTTCCTTTTGATATAGGAAAATGTTGAATGGATAAATATGTTGTTGGATCGGGGTACATAGGAGGATTAGAGGAACACTAGAATGGTCAAAGGGAAGGGAGGGGAAGGGAGGGAGCAAAGGGGGATAGAGGGGAAAAAAAAGAAAAGATGGATGAAATAAAATGGATATCATTATCCTAAATGCATGAATGAAGACATGAATGGTAGGAATATACTTTGTATACAAACAGTTGTATGTAAAAAGATGCTCTATATGTGCATTATGAATTGTAATACATACTACTATTATAAATAAAAAAAAGAAAATGAACCTACAGTGCCTGCAGAGTTGTGTGTACATGGGATAAGTATTTAGTAGTATTAGCAATCTACATCTAAATAGGATTAATATATGTTTGGTAATTATAATTGACTAATAATTCCCAATTAGGTATTTTGGTATATTCAGGTCTCTCCAAGGTTTTTTTTTTTTTTTTCAAACATAGATAACCTGATTTGATATGGTTATCAATATTATTTCACCTTCAGTTCCACTTAGTATTCTGTTTAGAAAATATTTTAGTATATTGTTGAAGGCTAATGATTAAGTGTTTTACTCAGATTTTTTGTCACTATGACCAAAAGACTTAACTAGAATAATCAGAGGAGGAAAAGTTTATTTCGTTCCCAGTTTCAGAGGTCTCAGTCTGTAGATGGCCAACTTCATTGCTCTGGGCCTGAGGTGAGGCAGAACAATATGGTAGAAGGGAGTGGAGAAGAAAAGCTGCTCTGGACATATGGCAATCAGGAGTCAGAGAAAGAGAAAGCTCTGTTCACCAGGGACAAATATATTCCAAAGACATACCCCTGTGACCTCTTTCTTCTAGCCACAACTAACTGCCTGCAGTTATGATCCAGTTAATCCATTCAAGTTAATGCACTGATTAAGATAAGGCTCTCACAATACAATCATTTTCCCTGTAAATTTTCTTGCATTGTCTCATACATGAGTGTTTGTTGATACCGCATATCAAAAACATAAAATTCAGTTTTCACCCAAAGTCCTTTACTGTGCAAATATAGGTTCAAAATAAAAACTTGAGTCGAAATATGTGTTTAAATGAGATAGAGGAAAGAAAATAATATTGTCATGTTTTTGTTTCATATTCAGTTATACTTGTTAGAAAAATGCTGAAACATAGTTAACTTAGCCAGGAACACTGTGTTAGTGAAATAAAAGGGTTTATTGGGGTGCCACGTGGGCAAGGGTAGGGAAAAGAAGGGAAGGGAAGGGGATTAGGGAAGGGGGAAAAGGGATGGACGGGATCAGGGACAGGCAGGAACAGAGAGAGGCAGGAACAGAGAGAGCGATTTCAGTCCGGGGCTGGTTTAAATAGAGCAGGGGTCATAAAACCCCCTTGGAGTGAGTCCTTGCCCTATAGGCTACCAGAGGTCAGGAGGTTAGTGGACAGGGCACTTGCTGGTCAGGTTTTCTGGTCATGCTGAGGATCTTGGGAGGTGTAGTTTTTAACAAAGCACCTGGGGAGGTGTGGCCTTCTGCCTGGGAGGCGCAGCCTCCTGCCTGGAATCCAACAATACTGAGTAACTTTGATTTAACCTGAGACAGGGTTATAGTTTGTTTAATTAATCCTCTTTACTTCTAGTTATTTCCATCATTATTTCTGCAACATCGATTGGATGAACCCTTTACTTGACTAGGTCTCACTTTCTCTCTCTGTAAAATGAGGTTGTGGGACTAAGCTGGTCCCTTCCAAAGCTGATATATCTTTGGGGAATAGATATATATTTAATAAAAAGAGGCTTTATGTATGTTAATAAAGAAAGACTTAGGTGGGCCTCTTTAATTATTTTTCTTCTTCCTTGCCTAGAGGAAGGAAGTATTTCAGAAAGTGAATAACTATCCTTCTCTTCCAGAACTGAATGACTGGTGCTAAATGAACCAGGCAGGAGAGAGAGCTGCTGAATCATGGTATTGAATTTGGTGTTCTAAGCATTATAATTTCTGATGAATAGTGTCTCAGCAGACTTCTGTAAAATGATACGTTCTGACATCCAGTGACCTTTTAAACTAATATTTCTATAATATAATTCAGTTGCTTCTGTTTCCTGAAAGTAATAACATTAGTTTGTACTGAGGTAGATAATGATTTTGTTAGCAATTTCCTTTGTGGTAAGTGTTTTCACAGTAATTTAGTTTGAAGGAAGAATCGTTTATACAAATAAAATCCAGAGAAACTCACCTGTAGTGTACTGGGATCAAGAATGTAGCTAGTCATCAACCTTTGGGACAATTTTCTTGAGACTCAAAGTAAATAGTTACATGGAATGAATTATTTTGGGGAAAGCTTGTTGCTAACTACAAATAATTCTTAAGAAGAACCACTTTCTCTGTCTCTTTCTCTCTCTCTCTCTCACACACACACATAACTTTGTGGCAAAGTAGAGTAAGATCTATTCCTAATTCTCATTAATAGATAAACATTTCAAACCTTGGATTTCTTTATCCATGAAGCAAGAGTAATAGTACTTCACAAAATATATAGTATTAGTGAAATTATAATTAGAATCATAAACTATAGTGCCCAAGTAAGTGATACTAAATGAACATCAGCCAGTTTACTTTCCTTCAGTGTCCTAAAAAAAAAACATAATGACTTTATTTAATGAGTTATTAAAGAAAATTTAAGTTATTTATTATCAACTTTACTGTTAAGTGTACTTATTATATTTGATTGTTTAATAATGATAGATCCATTAATACTTTAAAAAAAATATTTGGTTGCTCAGAATGCCTAGACCCCATTTGTGCATGATAACAGTTTACTATAGCTAAAATTGACAAGGATGGGGATGGATTGTTGAACTTTAATCTTCCATTTTTACTGAAAATATGACAATCATAGTTAAAAAAATGAAATCTGCTAAGAAGAAAAGGAAGCTTTCTATCCACAATTTGCTTCTATTTATTAAAAATGCATGCATACTTTCCACATGTTTTTCTTGTAAACTCTTTGCTCTGCTAAGTGGTTCTTATCTTTGCCCTCCAGCTATCATTTCTGCCCCTATGCACTTGATTGCAGAACTTTCTTTTCTCTACCACAGCTGAGGCTTGCCTCATCCTTGAAGTGCTTTACTATGCTTCTGCTCCTGACTTCTTTTATATCACCTTGTTCTGTGTCTGCGCTGTATTGTGATATATATCCTTACATGTGTATTAACTCTGACTACATTATGTCTAGCAGCAATCTTTTTTATCTTTGTATATCTCTCTTGAACCTCATAGAGTGTTTCACATGGCAGATTTTTAGTGAATGTTGATGTTGTTGCTATTTCTGCTCTGCTAACACTGGGAAAAAGAATGAAAATCTGCTTTTAGATATATGGCCCTTAGTTTTGCCATTTCTTTGATCATTTTTGGTAACTAAGACATTCTAGGTTTGACTAATTTGAAGTCAGACTAGTTATTTCTGCTGAATGGTTGATTTATTCTCATTCATCCACTATCTACCCCCTTCTATCCTATCAATCAATTCACCCATTCAAATTATTTATTTAAATCCTTCATTTTGATGAAACATAGCATGTGCTAGGAGCCGTGGGAAATGGGAAAAAAAACATCAATTATCAGGGGATAGTACTGTAATTACTGTTATTGGCTATTCCTAAGGAGTACTTTGGATAACTTCAAAAGACTGTCAAATCAATATTTCTGTATTTTTATGAGCTGAAATAAATTACTTAATATGAGGTACTTTTTATGATTCTGGGCTTTAAAAACCTTCTAATATTTCCCTTTAAGTATAACTGTTGATCTTGTTGCATTAGATAGAATTTTTATCCCAATTAAAAAAAAATCTTAATCAGGGAAGTACTGTAGAATTTCTGAAGACCAAATATTGAATCTTAAATAATAATAATGTAGATATTCTTTAAAATAATTTGTTTAAAAATTAAATGTGGAGTTGAAAGAAGATTGGGAAATTATCATTAAATATTAATACTCATATATTAATTATCTATTTATATTAATTAATTATGTGTTACTAATCTGTATTTGACACTCTTTTTGCTTATTTGGTTTACCAGTTAAGGTTAAATTTTATTGGGCCATTTTACATTATCTGGTAAAAAAGAACATGCCCACCAAAATCTTAAAAAAAAAAAAAAAAAAAAAAAAAAAAAAAGGGGAAGAAATCTATCCCTGAGAAAGACAACTTGATCAATCAGTAACGTGAACATAAATTCATTTTTAGTATAATTAATTTAATAGGAAGGTCTGATAATTAAAATAGGTATGCTTGATTTTCATGGGTACAAGTAAGGAAATAACTTTCACTGAAAAAGAGCAAGAAATTATGTAACAAACCAGGCAAGATCAAAGATGAATGCATGAATCTACAAAAGACTAATTGGAAATTTTGAAATTGAAAAATGATGGTACTGAACTTAAGTTACCACTGTAAGCAAGATAAACTCCAGAAAATTCTCTGGTAGGGAGAATTTTTGATTTGCAAGATAGTTGAAGATTCCTCCCCTACATCAAATATAGGAAAAATATTTAAAGATATAGTCTAAACTAAAAAAATAGGTTGTTACATCATAATTAAATGTATCTAAAATACTTTGAACACATAATATTTTCTTCTTTGTCTCCCGTTCATTTAAAAAATAAGGTGAACTTAGGTTAGTGTGTATATGAACCCATTCCTGTTATAAACATTCAAACATGAAATAAATAGCTATTGATTAAAAAGTACAATTATCTCTTTATTCTAGTTAGCCTGCTATATTTCCTATTTCACAGGTAGCCATTATATACTTTGTATATATCATTACAGACCTTTATTTCTTTGTACTTGCATGAAAATATGTATGTACATGCAGAAATGTATAATTTTCTGATTTTTCATGAGGGATCAAATTATTCACATTATTACGTACCTTTTAAAAAATTTTATGCCAGGTGTGGTGATGCATGCCTTTAATCCCAGTGGCTCAGGAGCCTAAGGCAAGAGGATCACAAATTCAGACCCAGTCTCAGCAAAAGCAAGGTGCTAAGCAACTCAGTGAGACTCTGTCTCTAAGTAAAGTACAAAATAGGGCTGGGGATGTGGCTCAGTGGTTGAGTGCCCCTGAGTTCAATCCTTGGTACCCACCCCCCAAAAAAAATTTTATAATAAATATCACCATGTCTCAAGAAATTCTGACAAACTTTCTGTGTTATGTAGCTCGAATTCATTCTTTTATATTGCTCTGCAGTTGCCTGATCTTTTAATCGTTTTCTTATTGATGGACATTTAGGCTCTTTCCAATTATTGCTGTCATTAACAGCATTTTGGTACATATCCTTTGATGTATTTCTTTGTAATCATGTGTGAGTATCTCTACAACAGATGATTAGAAGTGGAGATAAAATTGTATGTAAATTTTTAATTAATATATACTGATAATGTTGCCCTACAATAATGTACTATTTTGTATTCCTGTCAGCATTCTATTTAGAATGGCAGTTTCTCCATAATCTGATTAATCATTTTATGAAGCTATTTAAATTTTATAATTTCATGGGAAGAATATATTTTATTTGTATGTTTTAAATGGTTATGGAAGCTGGGGGTCTCTTCATGTTGTAATTTTTATTTCTATTTTACTGGTAAATCATGTTAATGATTTCTTCTCTCCCATGTCCTCTTCCCCTCTTCTCCTTCTCCTTCTTCTTCCCTTTTTCTTTCCCTTTTTTTTTTTTTTTCTGGTACTGGGAATTGAATCCAGGGGTGCTTAAGCACTGAGCCACATCTCCAGCCCTTTTATTTATTTATTTTATTGTTATTATTATTTTATTTTTGAGACAGAGTCTTGCTGAGTTGCTTAGGGCCTTGCTAAATTGCTAAGGCTGGCTTTGAACTTGTGATCCTCCTGTGTCAGCTTCTTGAATAGCTGGGATTATAGACATGGGCCACTGCACCTGATATTTACTTATTATTTGGAATTCTACATATGGTAAATGTTAAGCTTTCATCTCTTATTTGTGATATAAATATTTCTTCCATGTACATTTGCCATTTAACTTGTTATACTCTTGCTCTATAGAGGTTTCATGTTGTCCTATTTACTTTTTAGGACTCTCAGGCTTATAATAATAGAAGTTGTTGACCCTCATACTCATTTGCTCTTACTTAAAGGTATATAAGAACATTTAGTGAAATACAGTTTTAAATATGTAGGAAATGTTAAAATGAGAAGGCAATGGACACCAAAACTAGCTTTAATTTGTATTTTTTTGTAAGAAGGCTGTTCCTGTTTCCTTTGCTTCTAGCGCCAGTGTTATAGTATAGA
This sequence comes from Tamias sibiricus, assembly GCA_025594165.1. Taxonomy (NCBI): domain Eukaryota; kingdom Metazoa; phylum Chordata; class Mammalia; order Rodentia; family Sciuridae; genus Tamias; species Tamias sibiricus. Next base: position 78,513,295 of record CM046664.1, read on the forward strand.
TTCCAGAACGGCATTGGTAAAGGAATTTCTGCTAAACTCATGGGACTTGGCCTATAACCTGTTCCTGCCATAGAGTCAAAGGCCAATGAAAGCTTTTTGTCAGAACTGCATATGGGGTGATTAATAGCAAAATGCAATTTGTTTTAAAAAAGAAGCGGGATGTGGGGAAGAAGAGTTATGTCTCATGCTTTTGGTTTCCATCATTATTGGACTGATACCACTTGAATTTGACCTTTATCATCTTTTTTTTTTTTTTTTCCCTCTGTACTGAGATAGAATAGGAAAAATGAGGAAAATGAAAAATGAAATGAAGGATTAATAAAATGCTCAATTTCTTTAAGCCTGGCATCTCATACACTGTATCAATCAGTGCCTTAAATCACTAGGGAGCTAAATTTCCAGGAACTCTTACACTGTCAAAAGCAGGTAGGAAAAACAGTGAAAACCTTCAATGTACCTGGACACTGTGTTTCTTTAGTCATGTATTATGAACCAATATGCAGATTAATGTATGTTATTCTGAATGAGTTTATGAACTGGGAATTTAATTTGTTTATTTTTATTCCTTTAATTTTATTCATGGAAATGTTTAAGGATTATTGGTTTTCCTCTGACCAGTACTTAAAAAATATCTGATATCTAGTCTTCTTATTTTCATTTTTTAAAAAGATTTATTATTTAAAAGTTTTGTTATGTATTTGCCTTTTTACCTAAGAGTTATTTGGAAATGGGTTTTAAAACAAATAAGAGGAGGGGCATCTTAAAAATCACTTTATAATTTCTAGTTTTTTTTTCATTGTAGTGAGAACATTGCATATGTTTTATAGAATGTACTGATGATTTCTTATCATTGGTTTATTATTTGATTAATATTTGTAATACTTCATATGGATTTGAGAGGAAGGTTTATTTTTTATTTTCAGGGTTTGTAGTCTAACAAATTCATAAAATCACCTTAACAATTATTCTTTAGGTTTTATTTTTTGTATTTTCCCCATTTTTAGTCTCTAGATTTGCCTTGTTGTGAGTGATATGTTAAGGACTCCTACTTAATTACTCCTGTTGCTCTTTCTGTCTCATTGGAGTCTAATATTTTTTTGCTTTACAAAGAGATGCTATATTATTTGGTACATGCCTGTATTTGCTATAATTTCATTGTGATTTGTATTTTAGTACTAACAAGTGTCCTTTTTTGTGACAGTCCATGCTACATGGCTTGCATTTTCTTTGCTTGATATCAATTTTACTCCCCCTGCTTGCTTATTGTTTGGATTTTTCTGTTACATTTTGATCTTCCTGTATCTTCAGTCTTTCTGACTCATTTTATTTTTATTTATTTATTTATTTTCAAATCACAATGTTTATTAAATCAATTTAAAACTCATACTGGGATAGCAGTGGGGATAACTTCTCATGCTTAACACAGCAAACAGGTGGTGAGAAAGCCCTTGTACCTGGGCCACAGCTACGGCAGTGCTCAGATTGCTTTGCTTTTCTTTTTTTTTTATTTTAAATTATTATTTTTATTTATTGATTTATGTATTTATTTACTTATTTTTATTCAAAGTTGTATTCGTAATAGTAGAATGTATTACAATTCATAATACACATATAGAGCCTCTTTTTACATAACACTGTTTGTATACAAAGTATATTCTTACTATTCAAGTCTTCAATCATGCATTTAGAATATCCACCTTATTATACCACCTTTTCTTTTTTTTTTTTCCCCCTCCATCCCCCTCTTGCTGCCTCCCTTCTCCTCCCTCCCCTTTGACCATTCTAGTGTTCCTCTAATCCTCCTATATACCCAGACACCCAACACCACTGTGAATCTGCCTCCTTATATCAGAGAAAACATTTGGTATTTTGGTATTTGGATTTTTGAGATTGACTAACTTCACTTAGGATTATTTTCTCCAACTTTATCCATTTGCCTGCGAATGCCATTATTTTATTCTCTTTTATTGCTGAGTAAAATTCCACTGTGTATATAGACCACATTTTCTTTATCCACTCATCTACGGAGGGACATCTAGGTTGGTTCCACAACCTAGCTATTGTGAATTGTGCTGCTATAAGCATTGAAGTGGCTGTGTCACTGTAATATGCTGTTTTTAAGTCCTTTGGAAATAGACCCAGGAGTGGGATGGTTGGGTCATAGGGTGGTTCCATTCCCAGTTTTCCAAGAAATCTCCATACTGCTTTCCATAGCGGTTGCACCATTTTGCAGTCCCACCAGCAATGTATGAGTGTGCCTTTTTCCCCACATCCTCTCCAACATTTATTGTTGTTTGTGTTCTTGATAGCTGCCATTCTGACTGGAGTGAAATGAAATCTTAGAGTAGTTTTGATTTGCATTTCTCTAATTGCCAGCGATGTTGAGCATTTTTTCATGTATTTGTTGATTAATTGTATATCTTCTTCTGAGAAGTGTCTTTTCAGTTCCTTAGCCCATTTATTGATTGGGTTATTTGTTTTTTTTGGTGTTAAGTTTTTTGAGTTCTTTATATATTCTAGAAATTAGTGCTCTATCTGATGTGCACGTATTAAATATTTGTTCCCAATTAGTTGGCTCTCTATTCACCTCACTGATTGTTTCTTTTGCTGAGAAGAAGCTTTTTAGTTTAAATCTATCCCATTCATTAATTCTTAGTAATAGTTCTTGCGCTACAGGATTCTTATTAAGGAACTTGGGGCCTAATCCGACATGTTGGAAATTGGAGCTTACTTTTTCTTCTATTAGGCGTATTGTCTCTGGTCTAATTCCTAGGTCCCTGATCCACTTTGAATTGAATTTTGTGCATGGTGAGAGATAAGGGTTTAATTTCATTTGTTGCATATGGATTTCCAGTTTCTCAGCACCATTTGTTGAAGAGGCTATCCTTTCTCCACTGTACATTTTTGGTGCCTTTGTCTAATATAAGATAGCTGAAATTATATGTATTAGTCTCTGTGTCCTCAATTCTGTACCATTGGTCTACCCGTCTGTTTTGGTGCCAATACCATGCTGTTTTTGTTACTATTGCTCTATAGTATAATTCAAAGTCTGGTATGGTGAAAGCCACCTGCTTCATTTTTCTTGCTCAGGATTGCTTTGGCTATTCTGGGTCTCTTATTTTTCCAGATGGATTTCATGACTGCTTTTTCTGTTTCTTTGATGACTATCGTTGGGATTTTGATTTGACTTGCATTAAATCTATATAATGCTTTTGGTAGTATGGACATTTTGACAATATTAATTCTACCTATCCAAGAACAAGGTAGGTCTTTCCATCTTCCGAAGTCTTCTATAATTTCTTTTTTTAGTGTTCTATAGTTTTTTTTATAGAGGTCTTTCACCTCTTTTGTTAAGTTGATTCCCAGGTATTTTTTTTTTTTTTAATGCTATTGTAAATGGGGTAGTTTTCATCATTTCCCATTCAGATGATTTGTCACTGATGTACAAAAATGCCTTTGACTTATGGGTATTGATTTTGTATCCTGCTACTTTGCTGAATTCATTTACTAGTTGTAAAAGTTTTATGGTAGTTTTTTTTTTGGCTCTTCTAGGTATAGAATCATAACATCAGCAAACAGTGCTAATTTGAGCTCTTCTTTTCCTATCTGGATTCTGTTAATTTCTTTTGTTGTCTAATGGCTCTGGCAAGAGTTTCAAGTACTGTTAAATAACAGTGGTGAAAGGGGACATCCCTGTCTTGTTCCGGTTTTTAGAGGGAATGCTTTCAATTTTTATCCATTTAAGATAATGTTAGCCTGGGGCTTTGCATAAATAGCTTTTTATAATGTTGAGATATGTTTTTGTTATTCCTAATTTTTCTAGTGTTTTGAACATAAAGGGGTGTTGTATTTTGTCAAATGCTTTCTCTGCATCTATTGAGATGATCATATGGTTTTTATCTTTAAGTCTATTGATGTGATGTATTATGTTTATTGATTTTCATATGTTGAACCAACCTTGCATCCCTGGGATAAACCCCACTTGATTGTGGTGCACTATCTTTTTGATATGTTTTTGTATTTGATTTGCCAGGATTTTATTGAGAATTTTTGCATCTGTGTTCATTGGCCTGAAGTTTTCCTTTCTGGCTGCGTTTTTGCCTGGCTTTGGAATTAATGTAATATTGGCCTCACAGAAAGAGTCTGGGAGAGCTCCTTCTTTTTGTATTTCTTTAATAAGTTGAAGAGCAATGGTATTAGTTCTTCTTTCAAGGTCTTGTAGAACTCAGCTGTAAACCCATCAGGTCCTGGGCTTTTTCTAGCTAGTAGTGTTTTGATGGCGTCTTCTATTTCCTCACTTGAAATTGATCTATTTAAATTGTGAATATCCTCCAGTTCCAGTTTGGGCAATTCATACGACTCTAGAAATCTGTCAATGGTTTCAATATTTTCTATTTTATTAGAGTACAATTTTTCGAAGTAATTTCTAATTATCTCCTGTATATCTGAGGTGTTTGTTGTGATATTTCCTTTTTCATCACGGATGCTAGTAATTTGAGTTTTTTCTCTTCTTCTTTTTGTTAGCGTTGCTAAGGGTCTGTCAATTTTATTTATTTTTTCAAAGAACCAGCTTTCAGTTTTGTCAATTCTTTGAATTGTTTCTTTAGTCTCAATTTCATTGATTTCAGCTCTGATTTTAATTATTTCCTGTCTTCTGCTGCTCTTAGTGTTGGTCTGTTCTTCTTTTACTAGTGCTTTGAGTTGTGCTGTTAAGTTAGTTGTTTGTTGTTGTTTTTTTTTTTTTTTTTTCCTTTTAAGGAATGAACTCAGTGCAATGAATTTTCCTCTTAATACTGCCTTTATAGTGTCCCAGAGATTTCTATACAATGTATCTGTGTTCTCATTTACCTCTCAGAATTATTTAATCTCCTCCTTGATATTGTCTTCAACCCCTTGTTTGTTCAGTAGCATGTTGTTTAGCTTCCACTTGTTGGAGTAGTTTTATTTTTTTTATTTTTGAATTTCTTGTTTTGTCATTGATTTCCAATTTCATCCCATTATGGTCTGATGGAATGCAGGGTAGTATCTCTACTTTTTTATATTTGCTGAGAGTTGCCTTGTGGCATAATGTATGGTCTATTTTGGAGAAGGAGCCATGTGCTACTGAGAAGAAAGTGTATTTGCTTACTGAGGGATGAAATATTTTATACATGTTTGTTAGATCTAAGTTATTAATTGTTTTAATGAGGCCTAAAGTTTCTTTATTTAACTTTTATTTGGATGATCTATCCAGTGGTGAGAGTGGTGTGTTGAAGTCCCCTAGGATAACTGTATTTTGATCTATTATATTCTTTAACTTGTGAAGGGTTTGTTTGATGAATGTAGGTGCTCCATTATTTGGGGCATATCAATTTATAATTGTTATATCTTTTTGATGAATGGTTCCCTTAAGTAGTAAGAAACATCATCTTTGTCCCTTTTGATTAGCTTTGGCTTTAAGTCTGCCTTATTTGATATGAGAATGGAAACCCCTGCTTGCTTCTGTGGCCCATGTGAGTGGTAAGATTTTTTCCCAGCTTTTCACCTTCAGTCTATTGATGTCTTTTTCTATGAGGTGGGTTTCTTGGAGATAGCATATTGTTGGGTTGTTTCTTTTAATCTAGTCTGACAATCTGTGTCTTTTTAATGGTGAATTTAGGCCATTAACATTCAAGGTTATTATTGAGATGTGATTCGTATTTCCATCCATTTTTTTTTTTTTTTTTTTATGGTATTTAACTTGATTTGGTTTCTCCCATGGTTGGTAATTCCTTTACTTTAATATCTCTCTTTGTTGATTTTCATTGCTATTTTTCTCTTCTTCTTTGTGGAATATTTTGTCCAGGATGTTCAGAAGTGCTGGCTTTCGAGTTGTGAACTCTTTTAACTTTTGTTTGTCGTGGAACGTTTTTATTTTATCTTCGAATCTAAAACTTAATTTTGCTGGGTTGACATTCTTGGTTGACATCCCTTTTCTTCAGAGCTTGAAATATGCTATTCTAGGATCTTCTAGCTTTTAAGGTCTGGATTGAAAAATCTGAACATAGTCTAGTTGGTTTTCCCGTATATGTAATCTGCTTCCTTTCTCTTGTGGCTTTTAATATTCTCTCCTTGTTCAGTATATTAGGCATTTTCATTATGATGTGCCTTGGTGTGGATCTGTTGTGATTTTGTACATTTGGTGTTTGGTAAGCCTCTTGAACTTGGTTTTCCCATTCATTCCTCAAGTTTGGAAAATTTTCTGCTATTATTTCATTGAATAGATTACTCATTACTTTGGCTTGAAACTCTGCACCTTCTATTACCCTAATTACTCTTAAATTTGGTCTTTTTGCGTTGTCCCATATTTCTTGAGTGTTCTGTTCTTGATTTTTTTTACCAATTTTGTTCTGTTTTCTACATTTTTTTTCCAGATTGTATATTTTGTCTTCATTATCTGAGGTCCTTTCTTCCAGGTGGTGTAATCTATTGGTGATGTTTTCAATAGAGCATTTAATTTGGTTTATTGCTTCTTTCATTTCCAGAATTTCTGTTTGGTTTCTCTTTAGAACCTCTATCTCTCTATTGAAGTAGTCTTTTGCTTCTTGTATTTGTTTATGAAGTTCTTTGTCAAAGTGATCTTTTACTACCTGTATGTGCTCTCTCACCTCCTTCTTGAATTCATCCTTGAGCTCCATAATCATTTGGATTATGTATTTCCTGAATTCCTGTTCTGACATTAGATCTACTTTGCTTGCCAAGGAATCTGGTAAGACGATATGTTGATTTGTTTGCGACACTTTCTTTCCTTGTTTTTTTCATATTGCTTATGTGTCTTTTCTTTTAGCATTGTGGAGCATTGACTTTTTTTGTTTTTACCTTAAGGCCTAATGATGCTCCTTTTGTACAATGGTATTAGCTTTCCTTGTATATACTTTACACCTTAAAACCAGACATTTTATATTCATTTAATCACAATTTGGTCACAATGTACAGAGTTAGAGAATTTAGATGTTGTCTTCAATATACTCTGAGTGATTATAATAGGGTTTATAATTTTAGATATTGGGAACAAAGGTTATATGCTTAGGAGGAAGGAGGGAAGGATATTGCTTTCCCCCCCTTAGGAAGTGTAAAAATAGAAATCTATGGAAGTCATTTAATAGCAGAAGAGAGAGGAAAGGAATTAGAATGAACAATTTAGTGTGAAGACCAATATATATTTCAGCTAAGCTTTTGCAAACTTGAGAGAAATTAGAAAATGTCTGGGTAGTAAGAATTAGTGAAAGAGAGAAGACTGGGTGAGTTAAAAAAAAATAAGAGAGAGGAGACTATATAAAACATCCTTTTGATGTACTATTCAGTTGCCCCATTTCTATAATTCCTAGTTCTTATATACAGTTTGTTTTTGTCTCTGTTGAGAATGTATTGGTAGGATGTAGATAAGAAAGATGAGGGAAGAAGAAAAGAGAGACAAGAGGGAATGAAAATGAGAAAGAAGAAAAAATAAAGAAAGAAAAACAAAACAAAACAATACAAAAAACAACAACAATAACAACAAAGAAACCACAAAGTCAAACCCACAAGTCTCAATTAGGCAGCCTTTTCTCTTCCTCTCTCAGCTTGTTAAATAAACTGTTCATTAGATCTGCCCTGGCTGTTGCAGAGAATTTGTGGGTAGAGTCAAGTCTGCATACCTGGTTAGTGAGGAGTGATGCTGGGGATGGGGCTTTGTGTGGCTGGTCCTGAAAATTGATCCATCTAGATGGCATCTACTCTCTGTGCTCTTCCTCAGTTGAAGGGTCACAGGGGGTCATCACGCTGGACTTGTTGGCTGTTGACGGTCCTCCCAGTCACGGGTTCCTCCTTGCCTGTTCACCAGTCTCCACACCGCTTTTTCTCCGGCTTTACTGCCGAGGGTCGTGTCCAGTCGAGTGTGGATTTGAACTGGCATTGTTGCCCCGTGGTCTCCTGTGGTCTCCCAGCTCTGATTGCGCTGTTTTTGCTGGTTTCACTGCTGAAGGTTGTGGCATGCCGAGTGTGGATTTGTCTGGAGTTGCAGTCACTGCGTGGCCTCCTGTGGTCTCCCAGCTCTGGCTTTGTCCACCTGTGCTCCAGGGCAGTGCTGCTGAAGCCACACGTCACTAGGCGCTGCAGACATTTTGTCTTGCTAGCTCCCTGGTTGCAGTATTCAAACCAAGTTAAGTATTGTCAGATTATATATATATGCTGAAAAGCTATTTATCTGCTTTGTTGGATTCTTTCCCCGGAGCAGCCCTGAAGAACGGCTTCCTCTAATCCGCCATCTTCTCATTTTATTTTATGTGCATTCTTTTTTAGAGTATTTGGTTAAGTTCTACTTTGTGAGCCAAACAAAAATCTCTCTATAGTTTGTTAATCTTTTCTTTAGGTAGTTGGTTAAGCGTATGCACAATTGTTGAAAAGATTTATGTGTTTAGTATTAATTTTGTTATAATTATGTATGCTGCATATATTTTCTGGTTTTATTTAAATGAGCTTTTTTCTGTTTATTTTTAAGTTTTATTTTTGAGGAGTTTTCATTTTCGGTCTAGTGGTTGTGTTTATATTTATGTTTTTACTACTGTCTTTATTACCCATTTAAAATTTTAAACTTTTTAATACTTGGTTATTCAGATTTAGTGGAATTCTTTAATTCTGACCTAATGTCTAACCAACAGTTTTTACTCTGTTGTTTTCCTGTATTTTTTATTCTCCTGTTACAGTAGCATTATATTTACTTTGTTAGAATATTCAGCACATAATATATGCCATGTGTCATATATTTTCCCATGATTTCTCTGTGTATTATATCTACAAACAAAAATATAAATGCTCATTAGTTTCTTTCTTCACTTTCTCAATTATTGCTTAGTTGGAATAGATTCAATTTCTAATACATTTCTCATGAATTCACTGATATAGAACTCCCTGAACCCTTTTGTAAGTTTGAAAACTTTTCTCTAGCTTTAATATTTGAAGGCAGCTTGACTGGATATAAGTATTTGGACTTTATTTTCTAGAGTTTTAAGAGAATAATACTTTCTTGGTGACTTGCTTTGAATCTTGATTTTGATAAATCTGTTACCTATCTGATTCTATTGTTTTTGTACATTATTTGATGTTTTTTTGTGGGGGTGGGGTGGAAATTCTGAGGATTATTTTTTTTTTCTTTGTCTTTAATGTCTGCTAGTTATGAGACTATATCATTTAAGTTAATTGTAGGTACTTTATGCCTGGTGTTCAGTGGATCCTCTTAGTGTGTAGATTCTGGCTTTGTATTTTGGAACACTCCATTGAATTAGAGTTACAAATATTTATGATATTCCATTTCCTAAAAATTTCCTTCAGAAATTCCAATTATATATAAATTAGATCTTCTTTTGCCTGTCTTCCATTTCAACCACTTTCTCTTTGGCCCATTTTACTTCATTCTCCATTTTATTTTATTAACTCAGTTGATTTTCTGTTCTTTCCCCCATAATCCCATACTGTATTTTCCTTTAAATCTGTTTTCCCCTGAGTATCATGTAATTTAGTTTTGACTTCTAATGTGATTTTGTATTTTTCTTCTGTAAATTTTATAGATCTATCAACTCTTTTAGTTTTAAATTTTCTTTTTCAAACTGTTTTTTCATCTATCTAACTACAGGGCTTGTGGATATTTAATTCATTTTTGAGTGTTATAGTTTTATTCTGTTTTGCCCGTTTTTCTGCAAGTGGGTAGAGTTTTTGTCAACTGAATTGTTCGTGTCATTTTTTTCAATTTTCTTTTCATATTAATTTTTGTTACTCAGTTTTACCTTTACATGGGTTGGGATGGTTATGGCGCCCTCTTCTGTCATTGTAGCAAAGTATTGTTTTGTTACTGGGTGGCATTGTTTTTGAATAGTATATTTTTGAATACTATATTTTAAATTTTCTTTTATCTTACATTCTAAATGTTTCTACTTCTTTTCCTGTCTAATATAATTTCTTATAGAAAGCTATCTTGTTTTATCTATTTTTAATCCCCAAAGCGAAACCTTTCCAGGATTGTTTTGTAGTATCCCATGTGCTTTTCCAAGTCCCATCTCTGTTGTCATTGTTCTGATCTCACTTATCAGTATTTTCAACTTGCTCTTTATAGCACAGGTTTTAGATCATGTTATGAGATGCTGCTAGCTTCTCTTTTCTGTGTAATATCTCCCGAATTGCTTTTGTCTCCATGAAAGCTGCGATAGGAGGATGCAAGAGACATGGAAAGTTCTGATTTTTATTTTTGTACTTGTAAATAATTTGAAAGTTTGAAGTCTTCTGTTTTCTAGTCATGTTGAGGTCATGAATTTTCTTTCTTTTTCTTCCTTTTCTCCTTTGCTTATCTTCCCTCCTCACTTCTTTACTCTCCTTCTTCTTCTTTTTCTTTCTAGGATATTTGAGGACTTTCAGATTTATACCTCTTCATGCTTTGTCTACCCAAGACCCTCTCTATCAGTGTATCTTTGATATCACCCAACATTTGGCAGCAACACACATGTTTCTTATTTTTGTTTACAATTACATTTAAATCATCAATATATATTGATCATATTTCAAAACTGTCCAAGACATGAGAATATATTTTAAATTATTGTAAACTTTATCAGACACATAATCTGAACAGGTTAGGATGTAGGGGACTCTGAGCTCTTACCATTTTCTTACTAATGTAAAATCAGTGGTCTTTTTTCTTTCTATTATTAAAGTTTTATTGTTTTCTGGTACTAACTAGTAAAATGGTACTCTTTCTTTTAATGTGTGATGCATAATTGCCTATTGTCTTTTTTATAAAATTGACTAAGGCAACTGTTGTGTTTAGTTAATCCAAGGGCATGTTAAAGTTTCATGTGGAGTAGTTATATGGGAATTTGCTGCAGCAATTACTCCAGTGTTTAATGACAAGTAATTATCCACATCTCTTCTGAGGATATACATCTCTCTTGAAGATATACATCTCTCTTGCCCTTCAGCATTATGAACATCCCACCCACTGGTGTATACCATAATTCAGAACAGAATTCAGCTGTTAATTCTCAAAGATATAATACACCTCTCATTTTTATGACTAAATCTAAGTTTTGCCTCATTGGGGATTTTGTAATATAAAACCTTACTTTTTCTAGTGGCCATTTATTTTATATTTTTCAGAATTTGGAATGTTTTTAGAATCTGTGGCTTCTGAAATAATTTTTGTACCAGTAAGGAGCAGGAAGGGATAGTTATTTTTCCTACTAGATCAGACTGAGTAATCATGTAAATGCATTTCTAATTATCATTCTGTGAGCTCCTATTCATTTCTAGCCATCATGGATTTCATTGTAACATGTCATAATTGCAGTAATATTGTTTAAATTATGTTTCTGAATTATATAAATTTTTGAAGCATCTTTAATATTCCATTGTAACCTGTATCAGAGTTGAAAAGAACCCCAGCTGTATTGACAATTTTCAAAATAACTTTCAAGAATTTATAGGAGAGTACTCAGAGATCTGTTCCCATGGTGCTCTTTTTAAAAATCATATGAGTTCTCTGAGTGAGATTGGATTATTGTACTTTCATTAGTTCTATTATGACTGAGAGGTCATGAAGTGGCTACAGCAGTTATCTTTTATATTTTTCAGCTTAATGATGAGAAGAAATTGGAGAAATTTGAGTGGTTACTGTGCTTGATAATGATGTATTACCATATTTTATATATTTCCTATATTTACCTGTCCCTGTAAACAGATGATCAGGTATATAGTTAAACCCCCATTTTCACACTGAAATTATGAGATTTTGATATGCAGAAATCCAGAGTTCAAGTTCAGAATTTCTTATATTGTATTCTTATGAATTTCAGCTCCACTTTTGACCTCAAGCAGTTGGTGGCTCTCTCTTGCTACCTCTGCATTTACCTTGACTGAACCAGAAGATTTGATGATAACATTTAAATTATGAAGATAACATAAGTTTACTTTCTTGTCCCTGACTTACCTCTGAAAACAGTTTAAAATATCTTTCTTTCTTATTCATAAATAGCATGTTTGTGGGTTAAATTTTTCTATATTTATTTTGCTTTTATTTATTCATATATCACATATTTGCTCTGTGCCAAATGTGTGAAAGACATGGCTCAGGCTTCTGCTGTATAATAAAGTGGATGAATAGATGAACAGTTGGTCACAATACCTTGCAGGCACAGCTGTAATAGAGAGGTGTAGCAAGGGAAATGGAGTGTATGCAAATGAAAGCATGGAATTATTTCATTATAGTGTCACATTTAAACACATGATCTACATGTAAGTTGAGTGAAAATTCCTGAGTAAAAACAGGTTAAATGGGGCATTCTATTAGATGAGAGTTTCTTTTCCATAAATTTTAGAAATTAGTATCTTTAGTCTCATTTTTCTCTATATTTGTTTTACAATCTACCCCTTTGAAGTCATGATATAAATTTAAAAATCTATAACCCCTCGAATGTAAGTTATGCAGATGACCATTTTTCCTATGAATGATAATATATCTATGTATATATAATTGTACAATAATTATTGAAATTAGAGTGCCTGTGTGACATGTCTCTATTTTTTGCTGAGTAATAAAATCACACTATATGTTTATATATAAATTTGGGCTATCAAAAAATCACAAGTTTTTAGGCAATTATCTTTTAAAACCTAAACCTAAGATTTCTAATTCCAATGTCAGACAATTTTTGCTAAATGCTATTGTATGCTGGGTTTCTGTATAAATGATATATTATTCATTTTTACATAGTTTCTGAATATTCACATTATTTGTTTTCATTTTACAATATTTAATTAAAATAACATCAGTAGCTGAATTGAATATGTTATTTCTCCATCTCTACCCCACTTTTTGATGAAGTTTTTGTTAGTTCATGCATATAACCCACATTTTCAAATATTGCATTGAAAAATGAATTTAAAAATTACAGTGAAACAATGTAACTGAAAATAGTAAGTGAATCAGATTGATGTGTGAACAGTATAATGTTATAATCTTTATTTTTATTGTGCTATACAAATATCAATTGCATTGACAGAAAAAGGATATCTGAAAATGAGAAATATGCTTTAAAATACGAAATAAATTAATAGGAGAATGAGAGGCTGGGACTATGGCTCAGTGGTAGAGTACTTGTCTCACATATGTGAGGCCCTGGGTTCGATCCTCAACACCACATATATAAAATAAAGTTATTGTGTCCACCTATAACTAAAATAAATTTAAAAAAATTAATAGGAGAATGATACTCTCTGTTGTCACAATCATATGACTCTTTACAAAGTCTTACGGTTGCTTAGAGTCTGGGATTCAGTGACTTTTTTTATTACATTTGTGCTTGCTCAAAAAAGGACAGCTTACTTCTGACAAGAATGGTGATTGGGATATTGGGTTTGCAAGAGATCATTTTAACCATGTCCTAATAGGTTACAGAAAAATTTTCAAAATAGGATAAAGAATACATCAAATACACAAAGGTACAGTTCAAACTCTAACCATTATCATTGCCAACTCACTAGTGTTTATGATAAGTCAGCTAATGAGAAGTATTAAAGAACTATCAATTTTAACAATTCAGGTGTGAATCTTTCTTAAATCAGTTCACTTAGTAAGACAGTGTGTGGTTGTCCACTTATTATGTAAATCACTATTTTTAATGTTAATATTAACTAATTTAAATATTTATACCAATTCTTTCTCTAAATATTGAAGAAAACATGCTGAGTATTATCAATGTACCTAACTATATATTGGTGTTCAAGACAGCAATTTGAGATAAAAATGTAAAGATAATAGCAAGTGTATGAGGGGGAGGCAAGAGAGGAGGTAATGAGAAGGTACTGGGGAAGAAGATTGAGCAAATTATATTATCTGTGTGTATAAATTCTACTATTATGTATAACTATAAAGTTTAAAAAATGTAATAAAATTTTTTCTTTAAAGTTCATGCTTACAGAAAATGGACAGAATATTCTCCTACGTATCTATGACTATCTTTTGATACCGAAGAAAATATAGCAATTTTATATCATCTAACATCCAGCCCCACAATTGTCCCCTAAAATGTCTTTTATAGTTTTGTTTTTTTCCCCTTTAGTATCAGGACCAAAGTTCACAAGGTTATGTCTTAGACATGTTTTTTAATAGAATCCTATACTTCCTGTTTGGTGTCTGTAATTGTGAAAAGGAGAAATAGATCTTTCCAGGTGAATATTCCTAGAACTAGTAATATCCTGTTCTTTTCTCCCTACTATACACCCTTTGCTTCCTTTCTCCTTTATACTTTATGTCTTGACTTCTGTTCCATATTCAAGAAGTAGGTCTCTTTTCTTTAAGTGAATATTAAAAATCAGTTTATTTTTTTAGTAATCCTTTAAAACCTTCAACCAACTTTTTAAGTGTACAGTACAGTATTGTTAATCATAGGCACACATTGTACAGCAGATCTTTAGAACATTTTCATCGTGCTTTACTAAAACTCTACACCAGTTGGTTAGCAATTCCCCATTTTTCCTTCTCCCCAGACCCTGGCAACCACCGTTCTACTTTCTGTTTCCTTCAGTTTAACTCTTTTTAAATTCCCTTTTAAGTGGTATCATGCATTACTTTTCTTCTGTTCCTGGCTTATTTCAGGTAGCATAATATCCTCCAGGTTCATCTACATTGTCTAAATGGCAGAATTTCCTCCTCCTTTTTTTTTTTATGGTTTAATGATCTTCCAGTGGATGTATATACCACATTTTCTCATCCATTCATTCATTGGTTAAATGTAATTTTTTAAAAAACGTACTGTGTATAATTTAAGTACAGCATATTTTACCATATGTGACTTCTAGCAATAATAAATTGTAAACAGCACTGATGCTCATAATTCACTTATAGACAAAACTACATTATAATTTTCATTCAAATTCCAGTGGTTTATTACTACAATAAAATTTCATTAGTGTTTAACCTATTTAATAAAGAAATGCAAATGGATAAGCTCTGAGGTATCATTTTGATCACCACATTGACAATGCTGGAAAATAATATTTAGTATAGACAAAAGCTCAAAGTAATAGAAGTTATAGTTGGAATGTAAAGTGCTTCAATTGTTTTGGAAGGTCTGTAGATCATATGTATTCATGTTTACATATTTTGAATTAGTAGTTTTACTTCCAAAAGAAAAAAAATTATGGTAATAATTACACAAAGGGTTTTTTTAAAATGCTAAAGTGTTCTTAAAAATTAATCATTCCATTGTGGAATGATTAAAATATTTTGGTAGGTTCATGTGATTATCATAGTATGCATTCATTTACAATTACATTTTGGAATTTATTTACTGACATGGTAAAATTCCTATAACAAGTATATTTAAAAAGATGGAATAGAAAATTATATTTATTTTATATACATTCACATTTCTATTTTAAAAAAATGTATGTGCATGCAGGAAAACTGAAAAAAAAAGTACCACAATATTAACAATTAAAACTCATAATTTAAAGATATCAGACTTTCTAAATGTTTCCTTCTTATATGCCTTTTTGAACTTCTAGGATTTTTTCCCATTAATGGGTGTTATTTCAAAAATTTAAAAAAATGGCTGAAAAGCTGTCAGTTTCCTCAAAGAATATACATCTGTGAAGATGTAAATTATTTTGTGACTAAAATCTTAGATACTTCTTTTTTTTTCTGTTGACTAACCTATGGTTGAGTTTTATACTAGTCAAATAATATTCACTAACTATTTGTGGTATGGCATTTGAAAAAGTCACAGATTTAAAGAGTATAATTATGTCAGTGAATTGAAATTAATGAAATGGCATCCCACACAGGCACTGTAATTTGCATATTAATTTCAGTAATGTTTCTATGGATGTGACAGACTTATCCTAGTCATATTTGATTTAAAAAAAACTTAACAGATTATGAAGCAACCAAATGTTGAGCAGTCATTCCAGTAAATTCTCAGTATTCCAAAAAGCATCTTTGATGTTATTGTTAGGTACTTAGAATTTTAGTTTCTTTTTTTTTTTTAATTGCTTTTTAAAAATGATGATGCATTTTCCAATAAGTGGAGATGTCGAATTGGAATTTCTCTTTTATAAAAACTCAATTTAAATAAAAATTATATTACACATGACTTCGTATGAATTTTATTGTTTTGCTCTTGTACCTAGTGTTAAAAATGTTCATTGACTGTCTCAAATATGCCCTTAAGTTTTCTTTTCTTTAGGGTGATTTGCCTTAACTGATTAAAAAAAAAGTCTTGTGAATAATGGTCTTTAATTGGTAAGTTGGTTTTACCTGTTTTTTAGGCATTTCCTCAATAGTGTTGTCTGACTCCATTAAGGTTAATTTTGCCAATGAAATTTTCTTTCTTGTATATTTCAAATTTATTTGTAAACACAATAGACTTCCATCCTGAGCTTCTTTTCTTTTCTCTTTGTTATATTTCTTGGTGAATATTGCTCTCTTTCATTTCTCAATTTATGTTTTAGGGTTTTTTTTTTTTTTTTTTACTAACGTCATATCTTCTATGTTTTAAAACTTAGGTTGTCTAATAGTTTTCTTATTTTGTTCAGTTTCAAAGAACCAGGCTTTTAAATATTTATTAATTCTAAGTTATTTTCTGTTCATTAATTTCTTTGTTCTGCTTTTGTTTTGTCAGTTTTTTTCTATTTTTTTGAATCAAATGTTTAAATCATTTATTTTTTTAGAAAATTATTTATGGAAGTAATGCTGCGATCGGAGAAGTGCTTTTACCATGACCCATAAATATTAGCTGTTTAATAGCTTACTATTTAACTTGAAAGTGAAAAGGTCTTTTTTTTTTTTTTTAATATTACTAATTACTAGGGTTTTTTTTTTTTTTTTTTTTTGGTTGTTACATTGTGAAAAGAGAACATTATCAGTTTATTTTATATTAGTATTAATATACTGATATTAGTATATTTCTAATGGTTTTGATTCAGTTTCTCCTACCACTCAGACTTTGAGTTCCTTGTTCAATTTTGTCAGTTGGAGGTTCCTCCTTATTTGTTTCAAATTTGGTTATATAATTCAAAACTCTTATGTTATTTTCTTTTGCTTCTGCATTTTTTTGATTTACATCAGAAAATGACTGATGCTTCTGTCTGAATAATGTAGTATAAGAATCTGCTGAATTTTTTATGCTTGTGTTAAAATCACTTTCAGGGTATCTTTATCATCTGAACTAAAATTCTGCATCCAACCAGTCATAGGGTCAATTCAATCTCAATAAATACTAATTCAGAATATATTATCTATCACATACTATTTCCATGGGTTAGGTATGAAGGGATTTTTGGAATAGCCTCTTATTTATTAGTAATTATTCAATACATATGAAGTCCTAAAGTTATAGTGGCCATGTTCAAAATGCAGCCAAGACTACATATTGGAAGCTATTATGTTACAAAAAGGATATATATCTTGGCATTGTTTTCTCCTATAGAAATTGTAAAAATACAAAAATGAAAAAAAGTATTTTAATTTCTATGAATGAGTGGTCTACATTATACTTAAAGTTTTAAATATTTCAGATTTTAACCTAAAGTAATTTAGATTTAAGAATTTGTTTTATAACTCAGTATACTTTAATGTATATTACTTAGTCACAAAGGCAAGGATAAATGTAAAGTCTTACTATTTTACAGACCTTTCAAAAGGCATGTTGAATGCTTCTAGACTAATCATTCTAATGTTATATACCATTTAATTAAGTAAAGTGCTAATTATAGTTTCCCCTAATTTTGGACTTTGAAAAGTGAGTCTGTTAAAAGGGTCCTTAAAATGGAATTGCATTTAGGAGTCTATATTCCTTTGAATTTAGAGATGTGTTGGCACAGTTACATAGTAAGTCCAAGATTTGGATAAAGAACTAAAATTTTTATGTGCAGTTTTTTTAAGCCCTCCCCCACCTTTTTTTTTATTATTCCCTCGATCCACTGTGAACACCTAAGACTCTCAACATCAAAGATAAATAACTTAGAAACAAAAAAGATTTTTTTTGTTGTTTTTTAAAGGTTGAGAGTAATTGCATTTAATTTAGGACATAGAAAGCATTATCTCAAATCAGAGATCCACAGGTGTAATCTTCCTAAGAACAATCAGAGTGGGATGGAAAACATTCATTACAATTACTGTGATTTATTTAATCAGTAGGCAATGATTAAGTCATGTAAGGAAGCAATATTTTGATTAAAATTCTTTCCATAGAGGTTGTAATCTGCTGACACTGAGCCAATTGGGTGCTGACTTAAATTCTCAGTGTGACTAGGTGCTTTTTGGTATTATCGGAAGGCAAGCAAGGGTAAAGCAGATGCAAATGTTGACAACCTCTTAGTTATTATTTCTTTGGACAGACCTTGAACTGGTATTAAGTTCATAGTTCATATTTTGGTGAACTTTTTTTTCTTGACGAAAGCATATTATCACATCTCCATATATATATACATACATACACACATACATGTATATATATATATATATATATATATATATATATATACACACACACACACACACACACACACACACATACATACATGTATGCATTTATTCAGCAAACATTCTTGGGAGTCTCATTTGTTCCAAATACTTTGATAGTGACTATGGTACAAATATGAATATGGTTGCTTCCAGTTTTAAGTATCTTATAGTCAGAACTGGGGTTGGGGAGAGAAAAATCATAAACATTACAATATAGTGTGATAGCTTTAAGCACAAGGAGTTTTGGGACAAGAAAAATGGGTCTGGAATTGTCTAACAGTGTTTTCTTTGAAGATTACATTTAGGTTCTGAGTAATGAGGAGTAGCAGGGCATGGTGCTAAGAGCATATGGTCAATTGAGTAATTCTAAGTAATTTTGCATTTTTTTGGCTATGAAAAGTAGGGGTTTTAAGAGATTGAGTGGGTAAACAGATTAAAAAGGGCCTTGTAAAGTAAGTGAAGGATTTTGGACCTGACTTAATGGTGGTGGGGAGCTGAAAGGGCTTTAAATAGAACAAAGAGGGGGGAGGGAGAGGAGGGAGCAATGGGATAGGAATAATGGCAGACTGAGTTATTCATGATTACCCTAAATACATGTATGAAGACACAATTGTTGTAAAAATACTTTATATAAAACCAGCAACTTGAAAAATTGTGCTCTTTATATGTAATATGAAATGAGATGTACTCTGCAAACATGTATAACAAATTAGAATAATAAAAAATTAAAAAAAATTTAAGGAATATTATGTTTTGTAGTATGAATTTATAGATCATAAAACTAGAGAACAATTAGTAAAACACCTGATAAAATAACCTGAAATAGAATTGATGTGAGCTTAAACAAATATTACTAGTTGGAGAGAAATGAGTTAATTCTAGAGCTAACAAGAATTGAACTAATTGACTGTAGAGAAGGGGAAAAGGCATAGATGTGTCTCCCAAGCTTCTGGATTGGGTGAGAAGGTAGATGGATGTCATTGACTGAAGTGAAGTAAACAACAAAGAAGGCATACTTTAGGGGTTTGAAGTCATTCATATTCATTTTATAGAATTAGCTTTTGTCCTAAATGACAGTCTCATTGCCCAATAGTGTGCAGCCCAGGGAAGGTCTCCTGGTGTTGAAGCCTCAAGTAACAAATGGCTGGTCATCAATGACTTGTTTTCTTTTTCTGAATAGGGAGGTCTTCCCAGGATGGATATTGGTATGAGGATAAGGGCATTTTTTAAAGGAGGTTTCAGCGCACAGAAATGTATGGTAACAAATAGTTAATAAGGAAGAAAGAGTTCCAATTTAGAGTTCCAATTAATGATATTAAAGTTAAAACTGAAACAAAAATAGAAATAATTTATATATAAAGTTATTATCACCTCCTATGGAATGCAGCATCTGAAATACCAACCATACATTACCTTCTAATATTCCTTGGGAATGGAAGTGCTACCCTGAAGGTATATTTTTAGCCAATGTTTTTGGCCTTCCTTTAATCTCTTTCCTTTTTTTATACTCCATTCTAGGAAATGCTAGGTTTTAAATTGCCAACATTGGAAATGAAATGATCTCTTTCTTAAAATTATACCTATCTGTACAAAATATATTCTTTAAAAATTTTTTTAAATTTAATTTAATTTGTTATATATGCTTTTATAGTGCAATTCCTTTCATATTACATATAAAGAGCACAGTTTTCCAAGTCATTGGTTTTATACAAAGTATTTTCATACCATTTGAGTTTTTATACATGCACTTAGTATATTGATGTCCAACTCCTTCTGCTATTATTTTTATCCCCTTACCCCTTTCCCTCCCCTCCCATCTTTTTTCTATTTAACATTTCTTCATTCCTCTCATCCCCCCCCTCCCTTGCCACTGTAATTCAGTATTATCATAGAAAAGGAATCAATCGACCTTTGGTTTTCTGGGATTGGCTGACTTCACTTAGCATTAATTTCTCCATATATATTCTGAATTAAGACAGATTATGGAATTTTTTTTTAGGTCTGATCTTTGGGACAAACATATGAAACTGATGAATGATGAAATTTTAGTATTTCTCTGACTGCCATTCTTTTCTGACTCAGCTTCTTCTATCTCCTACCCCAATCTGGGCCATCTCATCAAAATGGAGTTCTGCTTGGATCTGCTATATATGAATTTTTTTTTTTCCCACTGTTCAGGAGATAAGATTGTATCACATTTGAAACTTATTGTAGAAGTCTATATTATGTACCACATTAGTGTAGAAGGATATTCTTGTGTGAACATTGATTTTAGTGCTTAGAGGACTTTAACTGTGGTCTTTCAGCTATAAAACATCAGGGTCACGACTTGATATTGCTGAACAGTCCTCTGGATGCTGTGAGGATGAAAAAAGAATGCTCTCAGCACTTAGTTGAGTGTGACATGATTACAAATGATTCATCACAAAGTCCTTTGCTTCCCCACAAACTTATGTGAAAGCATTTACTTAGTCTTTTGAAGTCTAAAATACTCTTATATTAAGATAATGTAGAGATTTTGTGATTACCATGATGGTATGAGGAGATGTTTTCTTCTTTGCTTAGTAGGATGTATGGACAAAATTTAAAGTAATTACTACAAAGATGATGTAGATGTCTAACTTCTGGCTAATTAGACTAATCTTAAGCTTATTCAGTAGTGTTTGACTAATGCTGAATTTTGTGAAGAATAGGCAATATATTTTGCTCATTATTGATTTGAAAAAACTCTTATTTCCATACTCAAAATATAAACAACACCAATTATCTAATAATCCTAATTTAGTAGCTAAAATATTTTTTAAATAATATATTAGTTAGAGAACTCTTTCATAATTTTGTTATAGAGATTTGTTCTTGAAGTGGCTTGTCAAGTTATCACCTAAAAAATGTACTTTGTTCTAGAATATCTTTTGTCTTAAAAGAAAGTTTGCTATGTATTTTCAGAACTATAAAACCTACTTCAGGTTTGTTCTTAGTCTTATCAGTGTTTTGTAGTAAATTCCCTTGGTCTAGGGTATAGTCAGTGCAGGCCTGCTGTAATTCTGTCCACCTGAAGATTCTTTTTTTTTTTTTTTTTTTGGTGCCGGGGATTGAACTCAGGGGCACTCGACCACTGGGCCATATCCCCAGCCCTTTTTTGTATTTTATTAGAGACAGGGTCTCACTGAGTTGCTAAGTGGCTCGCCATTGCTGAGGCTGGCTTTGAACTCGCGATCCTCCTGCCTCAGCCTCCCAAGTACTGGGATTACAGGCGTGCACCAACCTGAAGATTCTTAAAGATTGGGATGATCTCTGTGGTACACTCTTTTCGTGGAGAGTGGAATCCCAAGTCTTACTGCGTCTGTTTCCTTCATTCACCTGTGTGTACATGCAACATATTACTGCCATACTTGACCAGCCACTCTTGTACTTACCTTGAATTGTTTGTGAGTTCAAGCCCTACACTAAACTTTGTAAGAAACTGAGTTCTGTATCTGTATTAGCCAGGCATCTTGGGGAAAAGGATGCCATCTGCCTTGTAAGAAGAATCAATCAGCATTTCAATTACACTGATATTTGGGCCCCTTAAAGTCTCTCTGCTGGCATCTGTGACCCTCTTTCACTCTTTAGCTTTTCAGATCCTGGCCTATATTGAAATGTAATTGCTATTCATAAGCCAGTATCATTTCTACTTCTCTAATTCTCCATGGCTTAGATGACTAAGGATTGCATTATGTTTATATTATATTAATATTTATTTAACATAATTGGTGTTCTTCAAAGGTCAGGTTGGGTATAATGTAGATTTAAAAAAAATCACTGCTTACTTCATATTTTTCTTAAAAATAAAAGAAAATGAAAGCATGGAAATGAAAACTTCATTTAACCTTTCCTAGAATTTTGGAAGTTTTCTTTAATTTGGACTTATTTGAGGAAATAATGAAATATGAAATTGATAAACTTTAAAAATTTAAAATATTTTGCTTTAAGCATCTTGAATTTCCCTGAAGAATTCAAAAGCAAAATTAATTTCCTAAACTAACTTAGTAAAATCAATGATTGATATTATGTCACCAGCAGTATTTTGTCTCTTTGGGACCATGATCTGAGGGAAAGGTGAATTGTTGATTTTTATAATTCATTGGTTTCCAAATTTAAGAGTTACATGGACTTACATATACTTTTTGCTATGAATGTTTGCCTTTAAATTTTAGGCTTTTGAATATTTTTTATTAGTTTATTTCTGTCTCTGACTTATTATATCTTCAAAATACTGAATTTCTAGAGACACTTTGAGTGATAGACTTCAGTTGGTGGGGACTCATATAATATTTAGTATTTCTTAGACTATGTAATATGTTTTTTTTTTTTTTTTTTTTTGTATCAGGGATTGATTCCAGGAGGTGCTTTACCATTGAGCTACATCTCCAGCACCTTTTATTTTTGAGACAGGGTATCCCTGAGTTGCTTGGGCCTTGCTAAGTTCCTGAGGCTGGTTTTGTATTTGTGACCCTCCTGCCTCAGCCTCATGAATTACTGGGATTGCAGGCATGTTCCACTGTAACTGGCATAATATGGGATCTTAAAATATAAACCTTACATTCATCCAAATTGTTTAGCCAGTTTTCTTTAATATTAGGTCTGAAAAATGATGCACTGACAATTATAAGTCTTCATCTCTAGTACAGAATGTCTTTAAATATTGCTGATTTTATGTTGTACATATCACTTGGATGAAATGAGGTCCATTAGAGTGGATATAGAATTTAGAGTTGGAGACATGGATGTGAATCTGACTCTTCATGTTCACTTAACCTCTTTGAGCCACTTTTTATGTCTATATAAAGAATCCAACAACGTTTCTCTCACTAGATTGTTGTGAGAGTTGAAAGAAATATTATATGTGAGATCCTTTACAAATCATCCTTATAGTTGTTTATAAATACAAAAGATAATTTTTCCTGAGCACGTGGATATGAGATAATATGTATTGAAAATGGGTGTATTCACTCATTTAAAAATTTTCCCTTCAATTTTTTATTTTACATATATATTTATTGGTTGCAACATTTTTACAATAACAAAAGATTGGAAACAAATGAAGGGTTCATTTTTTAGGAACCCTTGAGTAACCTCTAGTATAACCACTCAATTAATACTGTACAACTTTAAGAAAGGTCTACCATAAGAAAGGATAAACAGAATATATTGTTGAGTGAAAATTCCAAGATATACAACAGGTATGGCTAATTGAACAGTTTCTATAAATTCAAAAAATATACAATAAACTATATAGTTGTATTTGTTTATTCTTGCTGGAAGAAATACTGAAAGGTACATAAACAAAAACAAAAAATAGATATTTCTAGAGGTAGGGATAAAAATGGGATAGGATTCCAAATGGACATTTTTCTTATTGTAAGTGATGGTAGTTATAAGACTAATTTTCTATCCTTTAATAAGAAAAAGTATGTATATATTCTTTTTGCATTTTCCTACAGGGTTCTGTATATTTTCTTGTATATTTTAAAATAATGATTTTTGTCATTAATATTTAATGTAAACATATTTTCTTAGGTTCCCAGTTTATCTTTCAATTTTGGTTTTGGTAGTATATACCAAACAAAAGATTCTGAGTTTTAACGCAGCTTAATTCATTGCCTTGGTGTGTGTGCATATGTGTCTGTCTCTGTGTCTGTATTTGGGAATTTGTGTCATAAAATATGCATATATATGTATTTATATATATTTAGTATATATATTTATGTATAGTTTATATATATGTATATATATAATATATATGTGTAATATACATATACATATATATGTGTAATATACATACATATATATATATATATATATATATATATATATATACACACACACATACATAGAAAGATCAGTGGAGTGCCGTAGGAAGTTCCAAAATACACATGAGCACGTATAAGGATTTGATGCATGTTGAATATGTCACTTTAAATTAGTTGTGGAAATGGATTACAAAGAAGTTTCTATAGAAAATAAAAATTAATTTGAAATTCTACCTAACACTTTGAATCAAAATAAAATCAGATAGATGAAATATTGAAATATTAAAAGTGAAGTAATTTAAAGTACTAGAAGGAAAAAGAGGCTGTTTTGTCTTTGGTTATCATCAAAGTGAGAAATACTTTATATATTTTTATTCTATTCTTTAATAAAGGATTTTGTATGTTAAATTGAGGTCCCTGGTAACTTGAATCTTTATGCAGAAGCCCCCATCAGAAAGAGTACTAAATAATAATAAGTTAGTTTAATTTATTCAAAGCTAAAGAGTTTTTCTTTTCTCCTTAATAATGTATTCATTCTTGAATCATACATTTAGCTCATAACAAAGAATTTTACTTTGTTGGCTTTTGACACAATGAAATATATTCTACGTTTTAGACCTTTTCTCCTAATTATGTTTTTGGTCCCATCTTATCTTTTGTCTATGAATCTTTCACTTTGGGAGGCTGGCTTGTGCTTTTGAATACATCCAGCGCTTTTCTCTGTTTTTTATGTCTTTGCTTATATCATCCACCCACTTGCAATTCCTTTCCACTCTTGAGATGCTTTCCTATTATTAAAGCATAGTTTAAGCTCTATCTGTTCCATGATGTCTTTCCAGAGTACTGTAGCCAGAGCAATTATGATAATTTTTATATTCCTATGTAGTTATTACTTGAATACTTACCTTTTTTAATAGTTGAGAAGTGAGAACGTCCTCCCCCCCGCCCCCCAAGCTTTTAAAAGGGACTCATGGGCTACTGGAGAAGTCAGGTAAATACTCTTTAGCAATGTATTGTTAAGTGTTATAATACAGGTATAAGGAAGATGCTAAGGAAATAGCAGTGTTCTATTATGCTACCACTATCCAGACTAGTTCCCCATTACTTCCTCAGTAGTTTGACCTCTCTCTGCTCAACTACCCAAATATTCCATAACAATGAAAGAAGTTTAGTTCAAATATACTGTTTGCACTTGAAGAGAACTTCTTTCCTGATTGGCCATATGAAATGGACTGTGATGCCATCACAAATTATTGATTTTATTATGATATAAAAAAGTCATTGCTATTCTGTGGAAGAGCCACTACCTTAAAAGCAATAAGGGTCCATTCCTTATCTTTCCATAGGTGGGATTTGCCATTATACTTAAAAGAATATTTTCCTGTCAGTTTATTTTAGGCAATTTCTATTTCTTCTAGTTAATATGTGTGAATTTGACATATTTTATGACAGAATTTAAATGATAAAGAGTATTAGCTATGATAGATTTTCTCTAAAACAACCATGACAAAATAGGCAAATAAGAAATAGAGTATATTCCAAAGCTTAATTCAAATTACTTTTTAGTATCTCTCTCTTTTTTTTTTTGTACTGCAGATTTAACTCAGGTGTGCTTTACCACTGAGTCATATCCCCAGTACATTTTATTTTTTTATTTTGAAACAGGGTCTTGCTAAGTTGCTGAGGGCCGCACTAAATTGCTGAGGCTGGCTTTGAATTTACGATCCTCCTGCCTTAGCCTCCCAAGCTGCTGAGATTACAGGTGTGTGCCGTT
Source organism: Tamias sibiricus (assembly GCA_025594165.1). Lineage (NCBI taxonomy): Eukaryota > Metazoa > Chordata > Mammalia > Rodentia > Sciuridae > Tamias > Tamias sibiricus. The sequence continues at coordinate 78,539,369 of CM046664.1, forward strand.
GTACCTGGCTGATAGCTACAACTTCAAGTTATATTCTGTAGATATTGGCAACTTTTGTTTTGAAAGATCCCCACAGAATAATTTTATTTCTTTAATCTTAGTAAAGAAATATGATTATTAAAATGGACACTGAATACATGTTAATAGTTTCCAAACTGGGTTTAACTGCCAGATTGTCTAGATGCTAGGAAACATTCATGGAAGGAGGAAAGCCACACTTTTCTTAGACCATAATATAGGACAAGTGGGGACCAATTCAGTTTATTACATCCTTATTTCTATTATCCTGCACTAGATTCACTTTTTAACTGAACTTTCATTTCTCCAGTCTTATTCACTCCACTCAATCCTTTATTACTCTGGCAATTATTTTTCTAAAGTGCAAATTTATACAGTGCTACTCTATAAAACACTATCCAGTCAACAGTAGAAGCACTAGAGAATCATAGTTTGAGTAACTTTTACCTGTCTCATCTTTTCTTCAGTTTATTCTTGATTATCTCCCTACTTTTTAATTTCAGCCATATAAAAATCTCTTACTTCCCAAGATATGCCATGCTTTGTTAGGTCTGTATGCCTCTATTCATGCTGCTTTTCAGACCTGGAATATTGTTTTCTTCCTGCACTCTGGCCAAACCCAAAAGTCACTTTCCAGAAGTCCCTTCTTTCTTGGAGCTATCTGTGACTCTTCCTGTCAGTTGTGGTTGTCTCTCCTCTATTCCTGAGAATTATTAATTGCTATATTGTATTTTGTTTCTTTCCTTTGAATTTATTTCTGAACTAGAGCAAAAACTCCTGTAGTTAGTTTTACATACGCAACTCTAGCATTTGGCACAATAGCAGGTACATAGGCACAGTAGGTATTTGTTGACTATTAAGAAGGGTAAGATTGATTAAAAATGGCATTTTGAGGGCTGGGGTTGTGGCTCAGCGGCAGAGCGCTCGCCTAGCACGTGGGCGGCCCGGGTTCGATCCTCAGCACCATGTAAAAATAAATGCATTGTGTACAACTAAACCAAATAAATAAATATTTAAAAAAAAACAAAACCTTTAAAAAAATGGCATTTTGAGTGTTTTTGTGATGTTTGGTTTTCTTTACAGCTCTTATTTTAACATAAAATATGAATTTAAGTGAAGTTAAATTTTGTAAGTGTTTAAGAATTAAATTACTATACTTTTTTTTTACTGTGTTTATTTTTGTGCCAGTTAATGCTCTTATCTCTCAGTTCTTTACCTGCCCTTATGCATTCTACTGCAGAGATAAAAACAAACAAACAAACAAACAAACAAACAAAAAACTTGTGAACTATGCATGCCAAACTCCAGTGCTAGCAAGTTTTCTTTTAAGAATGTCCAAAGCAAGGAAAAAGTGAAAGATTGGATGGTGGAAGGAAAGAAGAAGTTATTTATTTCCTTTCATTGCCTGGTGTGCTTCAGCATGCAGAAGGAGTAGAGGATGGCTGAAGATGACTTCAGGTGACTGCATTTCAGTACCACTTGTAGTGGCTTCATCAACATTACAAATAGTATTTTGGATGTTGGGTAGTATTTGCTTTGTTGACGAGTAACAGAACCATCCTAGTGTCAGTTGTGGAAATGTTTCCAGAAGCTCAGCAGTGATCCCAGCCTAGTGTGGCAGTATACTTTATTTGGTTTGCTAACTTGTTTTTGTTTTGCTGCAGCTCCACTTATATCGCCTTCTAACTCCCCCAATGGCTTTATAATCACTTTCCTTTATTGACTTCCCTATGTTGAAAATAGCTAGAGTAGTTTCTGCTTTCCTTAGTAGACAATAACAAGGAGTGGTCTTTGGAAATAGAACTTCAAAGGCATGAGTTTGGGATCGGTTATTTGACATGTTTTGAATTGAATACAGTAGGATCTCAATGACATTGGAAAATTGCATTCAGAAACAGCTTAGTTACTTAAACTATCAAATTTCTTACTGGAACTGAAGAGATTACCAAAGTTGAAAAATCAAATGCAAGCTGTAATTGATTATGATGGTGGGAATAATGTCTTAGGGTTCTGAGCTGTGTTGGCTGCTTCTGACTGCACTAGAGAATTTATTGTAAAGAAATCATGAGGTCATTGCTTTAAATTTTCAGTTCCAGAATGGTCAGAGAAACAGAACTTCATGATAGCTTCCCCCTGATATTGTCTTATCTTTTATTATTGTAGTACTGGTGTAGCTGAACACAAGAACCAAAATTCTATCCTTCAAGTTTTAGAGTCACAGTAAAAGGTGAATTTCTCCTTTCCTCTTTACCCTCCTCTCCCTCTTTGTCTTCATTCTTCTACTTGAGTTGGTTTCATGTGGTTCCAGCGAGTCTGTACAACTACCTTGTGGTTATTTTCTCAGTTCTTGAATGCTTAGTTTGACTAGATATCTGTAGTTTGCAGAACTTGTGTATAAGCTTTCTGAGTCATGTCATGAAGAATATATAAGTGGAAAGCACTAGTCTCCAATTCAGGAGAGTAAGCTAAAAGTAATAGCTGCACTACAGGAATTCTAGGGCTGAGTGCTACCATTAAATACTTGATAAATTTGAAAGCAGATATTTATCTTTTACCCATTTCATTCACATACTTGGCTTGTGCAAAAAGAATATGCCTTCTAAAGCAAGATTTTTTTTTTTTTTTTCAGTTTAAAGATTGTAATTCCAGTTGCAGCTCTTCTTCCAGATGTTATCTTTTACTGGAGCCAGTCCCCTTGGCTGTACTTGCTATACTGCTATTGATCTTGTTAATCCCTCTCTCTCCATGTCAATCAGCCAGGATTAATAAGAAACTGATTACATTCACCTGACTAAGAAAGCCACATACTGTCACAGCTATGTAAAATCTGCTGTCATTATTTAGTACATGTTAGCATTGATTTTCAAATAGTTAAGTAAATTTAAGAACTCCCATGCCTTTTCCATTGTGCACAACTGTAAACCAAAGAACATTTCTTAGAACTAATAAAAAGTGGATGAAGATGGTGCTAATAAGTGCTCAAAACAATGTTTATTTGATTGGCTTCATCTAGGATGATTGTTCTTCCAAAAATTAAAAAAAAAAAAAGTAAAACAAAATGAAAACACAAAAATTAGTTTTAATTTCCAGTGTTTCTTGTGTCCATACCCTTTCTTTTATCTTACTTGCTAAATTAAAAACCAGAGGCTCCATATATATATATATATATATATATATATATATATATTTTTTTTTTTTTTTTTTTGTGCTGTAGGTCCTTTTTGCAATCTGGTAAGGTCTGTGAATTAGTCTTAGAATGAGTTAAATGCAGAAATTAAATGCATAGGATTACAAAGGAAATGAATTAAAATACTGCTATCAAGATAGTTTAAACTCTCTAATATAGTAATGATAATAGGATATAGCATTGCTTTTGTTACTACTCCATTTTAATACTACTACAGTTTGTTGTCTGCATTCTTAATGGGGGGAAATTTAATATTTTAGTTAGTTTTAAAGAAAATAAACGCATGCTTTTTCTCTCATCCAAATTTACAGACCTGGATTCTAACTATTGAAACTTCTGGTGTGGAAGAGGTCCTGAGCCCCACATAGAAAACCTCCACTCTAAATGAATTTACATAACAGTGTGTTTTTAAAATAAATATTTATGCCAGGCATGGTGGCACACGCCTGTAATCCCAGCATTTGGGAGGCTGAGGCAGGAGGATTGCGAATTCAAAGCCAGCCTCAGCAATGGTGAGGCACTTAGCAACTCAGTGAGACCCTGTCTCTAATAAAATACAGAAAAAGGGCTGGGAATGTGGCCCAGTGGTTGAGTGTCCCTGAGTTCAATCCCTGGTATCCAATAAATAAATAAATAAATAAATAAATATTTATTTATTTTCTTTTTAACATGTTTGCTTAACTACATATTTTACTATGATCTATTATTTATCTTGATAAAAGTAAATAGAAACATCTTACTTTAATAAAAGTAAGTAAAACCACTAATATAATGAAAAGAAGAAACTGAGTGAATCTGTGTGCATCAGCATTAATTCTTTGATCAATAAACTACCACATAGAACATCAGTTCTTCTAATATACTTAGTGGTATCTTGCAGATCTTTAGAAGCAAAATGATTTTGAGCATATGCTTATTGTCTTTCTTTTTGTCGACCTGTTCAATCTCATTTACTTGTAATGTTTAACTTAAACAGATTATATTACATTTAAATTTTTTGTTTATTTCCAAAATACTGACTTTCTGCAATAATCTTCATTAATTGCTGGGTATAAAATTTTTATAAGGTTGTTTACAAATGTATTATTTGTTCTACATTTGTCATTTCATGCAAATAGAACTCCAAACGATGAAAGCAATTGCATTTTACCCACTAAGTCTGCAAAATAATTTCTGTGTCTTTTTTCCTACTCTATATTCTCAACCACAAATCATGACAATTTCACAAGCATTTGAAGAATTATTTTATTTATTGGATTATTTGCAGGTGAGGCTCTGTGCTTTAGTCTACAAATCAGTAGTTAATTTAATGATGCACTAGTTTATATTTAGCAAAATGAAGCATAACTAGCTTAACTGAAAAATGATTTTTGTTTTAACCAGTGTCTTCACACAGCTGTTTAAATGCCATATTGTACTTAGATTTTTTTTTTTCCCTTTCTTTATTTAGGATGGCACATGGGACTTGTGTAATCTTTGCTTATTTTAAGCTAGCATAAAAGAATGATTCTCAGCAAATGGGCGACATTTTGCAAAATTGAGGGATATTCTTATATATTTAGGCCAAGTTCAATTATTGTTGAAGAATATAGGGGCTGGGACTATCGCTCAGTGGTAGAGTGCTTGTCATGCGATTGTGGGGCCCTGGGTTCGATCCTCAGCACCACATAAATAAAATAAAGGTATTGTATCCACCTATAACTAGGAAAATATTAAAAAAAAAGAATGTATCTTTTTCTCCCCAGTTTTATCCTGATCATTTTTTCATTATAATGTTATGTTCCAAAATTATTATATAGGTCCTTTCTTCATTTATTTCATGTAATTTTCCTTTTTTTTTTTTATATGACAATACCATTAAAGCATGATTGGCCAGGGAGAGTCAAATGTTAAAAAATTATAGTATTTCACTCTCTGTATTATCAGTTTTATACTATTTTTCTGGCTAGAATTTTTTTAAAAAAATTTTTAGTTGTAGATGGACACAATACTTTATCTTATTTATTTATTTTTATGTGGTGATCAAACCCAGTGCCTCACACATGCAAGGTGAGCACTCTACCACTGAACTACAACCCCAACTCCTAGAATTTTATTTTGATTCTCTTTATAAAGATGTAAAGGCTGCCTCAAAATATGTAACATTAAGAGGGAATAGTTTGAATAATTTTTGGTAATCCTTCCTCTCCTCCTCCTCCTTCTTCCTCTTCCTCTTTTTCTGTTTGCTCCTGCCCCATCCTTACTATTTACCTGACTCTCAATCTCTTAAATCACCAATAAGACTTGGTTTCCAATTCTTATGTTTTTGTATCAAAAAATACTTTAGATTTTTAAATTTTGTTTATACTCGTACATTTATTTAACTTTCATATGTTCATGTAGTATATTATAATATTTTCAGATAATATAATTTTGTTACAATATATCTGTGAAACAGTGCACTACCATATCTAGATTTTACATTTGAGTTTTTTTAGTGTGAAACTCTTTCCTCTCTATTGGATGATTTAAGCTAATCATTTTATAGGCAATTAATTACAATGGAAATCAGAAAGATAAGGTATAGAGATGTAGGAATGTAGTTATAATTTAAGAGACTGATTTGAAGTACAGTGGAATTGCTTTATTTCTTTTAAACAACTCAAATTTGCATCTCTGTTTCCTAAAATGTGTAGCGTTGCTTAAAATGTTCATTTATATTCTACTTATTAATTCTAATTCTCTGAAAACCAGCCCTGATTTTGGGTTGATTTTTGTACTGTTTATTTATTTATTTCTTAAATTAGAGTTTTATAACATAGTACTTGGTTCATCCCAACAAACTCAGACATAAATTCATGGGAATGAATTTAAGTTCATGATCCCCCCTTTTCTCTCTATCCTCCTTCCCTCTGTCATTCTTCTTCCTCTACTTGACTTCCTTAGTTGTCTATTAATTTATATTTGATTGGTTTTTTATGTTATTCTGTCCTTCCCTCATCATTTCCTTTATTTACTTAATAGAACTGTTGAAATTTTATTTTATAACTAGACTTAACCCTAACGACATGAAACAGTGTTTTATGAGCTATAATATCAGTAAAAGTTTTAATATGGTCATTTCTAAGATAATTAGTAATGCAGTGGCAGCACACAGTTCCAAATAAGACAAAGGAATCCTATAAAAGAATGAAGATAAATTGTATAAAGTGTGAATATGGTAAAAATTATAGGGAACATAGTGTCTGGAAAATTATTTGGTTGAATTAACAACTAATTTTATACATGTGATTACATTTTGTAATGGTACAGAGAATTTTTATGCAAAACTCAACTTTACTTAATGGTATTCTTTTGTTGGTGGTAGGGATCAACCCAAGGCCTTGTACGTGTTAATCAAGTGATCTATATCCAGAGTCACAAATTAAACTTTATGAATTATATGTAGCATACATAATTTTGTGAAGTGATTATTACTCTGGAACCTTCTGTACTTTTACCTACTGTGGGTACATAATAAGAGTTTTTCCTATTTACATTTTACAATATGAGACAAAAAAGCATATTTTGTGCAATGTTCAGGACTAAAATCTCTTAGGGACACTACAAGGAATGGAACCAAAAATCAAAACTCAGTAACTTGACAGTAATGGTAAATGCTTTTAAAGTAGTAACAACAATTATACTACTAGTAATAATAGTAACATTTATGTAACATTAGCCAAATGTTAATCCCTTTTTAGTTTTTTTAATTTCATATATTATTTTAAATTAAATGTTTGAAAAACTTCAATTTTAATTGTGAATTATATCAATAAAAGACATTTTAAGAAAAAATGAGGTATTAATTTTTATAACATAATTTGAAATGATATTTATATGGTTATTTATTTTCCTTTTTTCTTACATGTTGAAAATTGAAATATTAAGTGAAGAATTACAAATTGGTATTTAGAAAATATTTCTGATAATTAACCAGTTCTTTAAACATCAGAGAAATCCTTTTAATAATGAGAAATCAATTTTATAACATTAAATTTTAAAATATAAGGCTAATATATACTGAAAATCAATATAGACTCCCCCCCCCCCCACTCAGTTTTGCTAAGGGTATCCAGGTCTTAATCATTTATTTCTCCAGATTTAGCTGAAAGGGTATAATTTACGGGAAAAACATCATCAAATTGCAATAGTCTTTAAAGATTGGTTATGCCACATTATTTTATTGGGAGAGTACATTATAAAAATATAACAATTAATAACTTCTTTCTGGATTAAACAGACACACACACAGTTCAGTGATCATGAATATGATCTCATATATAAAAATGAAAGTCATTTAAATATTTCTGAAAATATGTTCATTTAGATTCCTTATAAATACAGTAAGCTCTGTGCTGAATTTTTAAAAAATAGACTTTAGAGCATTTTTTGTTTCATGGAAAAATTAAGTAGGTGGTACAGAGATGTGCCACATATCCCCTGGCCCTATATATGCATAGCCTCCCCCATTATCTCATCCCCTGCTGGATTGATACATTTGCTACAACTGATGAATAACATGGACACATCATTACTATCCTAAGTCCATAGTTTATCTTATAGCCCACTCTTCGTATTCTATATTTTATGGGTTTGAAACACCCCCGCCTTTTTTTTTTTTTTTTTTTTTTTTTTTTTGATACCAGGGATTGAACTCAGGGGCACTGGACTACTGGGCCACATACCCAGCCCTTTTTTGTATTTTTATTTAGAGACAGGGTCTCACTGAGTTGCTAAGTGCCTCGCCATTGCTGAGGCTGGCTTTGAACTCACGATCCTCCTGCCTCAGCCTCCCAAGTGCTGGGATTACAGGCATGGGCCACCGCACCCAGCTGAACACTTTTGTAATGACATGTGTCCACCATTATTATACCACACAGAGAAGTTTCATTGCTTAAAATAATCTGTGTATTTTAACATATATTTTTCTCATTATTAAAATTATATTTCTGCACTATGGAGAATGTGACAATACAGAATAGAATGAAGAAGAAAATGAAAAAATAGTCATTACACACCAAGGTTTTATTTTTTGATCTGGGATCTAACTATGTTGCCTAGACCTTAAACTCTTGATCCTCTTGCCTCAGTCTCTTGCCTGGCTAGACACATTTTGATCTAAGTCAATTGTATTTAAGTAAAAGGTATCCCTGAAAATTTCAGAAATTTTACATTTTGTGATATTTAGAGGTCTGTTATATAAATGCCCGACATTAGTGATAATTTCTAGAAACTACCTACAATTCGCTTCCCTGCCCTACTCTTTCTTCCACTACTTTTTCTCAGAAAGTGCTTTAACTAATCCTTAATCACTTTTTGTGTAAAGCTCTGCAGACAGAATAGCATGGAGAGCTCATCAGGGGACAGACAGTCTCTCCCCTGGACCAAGTGCTAGAGTCTGGCTCTTAACTTTATAGACCCGAAAACTGGTTCTTCAGAATCTTATTAGAGTTTGTCAATCTTCTGGGATGGGTACACCAAACAAAACATAACCATATATGACATTACTGACATGTAAATAAAAATGCAGGTTTATTAATTTGTCATTTCAACATTTTAAGTTCCAAAATCCTTTTCCAATAATCAGCCCCCCTCCTTTGCTATATTCATTCTCTTCTCTGATTCTTTTTCCTTACCAACATTATTATTCTTCCCAACCCTTGAAATCTTCCTGAGAAACCACATTTCATAGGAAATTGAAAGAAAACACCCCCCAAAAACAAGATAAAATTTTTCTATGTCCTTACACTTGTCAAAGAGTTAACATATCAGTCATCTTGATTATGACATTAATGTTCAGATAATCTCATCGTTCCAGGCTGAGTGTGTGTGTGTGTGTGTGTGTGTGTGTGTGTGTAATTTGTATATATATTTCTATATAAAAAACACACACATTGGATCATGATATTTCTACAAATCAGTGAAGATTATATTTTGACTCTTCCGAGTTTATTCTCAGGGTGTTAAACTTCATTTCTACTTGGAACACAATATTTAGTAGTGCTCTCTTTCTTTACCACCATTAGTGTATTTTTTGCTTTGGAAAAAGCTATCTCCATAAATATTGTGGCATTTATTTTCTGTAAAAGCTTTAGCTGCACATTTTCTTTGGGCATTGATTTTTCATCAAATGACAGAAATGGCAAGGTTAGCATTTCAGGAGAGCTTCTCTTCTGTTAACAATATCTTCATCCTCTCATTAGTTTAATTCATGATAATAATCCAGAAAAGCTTTGACCATTAAATCCTTTTAGGCAGCAGTGTTTCCCAAAGGGCCATTCTTGGTTTTTGAGTAATTAGTTTCTTTAATTCATTTTAGTATTTGAAGTTAATAGTACAGGGGAATAAATTTTCTTTCTGATGCAATAACCTTTCCATAAATGTATGAGATAAACGTCTATTTTTAAAAAAAAAATTAAAATAATTTCCTGTAGAACTGACCATTAGATTACCAGTATAGGGTTTTATTCTGTTCAGATCTAAGCTCTTTTGGAGTGTTAAGAATTTAAATAGTTGTTTCCTCAATTCTGTTCCTTCTATCACATTTTTTTTTTACTGCATGGGACATGGTGTGGTCTCTCCAACAAAGATTTATGAAATCTATAGAGAACCCCCATTTAAGTTACTTAGATTGAACTTTTGTATCCTTTTTTAAAAAAATGCACAAAGAAATTTGTACAGCCACCATCATTAAGAACTTTAATATTAAAAACTGTCTACTCAGTTTTGAAAAACTGCCCTGTTATGGCATTATTATTCCTGATACTTTACAAGAGTGGAAGAATCAGTCTTATGTTATTTTCTTATGTAAACACAAAGGGAATCTCATGGAATAAAATACAGTAACCCTAAATTCATGTAGTCATGATCATAGAAGTGAAATCCCAAAGCACTTTGTAGAGATAAGTAAAAGTATTTCAGAAATAAATAATCTGGATGGCTTCTAAACTATTGAGTGCATTTAGCTGAATAAAATTTTTGATTTATTAGATTGAGGTGTTTAATTTGAAAACAGTACATTTGATGAATATCTTGTCTATCAAAGGCCAAAGCCAAGAATTTATTATTCTGATTTTATGTAATTTTATTGTAAAGAAAGAACTGAGAACACTTCATAAGTTTCTAACATTTACTAGTATATGTAATAATCAAATGATTCATAGGGAGTAAATACTTTTAATTTTCTAGATTTCTTTAGTCTTCTTAGAGGGGGAACCAAACCAAAACACTTTGAAGACACTTAAAACAGAACAAGGCAGTCAAAAGGGGTAAAGTGTATACTTAGAAATGAATTTGGCCTTTTAACATTTTTTTTTTTTTTTTGTTCTAGACATTTATGCAGTTTTAGAATTCCAGATGATACCTCTGTAAGGCCATCATTTTCTCTTTAGAATTTCAAGGATAGGGGCAAAGTAGGCAGTAATGAGCTCTCTTATACCTAATAGTTTACAATCATGTTAAGCAGAAAGTCTAGTTAATATTATATTAGGCATTCAGGCCACTGGAGTCTAGTGTAAAGCTAGGGATATTGTTGTCCTAGCTCAGAAATAAATCACACTGAGAAAACTCTCCTTCTAATCTATTCCATGTCATGCCTTCCTGACATACTAACATTTATTTTTTGGAATAAAGCTTGAAATAAAAGGTTGTAGGCAATAGTTTCTGGCAATTGTCATAACTGCAATCATAAAATTCAAAAAGATAAAATAAAACACTCTTATTTTTACTTGTTTTATTGTGATGACTAATGGTCTGCCAGTTAGTAGATGTGTGTAACCTTGTTTAGGTTTTCTAACCTCTGTGTCTCAATTTCATCATTATAAAGTGGGAACAGTAATAGCACCTTGTTGGGTTGTTGTGAGGACTGGATATGTACATCTAGGTTGAGGGAGTGAGAGAGATTTTTAGGTAAGTGCTGTGTGTAGGCGTCATTTGTTTTTGTTACTGCTATAGATGTTATTATTCATGCTAGACTTCAGAAATAGTCATTTTAAATTTACTTAGCAAACATTAATTAAATGTCCAATCAGTGACAAGCACTCTTCTAGATATTAGACCTTCATAATGATCAAGACAGAGGACTCTTTTCATATGAAACTTGTATTTTGGTTCTGGAGATCAAGAGACAATTCAACAATTAAATGATAAAAAAGTACCAGTTCATGCTATAGAGGATTAAACTCTGTTGATGGGATAGATTGGATAGTCAAGTCTTTTTAAGGAGGTGACATTTACCTTGAAAGCTTATGACAGAGAACCAAATTTGTAAAGATCCTGGGGGTAGAGCATTCCCATGAGGAATTTCTAAGATGTGCTCAGAGGACAAACACTGGTAATGCTATAGAGTAAGTAGCCTAGAGGCAACAACAGGATGAGGTATACCCTGAGAGGCTGGTGGAGCTCTGGTCTTGTAGGGGTCTATGATCCTGGATAGGGAATTAGGATATCATTCTAATTTGCAGGGACCTCCTAAAGGGTTTTTAAGTAAGAGACTGGCCTGGCTCAATCTGCATTTTAAAAACTAATTTATTTTAAAACCTACTTTGTAGCTACATAATCAAGACAATGTAGTATTGATGGGAAAGGGATAGACACATCAATAGTTCAGGGCATGGAACCTAGAAATTGACCTATGTGGATATATGGCCAACTTGACTTTTGACAAAGGTGTGAAGACAATTAGAAGGAAGAAAGAAAATAATTTCAAAAAATGATGGTGGAGTTGTTGGGCACTTGAGGTTAAAATAAGGAACCTTTCACTAAACTTCATGTAAGACATGGAGCATAAAACTTTCAAGAAAGAAAGAATAGGGTAAAACCTTTAGGATCTAGGGCTAAGCAAGGAATTCTTAGACTTGTTACCAAAAGCATGACCCAAGAAAGGAAAGATTGGTAATTTTATCCAAGTTTATCAGTGAAAGTCTCTTGTAAGGTGATTGGAAAGAAAGCTCTAGATTGGAAGAATATATTTGCAAAACACAAAACTAACAAAATCTCTCTAATATCTGGACTAGATAAATAACTCTCAAAACCTAACTGCAAAAAACAAAAAAACAAAAACAAAAACAAAAACAAGCAATCTAGTTAAAAGATGGGCAAAGACAAGAAGCTTCTCACTAAAGAGTATATACAGATGACAAAAAGTACATGAAAATATGTTCATCACCATTAGCCATTAGAGAAATGTAAATTAAAAACACAAATTATCACTATAAAGCTATCAGAATGACCAAAATAAGAAAGTAACACCACCAAGTGCTGTTGAGGATGTGAAGAAATTGGATTACTTGTACATTACCAGTGGAATGTAAAATGGTACAGCCATTGTGGGATAGCAGTGTGATAGTTTCTTATAATTCTAAACAAGCAATTACCATATGACCCAGCCATTGCACCCTCAAATATTTATCCCAGTGATCTAAAAACTTATGTTCACATAAAAACTTGTGTATGAATGGAATGTTTGTAGCTTTACTTCTAGGAAACTCAAACTGGAAACATCCCAGATGTTCTTTATTGGTGAATAGTTAAATAAATGTGTACTGTAGAATCCTTTTCAGCAATAAAAAGGAATAATACACAAAATAACTTGGCTGAATCTCCAGGGAATTATTCTGAGTTAAAGGTCACATGCTGAATGATTCCATTTATATAACATTTTTGAAATGACAAAATTACGAAAAGAAGAGTATTATTTATTGCCTGGAGTCAGGACCAGTAAGTTGGGGGAGGGGATGAAGGAGGTGGTTGTGTCTATGAAAGGACAACAGTATAGATCTTTGTGGTGATGGAATTGTTTTATATGTTGACTGTGTTAATGTTATTATCCTGGTTGTCATTTTCCATTAAGATTTTGAGGATGTTACCTTCGGGAGATTTGAGTAGATGATGCATAGGATTATTTGTTATTATGTCTTCTGTGTACTTGGGAATTTATAATTATCTCAAAGTTTGAAATGTTTTAAAGAAAAACCCTGTATTATTTTGGCTGATCAGAGAAGAATGTATGCCTCTAACCCTACTTTTTGTTTTATTTAACTGATGGGATCTATGTCTTGAACTTTTTTTTTATATATATATATATTTAAGTTGTAGATGGATACAATATCTTTATTTATTTATTTTTATGTGGTGCTGAGTATCGAACCCAGTGCCTCACACTTGGTAGGCTAGCACTCTACCACTGAGCCACAACATAACCCCAGCCCTATATCTTGAACTTTTAAAAAGACCTGCAGCTGATTCTACTGTGCAGACAGGATTGAGGATCTTGCAAAGCTACAAATCCCTCTGGGTTTTAAGGTCAGGGTGTTACATGTGAGATTTTTAGGTTGTGTTGCTTGTTACAGGTATTTGACTCTGCATAAGTCTGTGACTTGATCCCATAGGACCAATGTCACTTCCTCAACTGAGATCCACTCTATAGATACCATGTTTCCCCCTTCAAAGTAAACATTACTCAAATTTTTGTTGTTGTTGTTGTTTTGTTTGTTTGTGTGGTACTGGGGATTGAACCCTGAGTTTCACAAATGTTGGGCATTGCTCTACCACTGAGTTACATTTCATCCCTTTTTACGATTTTATATTGAAAAAGGGTCCTACTAAACTGCCCCGGCTAGCCTTGAACTTGTGATCCTCCTGCCTCAGCCTCCTGAGTACCTGGGGTTACAGGTATACAACACAGCCAACTTCTCTATTTTTTTTTTCTTTTTCCCCAAGGTCCATTCAGCTTTTATTTCAGACACTTGTTGGAATAATTACTTTACTTGTTTTCAGCAACTGTAATTTTTTCAGCAAAGATAGAGCTTATTTGTGTTTATAGATTGTTATTAGTGCTTTTGTTCTTTTCTTTTATAGGTACCCTGGCTGGGCAATAAAATTGTATTTGTGAACAGAACACATCCAAGTCTCTTTATCGTGGAGACTGCAGGATTCTATTTTAAAAACTCAGTATTTAATTACATATGAGATTTCTCTTTTGAGTGCATGTTGCTTAAGATCAAAAATCACAGTAAACCATTGCCTTATGAATAAGTTTAGTACATAATTTTCCACAAGACCTACTTTTTGTCTTTTTAATGTAGAGAAGCTCACATTTTTTTTTTTTTTCTTCTGTTTCGCCTATACTTTTAAAGATTTTTTTCTGGCAAATCCCCACTAACAAAAGGTTTTTATTTAGTCCTGAAAATGCCAAACTGTTGTTTGATTTTTATAATGGCCATTTTAATCTAATTTTGTGTTATATTTTGAAGATCATTTGTTTTGTGTATAGCTCACCAGAACGCGTAGATAGATATAAGTAGGCATTCAGTGATGGGTATTGAAGAAGAGCTATTTAGTGCTCACTGCTATGTGCTGAAACTATTCGGATAGTACAACTTCATGTAGCTTTCAATTTTGTGATGAGATTCATAAATAATGAGAACTAACCAAAACTTGTTATCATGATATCTCATTTAAGAATATGATGGAAAATTTCTAAAATGTGTTTGTCATTTGTGTGTACCTATGTATAAGCAAGTATGTGTGTATATTTAACGCTATACTTGCCTGATGTCTTATGTCTTTGTTTCCATTCTTCTTTCTTATGTCTCAGTGTCTTTGTTATACACATTTTATTTATGGTTCTTATAATTTCTAACAACAATATAGATTGTTTCTTAAGTAAGTGTGGTCCAAAGTGCTTTTCTTTTTAACTGTATTTTTCTCTTGTATGACATACTCTCATCATTGATCAGTATTAGCCTTTTATTTTAGTTTATTCCTTGTTTTCATTGTTGATCTTTCTGTTAAGTATCTATGCAAAGTATTTAATACTCATTCCTGCAAATTTGCTTTCCATCAGCTTGTTTAGAAATGTGTGTTCTTGAAAAGGGATTGTGATGTATTTATTTAAAAGCTAATATAGCATTTTTTCGCATTCTATACATCTTTTAAACTTTTACTAACATTAATTCATTGCATCCTCACAACAATCCTCTGAGTCAGGTACCCTTATCCCTATTGGTACAGAAAGGTTGAGTAACTTTCTTAGGGGCATGTTACTCATAGGTATAGAGCCAAGATTGCAACAGACGGGTTGTCTCTGGAGTTCACACTGAGTACTAATGTAACAGGTTTCTTTTCCATTATATCAAGGTAGTGTGGTATGAATTCCTTTTGGTACTTTCCCCTTCTTCCATGTTTTTATGTGTATACCAAGGAATGATCTCTAATTGTTACCTGATATTCACTTGTGAACATATGTCACATTTTATAAAAATCAATGCTATTGAGGTGTACTAAACATAAAATAGTAACTTCACCTTAAGCACACACCCATTTACTGAATTTTGATGAATGTATACATCCCTGCAATTAAGTAGTGCATAGAACATTCCCTTCACCTCAGAGCTTACCCTGGTTCCCTTTCTAGTTAATCCTTCTCTTGGATCCAAGAGACTACTGATCTTTCTTGGCCCAATGGGTTTTATTTATTTGTTGTTGTTGTTGGTGTTTTGTACTATATTTTGTATAAATGGACTTTTACAGTATATAATTTTTAAGTCTGGCTTCTTATGTTCATCTTGCTCTTGAAATTTTATAGATTCTATTACTTTCTTTTTATTATTATTGCAATTTTCATTGTATGGATGTGCTAATTTTTTTTAGATCAACACTTCTCTTTATTCTTATAAATTTAAGGAGAAATTACCACTGAATGGCTTAAAAGAGCCACAATATCAGAAAGCAGCAATGATAATATGCTGGAATAAATATGGCCCATAATTGGACAGAGGTCAGAAGAGAAAAGAGGTCAAATAATAAACCCATTTCATAAATTAAGGCTGCAAAATGAAGCATAATTAAACAGAGGAGATATTGCTACAGTCATTGTCATGAAGTGCAGATTTGAAAAACTTATTTAAGACAATGTAAAAGAACGAAGAGGAAAGTGATTGAAAAGATTGTTATAGATATTGGAAAAAGTTAAAAGATATCCTATATATTTATATATTTATTTGTTTATTTTTTATTTTATTTGTTCTTTTTAGATATACATGATAGTAGATTGTATTCTCACATATTATACACACATGGAATATAGCTTATTCTAATTAGGATCCCATTCTTGTGGTTGTACATGATGTGGAGTTACACTAGTCATATATTCATATATGAATATAGGAAAGTTTGTCCCATTCATTCTATTATCTTTCCTATTCCCACCTCCCTTCCTTCCCCTCATTCCCCTTCATCTAAACCAATGAACTTCTGTTATTCCTGTCCCCCTTATTGTGTGTTAGCACCCACATATCAGAGAGAATACTTGGGATTGGCTTATTTCACTTAGCATGATAATCTCCAATTCCATCCATTTACCAGCATTTTTCTTTAAGTCTGAGTAATATTCCACTGTGTGTGTGTGTGTGTGTGTGCGTGTGTGTGTGTGTGTGTGTGTGTGTGTGTATTTTTAATTTATCCATTCATCTGTTGAAGGGCATCTAGGTTGGTTTCATAACTTAGCTATTGTGCATTGAGCTAATACATAAACAATGATGTAGGTACGTCACTGTAGTATGCTGATATAAAATTATTTGTATATATATCAAGGAGTGGGGTAACTGGTTCAAGTGGTGTTCCGTTCCAAGTTTCCTAACAATCTCTATACTGCTTGCCATAGTGGTTGCACCAATTTGCAGTCCCACCAGCAATGTATGAGTGAACCTTTTTTTCCACATCCTTGCCAACATTTACTGTTACTTGTATTCTTGATAATTGCCATTCTGACTGGAGTGAGATGAAATCTCAGTGTAGTTTTAATTTGCATTTATCTAATTGCTAGAGATGTTGAACATTTTTTTAACATATTTTTTGACTTTTTATTTCTTCTTCTGTTAAATGCCTGTTCAATTCCATTGCCCATTTCTTTATTGATTTATTATTATTATTATCATTATTATTATCATTATTATTATTTGGTGTGTGTGTGTGTTAAGTTTTTAAGTTCTTTGTATATCCTGGAGATTAATGCTTTGCGGAGCAGGTGGCAAAGATTTTCTCTCATTCTATAGGTTCTATCTTCATGTTCTTGATTGTTTCCTTTGCTGTGAAGAAGCTTTTTGATCCCATTTATTGATTCTTGATTTTACTTCTTGCATTTTAGGAGTCTCATTTGGTTAGCTGGATCCTAAGATGACATGATGGGGAATTGTGGCTACATTTTCTTCTAGTAGGTGTAAGGTCTCTGGTCTGATGCCCATGTTTTTGATCCACTTTGAGTTGGGTTTTGTGCAGGGTGCGAAAAAGGGGTTCAGTTCATTCTACTACATAGAGATTTCCAGTTTTCCCAGCACAATTTGTTGGAAAGGCTATCTTTTCTCCAATGCATGTTTATGGTGCCATTGTGTAGTATGAGATAACTATTTGTGGATTTGTCTTTTTGTCTTCTACTCTGTTTCATTGGTCTTCTGGTCTGTTTTGGTGCCAATACCATGCCATTTTTGTTACTATAGTTCTGTAGTATAATTTAAGTCATAATATTGTGATGCCTCCTGCTTCACTTTTCTCACTGAGGATTTCTTTAGCTATTCTGGTCCTCTTATTTTTCTGAATGAATTTCATGAATGCTTTTTCTACTTCCATGAAGAATTTCATTGGAATTTTAATAGGGATTGCATTAAATCTCTATAGTGTTTTTGGTAGTATGACCATTTTGACAACATTAATTCTGTCTATGCAAGAACATGGTAGATCTTTCCATTTTTGGAGGTCTTCTTCAATTTCTTTCTTTAGAGTTTGGTAGTTTTCATTGTAGAGGTCTATCCAATAAATCTTACATTGGTCTTTTCATATTATTGTGTATTTTGTGGAAGGTCTATTCATGGTCTCTTCAAACTTTTTCTGCATGCTCTACTTTATTTTCAAGTGTTTTGTCTTCATTTGCTGAAACACTTTCTTCCAAGTGGTCTAATCTGCTGGTGATGCTTTCCATTGAAATTTTAATTTTGTTTCTTCATACCTTCTTTTGAGGATTTCTGATTTTTCTTCAGGATCTCTGTCATCTTATTGAAGTGCTCTTTCACTTTCTGATTCATTTCTTATATCATCTTTTACCTTATAGATCAATTTACCCATTAGCTTTCTGAATTTCACGTCTGACGTTTCTTCCACTGTGGTGTCACTGGAGTCTGTTGTTGAGGTATTCTTATTGTTTGGAATGGATTGTTTGCTTGACTTTTCATATTGTTTTGTGTGTCTACTCATCTATCTGGATGGATTTGAAGCTTTAGAGTTCCTATCTTATGATTTTATAGTGTTCCTGTATGTTACTAGTACCTCACAGATTGGGCATGGGGAGCCCAATGATAACAACCATTTGTGCAAACCATATTTAGCAGTAGACTGGGTAATTAGTTTTTACTTTGAAATCTACAGAGTTACTTGGTTACATATGTAGTAATAGTAGGATCATCAACATATCAGTAAAAACAACAAATAATCATGGATTATATCTGGCATATAATCAAACAATAGGTGATTTTCTAAATGACTTCTGCCATATTAATTATTGCTGTGATATTGGTGGTAGGGGGAGAATTTATATCAATTAATATTATGATGGATGGGTCATATACAGTGGTATCTTAGGATATGTTTTTAATGAGAAAAGGGTTAGAAAAATAGAAGAAAGAATGTAAGGAAGAGAGAAAGAATGGATTTGGTTATCAGCAATAGAAAAAAGAGAAGGATACAAGGGAGAGTAGAGAAAGAATGGATTTGGTTGTCAGCAATAGAAAAAAGAGAAGGATACAAGGGAGAGTAGTGGTAAAAAATATATAAAACAAAATCATATTACACTAACCAAAAACCCCCACCTTCAAAACATAGAGCATGAGAAAGTAACACCTTCAATGGAAGGGCTAGAAATGAGGAGAGAGAAACAAATATGTATATGGGTAGGAATCCTTGAATCAATCAGTACATGTTCAAATAAAACAAAACCAAATATAGAAGATCAGCAACAAAAAGAAAAGAAAAACAAGAACAATATTAAATATTTTAAAAATTTAATAATTAAGAAAAAATGTTTTTACAAAGTTAAGCAATTAAGGAGTTGTTTCCATTATAATGGACAAAATAGTGAGCATATGTGCTCTCTGTCTGGACTCAACTGATTTTCTTTTCATTTCTTCTTGAGGTAAGAACTAAGCATGGGAGTATTGGCCATGGGCTGTTGAGTCTTTCCTTTTTATTGCATTACTCACTGAGTTGAAGTTTGGTGTTTAAGACTTCCCAACTTCCTTTCTTGTGAGATTGGTGTGGGCAGCAGGACTGTGGACTGGGTGGCGAAGTTTCTGGCTGGGGCAGGTAGGCCTGGCAGTGAAGTGGCAAGTCAGGTAAGCTGGGCTGTTGTTGTGTGACAAAGTGTCTGGCTGGGTCAGGTGGTGTATCAGCTTGTCGTATGGGCCTAGCTGGCCTAGGCTGGATGGCCACTTGGCAGAGCAGTAAGCCAGGTGGGTCGGGTGGGCCTGGCTGCAAAGTGGTCAGCCAGGTAGGGTGGGCTTTGGCTGGGTGGCTGGTTATGTCTGGTGGGCCTACCCAGTCTGGGTCAGGCTGACCAGGGCAGGCTGTGAAGCTGTGGGCCAGGCAGGCCTGGTGGTTAAGTGAAGTTCTAGAAGGCTGGGCTGTGGTCCAGCAGTGAGCCATGGGCCTAGTAGATGGAGTGGTGGGCTGGGTTGGGTGATGGGGGTTTGGAGGACTAGAGACTGCGAAGCATGGGGGCATGGGAGGTTGCCAGATTGGTGCTGGACCCAGTAGGCATGGGGACCCAGGGACTCTGTGGGTGCTGGATCAGGGATAGTGCTAACCTGATTGTGCCTCAGGAACCCAGTGGGTACTAGACCAGGTGTCTCCAGGACTGGTTAACCAGGAGATCCTTTGGACACATACTGTTGGGGACAGTTGGGTTCTCTCTATCCTTTCCAACTTGTGTTCCCCTGGGTGAAATCCTCTCAGTTTCTTATTTTCCAGGTTGTTATGCTCATTAAGTCTTTGGTAGGCTCAGAGAGGTTTACAGGGACCTAGCTATGAACTTATGGATCTAAGTTTCCAGTTCCTGTTGGCATCCACACACTATAGTTCCAAGATGGTTGCTGGATCAGCTCTCTGCAGATGATTGATAAACTCAGGGTTGATGTTTTAGCTAGGGGCAGACTGTCCCTCCAATCTCAGGATTTTTCACTCTAAGCCTCGGGGAGAAGCTGAACTAGGAGAAATGCTGCCTCAGTCTAGTCTGCTATCTTGCCCCCCCCCCCCCATTTGTTGTTTTTTTTTTTTTTTTTTCACCAGTTGGTGGATACTTTGGTCATTTCCATTTTTGGGCTAGTTTGAATAGGTGGTATAAATGTTTATGCTTAGATTTCTGTGTTAACATACATTTCATTTCTCTTGGGTAAAAATTTAGCTATAGAATTCCTGAGTCACAGTATTTTTTTAATTTTATAAAAATGACCAAAATGTTTTATAACATTTTGTTTTATGTTTTATAATGTTTTATGTTTGTGTCATTCATTTTACTTAGTAATCAGTAATGATAAGAGTTTAAGTTTTTCCACATGGTGACAACTCTTGGTATTACCAATATTTCTTAGATATTTTATTTTGACATAATTACAGTAAAGAGTTGCAAATAATAATGGGATATATGAGTATTTTTCACCTAGTTTTCTTCAATAATAACATCTTGAGCAACTTTGGTACAATATTAAACCAGGGAACTGAGAAACTCACATACCTATTCAGATTTCATTAGTTTTACACACTTATTTCACTGTACATGTGTATGTAGTTTTCTGGAATTTGTTACATGTGTAGATTCACTAGTTACTATCATAATTAAAATACAAAACTGGGCCTTTTATTGTTGTGTGGTTTATATTTGGATCTAAGATTCAGTTAAGGTTGATCTGTTCACTTTGCACATTTTTATGTACACATTTATACTCCCACTAGCATGTCAGGAGAACTTCTGTTTCCTTCATTTTGACCTATTATGAATAATTACATAATAAGATTTTTTCCTTCTCTTTACTTGCTTTCAAACTCATATTTCATTTTATGTTATTTTCAGTGTGCTTCTCTGCAATAGTCTTTTCTATCTTATCTTTTGTGGAATTGGGAACTCATATTAACCTATTCAAATTATGTTTAAACTATGAGGGATAGGCTGAACAGTAAGGTTTTAGTTTATACCATAAGTTTAGTGCTTAGGCTTTGTGATATGTGTTTTCCCAACTTGATTAACTTTTTATCTTCTTTATGGTTCTCATTTATAGTCCTTATTTTTCATGCTAAATTGTTGACCTCAGGTAAATCAGATATTAATACATATAATTAAGTGCTAAATTGTGTGAGATCATTTTCTAATGTAGGTACAAACGCTATATAGTTTTAGGTGAAATATATATGAGCAGATGGCAAGGTAAGCAATAACTTGAGTATCTTGTTACAGGTCACACCTTAGAAGTTTCCTATTCAGTAAAGGACAAAACCATCACATTATAAAAATGCTGTAATTTGCAGTTTAAAACTTCATGTCTTGTCAGAAAACTTGTATTGAACAGATGTGTTGAGTCATAAGGGCTGCAATATAAACCAGTAAAATTTACATAATGACTTCATAAGCTAAAATATTAGTCATCATCTCGCTGATTGAAAAGTCCATTCATTGGTACATGACACTAAGCCATTGTTAGACATATCTGTATTTATCTGATCATTATGAAATTGTGATGTATGAAAATAAAATGTTCCTTTTTTAGTTCTTGGCTAAGTTCTTTGAATATTAATATTAGTTATGAATTATATTTATAGAAAGTGTCACTTTCAGTAAATATCATTGCATTGTTTCATGGTATCAGCAATTTAGTTTGTATATGTCCTCACTAGTTTTGGTATTGACACTGGAAAATACTAGGAAATCTTTGTGAACCATTTACAATGTCCTGATGGTTTTTTGCTGTTGGCTCAAAATGTATATACTCTTTTCTTCCTCCTTCTCTAGTAGCTCAGTGTTTAAATTATGTAAATATTGCTTAAAAAGAAAAAAAAGCATGAATATATGGCTTATTATTTATTACTTTTTAAGTTCAAGTTGTTCTGCCTTTTCTTTGGTAACAACTGTTGAACAAAAAAAATTCTCACTAAGCTTACTTGACAGTCAGTCAGGTGTTGGTTTGCTGTAATGTCATATATTGCTCATTGTGGTACATCCAGGGCAATTCAGTTTTATGCTGAAATTTCTTACACAATTATCAATAGCATCCACTTTTATTCTCAGATTGAAATATACATCTCAGACCAATATACTTTTAAACAGTGCTGCACTCGTGTTCTGACCTTGCTACCAACTTAGCCTTATAACTAATTTCCCCATCTGTAAAATGAAATAGAATAGAAATCCTAAGTGATCTGTGAATACTCTTGAAGACTATCAAATTGTGCTTCTAGGCACTTAGTTGCCTCTAGTATAATAGTGGTTTATAGCAGTGGCTTTCAAGTTTATTTTGTTTTATTATTTACAGTATTATTCCATTCTATCCTATAACATCCTGTTATAAGAAAGGCTGGTCTTGATTTAACTTGATTTCATGATCAGAATTGGGTTAGGTTGAGATATGTATCTTGATTTAAATATTTCTGAATGTCAGAATTAGTTTTTTACCCCTGGCAATGAATTGCCTTCTATAAACTTTGATTTCCCTGTCTGTATTAAGAGTGTTCTGAGAATAGAATGAAATAGGGTATGAGAAGTGCTAATAGAGTGCCTGATACATAAAGAACTCATTGTATGTTAGCTGTTCTTATTATTTATTCATACTATAAACATGATTTTCCTCTGCTGTATTTAATAGAATATGAAAGACTGAAAGATTTTAACTACATCATTGCTAAATCTTTTAAAATTGGAAATAGAATTATGTTATTTTCAGTGAATAATTTTGAAGCATGTCCATAGGTGCTTTGTCGAACAAGAGTTGTTTTTCTAGTTCTCTGAAGGAAGTAATTCTTTAGTGTTCTATTAGAATTGATCTTTAACAAGTGGTCAAATTAGAGAAAATGTATTATTAATTTAATGCTCTGTTCTACTTAGAATTCATTTAAATATTTTTAGAAATAGAAAAATTTTCATCTTGTTTTTCATTTAAGGTTATGTCATCTCATTATATTGAGTCTTAAGCGTTTTTGAAATATTGAAATAAAAATTGTTTTAACAGAAAGCAAAAAGCATTAATATTTTTGTTATTCTAAAACAGTATGCTATTATATTATTTTCTAAACTAAAATGGTAAATTTATACTTCAACAAGGTCTTTTGGTTTAATGCTCAAACAATACACTGGAGAAAGTTGCCAAATTCAGAGGCTTGGCTTCTAAGGTTGTTTTGCCTGTACCAGGTTCCTAAGTTTCCCACACCTTACCTGTGTGTACCATCACTTGTATCTTGTTCTCCATTTCCTTGCTTGTTGCCTTGCCTGCAAAACAGCAGATGGTGAGGTATGTGCTAGAATTAAGTCTCTTGACTTGTTGTTAATCGTTTGGATCAACCTGTTAATCCTTCACATTGAGTTTCATTCTGCAGAGGAATGAGCCCTCCTGACCTTTACCATTGTGCTGTGAATGTAGTTAAAAATGGCTAGAATGGTTATTCCATGAAGAAAATAAAGTCATGAATACATCTTAGAATTATGACAGAGCACAGATCACTCTGCCATGTTCTTTCCTTTATTATGTGAATTCATTTCTCTTAATGACTCTGTGATGTAGGTGTTGTTATTCTCATAAGTATTCAATATTTGCCACAGTCCTGAAACTAGTAGATGGCAGAATTGAAATTTCAGCCCAGGAGTTTCTGACATATTATTTTAGACTCACCTTGGGAAGTGTCTGGAAGTAGATTCTGAATAATACTCAAGATCATAGTCCTTAGCTTGGTGTTTTCACTTTCACCATCTTTAAAACAAGCTAGGATTCTGGAAAACATGAAAAGGATTTCAATGCAATATTAATTATGGCAAGGTGGAAGGACTAGTACATGGAAACAGAGTATAGCTCAGTTGATATGTGAGTAGGCAGGTAATTCACTCAGGGAGGAAAAACAAATTGTACAGATGCAAGATGCTGCCAGGCAATTCCTTTTTTTCTCCTGAAGCCCTGGTCATGACTTTATTGTGTAGAATTTGGAAAGAATCCAGAGGAATCCAACAGAAATTATTAAAAGGTTTGAGAAATCTGCTCTGTGATGAAAGCCTAAAGGATTGGATTTATTAACCTAGAGAAGTGAAGTCTGAATAGGGACTTAATTACTGTCTTCAAGTTCAGTGAAATCATAGATACAGAGGCCATGAGTGGTTCCCAAGAGAATTGTCTTTTGACAGGCATTTGAGAACATGGTTGTTTTCTTGGTTTTCACTCTGTGTGAATGGATATTATATGAGTGATGATGAACAGCTGTTCTTTCATAAGGGCAGGGGGACAAGCAAGAAACAGCTTAAATCACCACAGTTGTGATTTAGGGGGAATTTTTCACACATCCTTGGTGGCTGATGGAGATTACTACTGTAAAACCTTCTTTTTAAAAAGTATTTATTTTTTAGTTGTAGTTGGACCAATACCTTTATTTTATTTATTTATTTTACATGGTGCTGAGGATTGAACCCAGGGCTGCGTAAGGGCTAGGCGAGTGCTCTACCCTGAGCCACAACCCCAGCCCAGTAAAACTTTCTCTTCCATAGACTTTTTAACATTTTATTTTCAATTGACAGATACTGTGTGTATTTGTGGGCTATGATATATGTTTACAATGTGAAATGGTAGATCAGGTTCATTAACAAATCCATCACCTCACATATTTACCTTTTTTTTGTGGTAAAACATTTAAAATGTACTCTTAGCAGTTCTGGCAAATATAGTGCATTATTATTTATTATAGTCACCATTCTGTGCAGTAGCTCACAAAAGCTTATTCCTCTTCTCTAACGCAAACTTCTACCTTGTGATCGACATTTCCCTTTTCCCCTTCCATGCCCCTCTCCAGCATTTGGTAACTACTATTCCAATTGTGTGTAGCTGCCAGGGTTCAGACTGTACACAAACTATAACACATTTCAGACTGTAAGCAAGGAAGAAGCTACATTGCCCTTTTCTTTTGATTAAAGCTAAATATTTTCATACCCCCTTACTGTACACTGTGTGGTAGGTGTTTTCAAGCTACAGTTATGAACCTAGTTCAGTTTGGTAGAACCACTTCAACACTCTTTTGAGATGTTTGTGGGTCAAGGCTAGAAGGGCACTGACCTTTGAGAAAGAGAATATTCTGATGATTGAGCTCCTGCTGTACTGCTGGTCTTCTGCAAAGGCCTCCCAATTTTCTTTCCCTCACCTTTTGTTGTTGTTTCTCAAAAGCTCACTTCTGAATGAATTACCCTATGTTGCAAAACATTATCTTTGCCTCTCTATTGCCTCTTTTTATCTAGAAGTAGCATTTATTTCCTTAGAAGCTATTCTCACTTGGGTTTTAATAGAGAGGGTGATTTCCACTTAAAGTACCAGAAAGATATGAAATGCAAATAAATAACTCCTATAGGATCCCAATTTGGTTAGATTTTCCTTCCTTCCTTCTGTAAACACAAAAGTCCTGATAGATACCAGGAACTGTTCTAGACACTAGGGATGTAAAATAGATAAAAATATCTGCCCCGACAAAACTTGTATTCCAGTTAGAGAAATAGATAAAATGTGTGTGTGTGTGTGTGTGTGTGTGTGTGTGTGTGTGTGTGTGTGTAATTTTATAGTGATGAATGCAATTGGGAAAAATAGTTACAAAGGGGATTGTGTTGGGTCAAAGTTTTTTTTTTTTTTTTTTTTTTTTTTTTAATTGATTGGCCAGAAAGACCTCACATATCTATGCATCAGAGATATTTTTGAGTTCTCTATTCTGGGAATCTGCCTTCTTTCTCCCTTGCTTGCCAGAAACATGGATTGGCAGCTTGGCACACAACACTTCTACAAGGTTACTGACCTCTAATATAAATAGAACCTGAGGGATTTAATTCGTTTACTTCATTGAAAAAAATAAGTCCATCATGTTTTAATAAATACTAATTATATTTAAAAATCACCTCTGAAGGCATTTAAAATATCACAATGACTTTACTGCAAATATGGTCAGAATTTAACAGCCACATAGAACAGTCTATTTGCCTACTTGTATATATTTAGAGGAATATTTCTTGTCACTCTTTCATTATACCTCATATTGTATAATGAATAATGAGTGATTTTTACAAAGGGCACTAGACAATGGAGTGTGAAAGGATCTAAAATCCCACTCCCAGAAAACTTATTGCATGTGATCCATAATGGCAGGTCAATAGCATGACCTTTGTATTTAAAGAAAAACCCTTTTAAAACAAAATGAAGAATGATGTGGAATTTCTCCTGTAAGTGTGGAAAGCAATTGAAC
This sequence comes from Tamias sibiricus, assembly GCA_025594165.1. Taxonomy (NCBI): domain Eukaryota; kingdom Metazoa; phylum Chordata; class Mammalia; order Rodentia; family Sciuridae; genus Tamias; species Tamias sibiricus. The sequence goes on from CM046664.1 coordinate 78,566,100, forward strand.
TATGTCTTTGTTTTCTTTGTGTATTGGCAAACTGGGAAAGGAAGACATTGAGGTATAGGATATATATTAGAGATCTGTAGTAAGGGTGTGTGTGTGGATTGGGGTAAAAATTCAATTCAAGGCATATTTTTTAGGTGGAAATATTTATAAAGATTTAAATGTGCTGATAGATCTTACGGTCATTAATCAAATTCTAACTTTAAAATTATATTAAGCCTGGAGTTGTGTTAACATCAAATTCTCCTAAGGATATAGAATACTTAAATATAAAGCCACAATGAGTAGTATACTTTTGATTTTTATGTGAAGCCATTGGGGGTTGCTAACTTTTTCTTTCTGGGAGTGCAAATTATCTGGATCTCTCTTCTATAGTTTCCAGAATTACTCTTTGGAAGAGTAATTTGTATATTTTTTTGCAACTACTGAGAGACTAACCTGGGATAGTTGCTCAGGGTTGTAATTTCAGTTCAACATAATCACTGTTGCCTTACAAACTGTGATCTAAACATTTTCCCTCATTCAAGGCCATTCAGTATTTGCTACCATCTTGTTTTTCCCGACTTTTCCTTACTCTTCTTCTTCTTCTTCTTCTTCTTCTTCTTCTTCTTCTTCTTCTTCTCTTTTTTTGGCACCAGGGATTGAAAATTCAGGGGCACTTGACCACTGAGTCACATCCCCAGCCCTATTTTGTATTTTATTTAGAGACAGGATCTCACTGAATTGCTTAGCACCTCACTTTTGCTGAGTCTGGCTTTGAACTCACGATCCTCCTGCGTCAGCCTCCCGAGCCACTGGGATTATAGGCATGTGCCACTGCACCTGGCTTTTTCCCTACTTTTAACAAATGCTCTAAGTCCACCAAATGGAAATTTTCTCTTTCACATTTTTCCCTTTGACAAAATGGTTTCTACCTTAAAATGATACTTTTTTTTAGTCAGACTTACTGCTGCATATCTATAAAGGGATGTGATCCCTGCTTTCTTTGGAACTCTTTCAACATAGTACTTTTTGAACATACATATCTTTGTGTCTTGGAAACAACAGTAAAAACAAGCTAAGAAGTTCATAATAAATTATAGAAGAGTTTTCATGGGGCTCAGAAATGTAAGGTGAGCAATATTTAGTGTTTCATTTATTATTACTGAACTTACGGAAATCTAGATTCAATTCCATTGGAATTAGATAGTTTTCATTTCCCAGCATATGGAGCAAGATCAAATGTTGCAGACTACACCCGAATCAACCCTGGTGATCAATGGGGTGACAGATGTTGCAGCCAGATTGCCTTCACATCCATGCAGACTTTACAGACCTCAAGATTTCTTTCCATTGGTTTTATTGTAACTAACTGTCATGGAGGAAAATTAAGGAAAAAATTAGGCCTAGGAAAATGCTATGAAATTTCTTGAGGGTATTTCCAATGACTGTCTTCCATCCATTTCTCTTGTTAACTGTACATTTCTGGTTCTTTTTGATTGGACTTAGAGTCTATACATTTTTTAAAGAATGATCATCTAACCCCTTAACTCTAGATTCAACTCAGAATGTACAGAGCTTTTCAAGTTATACTGACTTCAAATCAGACTATCAGATAAACTTTCACCATTCTCATCCTCAGTACTCTGAGAGAACTCTCTTGCTTATTAATTTGGTGGTGGTTTTATTTTGTGGTACAGAAGACTCTAGGTTCTCTGTTCATGAGATTGATGGCTTCTTCTTTTCTGTACCCATTTCTGATTTCAGAACAGTTATGCTACTTAATACCACAACCAAAATGAGAGTCTATCTATGAAGTATTTTTTTCTGACAACTTAATAAAATTGAACATCTAAAACAAGGAATATATTTTGTGTTCCATTTTGTTATCTTAGTAGCTTGATACACTTGAGTAGATTATATGCCCTTTCCTTACTACCTAGAGAAGAGAGAATAAGGTTCTTTGTTATGCCAGTATCATGAATTTATTACCACAAACTAGGGGTGACCTTTAATGAAAACCATTTCTGATACCTTTTATCAGTGAGAATGGTTTCATAGCATCTCCTCTAACATTTTTTTTTAATTGGTTTGTAGCTAACATCCCTCTGGAACATATCATCTTACTTATTTAGAAGAGTGTATTTTGTAGTCAGTTTATCTTGAAAGATATCTTGAAACATTTTGCAAGTGATTTATTCTAAAGATTCCTTATCAAGTCTTTAATTTTTTAACAGAGTGATGATTGGAAGTACCTTAAATCACGTTGATCAGGCTCTAAGGCATGCACTGATAGGTTAGTTAAGGAGGTCCCATGGTCTTTTGCTCAAGAGTGGATAATAGCTGCAGGTAGTCCTTATGTTTTCATGAAGTGATGTAAAACTGGTTGTTCATCACTTGGTTATCAAATTTCAACATGCCCATAATTGACAACATGGAATATTTATACTCCTGATTTTCTCAAACTTTCTACCAGTCTGTTCTTACTAAAATTCAATCCTGATAGATAACATTTGTGGAATAATAGTAATCCAATTATTCATTAGATATTAGCCCTTTTCCAAGTGAGACCACCAGGGAGCTGTGTTTTATATCCCTTGACAGTTGCTTTTATTAAATTATGCTGTGTTTGTCTTTGACTGAATTAATGGTCATTATTGTCTTAATCACAATGGAGTGGATCAGGATGTGGTCTATACATCACACAATGTTTGTTTTATGAAAAACCATAGAATAAAGTTCTCAAAGGTCCAGTGTCAGGAAAAGTTGAATTCCTGAGTAACTTTTGCTGAGAATATTGTAACTGTTGGCTTTGCTGCCCGTTTCCAACTGTACTTCTGTTAAACTTTTTGTGAATTACCTTTACTTCATCTTATTTGCTCATTATTTTTCCCTTACCTGTGTCTCCCCAATAATTAGTCTTTTTTAGTGTTATGCTATATGTATTTCTATAAACCATCAAACTCCTTTGAGAATTCCATAGGAAATTAATTAAAAACTCAAAATATATGCTTTGATTGTACCTTCATCCTTGACTTTGTATTGCAGTTTTTTCTTTCTTACCTAAACTCCCTGGTAGATGTAAAGTCCTTCAGGGTGGAGATTGTGTCTCTTATTTCTTTATTGTGTGGATGTATTAGGCATAGTGCTTTGCATTTAATAGTATCCCCATGAATATATATGCATTAGGTAAATATGCATTTATTGACTTTAGACACCTTTATGTGTACTAATAGGAAGAAAGTTTTGTCCTAAGCCTTAGGAAACTGAATTTCAGTTTGGAAAGAAAAAAAGGACCACTGCACTAAAGCCTATCATATATGGAAATCTTGGGGAGGGGAGGGAAGATGAATTCTGTGGTGAAGATCTAGAGATGACATTATGTGGGTCTGGTCTAGAGGGATGAATAGGATATCACATGAGGAAGATGCCTTGAGGAGGTCAAATGTTAGCATTGAATTTCATGAAGATTTCTATAATTTTTGTGTGATCAAAGATCTCTTTCTTTTTCCCACAAGCTTCAAGGGTTCCCTTTTACATTATCATTCTGAAATTTAGAGAGTAAGGCTTTAGCAGTAATGTGATTTGATAGATTTTAGTCCCAGTCCAAACTGTAGAACCTCAAGTCTTGGTAATTTGTCTTGAGGTACTAACGTCTTCCTTCATTTTCTGATGGACCTCATCAAGTTTGGATCTTTTCAAGGAAACATTACTAATGGTTTTGTAAATGATGATTTCCTTTGTTTAAATAAATTTTTAAATTTGTTCTTCCTAGATATATATGACTGTAGAGTGTATTTCGACATATTATACATATATTGGAGTATAACTTACTCTAATTAGGATCCTATTCTTGTGGTTGTTTATAATGTGGAGTTACACTGGTAGTTTATTCATATATAAAGATAGAAAAGTTATGTCCTAGTCCTTCGATTATCGTTCCCATCCCTACCCCCATCCCTTTGTCTAATACAATGAACTTCTATTCTTCCCCTCCCTTGTTGTGGGATAGCATCTGTAATCAGAGAAAACAGTTGGCCTTTGGTTATTTGGGACTGGTTTATTTCACTGCATGATATCTCCAGTTCCATCCATTTACCAACAAATGCTATAATTTCATTCTTCTTTATGGTTGAGTAATATTTTATTGTATATTTACACCACATTTTCTTTATCCATTCATCTGTTGAAGGGCACCATATTGGTTCCATAGCTTGGCTATTGTGAATTAAGCTGTCATGAATATTGATGTGGCTATATTACTTTAGTTTGCTGATTTTAAGTCCTTAGGGTATAAACCAAGGAGTGGGATAACTGGATCAGATGGTGGTTCCATTCTAAATTTTCTTTTTTCTTTTTTAGGTACCAGGGATTGAACTCAGGAGTGCTCAACCACTGAGCCACAACCTCAGCCCTATTTTGTGTTTTATTTGGAGGCAGGGTCTCATTGAGTTGCTTAGAGTCTCATTTTTGCTGAGGTTGGCTTTCAATTTGTGCTCCTCCTGCCTCAGCTTCCTGAGCTTTTGGGAACACAGGCAAGCACCATCACGCCCAGCTCCATTCCAAATTTGCTAAGGAATCTTCATACTGCTTTCCCTAGTGGTTGTGCCAATTTACATTCCCACTAACAATGTATAAGTGAACTTTTTCCCCCACATGCTCACCAACATTAATTGTTACTGGTATTCTTGATAATTGCCATTCTGATTGGAGTGAAATGAAATGTCAGTGTAGCTTAATTTGCATTTCTCTAATTGCTTGCTAGGGATATTAAACATTTTTTCATATACTTTTTGACCATTCATATAAATGATGATTTCAGATTGTTTTATGATTCTATTTTTATTTTTTCATAGTGGATCCTATGTAGATTATCCTATGTATGACTTTGAGGTCCTCATTATCAGTGGCATCCTATTAAAGGCCTTCTGTAAGCTGCATCTCGTTGGCTTTTCCAGCCTCATGCCATTCATTTTCTCCTTATAATTCATAGTGTTTTATGTCACAGGGTAAGCTGTTACCTCTTTTGGTAAGATTCTTATTGCATGATGCTGTGTATACAAATTCCTTCTTGACCATTCAATGCAGTTGCTCTATCCCTGTGGCTCAAGACTCTAGACACACAGCCTCATCAGTATTCATTTAATTGATTCCAGGTATTAATATGCATTTTCCTCTTTCCATTAATCTGGGCTTCTAGATGCCAGGGCTGCATTTTATTAGATCTTCTCCATTGCCTGGTAGTGTGTGTTTCTCTGTATTTGCGATGGATTGTCCAACCATAAAGATGCACAGTCTTGCAGCACATCAAAAGCCCAACAATTTTTATTGTTTGTACAGCTCATTGTCATGCTTAAACTAGGGAGTGCACTTTGGAATTTTTTGTAGACATGTAAAATAAGCATTTACTAGAAAGGATCTCCGAGGAACATTTGTTTAACCTCCTTTTGTCAGAGAAGTTTCTGTTTATAATTGCCTTTTTTTTCCCCTTCCTAAATTGGTCATTTGTGGCCAATATGAAATTAGGAAAGTGTTGTTACTAAATAATTGTGGAGGGTTTTTTGTTTTGTTTTGTTTCGTTTTTGCATTTTTTTCCCCTTTAATTCTTAACTTTTATGTCATAGTGATTTGGGGTGACAAAAGAACTATATCCTGGATGCCTATAAAACATTAGGTATAGCCCTTGCCTATTGTTATGTTCCCAAGGACTGTTAATCTCATATTAACTTGTGTTAATAAGGGTTTTTTGTGTGAAACTTGAACAGATAGTTCTCAGTCTATGGATACTCCATGGAAAATTCAAATGGTTAGTCAGATATTATATGTTCTTATAGAAGTTATGTCTTCCCTTTCATAGGTATATGTACTTGGGTTTCAATGGTTGTATATCAATCACATCCACTAATAGGAAAATATATTTCTAATTATTATTATATTTTGCTTATATATTTGTTCACATTAAAACTGGTTGCAAATTTTCTCAATATCCTGGTTTCTCTTTTGGTTCCTCTTATTTTGCAAATCAGAATTCTCAGTATACCTGTAGAGATTTGCAGGTTCTTAGAGTAATTGCTACTTTTGGCTTTCACAAATGGTTCCTTGGATTTAAGTTTCACTGATATTAGACACCTAATTCTGTATTCATATTTTTACAAAGTAGGCAATGAATGGAAACCCCATGGTGAGATTAATTTGTGATAAATTTATCATTAGATAAAAAATTTTATTATGGTTATTAAATGTTTGGGGCAAATATTTTGGCTTTTGAAAAAATGTCTGGAGAAACTCTTTAGTCTGTATTGCTTTATCTAACTGATTTTATTTGATAGAAAGTATAAATTGTCAGCATGAATTATGTTAGGGAAAACCATGGTTTAATTGTATGCTGTGTAGTCAGTTGCTGTTCAAAGTGTAGTCTATGAGCCAGTAGTGTCTATATCTATCTGGAATATTAGAACTGTGGAATTTTTGGTCTCCTTGTAGATTTCCCGAGCCACAATCTATATTTTAACAAAACCCTAAAGTGATTTATATGCACATTAAAGTTTGAGAAACCCTACTCTAAGGCAGACACACATTCTGCATATTTCAAAGTAACTGCATCTAGGATCTTGTAACTTTTAGTGGTTTGCATAGCATCAGTGTTACCTGGGAGTTTGTTAAAATTCCAGAATCTTAGGTCCAATTTCTGATTTATTGAGAAAGAATCTATCTACATTTAAACAGAAACTCCAGGTAATTTTTGTGAGTATTAAAGTCTGACAAGTATCAATCTCGAATACATTATCTTCCTGAAGGTCGCTGAACTTAAAGTCTGGTTTTAGAATAGTGTGTGGTGGTATTATTTATTTTTTCAAAATGCCTTCTTAGTAGTCTTAGGTGTATCATGGCAAATCCAGTAACTATGACTACATCTCTAACCATATCATCCAAGGACGCATCTGATGTACTTAAATCAATTGTCCTATCCATTGTGACATTTGACCTTCACTAGTACTCTTAGAACTCTTCAGTGGAGGCCATTTCTGATCTGAATCCTCATGAAAATAGAAAAGGGTTTGTCATTATTTTCCTCCTTGTTATGCTAAATGAAATAAGCCAGACTCAGAAAGCCAAAGTCAAGTGTTTTCTCTGATATCGGAAGCTAGAACAAAATAAGGGGGAAAAAAGAGAGAGAGTTCTATCCATTTACTAGCAAATGCCATAATTTTGTTCTTCTTTATGGCTGTGTAATGCTGCATTGTGTATGTGTACCACATTTTTCTTATCCATTCATCTGTTGGAGGGTACCTAGATTGGTTGCATAGTTTGGCTGTTATGAATTGTGCTGCTATAAATATTTATGTGGCTATATCCCTGTAGTATGCTGACTTTAGATCTTTTGGGTATATACTGAGGAGTAGGATAGCTGTGTCATATTGTGATTTCCATTCCTAGTTTTTTTTGAGAAATCTCCATATTGCTTTCCAGAGTAGTTGCACTGAAGTGCAGTCCCACCAACAATGTGTGAATCACCGACATTTATTATTTGTATTCTTGGTAATTGCCATTCTGACTGGAGTGAGATGGAATCTCAGTGTAGTTTTAATTTGCATTTCCTGATTCCTAGAGATGTTGAACATTTTTACACATATTTGTTGGCTAATTATATTTCTTCTTCTGTGAAGTGCCTGTTCAGTTCTTTTGCCCATTTATTAATTGGGTTGTTTGTTTTTAGATGTTAAGTTTTTTGAGTTCTTTATATATTCTTGATATTAATATCATATCTGAGAATCAGGTGGCAAATATCTTCTCCCATTCTGTCAGCTCTCTTTTCATGTTTTCTTTGCTATGCAGAATCTTTTTTAATTTGATGCTATCCCACTTATTGATTTTGGTTTTATTTCCTGTGCTTTAGGTATCTGATTAAGGAATCAGATCTTGTGCTGATATATTGGAGTGTTGGGCCTGCATTTCCTGATAGCCAGTTGGAAAGTTTCTGGCCTAATTCCTAGATCTTGGATCCACTTTGAGTTTACTTTTGTGTAGGGTGAGAGATAGAGGGTCAAGTTCCACTCTTTTACATATGGATTTCCAGTTTTCCCAGCACGACTTATTGGAAAAAAAACACACGTTATTTTCTCTAACATATGTTTTTGACACCTTTGTCTATTATCAGATAACTTTATTCATGTGGGTTTGTCTGTGTGTCTTCTCTGTTCTATTTAATTGGTTTTCTTTCCTGTTTGAGTGTCAGTACCATGCAGGTTTTGTTACTATATCTGTGCAGTACACTTTGATGCCTCTAGCATCAGTCTTCTTGCTCAGAATTGTGTTGGCTAGGCAGTGGTACATGCCTATAGTCTCAGCAGCTTGGGAAACTGAGGCAGAGGACTGTGAGTTCAAAGCCAGCCTCAGCAAATTAGTAGAATGGAGATGTGGCTCAGTAGTTAAGTGCTGTTAGATTCAATCCCAGTTGTGTTGGCTATTCTGGGTCTCTTATTTTTCCAAGTGAATTTTAAAACTGATTTTTCTAGTTCTCTGAGGAATATCATTGGTAATTTGATGGGCATTGCATTGAATCTGTATATTGCTTTTGGTAATATGACCATTTTGATAATATTAATTCTGCCTATCCAAAAACAGGGGAGGTCCCATCTTATAAGGTCTTCTTCAATTTCTTTTTTCAATATTCTTTAGTTTTCATTGTAGAGGTACTTTTACATTCATTGTTAGGTTAAATTCCAAGTATTTTTTAAAGGGTATCATGCATGGAATGATTTTCTTCATTTCTTTTTCAGTGGATTCATTATTGGAGTATAGGAAAGCAATTGGTTTATGTATGTTGTTCTTATATCCCACTATTTTATTAAATTGTCTATTAGCTCTCAAAGTCTTCTGGTGGAGTTGTTTAGGTCTTCTAAATATAGGATCATGTCTTCAGTAAACAGATAATTTGAGCTCTTCTTTTCCTATTTGTATGCCTTTGATTTCCTTCTCTTGTCTAATTGCTCTGGCTAGAGTTTTGAAGACTGTGTTGAATAGGAATGGTGAGAGTGGGCATTGCTGTCTTGTTCCTGTTTTTAGATGAAATGCTTTCAAATTTTTCTCCATTCTGTATGATGTTAGCCTTGAGTTTGTCAGATATATAGTTTACAGTGTGGTGGTGTATTCATTTTATTCCTATTTTCTCATGTGTTTTAAGCACAAATGGATGCTATACTTTTTTTTTTTTTTTTTTTTTTTTTTTTTTTTTTTTTTTTTGTGGTACTGGGGATTGAACTCAGGGGCACTTGACCACTGGGTCACATCCCCAGACCTTTTTTTTTTTTTTTTTTTTTTTTTTTGTATTTTATTTAGAGACAGGGTCTCACTGAGTTGCTAAGTGCCTTGCCATTATGAGGCTGGCTTTGAACTCTCGATCCTCCTGCCTCAGCCTTCCAAAGTGCTGGGATTACAGGCGTGCGCCACCGCACCTGGCTGGATGCTATACTTTTATCAATTGCTTTTTCTGAATATATTGGGATAATCATATGATTCTTGTCCTTAGATCTATTTATGTGATGAATTACATTTATTAATCTGTAGACATCTTCTAAATGTCTCAATTCCTAATGAAATCTAAGCCAAGTTTCAACAAGATTTTTTTTCCACCTTGGCATGATCTAATATAAATAACTCTAATGTCAAATATATTGCTCTTTATCTTAATTGTCAGTTTTACCCTAATGTCAACCTATTGTATCTTTGACCTATCTAAATGCATTTCTTCTAACTGTTTAAAACATTAATTGGATTCTTTCTCCCTATCAACTTGTACATTTTGGAGATGGAGTCTATGGACTTGGTTATATTGTTGTTCATGGACAGAGTCCTTTGTCTTCCTAAGGTTTTATAATCTGTCCTCTTTTTATCTGTCTTCTGTTTATTTCCCTTTATATGACAAAGCACACTTTGTTTTTCCAAGCAAAAGTGAGAATAACATGGGTCTCAAAAGCACATATTGTGGTACCAGACTTTCTTGAGTTCAAGTCCTGACTTTGGTTTTCCCTGTGTGATCTCAGGTCAGATACATCCTGTGCATTAGTTTCCTCATTTGTAAAATATAGACAATAACATTTCTAACTTTTAAAATTAATATTTTTTTTTAAGATTAAATGAGTAAGTTAATGTAAAATGTTTGGAAAACTTCTGGTGCATAGTAACTATTCAATAGATAAATGATGTATTCATTTCCACTGGCTTTTGTAACAAAATACCACAAACTAGGGGCCTTAACACAGCAGAAGCTGATTGTTTTGCAGTTTTGGAGGCAAAAGTCTGCAAATAAGGTGTTGGCAAGGCTATTTTTTTCTGGAGGCTTTGAGGAAAAATTTGTTGCCTACCACTCTCCTGTTTTCTGGTGAGTTTGGCAGTCATTGGCACTCTTTTCTTCTAGAAGTAGCTCTCTAATCTATGCTTCCCTCTCAACATGGCTTCCTCATTTTTATTTCTGATTGTTTCTCTTTATTTTAAGTATTTATCCTTGGATTTAGGTTTTAGGCTACATCTTTTTTTTTTTTTTTTTTTTTTTTTTTTTTTTTTTTTTTAGTATTTATTTATTTGCTTGTAGTTGTACACAGTGCATTTATTTTTATGTAGTGCTGAAGATCAAACTCTGGCTGCGCATGTGCTAGGCGAGCACTCTACCACTGAGCCATAACCCCAGCCCCTTAGGCTACATCTTAATTCAAGATACTCTCATCTTGAGATCCTAACTAAATTACAAATAAGGCCACATTTACAGTTTTGGATAATTGGGACAAAGGCCTGTGATTTGGGGGGTCATCATTCAAGCTGTTATTTTTTATCTGCCTAAGGCTATATTTAGTTCTAGATTTGCTCCTATGCTGATGTTTTATAAATCTTACCCAATTTTAAAAGCCTGGCTTAAGACTTCAAAAGATAGTTCGTGCTATATAAGATTTATTTTCCGTAAGTAAAATTGGATATAACAATATTTTTGAATGCCTGTGATTATAAAGACAGCAGAAGAGACTTGCTCCCAATAGACTACTTGTGGGTCTTGCCTTTTATTGATTATTCAGGTAGTTCAAATTCTCCTTTCTGTGATTCATTTCTTAAGGATTAGGTGAAATATTTCATTCTCATAGGAATTTGTTTCAATGACTTAGAAATTGTTAAAAATGAGTATTTCTAAATCTGTTAAGAACAATAAGATATCTTGAAAATTGGACTGACGGTAGAATTTTAAATCTAATTTCTGGATGAAAGTTAGGCCTAGATCCCAAGAAATAGTTTTGATCACATGTGTGTATGTGAGAAAGAGCAAGAACAATGCATATAAGCTGAGGACGATAATATGTTATGAATAAAAGACTTTATTTTATTAGGTTTTCCTTTCTCATCTTCATATTTATTGCTTAAAAATTAAAAAGGCTTCAGTTGAAGATTTAATTCAGGTGTGTGTAAATCATGATTATTAGCAAGCTTCACATCTGAGGTGATGACTCTTGTGTATATGTGCCTAGACAGAACTGTAGTGATGTTTACTGGAGCAATAACAATGATTTTCTCTGAGTAGAAGGATTTCAGATCATTTTTTGCTTTTAAAAATCACAAATTCTGATTGAATACTTTTAATAATAAAAATGTGTTATTTTTCCAAAAACAATGGTTTAGTGCTAGGGAAAAAATGAAAAGTTAGAGAGTGGTTGGAGCCTCCAGGCTAGTAAGGATGCACAAACAGGTTTGTGTGTTTACTCATGTTCCGTGCAAAAACCATAATTTTCTCTGTATGTCACAGGGTAGAAAAGGTTAGAAGCACTGTATAATGAATGTGCCAAAACTTTAATGGTGTTTTTTTTGTGAATAATTCGTGTATATATTCACAGAACACACACACACACACACACACACACACACACACACACACGCATGCGTGTACGTACACAAACCTCCCAGGCCAAATAATATCTTCATTTTATTAAAATTTGAATTTGTATTATTATATTGTCAATATAATTACTTGCTTTCTTTCACCAGTCCCACACAATCATTTTTGGAGTATGGGATTGTTTTACAAAGTAGCTGAAGTATTTAAAATTAAATTTAAATTTTAGGCCAAAGCCATCAGGAATTCAATTCAGAATGTAAGTTTTCTTTTTAACAATCTCATTGCCCTTCAAAATATTTGTACTTATTAGTAGAACTATTTATATGTATACTTTAGAATCATTTGCAAAGAAAGAAACATTTGGGTCAAATCCCTTTCTCATTCTTCAACCCCCACCCTGCCCCATTAGTGGATAATGCATTCATATTCCACATGGCTTCCATGTGCTGACCTGTATTCTTTTAAGTCTCTGTGAACAGATCCTTTCTGAGTCTCCATGGGATTCTTATGAATATGCACAGTGCAATTGCAGTGTTATAAACTTGAAAGAATTCAGATAGTCTGGAAACTTGCCAACTTTAATTTTGACATGTCTCAAGATTAGAATGTCAGTGGAAATTGTGAGGCAGAATTGTGCTTTGGTGCTACTGCTTTGGGATTGGAGACTGGGAGATGTCAAGCAGACAGAGCTGTAAATGATCAAGTATGAGTGCTTTACATACTGATGGGGAATGCTCATATCTCTTCATGTCTGCACTCTGTTAATTCTCTGAACCCTCAGCGTGTTACTCTTTCTGCTGGGAATAACAAGAAAAGCTATTCTATCTGTGTTCCCTGCACCTGGGATGTGTGCCTATTTGCTTAAACGACTGGTCTTTGAATTTAGGGTTGCAATACAATTGAACAGAAAACAACCACACAGTATATTTCAGAAACCTTCCCTCTTTTGAGATATAACTGGATTGGTGATTGTGTGTGTTTGCTAATTGCAATAAAGCTGCTATTGTAATTTAGAATGCTTGTTAAGAACAGTCCAACATTTCTCTGAGGGACAATAGATAACCTGCTATGTGTGTTGCTTAGGGAGCTGGTAATTATTTTACTGTTAATGAATCTAACAGTAGCCTATCAGAAAAACCACAAGAGGGACAGGCTTTGAGGGAGGAGTGTTAAAGTCAAGGCTCTTTTTTATTGACTACATTCATCAGCCCAAATTACTGGCAACAGGGTTTGTAGAGAAGTTCAAGTAAAATAAGTAAAATAATTAAGATTCTCTTCACTTACTGTAAAAAAATTCTAGTGTGAATGCATCTTATTTAAGACTCATTTTAACCTTCCTTGTAATGGAAGTTTTAATGTTTCCTATTATGTAATGATGACTTTTTATTTCTGAAAGGTGATTCTACCAGATCATACGCCTGAAATTTTTCCTTTTAGAATGGTTTGATTATTATCACAATTTTACATTTTCGAACTATGTGTACTATATTGTATTTTGACTTCCACTAATTTTTAAAAATATCTCATTGGAAGAAAACAGATTTAAATAATGTCAGTAGTTTTGGGTGGCACTGGCAGAATAAATAAAGGAAAAGTAAGAGAAGCACATTTTATACCTATGAAAATACTTTCAAAGATATAAGTTGGCTGAGGGAATTCTAGGCAGGTTAATAATTAAAAATTTTTTTCTTATATCTGCACACATATATATTCATACATAAGCAAATATATTGTGTTTATGTATATGTATATGTGTATGTGTATCTATATCCATATGTGTACTGATGTATATGTGTATATATACATATATGTGTGTGTATATATGTGTGTGTGTGTCCATAGTTGTAGATATATCTTAATGCACAGTGGAGTTATCAATGAAGCTGATTGCTCATGTATTTGTATCCTCCCAGCACTAGTATCAAACCTATTTTAGTTATGCCCTTTTCATGCCCTCCCTTTCATGCCCATCTGTGCTCTAGCCACATATAATTATTAGGTTGGAGACTTTTTCATGAATCTTTGTGTTTTTGTGGTGATTTTCCCTAAGCCTTAAATGCTTCTAATTCCAACATCTGTATGTCCAAAATTTACCACCCTTTTGGATCCATATCTCTCAGAAATGTTTACTAATCAAGTGGAATGAGTATTCCCAGTCTGAATCCTACAACAAGGTACCTGCGTCTCCCTGTGTCCTCATATTTGAAGTTTTAATGTCCTATACATGATGACACTACACCCAAAGTAGATAACATTATTCCATCCCCTAACACTGCCTTTAATTTAGACTTATCACTTCTCCTCATGTTTAATTTACCTTATGTACTCTGTGAGGGTATGAACTAATACTGAGTTCCCTGGCATGTCAAATACTGCTGCTCATAATGTGGACTGTGTTTTTCTCTCATAGCCCAAAATCCCACTGCATGTGGCTTCATACTTTATGTTTCAACATTACTGATATATTTTTATTTCAGTTAAGTCTTCTGATGTTTTGTAATTCTTTGCTCAGGGTGTTCCTTTTGCTTGCAATGTTCTTTCTATTCTTATAAAAAACAGCTAATTTCTGATTATTTCTCAAATCTGTTGTCACCTTCCTCCAATATCTAGATCAGTTAACTTATCTCTGAGCTCATAGAACATCTTACTAAATACTTCTATATTATATTCTGGAGTGATTTTTTTACAGGGCAATAATAATTTTTTTGTTTATTATTGTATCCTCAAAATCTAGCCATTCTTGGTGCATAGTTGGTTACCAATATACTTTTGAATGAATGGATGGAAATAAAGAAATTAAGAATAACACCCAAACTACATGAAAACCAAGAGTAAGAATCTTGGAGCAAAATCAAGGCATGAATTTTAGGGAAAGGATTCTCTTCACAGCTTTCAACTTAAGTGATGAATCTCTGAGGATAAAGGTTATCAGTGCAACTCTTATTGAAAGACTGTATCGATTCTGTGTAAGTGTCCATTTGGAGCATGTGTAACTCAGACTTTTTTGTCACTGACCAAAATACCTGACAAGAACAACCTAGGGAAAGAAAAGTTGTTATTTTGGTTCATAGTTCCAGAATTTTAGGTCATGGTTGGCCAAGTTCGTTACTATGGGACCAACGTGAGGCAGAATATCATGGTGGAAGGGCATGGCAGAGGGACCTTCTTCATTCATAACAACCAGGAAGGACAGAGAGTAGAGGAAAGGGGCCATAGGAAGATGAACCTTTGTGGTTTTGGTGGTGCATGCCCCTAGTAACATACCTCCTCCAGCTATTACCAACCTTGGCCCAGGTTACAGTTACCACCCAGTTAGTCCATTCAAACTAGGATGAACTGATTAAGGTTAGAGCTCTCATAATTCAATCATTTCACCTCTGAATATTCATGCATTAGCACAGGAGCTTTGGGGGACACCTCATACCCAAACCATCACAGGACAGGGAAGACAATGGAGAGTGAGGCTATTTTCCAGGATTCACATAGGCATTTATTGTTTTGAGAATGCTGGAGAAGGCATAGTGTAATTTTCATCTTTATTTATTCAGAATTCAGTGGACACTGGATTTTGAGCAGACTAATGCTTGGGAATCAGGCCAAAATACAGTTTTGGAGGGTTTGTAAAGAGCCTATATACGGAAAAAGGTCACAGTGCAGCTGTATAGAAGCTTGGCTTACAAGCAAGCTGGCTTAGAATAAATAGTTAAGCCAATGCCAGAGGATTGCTGCAATGGCCAGTATTGGTCCTGAAGTCTAGGCAAGTATGGGCCCAAAGAAGAGGGCTAAGTGAAGCCTTTTGAAAAGGTTGGAGCTCTCATACGAAACAAGCCCAGGATAGCCATCATGAGGAACTTGGCCACTTCTGTTCACTTACTATCTCTATTAACACACTAAAGTTTTTGCAATAGTCTATGTATAGCCCATCAGTACCTCGTTTGACTTACTAATGTGTTAAACACTGTACAGAGTCTTAGGATTAAAATGATGAAAGACACAGTGGTTCCTATGTAACTTAGATGATAATGTATATGTACAATGAATACATAATTCTAAATGTTATTAATCAGACTCAAGGAGCAGTGCAGAGTACCTTGTGAGAATATTGTAGTCGTGATTTAATTAATTATGGGGAATCAGGGAAGTTTTGTCTAAGACATGGAATTTAGGCTGAGACCAAAGGAATGAGGATTTTGCTAGAAAAAGCAAGATGTTGAATATATAAAGGCATCAACTAAGCAAAAACCCTGAGGTGAGACAAAACAAGATGTAGTGAAAGGCCAACATGGTTAGGTAAGAGAGTTTGTGCAAGATAGTTATAAAACTATATAGTAGGGACTCTATCTTAGAAGCTATGGTTTAGGCCATATTTTAAAAGATATAGGAACTAAATGGAATGTTTTAACTTTGCCATATTTGTTTTAAAACAATTTCTCTATACAATAAAATATAGTTTGTTTGAATGGGAGCACAACTAGAAAAGGAATGTTCATCTGGTTAGGAAACTATTGCTGTGGTCCAAGGAGGAGATGATGCTGCTTGGCTGGATTAGGGAGCTAATGGGGAGGAAGTGAAATTGATAGATTGGGATAATGTATAAGAATAGAATGGACACATTTTACCCTGGTTGTTTTAGATGTGGCTAGACAAAACAGTTAACAATGATTTCTAAGCTTTGAATTTCATCAACTTGCTTGATGATGGGCACATTTTTTTCTGAGTCCGGTTTTGGGTAGTATATGGCATTTTACACTCATAGACCCTCCATGGTATCCAAAGGGGCAATTGAATAGAAGGACCTGATATGGATAATAGATATCTAGAGTCATGGCAGGTATCTGTGTGAATCTATTACCTGATCCTGTGATTTTCAAAATGTGATCCTTGAACTGGCAATATCAGTGTCACTTGGGAATTTGGATTTGGAAATTTTCAGGTCCCAAATGGAGAGTGACTCTGAATGTGTGCCCAAATTGGTTTTAAAAAGTCTTTCATGTGATTCTGATGATTGAGGCTCGAAAATTCCTGGATAGGGCAGTAAAATACAGAGTTAAGAATGAAAGAAGGGTTTGCATATAAGTGTATTGTGTGTTACTTTGCTTCAAAGCAGTGTTAATTTCTGATGAATTTTATGTCATGCTACATTTAACCACTCCATCTCTTGGGCATATCAGTGGAGAATGTGACTTTCTTGGTAGGAGTTATGTGGTACTGCAGCTACATTACGTGTAAGGTAATTGTTCTTTTTTTGGAGATGTCATTTAGTATGTATAAGCAAAATCCAATTGCAATATCTTTCTACAGGACTGAGAAAAAATGCTATGAGTAAGAACATAAGCAAATATGTACTTGTATTTTCATTGAATGAAGGTCTGACATTCCATAAATAATTAAAATATAAGAATTATGTAGAAGTTACTTCAATTAAACTCTTTACATTGCAAGCTACTTTCTAAAGGGTAGGTTGCTATTTGGTATGGCTTTTAAAGTTGGTTTTGACAGCTAATTTGCTCACATAATAGCATGAAGTTTCTTCTCTTGTGCTTCATATTTTTAAAAGAGAAATTTTTCCTTTTATAATGAACTCTGATAAATATATGAGATAATTAATGGCCTACATCTGCATAAAAAGAATTCAAGTTGCTAAATACAATACTTATGACAAATGGAATGCATTTAGACTCCTTGGTCCTGGGATTGCATTCTGTCATTATGCTCAAGAATAATACTGAACATTATGAAACAATGAAAAGCAGATCAGTGGAAGAGGTTTCTTTAAGGCAGCACTGAAATTTATCATAATGGGAGGCAGGTAATGATAACTTTCAAGTAATAGAATCTATGCTACAGTTCATTCACTTGACACATTTTCTTTGAATGAAATAGTATTTTTTAAAAAAATAAAAGGCAAGGTAGTTCCTCCAGTCCCCATGTAAAAGGTAGCTAAATTATGACTCTAAGAAAAGCAAATGGGTAATTTTTAAATCAGTGTAGAAAACAGACACACACACACACACACACACACACACACACACACACACCCCACGGATGGTGCAATAGGAATAGGGAGATGCACAGATTAATAACATGCAGATAACAAATGGTGCCTGAGTTTAATCTTCAAGGGTAAGAAAAGAGTTAGCTAGTACAGATAGAAGTATTCTAGAATCAGAATATGGTATTTGCTCCCCCGAGAGCAGGCATAGGGAGCCAGGATGGTGTTTCTCCAGGTACATTTCTAAGTGTATACTTTATGAGAGCATTTCTGTGTGATGAGTTTGTGTTCTTTAAGTCATTGTTCAGATGGGAGAGTGGGGCTTAGCTGGTCTTAAACATATAATTTCATATTTGGTAATATAATTCCATAATTTACTTTCATGATGTGAATGTTAGTTATCATTTTTAAACTGTAATACAATGCCATTAATAGCATTTAACATCATATACGTAGAGAAGAATATATTGTATTCATAATATAAGACAGTATTTATAACAATTCTTTTAAGTGAATGTCTTTTTATTCTTAAAATATAAGGTGAAATAAGTGGTACTCTGTCTAAAGTTAGAGATCATAGTACATGTCAGACATGAATAGATTTGTATTTGATTTTTAGTTTTACATTTATTTGCATTCTTGTATATTTTTTCAAAATAAGTATTTTTTAAATTTCTTTTTAAAAAATTTATTTATTTAATTTAATTTGTTATACATACTTTTAGAGTGCAATTCCTTTCATATTACATATAAAGAGCACAGATTTCCAAGTCATTGGTTTTACACAAAGTATTTTCATACCATTTGAGTATAAAAATACATGCACTTAGTATATTTATGTCCAACTCCTTCTGCCATTGTTTCTATCCCCTTGCCCCTTCCTCTCTCCTCTCCCCTTTTTTTATTTAACATTCCTTCTTTCCTCTCATCCCCTCTTCCTTGCCACTATAATTCAGTATCATCAGAGCAAAGGAATCAATTGACCTTTGGTTTTCTGGGATTGGCTGACTTCACTTAGCATTATTTTCTCCAACTCCATTGATTTACCTGCAAATGCCATGATTTTATTCTCCTTTAGTGCTGAGTAGTGTTCCATTGTGTTTATATACCAAAGTTTCCCTATCCATTCATCTACTGATGGGCATCGGGGTTTTTTCCACAATCTAGTTATTGTGAATTGTGCTGCTATGAACATTGATGTGGCTGTGTCCCTGTAGTATGCTATTTTTAAGTCCTTTGAGTATAGACCAAGGAGTGGGATAGCTGGGTCAAATGGTGGTTCCATTCTAAGTTTTCCTAGGAATCTCCATACTGCTTTCCAAATTGGCTGCACCAATTTGCAGCCCCATCAGCAGTGGAAGAGTGTGCCCTTTTTCCCCACATCCTCGCCAGCATTTATTGTTGTTTGTGTTCTTGATAGCTGTCATTCTGACTGGAGTGAAATGAAATCTTAGAGTAGTTTTGATTTGCATTTCTTTAGTTGCTAGAGATGTTGAACATTTTTTCATATATTTGTTGATTGATTGCATATCTTCTTCTGAGAAGTGTCTGTTCAGTTCCTTAGCCCATTTATTGATTGGGTTGTTTGGTTTTTTGGTGTAAAGGTTTTTGAGAGCTTTATATATCCTTGAAGTTAATGTTCTATTTGATGTGCATGTGGTAAAGATTTGATCCCATTCTGTAGGTTCTCTGTTCACCTCACTGATTGTTTCTTTTGCTGAGAAGAAGCTTTTTAGTTTGAATCCATCCCATTTATTAATGCTTGGTTTTAGTTCTTGGGCTATGGGGGTCTTATTGGGGATGTTGGGGCCTAATCCAACATGTTGGAGATTTGGGCCTACTTTTTCCTCTATTAGGTGCAGATCTCTGGTTTAATTCCTAGGTCCTTTATCCATTTTGAGTTGAGTTTTGTGCATGGAGAGAGATAGAGGTTTAATTTCATTTTATTACATAAGGATTTCCAGTTTTCCCAACACCATTTGTTGAAGAGGCTGTCTTTTCTCCAATGTATGTTTTTGGCACCTTTGTCTAATATAAGATAACTGTAGATGTGTGGGTTAGTTTCTGTGTCTTCTATTCTGCACCATTGGTCTACTGGTCTATTTTGGTGCCAATACCATGCTGTTTTAGTTACTATTGCTTTGTGATACAATTTAAGGTCTGGAATAGTAATGCCACCAGCTTCACTCTTTTTGCTAAGAATTGCTTTGGCTATTCTGGGTCTCTTATTTTTCCAGATGAATTTCATGATTGCTTTTTCTATTTCTATGAGGAATGCCATTGGGATTTTGATTTGGATTGCATTGAAATTTTATAGTTCTTTTGGTCGAATAGTCATTTTGACAATATTAGTTCTACCTATCTTTCCATCTTCTAAGATGTTCTTTAATTTCTTTCTTTAGCGTTCTGTAGTTTTCATTGTACAGGTCTTTTACTTCTTTTGTTAGGTTATTTCCCAAGTATTTTATTTTATTTTTGATGTTATAGTAAATGGGGTGGATTTCCTAGTTTCTCTTTCTGGGGATTTGTTTCTGATGTACAGAAATGCCTTAGATTTATGGGTATTGATTTTATATCAAGCCACTTTGCTGAATTCGTTTATCAGATCTAGAAGATTTCTGGTGGAGTTTTTTTGCATCTTCTATGTATAGCATCATATCGTCTGCAAATAGTGATAGTTTGAGTTTTTCTTTTCCTATCTGTATCCCTTTTATTTCTTTCGTCTGTCTTATTGCATTGGCTAGGATTTTAAGAACTATGTTAAATAATAGTGGCAAAAGATGACATCCCTGTCTTGTTCCAGTTTTTAGAGGGAATGCTTTCAGCTTTTCTCCATTTAGGATGATGTTGGCCTGGGGCTTAGCATAGATGGCCTTTACAATGTTGAGGTACATTCCTGTTATATTGCTATTTTTTCTAGCGTTTTGAACATGAAGGGGTGTTGTATCTTGTCAAATGCTTTCTCTGCATCAATTGAGATGATCATATGATTTTTATCTTTGAATCTGTTGATGTGGTGAATAACATTTATTGATTTCCTTATGTTGAACCAACCTTGCATTCCTGGAATGAACCCCACTTGATTGTGATGTACTATTTTTTTGATGTGTTTTTGTATTCGATTTGCCAGAATTTTATTGAGGATTTTTGCTTCTATATTCATTAGTGATATTGGTCTGAAGTTTTCTTTCTTTAATTTGTCTCTCCCTGGTTTTGGAATCAGGGTGATATTGGCCTCATAGAATGAATCTGGCAGGGTTCCCTCTTTTTCTATTTCATGGAATAGTTTGAGAGGTATTGGTGTTAGTTCTTCTTTAAAGGTCTTGTAGAACTTGGTTGTGTATCCATCTGGACTTGGGCTTTTCTTGGTTGGTAGGTTTTTGATGACATCCTCTATTTCTTTGCTTGAAATTGATCTATTTAAGTTGTATATGTTATCCTGATTTAGTTTGGGCATCTCGTATATTTCTAGAAATTTGTCAATGTCTTCATTATTTTCTATTTTGTTAGGGTATAGATTTTCAAAATAATATCTAATTTTCTTCTATATTTCTATAGCGTCTGTCATGGTGTTTTCTTTTTCGTCATATATATTGGTAATTTGAGTTTTTTCTCTCCTTTTCTTAGTTAGCATAGCTAATGGTTTATCAATTTTATTTATTTTTTCAAAGAACTAACTTTTGGTTCTGTCGACTTTTTCAATTGTGTTTTTTTGTTTCAATTTCATTGATTTTGGCTCTGATTTTAATTATTTCCTGTCTTCTACTGCTTTTGGAGTTAATTTGTTCTTTTTCCAGAGCTTTGAAGTGTAATGTTAATTCATTTATTTGTTGACCTTTTCTTCTTTGAAGGAATGAACTCCATGCAATGAATTTTCCTCTTAGTACTGCCTTTATAGTGTCCCAGAGATTTCAATATGTTGAATCGGTGTTCTCATTTACCTCTAATTCTTTTTTAATCTCCTTTTTGATGTCTTCTGTAATCCATTGTTCATCCAATAGCATATTATTTAGTCTCCAGGTGTTGGAGTAGGTTTTGTTTCTTATTTTATCAATGATTTCTAGTTTCATTCCATTATGATTTGATAGTATGCAGGGTAGTATATCTACTTTTTTAATATGTGCTTAGAGTTGCTTTATGGCATAATATATGATTTATTTTAGAGAATGATCCATGTGCTGCTGAGAAGAAAGTGTACTGACTCATTGGTGGATAATATACTCTATATATTATCAGTTAAATCTAAGCTATTGATTGTATTATTGAGTTGTACAGTTTCTTTATTTAGCATTTGTTTGGAAGATCTGTCCAGTGGTGAAAGTGGTGTGTTAAAGTCACCTAGAATTATTGTGTTATGGTCTATTTGGTTCTTGAACTTGAGAATGGTTTGTTTGATGAACGTGGATGCTCTGTTATTTGGAGCATATATATTTATGACAGTTCTTTCTTGTTGATGTATGATTCCCTTAAGTAGTATGAAATGCCATTCCTTATTCCTTTGATTACCTTTGGCTTGAAGTCTACTTTGATATGAGGATGGAAACCCCTGATTGCTTATGTAGTCCATGTGAGTGGTATATTTTATCCTATCCTTTTACCTTCAGTCTGTGGGCGCCTTTTCTGATGAGATGTGTCTCTTGAAGGCAGCATATTGTTGCGTCTTTTTTTTTTTTTTTTAATCCAATATATCAGCCTATGTCTTATTGGTGAGTTTAGGCCGTTAAAGTTCAGGGTTATTATTGAGATATGATTTGTATTACCAGTCATTTTAAATTTTGTTTAATTATATTTTACTTTTGGTATTTAGCTTGACTTGATTTATCCTATGGTTAGTTTTCCATTATTCTTGTTCTTTCCTTTGAAGGTTTTCATTGTTGTTTTTCAATTCCTCCTCGTGGAATATTTTGCCAAGTATGTTCTATAGTGCCGGCTTTCTTGTTGTAAATTCTTTTAGCTTTTCTTTATCATGGAAGTTTTTAATTTCATCATCAAATCTAAAGCTTAATTTTGCTGGATATAAGATTTTTGGTTGCATCCCTTTTATTTTAGATCTTGGCATATGTTGTTCCAGGCTCTCCTTGCTTTGAGGGTCTGGGTTGAAAAATCTGCTGTGATGTGAATTGGTTTTTCTCTATAGGTTATCTGATCTTTCTCTCTTATGGCTTTTAAAATTCTATCCTTATTTTGTATACCAGGCATTTTCATTATAATGTGCCTTGGTGTAGATCTGTTGTAATTTTGCACATTTGGTGTCCTATATGCTGCTTGTATTTGGTTTTCAAGTTTATTCTTCTTGTTTGGGACATTTTCTGGTATTATTTCATTAAAGAGATTTTGTGAGCCAGGCGTGGTGGCGCATGCCTGTAATCCCAGCACTATGGGAGGCTGAGGCAGGAGGATCGAGAGTTCAAAGCCAGCCTCAGCAAGGGCAAGGCACTTAGGAACTCATTGAGACCCTGTCTCTAATAAAATACAAATAAAAGGGCTAGAGATGTGGCCCTGTTGCCGCCTTATGCAACGGTACCGTGGGAAAGAAATCGGAGGCAGACTGGGAATGAATGGTTCCTTTATTCTTGCTTCTTCTTCTCTGCTTTCTCTTTCTCTCTCTTCTGTCTTCTCTCCTTCTCTGACGCCCACAGCCTGGTTAAATACTCTACACCCATCAAGCATACACATGTTACAAGCTCAACTTACAGGTGTGGCATGCAGTGTCCACGGACACAGAAAGATTCTCAGTTAATTACATTAAGGTCAGGTGTAAACAAGTAAATGCCTCCTTATGGCTCTCAGCCAGCCGCCATCTTAGCTACTTCCTCATTAAAGGCTCTTACATGGCCCAGTGGTCGAGTGCCCCTGAGTTCACTCCCTGGTACCAAAATAAGAGATTTTGGATTCATTCTCTGCACCTTACTCAGTTCCAATATATCTTACATTCAGTCTTTTGATGGTATCCCATAATTCTTGGATATTTTGTTCATGGTTTCTTACAGTCTTCACTCTGTGGTCAACTTATTTTCAAGATTATATATTTTGTCCTCGTTGTCTGAGGTCCTATCTTCCAAGTGATCCAATCTATTGTTGATACTATGTATTGAGTTTTTTAAGTGGCCTATTGTTTCTTTCATTTCAAGTATTTCTGTTTGTTTTTTTTCTCAGACTCTCTATTTCTTGAAGTAATCTTTTGCTACCTGTATTCGTTCTCTTATCTCTTTGTTGGAGAGATCAATTTTTGCCTGTATCTGCTCACTTAGGTCATTTTTAAATCCTGAATCATTTTAATTATGTATATTTGGAATTTCTTTTCCGAAATTTTACCTACTGTGCTGTGCTTTCTATGGATTCTATTGCTGTAGTATCTTGGTTTGTTTGGGGCATTTTCCTCCCTTGTTTTTTATGATATCTATGTGTTTTCTCCTCTTGCAGTGTATCTCTGAGGTATTACTGTTTCTGTTCTGTTGTCTTAGATCTTCCCTACAGGTTACCAGATGCCTCACTTTTAATGGAAAGATCAATATTACAGCATTCAAAGTACCCAATGTATTGCTATATATCAGTTAGTTTCTATTTTTATGTTTACAATTTTGACACTCTAACCATAACTGATGAGATCAATTATCATCTACCATTTAGTCAGTATTTTTGTGTGGTGGTTCACAGTATCTGATGCTAGAAGGGGGGGACTTATGGGTTGGCTAAAATGTTTGTGAGGTAGGATGTGAGAAGATAGAGGTATTAGATTATTTGACTAGTGAGAGGGTAATCATGGGAATTAGGGTATTAGTGGGAGGAACAAAAGATAGGAATCCCCATGTAATATTCACTGTTCCTGGGTCCGGGGCCTGTTTCCTGACCTGTAGGCAGAGGTGGAGAATATCTGTGGCTCCAGAGTGGGTGGACAGAGCAGGGAACAGAAGCGTGTGGGCTGAGCTAGAATGCTTGTAGACAGGCAGAGCTGGAACGCTTGCAGGTGGGCCTAGTGGGAACACTCACGCAGGCCAGGGCTTGTTCCCTGCCATCTACATCAGTGATGGGGTCTCCATGGTGGGTGGGACAAGCTGGGAAAGCACACCGGAGGGCCTAGCTGGAACTCTTGCAGGCCGGGGTTTGTTCCCTTGCCGACTAGAGCCGGGATGATTAATAAGTAATTGATTTGGCTTAAAAATTCTGCGATTTGTTCAGGCTTCCCTGTGGATGATTTTTTTTCCTATACAGATTATGTTTCTTCATGCTGCCTTATACAGTGTTGCAGCATGATGAGACAATGTAATAATACAAAAAGTTGAACAAAATTGATACTTGTTGTGAGAAGGAAATGAATGAGATAAAAATGTTTTTTAAGTGGGCAGATGCTGCTTTTGATATAAATTTTACATTGAAGTCGTCATTGTTTCTACAAACTGTCCTGGCATGTAATGAATGGCGTGTGATTTCAGAAACTGACAATTTTGCAGTTAACGGTGACACATTCAGAACCTGCAGTCCTCTCTCCCTGTATGATCCCTTTTATAAACTTATGGGGTCACTGGGCCTTTCTCTACTTGCATTAGAAGTAATAAAGAGTGGGCAAAATTTGCAAATGCCTCTGAGTTGCCAAGGTGCAGCAAAGATAATAGTTTGTATGGAGATGTGAAGATTTACTCATATCTCTACCCTAGGGGTGCAGTTTTCATTTCTGTTTTAGTCAAGGTTGAATTTTTGAAACCAGCAAGTTTACCTTTTTACCATTGTGTTTTCCCATTGCTACCACCACAAAGTTAAAACCTATTACTGGAAGCCTGCCCTTGGCAATACTGTGAAATAGGTGAAGTTTGTCTTAGACCTCTGCTACATCCTTTTCCCAACTCTGCCAGCTGCCAAACATCTAATGCTCTTGAATTTCTCCTGCCTGGAGGGCTTCACACAGTGAAGCTGCCTCCTGATCCCCTACTTCTTTCAGGGCTATCAGTTTTTTAGGAGAGAGTGTCTCAGAGAAGTAATATATAACACATAAAGAAAACCTCTGGTGGATATAATTTAAAACGTCATGGTGGTAGGGAGATGATGACTGATAAAACTGGAGCAGAAACCTTGTCCCAATCAAAATCAAATGTTTACGTGAGTGCTCCCTATGTTCTTTTTGTAAAGCTGAGGTTATTAATAATTAGTGCCAATTAAAAATCCATTTAATTACTGTGTATAAAATACATAACATACAGCATGAATAGCCAGTATTTACCTAATTCTTCTTTCAAAAAGTTACGCGGTAATGATGTAAACAATATACTGAGCCTATTTTTATACAATAGTTCATGAACTCATACACATGTGGGAGTGATCATTTTTTTTAGCATTTCAATTTGTGTGCTG
The DNA here is from genome assembly GCA_025594165.1 of Tamias sibiricus. Lineage (NCBI taxonomy): Eukaryota > Metazoa > Chordata > Mammalia > Rodentia > Sciuridae > Tamias > Tamias sibiricus. The sequence continues at coordinate 78,592,289 of CM046664.1, forward strand.
TCTTGAAATCATATATTAATTAAGCAACCAACACCTTTGTGGGTGATAAATAATCTTATCCCTGAAGAATATAATGTAGAAAAATGTAACATAACTTGAAAGCTTAAGAAGGAAAAAAAAAAAAATTGCCCTTCTCAAATCTGTTAAAGAGTAGGTTAAAGAGATGGCTCAAGGTTAAGAGTCTCCTACTAAGGAGTTGCCCAGTAAATCATCAGTGAGAACTGGAGGAAGAGCATCTGAGCTTTTGGTCTCTCAGGGCACGGAGTCGCTATTTTCTTTGAGGCGTGTTTATAATTACAGTAAGTGACCTCTGGAGACCAGTGCTTCTAGCAGTGAAGCAGATGGCATGATTCCTCCATCACCCTGCAGCTCAGGAGCCATAATGCTGACCAACTGGGATATGAATGTTAAATAATAACATATTAGAGTATGTTTAAATAATGGCATTGAATATATCTCAGTGATTTTATGTTTCCAAAGGACTTTACAATTATTTTTATTACCCATTTAAACTACCTAAAATTCCCTTAATTCAAAATCATAGTATATTTTCAATGCTTAAACACATTGTCCATCTGGTAGAGCCAGACATATTCTGATGACAAATTTATATATAGAAGGAAGAAAGGTTATCAACTCTATCACTGGGTAAGGGCCTATAAAAGTTTATAGAAATATGGCATGTTAGCACTAAAAGGAATCTTGGAGGCTGGGAGGATATAAATTTGTAATTGTAGTTCTCAGACCAAACTCAATATTAAAACCATTCAGATAACATGGTATTAAATCAGTTACTTCAGTTACGGGTAGCCTTTGGGGAAACAGGCTCCTTGGATCATTGCAAAACTAGGGCCAAGAGGTTGATCAAGCACACAGGGACCCTTCCTTTCTCTTCTGAATGAGGTTGTGACTTGCTTATGCTATCCCATTCAAGAAATAAGAGAGCTGCTGTTTGCAAAGCATGCAGTGTAATTTCTTTCAGGGTAAATAATTTTAACCACATGCATTAAAAGGCCAGCGGTATGACAAGAATTTTGTCATTTCATAGATTTGGCAGAAAGATTCCATATCCTTGGCTAATTAAATTGGGGACTTAGTTTAATCCTCAGTGGGCATATGTAAGTTCAATTAAATCTTGATTTTATGAGAGTAATGCAATTTATGAAAGAAATATAACTTACCTAAACTGATAGATTTCATTAGAGCTGCAGCTTGGAGATAGAACCCTGATCTCCTAATCCTGCCTAGTTTTCTTTTATAATGGTTTGTCCCTTCATGACATAGAAAAGGAACCCCTGACCTCATGGCTTCTGATAATGGCCCCTTTATGTTTCAGTCATTTTTGCCTCCATTTATGTGTTTGTTCATTTAAGGAGTATCTAGTAAGTACCAACAGTGATAGAGTCATGTCAGTGAACAAAACAGACTAACATCCCTGCCCTTGAGAAACTTAATTATAGTGGAGGAAGACAGGCAGTAAATTAAATAAGTAGAAAAGTTTTAATGTATGTTTAAAGTAGGTTAAGTGTGGGAAATAAAGAAAAGAAAATTAAGGAGAAAGGGTCATAGATTTGTGTGTGGGCTACTGAAAGGGAAGACCTGGCTGACTGGGTAATTGTTTACCTCATTAATGCAAACTCCACTCCTGTAATGCCTGCAAAAATCTGTTTCCATTTCTTTTTTCTTGAATAGCAACCAAAACATCTATTGTATCTCTTCTTAACCACAGATACTTACTCCATTGTCCTGTCCCCTGCCCCATACCTTCTCAATTAGTGTTAGGGCATCAACACTAATAAGTCCTGTCTCCTGCCTTATGCTACTCTGAAATCTTGAGTAATTCCTGGGCAGGGCATTCTCTGTTCCTCAAATATTCAATGTTTCCCCTCTTCTTGGTTTTTCTTTATTCATTGTTTTTTCTTTTAACAATGCTCTTTTACCCATTGAAAAAGCCATATTTCAAAGTCCATTTCAAATGATGTCTCTTCTATAAAGTTTCTTCTGATTCTTTTTTCCCCATCACTTCAATCCAGTTATCTCTTTAAAGATACAAATTGGTCTCTTAGTCTCCTTTTCATTAACACAGCTCCTGGCACACTATCACTGTTCCATGAAGGTTTGATGAATTAAATTGAATGATATGTATTAGATTCCTCTGAGAATCAGTTTTCAGCAAAAAAGCTAATATTTCAATTGGGGTTCAATATTTTCTCTGTAAAATTATCTCTAAGTTATAGAAGATAAAGTATTTAGTAGTATGTATTTCAAACAGGAAAAGCATTTCAGTATTATAGCTGATACTACGTTCAGGGACAGTTGGTGAGAAAATATACTCATGGGCATTTATGTGGGAAGCTGGCTGTCAGCTGAGCCATGTGGAAATGAATCTGCCTTAAACTGTTTTCTGCTAAAATAAGCAACATTTTAGAAATTTTGTCTATCTCTTTAGATTAGTACTAAATTATCTCACAACTCTCTGAAGCTCATCAAGTTGATAATTGTTTCCAATGATCTATAAACAAGCTTGCTTTAAACAATTAACCCTTTTGTTTATTTGTATAAAAGACTAATGGAACAAAGTATTAGAAGGTAATAGTGTCAATCCAGGTTATCAGCGTCCTCATCCACTGGCCCATGTGCAAACATTCTGCATAACTGTGTGTAGCAAAGACTCACCTCTAGGAGATTTGACATTTTTCTCTACCCCTAACCCACATTTACCAAGGTCTAGGAACTGGTTCATTAATAGTGAACTAAATCTGGAAGTGTATGGCTGCTATTGCCCAGCGTCCTTGTTGTTAGGGTGTAGGGCAGCCTTCTAGTTGATCACATGAATTTTCCTTAGATGTCAATCTCATCATCTAATTTTCCCTGTAACCAGTCATTCTGGTTCCATCATATGTCACTTTTTAGTTTATAGTCAATTCAAAGCTTGTGCTAGTTTTCTAGTCCTGTCCCTCTCCAAGGTACCATCATTGTTTACCTTGTTGGAATTAACAACCTCCTAACTGGTTTCCCTATTTCTGCCCTTGGCAACCTAGAGTCTTTCCTCAAGACAACAGTGACAGTTACCATGCCCCTCTTCTACTCCAAACCCTCCATTGTTTTCCCATCTTTCTCTGAATAAAAGTCAAAGCCCTTACAACAGTTATAAGGCACTATATTATCTGTCTACTCATTTACCTCTCTGGACTCATTTTTTTATGACTCCCAATTACAGTCCCCGAGCCACACTAGGCTCTTCTTTCCCAAGCAAACATGCAGAACCAGACTGTTAAATATAAATAATATGAATTAGAATTCTTTCCCAGTATCAAACTCTATTAAATAATGCCAAGGGTACTAGTAACCAAAAGGCTTAGACAGATGAGAGGTCAGTATATGAAGGACATCTTCCAAGATCTTTCCCACATTAGTCATAATCTTCTGGCTCAGAATAGATGAGGTCTTCATATGAAAGTTGTGGGATTATGTAACATAGCAGGCACATTTAGATTGTGAATGTTCTCCATTTTTTATCTGTGTGTGATATTCTCCAGGAAAATATGGCTCATAAATCTTAGGTCCTCTCTCATATGTGATCCTTAGTTAAGGATATCTTGATTCAGACACTTCAGATATTATTTCTTCTTCCTGAGTAAATATCACTAGTCTATTTATTTAGATACATATTTTCAGAGAACAAGGGGTTTAGGTAGAATTAACTGCCTTCTTTTTTAACCTCCCACCCTTAACTCTTTCCTACCGTTATGGGAGCACAGTTGTTACAAGGGCAAAGTACTTACTCTTGTCCTATTATGGAAAGGCTCTAGACTCACATCTTGTCACACAACGTGTTCCTTTACTTCCTTCTAGTCTTTACTAACCTTCTTGTTGAGACCTTCCTTGCCTTCCTGTGTAAAATATTCAACTTTACTCCAGATATATTTCTATTTCTCTTCCCAGCCTTATCCTCTATTGCACTTATCCCTATCTGGAGTATTATTATTATACTTATTCATCTTTTTGAAAATGCAATATTTATGCCACTTTAAGTCCCATAATGGTAGAGATTTTAGCTCACTGTTTTATTTTTAGTTCCTTGAATGGTATTTGACCAGGGTAGGTTCTACTTGAAATTTGCTAGATGAATTTCTTTCTTATCATCTCTATACCACTGCCTTGACTGAGGATGGTTTCATTTCTTATTAAATTATTGCAGTTATCTACTACCAGGCTACTTCTGTTTCTACTGTTACGAAAGTGATCTTTCTAAAACTCAAAACCAGTCATCTTTCTCTTGTTTAAAAATCAGTGTCTCCCCATGGCCCTCATGATAAGATCCTCATTGCTTTGCATGACACCCAATGCCCTACTTACCTTTCTGATCTCATTGCAGTCCCCTTCTTAGTAGTCTTTCTCCCTCAACAGCCTAGTGTTTTTTGTTTCTGAATTTTGTGACAGAAATAACCTCTCTGAATTATCTGAATATATAGTGCCTTGATGATTCAGCCTAAGGCCTTTTCTTGTAATGTTTCACTTTATTTTTCTTAGTCTGGATTAAGTATTCACCTATAGCAAACAGGGCCTACATCCTGCCATAGCATTTTCATGTTATGTAATAATATCCTTGAATATGTCTGTCTTATCAACTAGACATTAATCAAGCTAGGTAGCTTTCTTTCTTTTATTTTCCTCTGCTGGGGATCAAACCTAGGGTCTGGTACATCAATGAAAGCCCTAAATCAAAGAATAAAGAGCATTTAGGGAGGTAGTAGCCTGTTTAAAAAAAAAAAAAAATTCTGACTTGGCTACACAAGATACAGGAGAATATTTCCTTAATCAGATTTCACAGTAGTTGACATGAAGAGCAGTCATTGAGTTAGTTTTCTTGTGAGGTTAAGTCTGGGATGGAAATGACATTGAGAAGGGGGTAGGTAAATACGCAGTCAATATTATGAGTAGTTTCCTTAAAATCCTAAACTTCGAGGAGGGAGATTTCAGAAGGAGACTTGTTCATCTTTATCCCATAATAAGTTTAAAAGCTTTTTGATCCATGAACTTGTTATATTATACTGAGAGTTTCATATTAACTACAAAAGGGCACCTTTTCCCAACGAGATTCACAACTCTTGCCTTCCTGGAAGTTTTATTTTTTGTTCCAAATATCATGATTTATATTTTCAAAAACCACAATTTTTTATCCCCATGTATAAGTTTATACTAACAAGAATCATCATCTAACTGATTTATTAATTTAAGCTAGTATATATGTATTTTTTGTTAACTCATAAACTTGAAAAACCTGAAAGGACAAATCAAAAGATTATATACTGTCATATATTTTTCACATAATTTTTATTCCTGTAATTTATTTGTTTTAGTTGAAAACTCCTTGTTTTTAGTCAGCTTTTTCACTGCTGTTACCAAAAAGAGTTGACAAGAACAATTAGAGGAGGAAAAGTTTATTTGGGGGCTCAAGGTTTCAGAGGGTTCAGTCTATAGATGTCTTACTGTATTGCTCTGGGCCTGAGGTGAGGCAGAGCATCATGGCAGAAGGGTGTAGCAGAGGAAAGCAGATATGGACATAGTTCCAGAAAGCAGAAAGATGCCACTCACCAGGAACAAAATACATACCCCAATGGGAGGCCCCCAATGACCCACCTTCTCCAGTCACATCCTATCTGCCTTTAGTTACCACTCCATTAATCTCTATCAGGGGATTAATTAACTCTCATAGCCCAATCATTTCTCTTCTAAACTTTATTGCATTGTTTAACACATGAGCTTTTTAGGGAGACACTTAATGTCTAAACCATAGCACTCCTCTAGAGGAAAAAAATCTTCCTCATACATTTCATAGGGAAATGATTAATTCTTTTACACTTCTTTAAATAACATAATTCATTATGATTCCAATGTTCTGGGAAACAGTCTTCTAAGGTGTAGATGAGTATTTTTATGAAAATACCTTACAGATGTGAACTTTCACATTACTCTGTAGGTGCCATTCCAAAATTTCAAGTCTTTTTTGTTCTTTAGTTAAGGTAATCTCTCTACATCAAATCCAGAAATGAATTACTGTGTATCAGATTCTGCTCTGGAGTGAACTGGCCAAGGCACCAGTATAGTCTAACTCCTCCAGTATTGTATAATTCATATTACAATTGGATAATTATTTGTTCCTTCACTTAATTATCTATTGGTGACCATAACCATGAAGATTGAAAAATGGAATTTTAACCTGTTCATTTTAAAAATGAAAAGTGTGACTATTATAAATATGACCGATCATATAGAAGACATACAAACATAAGTGAACAAAATGGAGAGTGGAATTAGTGATTAATTTAAGGCCTTCCTGCTGCTTTGAGCACATGTTTTATTTTATCCTTGACCTTTTCATTTCATTTCAGTCAATTCATTTTTCCTTCTCAAACATACTTTTGTGATCACCTTCATTTGAGTGAATGAAGACATTTACTTATGTATTTCTTCAAATATCTGCCTCATTCAGATTAGTGATAGAAGGAACAACTCTCATTATCCTTCCTTTACTGATGCTTGAAGAATTTCTTTACTAGTTTTCATGTAAATTTGTAGGGTTTAGTAATTACACATCATTGTGCTAGAAAAATAGAACTTGTTTAATTATTGAATCAAATGTCCTTTGGAAAAAGGTGCTTTAACTATGTATAGGTCATGTATTTTGTACCATTGTAATTATTCATTGTATTGTTTAAGCAAATAACCTAGTTTAAATAACCACATAATGCGTTTTTAATTTATAGAGAAATGAATCAGTGGGGCAAATAGAGGTGCAAAATACTGTAAGAATTTGCCTTGTATAATAATTGAAGAATCACTTGAGTAAAATCCCCACTGAACTTGTTTGTGTTGGACGAAAGAATGCAATTATATTAAAAATTAATACTTCAGTATAATATGAGACCAATGCTGCTTGAATTATTATGTGCCAAATGAGGTTCCTGTAAACAATAACAAAATGGGTGACTTTGCAAATGAAAGCACTGAGTTATTTAAAATTGCAGTAGCATGTTTAATGAGATGCAGTGAAAGCAGAAAATGTTTAATTTAGTAACGGGTGACCTGAATCAATCTGTCCTATAGAACAGTGGGCTTTTGGACTAATTTTCACTTAAAACAAAATAACTGAATAACCATTCCTGTTAATATATAATATGGACAATTTTATATTTTTCATTTTAGTAAGACAGCCTTTTGGGTATGACAGCTTTCAGTGTAATTTACTATGAGTTGTATGTGAAGCAATGCCAACCATATTCTTTGTTGGATCTTTCCCTTATAGAATTTGAAAATGCTTTGTGTTTGCTTCTGGTTGAGTTGTATTACATAGTTTAATAAACACGAAAGAGAAATTTGAATGAAAAAACATTTTGCTTTGGTACTTAGGATATAATTATGTTAAGTCTAGTCTATTTTTTAAAAATTTTTAAGTTGTTTAAGATGCTTACTTACAAAACTGATACAGTCCTATTATTTTAGAATGATCACTCAAGTTGATCATCTACTCCAGATACTTTTTAGTCAAGTACCTGAAACTGCCGCTTACCATTGTGTTTTCTGTATTTTAGAGTCAGTGCATTATCTTCACAGCTGAAATATATTGAAAACTTCTTTCTCAGTGGTGTGAATTTACAGTATATGATAATTTAAAGTGGCAGTTCAGGGCAGAGAGTTAAATTATTGAAAGATGAACCACCTTAAATCCCTTCAGGGATATGCCATTTTATGATTATCCTGTGATATGTAAAAAAAACTCCTGTTATCTATTTTAAATTAGTTTTCACTCTGGGAAGCATGGTCCTCTATGAACAATGGACACATAGTGAACATCTGTGGTAAGAATGAGAAGCTTTAAATATCTTTTAAAAACGAGACTACTGATTTGTAAATGTGGAGTACAATTCACGGTCATAATTCCCTTTCAATGGGATGTTTCCTTGATATATTCTGTTTATTTGGAGTTGGTTTTCAAACCTAATTAGACAAAAATTACACACACACACACACACACACATACACACACAAAATGTCTAACATAGTGAACCTCCAAAATGAGTCCCTAAAGTCACACTTGTAACTACTGCAGTGTTAAGAATGTTTTTCTATTTCTTTTTTTCAGATCCAAATTTTGTACATTATGAAAGTGGTATTTGTGGAAAATATTGAATATTACATTTAAAAATTTTCAAAATTCAAAATTCAAAAATAGAAATTCATACATGCATCAGATGTGGAATCTTAAAATCTGGTTTCAAAAGTAAAATGAAGTTTCATATTTACATGTGTTATTTTATAAGTGTAACTTTGTTAAATAAATGTTTGTGAATATATAAACAATTGGTATAGTACTTTAAAATGAAGAAAAACAGATCATTTTTTAAGGAGCTTGCTAGAATATTATCTAAATGAAGTGACTAAGTCTTTTGTTTTAAATAAAAACAATCTCATTTTCCAAAGAAACAATATGCAATGTGTGGTAGAAATCTCTATGCTTCACTTTCATTTTTGGGGACATAAATTTTCATGGTTTATTATTTTAAACCGTGAGGTTTTAGAATGTTACTGCTCATTGAATATCTCTGAAATAGTGAAAACTAAACAAAAGCATTTGTTGCTTCCAGAAATATTCCTTGGTAATTGTGGCTTTGAACAGTCAAATATAATTAAGCTAGTATGTTGGAGTTATTATGTGGTAAGAAACAGTGTGTAAAAGGATATCCTTTTTATGAATTCTACTATTTAGTCAAATCTTTTGGTTTAGGCAATAATTTTTAAAGGACACTTTGCACTGAACATTCTAAAATTGTGTTAACCAAAGCATGAGATTTGGAATGAATAGACTTCAGGTCAAGTCCTGCCTCATCCATCTCTAGCTCATATATCTTTTGGATCTTGGAAGATCACTTAACTTCCTGAGCCATATATCTTTTGGATCTTGGAAGATCACTTAACTTCCTGAGCCTTGTTTTCCTTAGTTGTAAACCAATGTACATGGTCCATAATTCACATGGTTTTATAGGAGTAAAATCACATATATGTGTTGATTATATATAATAATAAAGAAATAATAGAATGATATAAGTAATGATAATATTGATTATAGTCCATAATAAGGAAAACTTTTATATAATATTATTATTACCAGGAGAAATTTCTCTGTAAAGAAATCTTATCATGAATCATTTTAAGTGAAGAGATTCTTTGTAAACTGTAAGGAGTGTAAGGTCATTACCCTTATTTCTCTCCTTGCCTTTCCTACCATTCTTTTGTTTTGTACTGTGACATTTTCAAACTCTGTGTTTAGAATTGCCTGTCAATATTGTGCTTATAATATATTTTGAGAATGTATTCTAGCTTCATATTGGAGATGACATTCAATTTGTGGTTGAGTTTTATTGGTTTTCTTATCAGTGATATGGTGATATTTGTAATCCTGTCATGGGAGAACAGATATCTCCAGAAGAGTGTTCCAAGTTCCAGAGAGATAGTGGAACTTGACTTAGGACTATTGGGATCCTTGTCCTGCTAATGAAAAAGAATTTTAGCATGTATCAGTACAGGCACATATTTATTTAGAAACACTCGGAACACACATTCATGGGAGAATATGGACCATCTCAAGAGTGAGAGAAGCATTTTGGGGGTTCCTGGCTCCTCTTTTAAAGGAAATTTGGTGAGGGCTGGGTGTGGGAAGGTATTAGGGATGACATCAAACTGGTGATTATGATTTATGGTGCTGGTCATTCTTAGGAAACTTAGTTTGATGTGGTATCCCTTTATTTTCTTAACGTCTCTTTTTTGAATTTAATCTATTTATTGGTGCGCTAATTAGCAGTGCACCAGGTAGGTTTACAGATATCCCAGAAACTTGGGAGTGAGACTCCTGAGAAAGATACTGGTTTAAGGAGTGACAGGCCTAGAAATATCTCTGGATGCTCAGATTAAAATTTTATTTTCTTGTCCTTCCTTTATGTCCCCTTTCTGTCTATTTTTAATGTTTTTCTATCCTACCTTAGTCCTTTTTGGAAGAAAAATTAGTCTCTCACAATTGGTTCCCATTTTGAATGCTCTGGGAAGAAATATTTTTAAAAATGTACTTGTGTTTTTGATTATAATAATTGAATTGGCATGGTGGTAGAATTACTAGGTAATTGGCAGTTATATCAGTTAATAACTACTTAGTATATTGTGGAATACTGATTAAATGTAAAGTGGTTATATCTGGGTATGGTATGATGGGTAATTTTTTAAAATTCTGTACTATGTTACTTGAATTATGTTTTATAGTTATATGTAAGTTGGCAATGTAAAAACAGTGATAAAGAGCTGAAGATTTTTTCTAGAAGTAATCTATATACTAGATAAGAACCTGTATGTAACTTGAATTTTTCTTTTTGTCTATATAATGTTGATATATTGGACTCATCAGTTATCCAATAAACTAGGTATTAGGTATTCTGACAGTCTGCTCTGAGGTTTAAAATAGTACTTTTGAGTAGAGTATTAAGTTGTGAAATATCCTATTTTGTAAGCTGCCTGTCATGGCCAGCCACGGCGCCACGGGAGAAAAGCTCGGAGGCAGAGTAAAGCTTTTACTACTTTTACTTCTACTTTAGCTTAGAGAGAAAGAAAGGTAGAGCTTAGCTTCTTCTTGTCTTCTTGTCTTGTCTTTTTCTTCTTGTCTTCTTAGCTTAGAGAGAAAGAAAGATAGAGCTTAGAGAAAGATTATTAGCTTAGAGAGAAAGAAAGATAGAGCTTAGAGAAAGATTCTTTTTCTTTTTGTCTTCTTAGCTTAGAGAGAAAGAAAGATAGAGCTTAGAGAAAGATTATTAGCTTAGAGAGAAAGAAAGATAGAGCTTAGAGAAAGATTATTTTTTAGAGCTTCTTGCTTCTTTCTTCTTTCTTCTGTCTTCCTCGGGAGTCTCGGCCTAACTCTGACCAGCCCTCGGGAGCCTCGGCCTAACTCTGACCAGCCATTTACTTCTTCTATCTGGTTTCTCTTCTGTAACTGCTCTGCCTACGTTCTGGCCGCTCTGATTCTTTTCTCCGACCCGAACTCTTCTTCTGACCCCACCGAGCTACTGCATGACTGACTGAATGAATTCTCCGTTCTCCTAACTCGGACCGCTTTCACCCGGTTATATACCTTCAGCTTTGCGGGTGCCTACAGGTGCGTCACATACATATCAGGTGGAACTTATGGCTTCCAGCTAGCTGCAACAGCCCTTCCTAATTAGGGCTCCTTCACTATTTCAGAGGAGTTTTTCATCCATGAAATAGCATTCCTGTGTTCATTTCTGTTTACCAGATGAGAGATAGATAAGTGCAAACAAAAATTTCCACATTTGTTATGGCCCATTTTTATAAATATTCTCCTTTGCAAATTTGCATGTATTCAAAGATTTTATGATAATTCCAGAGTGCTTAGGACCATTACTTTAAGATGAGCAACACAAGAGATAAAAAATAAATGTCTGCATAAATGATAATTAATTAATTTTTGCAACCATTCGAACTACTAAAGCAGAGTTATTCAGGCCTTTGTCACAAAGAAATCTTTCAATGAAGGGTATTTTGGTAGTGTGTGGGGTAGGATTCCTGACTCTGATAGGAGACAAATTGATGCCCAGAATCTACGTCTTAGTGAAAATCAGTTTTAAATGCCCTTGCAATCTGCAGAGTTAGATAATTTCCACAAAAATTTTAAATGCTTTTATTATTGCATTCTAGTTATATATAATGGTTGTGTTCATTTTGACATACATACATAGAATTAAGTTTGCTCCATTTCAGTCCCTGGTGCCTCCTTTACTCCCTTCCCTCTCCCCCTCCCCCATCCCCTTTCATCTGTTGATCTTCTATTTATTTATTGTTTAGTCAGTGTTTTATGGATTTACATAAAGGTGGGAATTCACTATTGTATATGTATGCATGTATATAGCATGATTTTATCAAATTGATTCTGTTCTTTGTCCCTTTTCCCATCCCTCCTCCCTCTCTATCTCCTTCTTCTTCTCTTGATCTTCCCTCTGTCCTCAGGAAATATCTGATTCCCCTCCTCTTTTTCTCTTACTTCCCTCTAGTTTCTGCATATGAGATAAAACATTCCACCATTGCTTTTCTGAGTCAGGCTTTTTTCACTTAGCATAATGTTCTCACATTCCATCCATTTAACTGAAAATGCCATAATTTTACTCTTCTTTTTAAAATTTTTCTTTATTCAAAGTTGTTGTATTTATAACAGTAGCATGTATTACAGTTCATAATACACATATAGAGCATCTTTTTACATAACATTGTATATAAAGTATATTCATACTATTCAAGTCTTCAATCATGCATTTAGGATAATGATATCCATCTTATTCTACCACCTTCTTTTTTCCCCCCTCCACACCTCCTTGTTCCCTCCCTACCCCTCCTACTCCTTTGACCTTTCTAGTGTTTCTCCAATCCTCCTATGTGCCCCGACTCAACACCACTATGAATTATCCTCCTTATATCAGAGAAAACATTTGGCATTTGGATTTTTGAGATTGACTAACTTCCCTTAGCATTATATTCACCAACTTCATCCATTTACCTGCGAATGCCATTATTTTATTTTCTTTTATTGCTGAGTAAAATCCATATGCAACAAAATGAAATTAAACCCTTACCTCTCACCACGCACAAAACTCAGTTCAAAGTGTATCAAGGACCTAGGATTAGAAGAGACAATACACCTAATAGAAGAAAAAGTAAGCTCCAATTTCCAACATTTCAGATTAGGCCCCAAGTTCCTTAATAAGACTCCTGTAGTGCAAGAATTAATATCAAGAATTAATAAATGGGATAGATTCAAACTAAAAAGCTTCTTCTCAGCAAAAGAAACAAACAGTGAGGTGAATAGAGAACCAACTAATCGGGAACACATTTTTAACACATGCACATCGGATAGAGCACTAATCTCTAGAATATATAAAGAACTCAAAAATCTTAACACCAAAAAAACAAATAACTCAATCAGTAAATGGGCTAAGGAATTGAAAAGACAATTCTCAGAAGAAGATACACAATCAATCAACAAATACATGAAAAAATGTTCAACATTTCTGGCAATTAGAGAAATGCAAATCAAAACTACTCTAAGATTTCATGTCACTCCAGTCAGAATGGCAGCTATTAAGGACACAAACAACAATAAATGTTGGAGAGGATGTGGGGAAAAAGGCACACTCATACATTGCTGGTGGGACTGCAAAATGGTGCAGCCAATATGGAAAGCAGTATGGAGATTCCTTGGAAAACTGGGAATGGAACCACCTTATGACCCAGCCATCCACTCCTGGGTCTATTCCCAAAGGACTTAAAAGCAGCATATTACAGTGACACAGCCACTTCAATGTTTATAGCAACACAATTCACAATAGCTAGGTTGTGGAACCAACCTAGATGCCCCTCAGTAGATGAGTGGATAAGGAAAATGTGGTATATATACACAATGGAATTTTACACTTCTTTATGGCTAGTAAAACTCTCTTTATATGTGTGTGTGTGTGTGTGTGTGTGTGTGTTTGTGTGTGTGTACATATGTATGTATATGTGCGTGTGCATGTATACACCACATTTTTCTTAACCCATTCATCTGTTGACAGGTACCTGGGCTGGTTCCATATCTTGGCTATTGTGAGTTGTGCTGCTATAAATATTGATGTGTGTTGTGCTGCTATAAATATTGCTGTATCACTATAATATGCTTATTTTAGTTCTTTTGGATAAATAATGAGGAGTAGGATAACTGGGTCATATGGTGATTCTATTCCTATTCTCCATTCTTCTTTACAAATTGGTTGTATTAATTTGCATTCCCACCAAATGTGTGAGTGTACCTTTTCCCCCACATCCTCACCAGTATAATTTATTATTATTTATATTCTTAATGTTTGCCATTCTAACTGCAGTGAGATTGAATCTCAGTGTAGTTTTGATTTGTATTTCCTTAATTACTGGGGATGTTGACTATTTTTTCATATATTTGTTGGCCTTCTTTTGGCCATTTTTATTTTTTCTTTTCCACAAATATTTTGCTTGGCATTTTAGAATTGTGGAAGATATTAATGTGATTGTTGTGGTTGTTGAAAAAAATGAATATATATTTCATTGAAGAATCTTAATTTTTGATCTTTTGTAAATTTTAGATCAGGCTATGCTAACGTGGGCTTTCTGGGGCTTGAGTTATCATTGTCTTCCTTAGTTTGCCATAGGCTCCATTGGGCTTATTCACTTACTTATATTATTTGTCTGTCATAAGCATTTTCCTTTGTGAATCTTGGCCTAAGTAGTTCTCTGATTTTTATAGATCAGGTTGTAAGGAACAGGTTTTGAGAGCCTTAACACACACTGGTAAGTATTTTATAATCCTTTAATAACAAATTTGACTACAATTAGTTCATCTTGTCTTTCTGAAATGCATACTGTAGACTCACCTAATTTCAACCCTTCTAAGGGATACCCTCAGATTTTTAGTGTATGTTTTTTCATGATCTTGGCTTGGCCTTTCTCTCAATGTCTTTTTTTACTGGCAACCTTTGTAACCAAACAGAATCTCACCCAGCTACCTCTCACCTCTGAGCCCTGCATGGTCTGTTGACTGGAGTATTGTCCTACTGATACCACTGGTTACTGGTGATGAGTCCTGCCTTCCTCACATGTTGAAGTATCATTAGAGAAGCATGTTGAAGCAAGCATATAAATCAGGGTTTATTTTAAAAGGGGTAACATAGACTTCTCCCAGGAGGGAGAAGGGGGCCATAGCTGGTATCCTGGTATCCCAAGAAGTGAGGGTGTTCTGCCTTTTTATATGTCCTAGGCTTCCTTTGTTCTCTCCTGTTCTCTTCCCCTTCTCTCTCTCCTTCCTGCACATGTGACTAGGCCCAGCAGTTGCTCAGTGGGATGGCCCAAAGGTGAGAAGCAGATGGGCTGGCAGGGCCAAGGTTGAATGATATGCACAGGAGGGGGGCATAATTAACAACTTTTATAACTCCCTGTAGGGAGGACAATCCCTGGGACAGGTTACCTTAGCAACAGGTTGGAGCAGGGCAGATTATCTAGATAAGGGTGGAGGAAGTGCTCTGAAGGCATTTCAGTTCCTCAGGTGGAAATCTTCAACTTCCAGACTTAAAATGGCCTCCTTGGTTGAGACCTGACTTGATTTACCTATCTATACTGACTGCCTATCTAATTCTGGCTTCACTACCCTTATTAATTTCAGTGAAGGGATGACAGATTCTCCCACCTGCTCCCTACTGCCCCGAAAACCCCCAAATTCACCTTTATCACATGAATGTTTTTGGATTACAATAAGCCTCTCCATATTCTTTTATCTTACCACATTTTCTGTTTGTGATAAAACTGGAAACATTTATAGAAATAATAGGAAGACTAGGCAGTGTTAGTAAAATCTTAAAGTTTTATAGATCTCATATTATTTTCAATTTTAAAGAGATCATTTCACATAGACATTAACTGAATATTAGTTTTATGAATATTGACACAGTAAATCTTGGAACCTAGTAATTTTTTGAATGTAGTATCCAGTAAAACTTGATAGAAATGCCATTTTCTAATGTTTGGGTCTTGAAAAATAAATTCATGCATCTGAAATAATATAAAAAAACTCTGAAAAATTATCCATATACTGTGCCAGTGTTACTAATCACAAATAGACTCTTAATAGGTTCTCAAAAATAGAATTTTAATTTACACACTCAAAAATCCCAATTTAGAATTGGCTTCAAGCTTAATGTAACATTAGAGTCATGCTCATCAGAGATTTCTATTCTTTTCCTCCCCTGTCGTTCATTTCAAATTATTACTGGCCTCTTCCCCCCCCCACACCCAGTGGTTATGTCCACTATACTTTCTCTTTTGAAATCATATGACAGCTATTTTAAGTATAATTATGATGCTAGTTGGGGTACTTATTTATTTGCCATAATAACTTGTGTCTGTGGAAACTATTTCCTAGGTCTGAGTTTATACTACTCATTTAAAACTTTTCCCATTGATATATTTCTAATAAATAACCAGAACAGACACATAAACATTGGTATGGTTGTGTGCATGTGCATGTGCACGCACGCACGCAAGCACGCGTGCGCACGCACGCCCACACACACACACACACACACACCTTGAATTTGTTCCCAGTTGTTGGTTGCTTATGTTTTCCTTTTATATGTACCATATGCTTTGTTTGAACTCATACTCAAGGGAAAGAATCCTACATGTGGATTTTTAATAGAGAATGTCCTCCATGATCTATTTTAAGAAGTGATGATTGCTAACATTCTCAGAAATGTTCTCTTCTCACTTATTTAAAGCAAATTTTGTTTATCTTTTCAGTGCATGTTATAGTTTTTCATGGATACAAGAATGTTTTGTTAGGGGACAGTTTACTAGTTTGGTTTTCTGACAGGTTCTCATATTAAGGCTTAAAATTAATAAAGAAAGAGCTGACAGAGCAGGATTACATTTTTAGATGTAAGAAAGAAGTTTAGTAGAGCTGGGCACGATGGTGTGTGCCTGTATTCCCAGCCACCCTGGAGGCTGTGGCAGGAGGATCACAAATTCCTGGCCAACCTCAGCAACTTATGGAGGACCTAAGCAACTTAGTGAGACCCTGTCTAAAAATAAAACAAAAATGTGCTGAGTATGTAGCTCAGTGGTAAAGAAATCCTGGGTTCTATCTCCAGTACACCTCTGCAAAAAAAGTAAAAAAAAAAAAAAAAAAAAAAAAAAAAAGACTCTTTCCCTAGATGATTTGTTTTAAATTCTTAGAATCAGTTTATAAATATTTAGTTAAGAACAATAAGAAATAGGAATATGGAATTGATTATTTTGATTTTCTGAAGCAGTACCTCTACTGTCATATGATTGTGGCCCCAAAAAGAAGAAGTGTGAGAGCTATTGTTGTGGATATTACTAATCCATGTAAAAATATCACCTTTAACAATGTGGGAATTTACCAGTATAATGTGCCTTCCTGCCAGAGTGATTCAGTTCTATCACAACTCTTAATTCTAAAAGAATGTTTAGATGAAAAATTACTGATGATAGAGAACACTTTAGCATAATAAATATTTCATAAATCAATATCTAATAAATTAATATTTTGTTTTCAGAATAATAAATGTTTTTTGAATGATCAAATGACCACTGAAAAAGTCAACATTATGCCATATTTTTAAAAAATTCCTGTTGTTTCTTCTGAAGAGGGTCATTATTTAAGGTAAAAAAAGAATAAGGCAGTTTTTTTCATAAGAGTATTTTTCACCTTCACATAATTGGGTCACAAGAACAGTGTACAAAGAGAAATTTAGTATGTGACAAAAAAAAAAGTTAAGGTTTCCTTTTTGTTCCCAATAAAATATAATTTAGTAAATGTAGCAAATTAAGAAGTACTAGTCATCAAATACTAGGAAATAGATTATTTCTAAATAATGGAATCAATATGAAAAATAATAGTATGTTGAAGTCCAAAAAAACTTAATTAGTGGGGGAATATTTATGAATTTTCTCTTTCCTTTCTAGACATTACAACATGCTTCCTTTAGTCTCTCAAAATTTTATCTGTTGGTCAGTATCATAACCTAGTTGTTGTATAGACTTTGAGTCACATTTGAGTTTGAGGAACATTTAGTAGAATGGTCATCTAAGTATGTCCAGAATTTTCTATATGAGGCCTGCAGAATGAACAGGGAGTGTAAAAAAAGCTCCCAGCAGGCTCATTTGTGTGATATGAATGGCTCACTAGGAGAAATACTGCCGATGCAAAAAGTACACGGGTGGTTCTGGTTAATGAATTGTGTTTTGTAGCCCATGGGATTTTTTTTTTAACCACTCCAAAATCTGCCTTCCCACTGTTCCTTTAACTGCATCCCTGGATTGTGAAGTATTGTTATGATGAAGTCCTTTTTGTTTTCTTTTATGCTATGGAGTTGGAACTATGAAAGGCAGATTCATTTATTGTTTAGTTGAATCAGTATGACTGCAATTCCACAAACAAATTGGACTTCAGTTAAGAGTGCTTTGTCATAAATAAACTTGGAAGAGATTGGATTCTCTCTCCCAGCTGATATACTTCAGCTGTGCCTTAAAATCTTCGTCTAAAAGGGACTGATATATTGCAGAACTGATTGATCACTGAGCAACACACACCTGTTTTTGTTCTGCTCTACTGTTGCTGTCTCTATTTCCCTAAAGTGTATTCAGCAAAAGTTTATGGTAAGGGAAACTCATATTCTATTTTATGAATTACTATTTTCATTTTATTCTCCATTAAAAAAATCAGCTCTATGATACACAACCTTCTCAATAAATAATTCTTCATGATCTGGAAAGAAAACCTATTTTATAGATGTAGAGCATTTTCCATGGTTGGGTCAGGTGGATCATATTTTTCACATATAATGTTAGAACATCTTAAAATTTAACAACATGTTTTGCTAGAGGCTGCAACTACCTTACCGAAACCTGCAAATACCTCTTTTCATTTACAGTAATTTTTTTGTTTTATTCACTAAAGTGAATATAGTTCATTTTGTTTTACATTATTTAGTTCCATATATCTTCTGAAAACATTGAAATCTGGTATTTTCCTCCTTGACTGGAAAAGCATTCAACTTTATTTATTTATTTATTTATTTGTGTACTGGGGGTTGAACTAAGGGACACTCAACCACTGAGCCACACCTCTAGCCCTATTTTGTATTTTTTTATTTAGAGACAGGGTCTTCCTGAATTGCTTAGTGCTTCACTTTTGCTGTGGCTGGCTTTGAACTCTTGATCTGCCTGTCTCAGCCTCCAGAGCCTCTGGGATTACAGGCATTTGTCACTGCACCTGGTATATTCAACTTTATAAGCATAAAAATATACTTGATACTTATAGTATGAAAATAATAATTATAAAGCATAACATACATTTGGCTCAACCTATTGTGTTTAAGTTAAAAATTCATAACAAATAGCATTTAGCTTCCTTAATCAAAATAATTTTTTGTGGTCAGTTATACTATATTGATAAATGAAAAAGATCATTTGAAGCACAAGTTTGTCCTTGTTGAATAGGTTAGTTTGCCTTTAATTTTTTTTTTTTTTCCTTTGGTACTGGGCTTTGAACTCAGGGGTACCCAACCACTGGGCCACTGGGCCACTGGGCCACATCCCCAGCCCTTTTTTGTATTTTATTAGAGACAGGTTCTCACTGAATTGCTAAGTGCCTTTCCATTGCTGAGGCCAGCTTTGAACTCGTGATCCTCCTGCCTCAGCCTCCCAAGTAAAGTGGTTACAGGTGTGCACCACCGTGCCTGGCTAAGCTTTCTTTTTCTTTTGACACTTTTTACACATGTGATTTACCTTTAATTTGAGGTAAATACTATATCCATTGTTACAGCTTAGATATATAAATACCTAAAATTGTCGAATGACCTCCAAATCATATAGCTAAGTTGTAGAACCTTAATATGCATTGGTTCTCTATCTGGTTCTACACAAACCCTTTGGAGAAGATATCATGCCATGTGCTCCAGATGCCAAACAGAGAACTACAGGATTTGTTTGCCCAGCTGGATTTTGGTTGGGCTTTGATCCCATTCCTGTTTTCTATGCCCCTATTTTTGTGAATGGAAATATTTACTCTGTACCTTTATTTATTGGATACTTGAAAGTTGCTTTTAATTTTACAGGAGCTCACAATGTGAGATTGTCTTGCACCTCAGAGAAGACTTTAGACTTAAATTTTTGCAATCTTGGAACTGTTAAGACTATGGGGACTCTTGGAAATGGACAAAATATATTTTTCATTGTGAGATGGTTATGCACTTTTGGGGGCCAGGGGTGGTATGTTATGGTTTGGATGTGAGGTGTCTCCCAAAAGCTGACATGTAAGACAATGCAAGAAGGTTCAGAGGAGAAATGTTTGGGTTATAAGAGTCTTAAGCCAATCAGTGTATTAATCCCCTGACAGGGGATTAATTAGAGTGGTAATTGAATAGAGGGGTAATTGAAGTGGTAAGGTGTGGCTGGAGCAAGTGGGAATTGGGGTGTGGTTTTGGGATATATAATTTGTATCTGGCTTTCTGATTATCATGTGAGCCATATTCCTCTGCCCACTCTTCTGCCATGATGTTCTGCCTCACCTTGAGCCCTGAGGAATGGAGCCAGCCTTCTATGAACTAAGACCTCTGAAACTATAAGCTCTCAAATAAACTTTTCCTCCTCTACAATTGTTCTGTTTGGATCTTTTAGTCACAGGAGCAAAATATCTAACTAAAACAAGTTTCAAAACTGATGCATCTTTATCTTTACCTGTTACTCATTGTAATGGGTAGAAATTAAGTTTTTACCAAGAAAATAATATTTTAAATTCAACTTATTATATGAAAGATTAGTAAATCTGTTTCTAAAGTACTTTTTTTGTCAAGGTTTATTTTCAATTTCAAATTAATATATATTATATTTTCCACAAATGACTCACACCTATAGTGATTTGGAATGTATTTGTAAATGTTTAAGACAGATACAATCTTGTTAATAACATTCAAAAGCATATTTTGTAAATAGTTTTTGGAAAACAAAAGGCAAACATAAATTTAGTATTTGTGCAGACCAGACCTAAAAACATCAATTACTGTTAAGTGCTTCAAGGAATAGTATGATCACAATACTGTAGGATTTACCTGCGTTCAGAATGCTCATTTATTATTATTGTACCACATGTAGTTTTAGATCTCTGTGGTTTGAATTTTGAAAGCATTCTATATTCATAACACCTTTGTCTTTCTTAGACATATGCCCAGACTTGAGGAGGACAATGTGGCAGAGACTTAAATATGGGAATTGGAATGATAATGATTTTGTTCGATTTTTTTGACATTTGACTATTATGCTTCAGGAAGAAATGTAGCAATGGTAATTGGACAGACTACCAATGCAAATTGGGTCAATAGCCTCACCTATAAAAGCTATCCCTTAAAATAGACTTGACAATATTACAGATTTGTTAAGAAAAAATGTGTTGTGGCATTTTTTTATTACATCTTAGTGGCATCTTTTTTGAGGATAAGGCAAGATCAATACAGCCTATGGTGGTCCGCCAACAATATGCTGCCCTCAGCAATGATGATTAGGAGCCCTATAAACTAGTCCACAGTCCTTGACTAGATGTGGAAGTCTAAATCATCTATGGGAAGCCTTCCCAAAGGCTACTGTTTTGTCCCATGTCTTACCCCCAGCCACCACGGCTTGCTGGCCTTGGGTAAGTCCACCGGAAGTGTTAGGACATTAGCCAATGATGGGTAACGCCTACAGAGAGAGGGAACCTATTACAGGCGCGTTCTCGAGTACAATGGGCTCCCATCAATGGAAAAGGGGGAAAAAAATGTTGGGGACATTGAGAACATGTCAGCCAAAAACATGACTTCCTGATATATAGACTTGGCCTGGCCCAGGGGTCCTGCCCTGACTTATGACGAAAAATCAAACCACTACAAAGATTGGCTAATGGCTGTTACTCTAATGTGATCTGTTCATATTTTTTATGTTTTTTTATATCATGGTGCTGAAAGAGTTAACTTTGACTTTTACTTGCTGTTTAGTTCTTTATTTACATATATGGCCACCAGGTGTCGCTATTTTAATTATTTAGATCTAGACTAACTCTATACATTTATCTTTTTTTGAAAATGAGGAGACCTAACATGGAAGGAGTAACACAGATCTTTTTCTATAAGTACTTAAATTTTAGCTAATAAGCTTTAAGAGTCTTTTTGTGATTAAAAATATTTTTTTAAAAATTTTTAAAGTAGATATAAATCTCTTAGAGCAAAAAGCCCTTCATGAGCTAACATTTAGCCTTGCCTCCCTCTTTTCCCTGCTTCTAGGTTTTATAAGCAACTGCTATAAAAGAAAAACAATAATGCTTTGGAATCCCAGACAAAGAAAGTTGACTTTTATCAGACAGCCTGAATGATGTACAAAAAAAAACAGTTTCAGGGAATCCGTGAAAAATAAATTTTCACCCAAACTAACTAGATTAATAATGACAAAATTATAATATGCCCAGGAAGTCATGTATAGGGCCTTAAAAAGGTACAAGTGACCTCAGAACTTTAAAATATATATAAAATAAGAAATTTAATATGTCTAAAATGTAATCTATAAATTAAGTCATGTCTGTAATGAAATCACCAAAGAAAGTATAAACAATCTGTACTGCCAAAAATTATGCTTAAAACCTACAACAAAGTAAAAATAAAGAGAAAAGATTCCACAGCCTGACTCGTGTGTCGGTGTGTTCTTTTCCCCATCGCTGCTTCTCTGCCTTCATACTTGGTTGAGTGCTCACATTGTACCCCCTGGCTGGGGCTGATTCCCAGCAAAAATAGAACCATCCCCAACATGAAAAAATGGGAGTGTCAGGTATACAACACATGGTACAATTCTTCCTTTTAATTACCAAGTGAACAAAATCCAATATTGCAGCTGGTCCTTCTTCATTTTATTTGCCTTGACTAAAGCTTATACCTAAGGGGTTTGAAACATGACAGAAAACAGGTGTGAATATGTATCTAATAATTGATTGCAGTTTCTGTCCTTTCTTTAAAAATTGGCTATGTTGTAAACAGATGTAACACTAATAAAAAGTCTTCCCTGCCCCCATGTGTAATATGCTTTCCAATCCATGGTTAGATTATGTGTCTGAATCAAACCACAAACTTAAATAAGTCAAGTTAGTAAATTATTCTTGCTAGAAGAATGAATTTTGAAGGAATGAGGAGTTTCGTTAGTTAAGTGAAATTGGCAAGTGCAAGTGGCCTTTAATAGGCCAGTGTAACATTGATTTTTGACTAGGAGAAATGAAAACAGAACAGGAAAAATGCATCCTTAAGGAAACATTCTGTATTATTGATGCACTTTGTTTCCTTAACAGTCACTACAAAACTTTATTCGAATTGAAATTTGATTGTACTAATGGGAAAGTCTATTTATTGTCAATTTTAAAACATTCATCACTGTGAAAATAAGGTGGTAATCCCAAATTATTAGTAACTATTAATAACTAATTCTACCACTCTTCTTTAAAGACAAAAGGTGTTTTATGTATATAAGATCCCTTTTTTAGTAGCATAAATTACAAAATACCATTTAATTGCAATTAGTAAGAACAGTTAGGCTTACTCATTGTGTAGATTTAATAGATTATTGAAACAAAATCAGTTGATTTGACTCCTTTTTTTCCATTCCATTTTCTCCAGTGGCTATAGCTCTCATCATCTTGCCAAATTAATGGGACTTGGCAGTAAAACACAAGCAGTTGAAAAATATGGGAGAATATTAAGTTTTCTGGATTTCATAAAGGATCACCAGAGATAAAGAGATTATAAAAAGAGATGGTCTTATCAGGCTGATATTCTGTGTTATGCATTTTTCTATTTTCTATCAGAGACAAGTGGACCTAAATTTAAAAGCTTTGTCATAAGAGTATTATTTTTGTTTTACAAATTTTTGTAAATATGATGAATTCAGCCAAGGAGGTGTTCATTAATTCTTGCACATTTCATCTTAGTTTCATTATTATATATGAGAACATGAGATTCAAATTATATTGAATGTTTGTGAAAATTAACAGTGGAAAGTGGTATGATGTTTAATTAGCATAAATTAGGTTTTGAAGAAATTAGTGCCTCAGAAACTGAATGCAGGCTTTTGAGTTCTGACAGTACTGACTTTTATAGGTGACATTTGTGTAAAGAAAAAAAGTGAGGGAGATGATTCCAGGGAGAGTAAGTGTATTTACTCATAGCTGTAGCTTGATTAATAAATTTGGTATAGGATAATGTTGATTAGAATGTGAATTTGAACCACTCATTCAAGTTCAAGTTGGTATAGATCTGGAATTAGTCCAAGTTTACATATGAGACAGAAGGTTTTGTTATCTATCTATCTTTCTATCTTATTGTCTAGTCATATCATTTTATGATTTATAAATTATTTTATGATTTCCAGATGCATTGGAAAGGTTACTGTTACTTTGAGCATTGCAACAATTAGCCTGATTCTTCTTCTGTAGGCTAGCCTGGGGGATGTCTTGATATTCTGTACAATTCTTTACCTCAGTAAAGATAGCTATTATTACTACAGTAATAGGAAATATATTACATGCATTTTCATCTAATTTTCAGATTAATTTGAAAGATAGTTTTGTTGGACCTATTATACAGTTGTGAAAATTTCAGAGAATTTAAGGAACTTACTTGAGGTTTTATAGCTGCTAACTGGCAAAATTTGGACCTAAACTGGGTCTAGTTGCAAAATCTTGACTTTATCATATCCTATTATGAATTATTTAAATATATTTATACTATATTTGTTTAAGTTGATTTAAATAATTTTCACACATTGTTGTTTTACCTTCTATTGGGTCATTATCACTCTAAAACCTTCCTTTTTATATCTTTTTGTTATGTGTCTTACTTCAGAGTAAGTTAAAATATTGTATCAGTGAATGTGCTGTGTTAATCATAAAATTGAGTAGGAAAAGACTCTTTGAGTCAATTGGGGCATGTCACAATAAACAATTTTATGAAATATTTTTATAAGATATCAGATTGACTATTCAGCTTTTTAAAAAAGTATGGAATACTTCATGGATTTGTGTGTCATCCTTATGCAGAGGCCATGCTAATCTTCTCTGTATTGGTCTAATTTTTGTACTTGTGCTACTGAAGTGAGCACAGATTATTCAGTTTTTAAGGCTCAGAATAGCATTGTTTTTTTTTCCAATTTCTTTTAATGAGTTATCCTTTCTAATTTTGATTAGTATCAAATAAGAAACTATGAGCTACCTTTGAGATACAGTCACTCAATACTTAGCATTCATTTTAGGCACATTATGTAGCCGACATTGTTCTTAGGTATAGAAATCTTAATTTATTCAAATAGGATAGTTGTTTCTTTATTTTGTGAATTATCTTTTCTTTCCTTTGTCTGTTTTTAAATTTTCATAAATTCTTTCAGAAATTTTGGTGTTGTAGATTCTTATTTTCTATGCCCAGAGAGTGTCTATTTAATTGTATTAGAATATTTCACTTTAGATGGAATTACACGGGCTAGATTTATCTTTCTACCTCAAAATGAACAAGTACACATGTGAAAGATTAGTTTTTACCCATTGGATACAACACAGCTAAAAACAGTATTTAAGAATGGAAAAAATGATCTCTCTGAAAAGCAGTATGGAGATTTCTTGGAAAACTGGGAATGGAACCACCCTATGACCCAGCCATCCCACTCCTGGGTCTATTCCCAAAGGACTTAAAAACAGCATATTACAGTGACACAGGCAACTCAATGTTTATAGCAGCACAATTCACAATAGCTAGATTGTGGAACCAACCTAGATGTTCCTCAGTAGATGAATGGATAAAGAAAATGTGGTACATATACACAATGGAATTTTACTCAGCAATAAAATAAAATAAAATAATGGCATTTGCAGGTAAATGGATGAAGTTGGAGAATATAATGCTAAGTGAAGTTAGTCAATCTCAAAAATCCAAATACCGAATGTTTTCTCTGATATAAGGAGGCAAATTCACAGTGGTGTTGGGTCGGGGTACATAGGAGGATTAGAGGAACACTAGAATGGTCAAAAGGGAAGGAAGGGAGCAAGGGGGGATGGAGGGGAAAAAAAGAAAAGGTGGTTGCATAAGATGGATATCATTATCCTAAATGCATGATTGAAGATTTGAATGGTACGAATATACATTGTATACAAACAGTGTTATGTAAAACGAGCTCTCTATATGTGTATTTTGAATTATAATGCATACTACTATTATAAATACAACAACTTTGAATAAAAAATTAAAAAATGGAAAAAATGAATTAAGCCCTGTAATTGTGCCAGCTTATTTCCTAAAGTGATTTTCCAGACCTTGGCACAGGAAGGAAAACCCATGTGAAACTTAGCAGCTTCCCTGGGTTCACAGGACTGAACTGGGAATCTGGGGAGGGCTGGGTAGTTAAAGTTTCAGAACAGCGTACAAGAGTAGAGAGAGATACAGAAACAAAACTATAGAGATCTAAAGAAAGCTACCTTAGATACTTTTGCTATGTACCAATCTGCACATGAAGAAACTGATGGCTGACACCCTAATTATCCAAAAGGAACACAGGGAACAATCCTTAGAATTCACCGAATGATTCATGTTTATATCAGCCAGAAAATGGAAAAAACTTCATAATTAATAAATCCTTTGAAAAACAAATAACCCAATCAATAAATGGGTTAAGGAGCTGAACAGACATTTCACAGAAGAGGAAATACAGTTGATCAACAAATATATGAAAAAGTGTTCAACATCTCTAGCAATTAGAGAAATACGAATCAAAACTACTCTAAGATTTCATCTCACTCCTGTCAGAATGGCAACCATCAAGAATACAGGTAACAATAAATGTTGGCGAGGATGTGGTGAAAAAGGTACACTCATACACTGCTGGTGGGATTGCAAATTGGTACAACCACTATGGAAAGCAGTATGGAGATTCTTCAGAAAACTGGAAATGGAACCACCATTTGACCCAGCTGTCCCACTCCGTGGTTTATACCCAAAGGACTTAAAATCAGCATACTATAGTGACACAGCCACATCAATGTTTATAGCAGCTCAATTCACAATAGCTTGACTATGGAGCCAACCTAGGTGTCCCTCAATAGATGAATGGATAAAGAAAATGTGGTATATATACTCAATGGAATATTATTCAGCTTTCAAGAAGAGTAAAATTATGGCATTTGCCAGTAAATGGTTGGAGCTGGAGAATATCATGCTAAGTGAAATAAGCTAATCCCCCAAAACCAAAAGCCAATTGTTTTCTCTAATATGTGGATGCTAATTCACAATAAGGCAGGGCGCCCCAGGGAAGAATATCATTACCTTAGATTAGGTAGAGGGAAGTGATGGGAGGAGAGGGAGGGGATATGGGGATGGGAAAGATAGTAGAATGAAACAGACATTATTACTGTATGTATATATGAGATTACATGACCTATATGATTCTGCAACATGTACTCTTAGACAAATGAGAAATTATATCCCATGTTTTTATGATATATCACAGTGAATAAATGCATTCTACTGTCATATATAACTAATTAAAACAAATTAAAAAATTAAAGAAAAATAAGTCCTTTGATAGACCACTACCCTAGCAATGAAATGAATTCAGGCCTAGATTTGAAGTTGCTTCAGTTCTTTCTAATAAAGCTTGAAAGCAAACCTCTATAGTTGTAACTGTTGCCAAGTAACTTAACTATTTTCCAAACAAAGCTTAGTAATGCTAAGAACAAAAGAATATCCAGTTCTCCAAAAGGTTAAGTTCATAATGTTTAGAATCTTATAGAAATTACTAGTTATGTAAATGCTCAGGAAACATGATTCAAAATGAGAAGACTAACAAAACAAACAAAAATGTCTAGAAATGACACAAATGATTGAAATAGTACATACTAATGATCAAGGTATTAAAAGAGTTATTGTTAAATTTCATCTGTTCAAGAAAGTAAATATTGAATATACTAAGTAAAAATATTGAAGATGTGAAAAATATACAAATCTAATTTCTAGAGATGAATAACACAGGGTCTATGCTGAAAAAATTCACTAGATGGATATAAGTCAGTGTACACTCCATAAAGAAAAGATAAAAAGCTGGATGGTATAGAAATAGAAATTACCCAAATGAACCACAGAGAGAAAAATGAGTAAAAAATGTATCAGTGATCGGTGGGACAATTTTTAGTGGCTCAATATATGTATAATTGAAGTGGAAGTGGAGGAGAAGGAGGAGAGAGAAGAGTTTAGACATAAATATATGAAGAAATAGTGGGAAAGAGAGGGAAAAAAAGAAGGTAAAAAACTATAAACTCAGATCCAAGAAACTCAACTCCAAGGCCATGAAAATGATACCAAGTATATCATAATCAAATTGCTTAATACCATTAAGGAGAATATTTGTAAAAATTCAGATAAGAGACACATAAAGTACAGAGAAACAAGGATGGCAAGATATAATTTTTTTAATCAGGTGTAATATAATACAGATACAAGGGAATAACATTTTTAAAGTCTTTAAAGAGAGAGGCTGGCTCAGTGGTTAGAGTGCTTGCCTAGTAACTGTGAGGCCCTGGGTTCAATCTTCAGCACCACATAAATATCAATGAATAAAATAAAGCTAGTAATAAAAGTATTAAAAGAGAGAAACTACCATTATGGGATTCTACAACTCATGAAATTATCTTCCCAAAATAAAGATAAGATGAAAACTTGTTTATGCATAGTGAAGTTGAAACAACTAATCACTGGCATTGCCTGTGGTGAAGGAAATGTTAAAAAAGTACTTTAGACAAAAGAAAAATGTTATCAGACAGAAACAGAGTATAGAAAGGAAGAAAGAGCACTGAAGATGGTAAATTTTCTATACATCAATAAGGATATAGGAGATTTGTAAAACACTTTTTACATGGTATAACTGACATTTACGGAATACTCTACCCAACAGGGTAAAAAATACAATTCTTTTCAAGCACATAGGATATTACTAGGATTGACTATATTCTAAATGTAAAATAAGACTGCATATAATAAAAAGGTTGTACATCATACCAAGCATACTTTTGGAGTTTAATGGAATTAAATTAGGAATCAATAACAAATACCTTGAAAATTTCCACATATTTGGAAATAAAATAATACTTCTACAAATTACTCATGTTAAAAAAGAAATCAGAAAAAAATGAAGAAAATGTTTTGAACTGAATGAAAACACATCAAGATTTGTGGAATGTAACTAAAGCAATACTTGGAAATTTATAGCACTAATTATATGAATACTCCAATCTTACTATATTAAAGTCACTAATTAGTGGATAAATTTTCATCCTTGGTTTCCCCAAATAATTCTGCCTACAGAGGGAAATTTTAGCTACTGAGTAAGCACAATATTTAATTTGCAAGATGGTGCTGCAAAGCAATTGATGTATAGAAATTATATTCTATATTTGGAATTCATTAATTTTTACATTTAGACTTTTATTAGGTATTATTTTCTAATGATGTTGAATAGTCAGAATATTGGTTACTTTTTAAGCTATTTCATAGACGTTGAATATGATTTCAGAAGAACTCTCTTCTGTTAGTAAGTTCATGCTATCAGTGCTGGCATTAAACATTAATAAATGTTTGATCTGACATTAGTCAAACAAATACATATTTATGAATGTTTTTCAAATTTAAAATTTACATTTTGGAAACATTTTTTACACCCTGAATAAAATAATTATTTGTGATTTTTTTCTTAGTCATCTCAGTGAAATTATCATATAGTGAATTGGTCAAATATTTCTTATTTCATATGCTTATTTCCCAAAATTCTAATTTTGTTTGATTATCAGAGAGTATTTTGGATCAAATGCTATTACAAGGAGATTTTAAACTATTTGATTTGTGGCGTAAAATTTGGGTTTTAAAATTAGATTACATTTTCTTTTTACATAGAAATCAGCTAAGCAATTATACACAACCAATTATTTAGAATGATAAGCTTAGTATTAAATATTAGAGTTTATATTTCTTATTATTATATAAAGAAATTACTTATTTAAAAAATTTGTTGACTTGGGGCTGGGGTTGTGGGTCAATGGTAGAGTGCTCGCCTAGTATGTTTGAGGCACTAGGTTCAATCCTCAGCACCACATAAAAATGAATAAATAAATAAAATAAAGGTATTGTGTCCAACTACAGCCAAAAAAAATTAAAAGAATCAATTAACTTATTTGCCTTCATTTAATGAAATTTATTTTCACTGGATAAAATGTACTTTCACCTATCAGTTACTGATCATCAAAGATAAGTTGGTCAGTATTTTCAACGAGAATAGAGAAATAAGAGAGATTTTGTTGTCAAGTTGGTTACCCTAATGGGAGTGGTTTGATACCTGGAAAGGCAGAAGTTAGAGTACAATGCATTATGTTCTATGATTGAGTTTATTAGCATAATACTTTTAAAGAACAGCAAAGTGCCATTAGTATAAACTGGTAAAGGAATTTCTTTCCCAATTAATTGGCTTTGAGAAGGAAATTCTAAACTCATAGAGAACAGTGAATATTGAAAATTGTTGACTTTACAGGGCTATGAATTAGAAGTGGTGGTGGGGGGCATATAAAGATAATAGGGATAAGTTATGGAGTTTAGATTTCATGTTATATATGGGGATA
This sequence comes from Tamias sibiricus, assembly GCA_025594165.1. NCBI lineage: Eukaryota > Metazoa > Chordata > Mammalia > Rodentia > Sciuridae > Tamias > Tamias sibiricus. The sequence goes on from CM046664.1 coordinate 78,622,638, forward strand.
TACTATAGAGTGAATGACCTAATCCCATTTTTCAGTTTTGATCTGTCATTCCGAAGTTATTCTGTAGTATGTAGTGGAGGAGAACTTCTTAGTATTTGCTGTTGGTCTGTTTTCATTTGAATAGTTGGAAAATCTAATTCAAAATGGGTTAACATAAAGAATAAAGAAATGTATTGACTTTGGAAGTTGACAATTTCTGAACCAGACCCAGCAGACTTGAGGACTGGCCCTTACAGTCCATTCCTAGAGCCTATATAGCTTTACACTGAGCTGGTCTCTCAGTAGGTTATGGACTGTGAGTTCACATGACTAAGTGACTTTCCTTTTTTTTTTTTTTTTTTTAACTTCCCTCCCAAATGAGTCAATATGTGGATTAATTATGAAAAGTGTATACATTTCTGTGAGATGTCTTGGCTCTTTTTATTGACATTTTTTCTTTAAACTGAAGAGTCTTTGTTGACACACTATGAATTGCTTCTAGGACCATAGGTATGAAAGTACTGGCAAAAATTCTGTATTATAACTCTTACATAAAGATCATGAAAGGATAATTTTGTTGAATTATCATTTTTAAATTTATGTTACTTGTCTACACTTAAAAGAGTGGATAAAATAGTTGTGTAAAGACTTAACATTTATTCATCTATTCCACATTTATTGATCATTTATTTTATTTTTTTATTTGTGCTAATTAGTTATATATCATAATAGAATGTATTTTGACATACATATATGGAGTATAACTACTCTTTCTTCTGATTGTACATGATGTAGAATGACATTGGTCATACAATTATATATGCACATAGGATAGTAGTGCCTCTTTCATGCTACTATCTTTCCTATTCCCAGTCCATCTCCCTTCCCTTCATTCCCCCTTTTCTAACCCAAAGTACCTCTATTCTTCTCTAGCTGCCCCCATTATTGTGAAATAGCATTCACATATCAGAGAGAACATTCTGCCTTTGTCCCCTCCCCTTTGGCATTGGTTTATTTTACTTAGCATGATATTCTCCAGCTCCATCCATTCACCAGCAAATGCCATAATTTTACTCTTCTTTAAGGCTGAGTAATATTCCATTGTATGTATGTATATATATATATATGTATATATACATATATACATATATACACACATATATATATATATATATATATCACATTTTCTTTATCCATTCATCTATTAAAGGGTACCTAGGTTGGTTCCATAGTTTAGTTATTGTGAATTGAGCTGCTCTAAACATTGATGTGGCTGTGTCATTTCTTTTGCCTCCCTTGTGGAACTGAATCCTGTGTGTGAAAGTAATTTTGTTTGGTACAGTTTTCATTTTTGAGAACTGTTTTCCATTTGGAATTGTCTTAAGGTTCAGATGGACTCGCTAGATAATTTCAGATTGACTTCTAGATAATAGAATCTAAAATTTGGCAGTATTCCTTACAGAAAAAAAAAAAAAAAAACATTATACTTGACAGTTGTATCATATGATATTCGTTAAGAAACTCTCAGAAGAATGTTTTGGGTATTTTTGCAGTGCCTACACTTACAGACCTTTTTATAAAGATTATAATACTCATGGTTCTCTCTCTTTATTTTACTTCAGCTACTCAGTCATCATTCATTCATTCTCTTCCAGTGAACAAATATTTACTGATCTCCTACAACATGTGTTGTTCCTGGTGGATAAATAGACAGGAATATTTTCCCTCATGGGACTTACACTGTGCTGGGGAAAACAGATTAAAAAAATAATCACACTAAGTTGACAACTGATATGAGGGAAAAGAAGGATGCCCTACTTCAGAATGAGCCAAGCAAGAGCTCTCTCTGGGGAGATAGCATTCAGCAGGAACTGATGGTGATTAGGAGTTGTTTTTCTTGGTAAATATTTGGAGGAAAGCCTGTATAAATAATAATGTGAGGGAAATCTGGGTGTTTTGGAAAATCAAAGATCTCTGGTGGTTAGGAGTGAAGGCTAAGTTTGAGCAAGATAAGGTTTTGCTCTTTGGTTATTTCCATGTTGTAGAAAGTATGAAATAAAGTTCATTGAGCACTCCTGCATTAATTATAGTAGTAGGAAACATATAATAGTATAAAATATTGGAATAATTTATCTTATATATTTGAAAAATGGAAAACATCAGTGTTACATTTTGTCGGTTATTAAGTATTTGCAAAGATAAACCCAGTAAACTGATTGCTGATAGAATATTTGAACAATTCTTGGTTTCAGTATTGTAGATATTTTTCCTTTTGTGTGTGTGTGTGTGTATAAATGTGTATACATACACATTTACTTGTTTAGCTGTGTTCATATATTGAGTGTACTGTTGATTAAAGTCTTTTCGGAATATCTCTATTGAATTGGTATTTCTTGACAGCATTCTCTTAAAACAAAAAGCCAGGTAGGCTTCAATTTACACTCTTCCTTTATTGAAATACCATTTTGCAAAAATGAAAACCCTGTCTTTTTCAAGGTTACTATTTTATTTTACTAAAGTGAAATGAAAGATAGACTACCTGTTGGCTTAGTGGAACAGTATGATTCTTGAACTAACATTATGTCTTAAATATTTTACTCTAAATGAGCAGCTGGGAGCCAAGTGTCTTTCATTTGCAGCTCACATGATTCCTTTGTATTACATTGTCTCAAACTAAAACTACTTTATTGTTACAGATTCTAGTTGCATTTATTTGTTAAACTAATTTCTTGAAATTCTATTTTGTGTTCCTATTGTCTTGAAAATGGTTTTGTTCCTCAGAGCAACTTGAACTTTCCTTCTGCTTGAGTATTTTATGCTTTCACCGGTTTTCCTCTACTTTTAAGTAACATTGCTCTTGCTTAATTTTTTTTTAAATATTTATTTATTTACTTTAGTTGTACACAATGCAATGTATTTATGTTTACGTGGTGCTGAGGATCGAACCTGGGCCGCGCGCGCGTGCGAGGCGAGCGCTCTGCCGCTGAGCCACAGCCCCAGCCCCTCTTGCTTAATTTGGGAGCTTCAGAGTTGGCTTTACCTCATGTGGCCCAAGGCCTAAAGACAGTGTGTGGACCTCAGGGAAATCACTTGGACCTTGTGTGCTTCTCAGTCCATGTGTGGTTTGACTTCATCTGAAGGCTTGCCTGCTTTCAGTCTCTGCCCCTCCCTACTTCCTTCTCTTTCTTCCTAGCCCAGTAAACATTTTTCTAACTTACATAGAAATTTTGCTTACCAACAGTATAACTAAAACTATATTAATACTGAATCTACTTATATGACCACTGACAGTCTCCCTAAGTGTCTTTTTTTTTTTTTTTTTTTGGTACCGGGGATTGAACTCAGGGGCACTCGCCCACTGGGCCACATCCCCAGCCCTTTTTCTTGTATTTTATTAGAGACAGGGTCTCACTGAGTTGCTAAGTGCCTCGCCATTGCTGAGGCTGGCTTTGAACTCGCGATCCTCCTGCCTCAGCCTCCCAAGTGCTGGGATTACAGGCGTGCGCCACCGCGCCCGGCTTCCCTAAGTGTCTTTGACTTCACGTGGATGTCCTTTTCAGATTCATTTGGAACTATCTCCCATTTTATTGTCTACATTTTGGCTTCATTGGTTGTTTTTATTTATTGATTATTTCTTGACCTCCTTCCCTTTTCTCACCCTGTCCATAAGTGTGTATGTTAGCTATTTTGCCTCTGTTATCTGACAAGATGACCTTAGAGGAGGAAAGGTTTATTTTGATTCACAGTCCCAGAAGTTCAGTTCATGGTTACTCAAAACTCCATAGCTCTGAGTCTTAGGTAAGTTAGAACATCAGACAGAAGAGCATGGCAGAGGAAAGCAGCTCCAGGATATGATAATCAGGAAGGGCGGGAGAATGAGCGAGCTTGTGCACTCCACTTACCAGGGACAAAATATAAGATCCCAGTGACCTACTTCCTCCAGCTACACCCTATAGTTAGTTACTACCCAGTTAGTCCATCCAAGTGGATTAAGCCACTGATTAGGTTGTGGCTCTTATAATCTAGTTATTTAACCTCTGAACATTCTTTCATTGTCTTACCCATGAGCTTTTGGAAGACACCAGGTATTTGTGGTTGTCAACTTTGTGTTGCAGTGACAAAATATGTGAGACAATCAACTTAAAAAGAGGAAAGGCTTATTTCTTGCCTGTAGTTTTAGAGGTTTCAGTTCATGGTGGCTTGGCTTGTTGCTTTTGGGTGTGTATGGAACAGTACATCATAGTGAGAACATAGGGCAAAGGAAGCAGCTCCCCTCATGGTGGCCCGGAGGCAAGAAAGAAGAAAAAAAAGTTTAGAGGTCACACTATCCCCTTCAAGGGCACACCCCCAAAGACCTAACTTCCTTCTAGGCCACACCTAAAAGGTTCCACCTGTTCCCAGTAGCATCACAGGCTAGAGACCAAGCCTTTAACACATGGGCCTTTGGGTAGCATTCAAGATCCAAACTATAATGCTCTCCTACACATACCATAAGGCTTCTAGACATTTTGTTGCCCTTTTCAGATCTCACTCCCTCTTCGTAAACTTAGACCCATTCTTTAGCTCTCAACCCCAACAGTTTCATTTTCAAATAATTTTTTCTTTATCCCCTTTCCTCAGTAACCAAAAGCCCAAGGCAGGTTTATTAACACTTCCTTCCTAGAGATCATATGTTAGTTTGTAATTGCACACTTGCTAATGTTAGTGTTTGATTATTCTTTTTCATTCTCTCATGCCTACTCATTAAATTTATAGCTCTATGAGCGCAGGTATTATAACATTACTAAATCTTCAGAACTTGGCATAGGACCTGGAACTTTCCTGGTGATCAATAAATATTTGTTAAAAAAAAATCTGATTAAGTGAACTGCAGGAGCCCTGTTTGGGGATTGACTTTAATTGCAGTTGACTATGAGCCGTGGAGATTTGGCCATTGTCGCCACCCGTAGTCTCACGGGATTTGTTGCGGGATCTCGAGTGACTTGGCCGAGATTGCTGATCGGGTCAGCGCCATTTTAGGATGTGTTTTTGGCGTGTGTTAGTCGTTATTAGAACCAGAGAGAAAAGTTATCAGAATAAAAAGCTGTTTGTCTCCAGTTTGCTTCTGAAGTTTTTCCCGCGGCTCCGTTGCACCAAGCGCTTCAGGCAGCAACAGTGAACATACTATCATTTTAGCATAAAGATTCCTGTGAAACAGCACCAGCATTGTCATATGTTTATTTTCTTTCAAGATATAAAATAAAATGATGTTTAATTATGTAATTTTTTGACTTATACAAATCTTTATGAATTTATTAATGCTATCATCAAAACTGTCTTAAAAATAAGGTTAAAATAAGTATTTAATATTGTTGCTCTGCCTTCTGAGTTTCTTCTCTTTTAAATCTCTTTAGCCCTCAAATTCCTGTGTAGTCTATAGACCTGCCAATGTTTGAGTTCATACAAGACCTCAACAGGTCCTTGTTAACTGAAGAAATGAATTATTTACAAGACAAGAAACTGTCCTTCAGATTAATTAAGCTGGTTGTAGAAATAATCCAGTGATGAAGAATGCTGAGCACTAGCTGCTCCATTTTCATGATTAAAACAAATGCCCTAGGTACACATTTCTTTTGCTATGCCATCATAACAAATAAAGACCCTGTCACCTCAGCAACTCATTATTGTTTGTTTTCTATTTGGTTAAGTCCAAAGAGATCTTCTGTGGGTGTAGTTGGGAATTTATTAAAGCTTGAAATCCCTGTTGTTCCATAAAGCTGAAAATAAACTGTATGCTAGCCCATGCCATACTGTCCAGGGTCTTTTTTGGAATTACATCTAAGAGCTGAGAAAATGTAGCACAGAGAGTTTTACCAAAGCTTACATAATCTTCAGTTCTTTATGTTTGGTATTTTTCTGAGCATTTCTCTAAAGTAACATTTCCCAGGTATTTAGACAGAGTTTAGAATCATTTTCCATAGAGAACGAAAGGATGCTTCTAATTGAACTTTACCAAACATTTGTCTTTAAAATGGAAAAGTCTGTGTATACTAATGGAATATTTCAGTGTATTCAATAATTCCTTTTCTTTTTTAGTCTGACACACTGTAAATTCTTCACTAATTCCAATTTGTTGGCATCATTCCCAATAAGTTGATCACTTATACCACACACTAACCTAGAAAGGTGGAAATACATGGTGGAATATGGGGATAGGTGAGGTAGTTTGGCCACATGTGAAATAGCTCTAGTACATTTCTTTTGGAAACCATGGAGGATTTTGACTGTAAGAAGAGGGAGTTTTCTTAAACAGCATACTGTGATTTTCATACACTGAAATAATAAGTGTCCTAGGTTTCTGTCTCATAGTTGAATAGTTGTTATTGTTTTTAATAATCTCAGTATTTCATTTCAAAACAAAATTAAGGATTTTTAAATCACATTTAAAAAAAGTTTTATAAATGTGATTATTAAGAATTATTAGTGTTCCCATTAGAATGCATATGTAATCAGTGTAAATAGAAGTTACTTTGTAACAAAGATAACTGAGTAGAAGAACTGAAGGGTTTAAGATTATTAGCAAAGTGGTCCATTGTTAGTATGGTTACTATGACATTAACAGCAGGTTGTTAAAAAAATGAGTATTGCTAGAATTTCTTGATTTCTTTCTCAAAAGGAAATACCTTTCAAGAAAGGGTATAAATTATATTATCCTTTATTTTTACCTATATTCATTATTTTTTACAAGATATTGAAATATCTTTCACCTGAGAGGGTTGATAAATCTCTTAAAATTGATATTTGCAAGCCAGGCGCGGTGGCGCACGCCTGTAATCCCAGCACTTTGGGAGGCTGAGGCAGGAGGATCGCGAGTTCAAAGCCAGCCTCAGCAATGGTGAGGCACTTAGCAACTCAGTGAGACCCTGTCTCTAAATAAAATAAAATAAAAAAAAAAGGGCTGGGGATGTGACCCAGTGGTCGAGTGCCCCTGAGTTCAATCCCCGGTACCAAAAAAAAAAAAAAAAATTGATATTTTCAAGAACAAAGGCTGTATTTAATCATAGTTCCTTCTTCTGTAAGAATCTATAGAATACTTATGCATTTTGGACAGAGTTTCAGAGGCACAAATGCTATTGTTGCCTAACTGAAGAAATCTCATGTAGAACTCACAGAATTTCTCCAGTATGTGGTCATTTTTTGTGAAATATATTTTTATAAACTTGTTCCCTAGCCCTCCTATGCTTCTAACACATACTTGAGAGATCTGATATAAGGGATTATGTTGGCCTTGGTCATCTGGTCCCAAGGACCATCAGGTAGCTACCATAGTTCTTGTGCTTGGATTCCAGTATTTCCTGGTTTGGGGGAGATAATTCCAAATTTAAGAACTTTTGGTGGTTATTTTTTTTTTAATAATGAAATTTTTTTCTTGTAAGGACCATTTTGGTTTTTTAACCTGGTCTCTTGATTCAAATGGATAGAAGTAGTATTGGTTTTATCAAGTTAAGTATTTCCATCGTAGACAACTTTCATTCCACCACATATCCTGAGTGCTCCTGTCCCGAAACTGATAGCTTTTTAGGTCTGTTTCTTTTATTTATATGCTGGCATTGTGGAGGATATTACTTTCCCTTGGATTTCGAAGAAGAGAATTATTTCGTGTTACAGAAAGTTTTTTATTTTCCCCCAACATGAAGATAAAAATATTTCAGCAGCAAATAATCTCTTAATGAGGGAATTCCTGGTTAGCCTTTCTGAAGTAAATTCTGACATTATTTCTGATAGGTTTCAGAGGCCTGGGGCTAGGTTTCAATGGAAGCAGTTCAGAAATCTCCACATACTATTAAAAACTAAGGCATGTCATGTTAACCTCTCTAACAAATACAACTAATGAGATAAAAGATTGATAGCAGAAAAATTTCAAATATCACTCAAAGATATCAGTTTACTTGAAATATTATAAATACACCTCTGTATTAAATTTAAAATAGGGTATGAGGTAATGTATTTTAAAATTTGATAGATGGTAGAATTCTGTTTATAAAAATATTAAGAATATTGATTAGTGTTTAAACAAAAAGATAATTACATTTGATAAACATAGCTTTGATAGCTGTAGTGAGCATTTGATGTTTATTTTTTATTTCATGCTTGCAGTACTAGAGGTGATTTGTTGCTGGCTTTTACAGAATATGACAGCAGCTTTATTAAATGTTTCTACTCAGGTTTTGTCTTTATAGGCACTGACTTTTTGTAGATATATTCCTCGCTATCCCTTTTTAACATTGTCCTTCGGGAGTGGCAAAGGCAGTTTTAGGTAGATATGGTTTCATACAGAACTTGTTCCTGTGATGAGGGTTTCCTCTTGGGTTCTATAAAAGTAACTGGCCCTTACAATCCAAGCTTAAAAGAAAATAGGGGGATACTTTGTAATATATCCTACTGCCTTCTTTGCTTTTTGATTTTTTGGAACAAGTGTTAGCTGGAGACAGAAATTTGTGGTCTCTAAGAGCAGTGATTTGGTGAGAAACTGAAATATAGAGAAAGGGAAGAGGATAAAAACGCAGTGGTAATGAACTAGTGTGTATTGGTATAAATGGAGTGCTGGGTGGTTGTTTACAGGTGGTGGTGTGGAATGGTGCTGCATTCTGTGTTACCAATGCCACAGAATGATGACTGGTACCACTGAATGCAGTGTACCTAGATTCCCTGCACCCCATCTTTCTACCTTAGCATTTTCTTGGTATTCATTCTTCTATCTGTTACACTCTTTCTGTATATGATATCTCATTTCATCAGGGATGCTAATCCCCGAGACACCTCTCTGTTTTACTGGCATTCCCTGTCTTCTCTATTGATTATCATCTTGCCCCATAAACTTGCACATGTTTCCTCTGTAGTTCTCTTCATTCTATCACATTATGTTGTTGCTATGTTGTTTCCATATTTTTTTAGTTAGTTTTCCAGAAGAGTGTTAACAATTGTTGACTCAAAAATATCCCGTTTGAGAATGCTTTTTCTTAAAAAAGCCCAAAAGTTTATAATCTAAATTTTGGTTGTTGGCACAGTTAAAATTTCTTACTTTACAATTAGCTAGAATTATGTTACTGTAGAATGAAATTATACATTTGATTCTTTAAAATCTATTGGTCTATCTTGTATGTTTTTTGATACTGGGGATAAAACCCAGGGCAGGGGTACTTTATCACTGAGGTACATCTCCAGCCCTTTTTATTATTTATCTTGAGTCAGGGTCTCATTAAGGTGTTAAGGGTCTCGCTAAGATGTTGAGGCTGGCTTCAAACACATTATCCTCCTGCTTCAGCCTCCTAACTCACTGGGATTATAAGTGTATATCACCACACCTAGCTATCTTATACTTTGAATAAATCCTGTACCCAAGCATGACATCATAATGTCATATATTGGCCATTTGGAAGATACTGATTCTCTGAGTTACATAGATTTCCCACATATTGTTACATGTCCTAGTACACTATGAACAAATCCCATTTGTTAATGTCACCAGTGATCACATAAGAAAAGTCATTGTATTAGGAAGCTGTTACAAAGTCATTTATAAGTTTTTCTTTTAATTGTCACAGTAACAGTAGTTCCCTGTACTGCTGATTTTTTTCTACAAAGATTTAATTTTACCATTGGCAATGATACTGTTAGTTGTTTTCCTTGAAGAGTCAGATTGACTTTATTTGTGCAAAAATGGCTGCCCAAAACCCAAGTTTGAATAATCAGTTGTTCCTTCAAGTATAAATGGTGTTTCATGAATAAGTGGCTAGTTCGGCTTACAACTTAAACAACCACATGGATTTTGTTGCTTATAATAACCAAGTATTTCATGTATATTTGTCATTTCACCATATAAAATAATAAACTATACTGAACTTGAGTTGTCACATAGAAGGACTAAGAATTTTTTTTCTTATTACTTCAGTCAGGGTATTCTGAAATGAAATGGACTTTTTAAATTTGTTTGTTGCTTTAATAAAATAAATGCAGTGGAAGACTACAAGAATTTTTTTGGTGCCATGGCCTTGATTTGTGCTAAGGTACTAATGGTTCTTCATCAATGCTTTTACAACCTCTGCAAATATTAACAGAGCAAAGCAGTCACAGGACATCTTATCATTACTATGTATTGTGCCTAGAAAAGCTTGTTTTCCTTGCTATGAGATAAAAAGAACTTCAAACAATGGATGAGTACATAAGGGGAAAGAAGGGAAACTGGCCATTTCCCTTGTTTCCAAACTTTCTGTAGGAAACAAAGTAGAGGGAGTTTGGTTGTCAAGTAAAAGAATGTATTCATAAAATATTAAAATAAATTAATCTGGACAGTGGGCTAAAACCTATCCTATATGTTTCCCCAGCCTGCCATTGCTGAATAAGGAGTTACATGAGTAATAAAATATCCAAACCTTCTCTGTCAAGTTCTCTAGGCTCTTTCTTTGGGTTTTTAAATAGTACATTGGAGGTGTTACAAACCTGGGAACACTGTTAAAATTATTTTGACTTCATGGATTCCTGAAGCATTCTTTGGCATCCCATAAATATCCATTGAGTGAACATTTAGAACCTTCTTTGAGGAAAGAAATCATCTGATAATTCCCTATTTTGCCACCACTTTCAGCTAGTTTCCATCTTAATTTTTGTATACAAATTGTAATCACCATTTAATTTAGTTCTTAAGCAATTTTGGAATGTAGCAATCCAATACCTTTCTTCAACTTCCTTTCCTGTTTCTAATTTTAACAAAGTTCCTTCCTAAAATGTCATTAGCAGTTGTCTAATTTTTTCATGTTGTAATGACAGTTTCACTCATTCATGGACAAACAATAGTTTTCAAAGGACACCAAAGTAATTTTCCCTAAGGAATTTGTTTCAGATAATTTTAGGCGTTTCATTTTACTAGTATAGCCTTCTGTTCTGAAAGCATCACAGTAATAGAAATCCCCACTTTATGGTTTTGGAATGCCTTATAGTTCTCAGATACTTCCATATATGTCTTTTCTTTCATACCTCACACCTATCCTGTGAGGCTAGCAGGACAGTGTCATTGTCTCAACATGAGTGAACCAGGTTCAAAGAGGGGAAATGGGTTACTTAGGGCCACACAGGAGTGAGTGGCAGAACAGACCCAAGATGCTGTGTTTTCTCTCTGATTCCTCCACTGTATATCTCTTTCATCCCTTGTATTAGTTTACTATGTATTTCATATTTTTCTTCCAGGTCCATTCAGCAGGGTTCATCATTTCATAACATAAGATGGAAAAATAGTAATGGAAGAATTGGCAGCTATCCGTAAGAGCTGTGGTCTCAGTAAAGGCCCAGTACCTCAGAATTGTGTTGTAACTATGAAGGTTAATACCTCTAATAAATATCAGCTAACCCCAGGTATGAAATTTTAGTTGTAAGCAGAACTGTAGGAAACAATTTAAAGAAACTCTACAGCCAATATAAGGCAAAAAAAAAAAAAAAAAAAAAAATACAAAGGATGGAGATTTGCTGGGTAATTAAGCTTGGGAGAAAGTAAAGTTGACTGACTAATCTATAATCATATGCTGGGATTAATAATACAAAAGGCTGAAGTACATGGTGTGAATTAATGAAAAAGGTTTTGAAGAGTTTATAATAGCACAAAGAGTGTTTGCATATTGTAAAAATTAATTAAACATTCATTTATTCTGTTTCTTTCTGGTACGTTTTTTTTTTTTTTGACCAAGAGGGTTGAACTGAACTTTCAAGAGTTTATTTTAATTAGACTTTTGAAATTCTTTTTTCCTTAATATTTTTAAAAATATTTAAAAAACTCTGTGAATAATAATGAATAATGATATATCCACATGTTAACATTTTGCTGTATTTTATTTTCTTAAAAAAATAGAATGTTATAAAGATAAGTTCCCTGTATACCTTTTCATAAGGCTATCTTTAACACTATATATAAAGCATTAATTATTATTCTAAATTTCCTGCTCATTTTTGCATAATGTGTTTTTATATTTTGAAACACATATTTTAATTGATGTATATAATACCTTTATATTTTAATACTTTATAAAATTTGGCATCATTCTTTTCATTTTGTAAAGTTTTTTCCTTCAACATTGCTTTTGAATTTATCCATATTAACATATGGATATTGTATAATTATATAATATATTAATATTATATATTGATATTGTATAATATTGTGATGATATTATATATATAATATATAATACCTTTTATAGTGTATGTTTATGTAGCATATATTTATATAATATTGTAGATTATATATAGTATGCATTACTGAGTATAATACATCATGTACTCATTCTACTATTGGTAGCTATGTAGGTTGCTTCTAATTCTTGCTATACCGTAATGATGTCACCACAAACCTTGTTATATGTACTTGTGCACAAGAACAACAGTTTCTTTAGGGTATATACCTACTACTGTAATTACCAGGCCTGTTTTATGTACTTCTTCAACTTCATTAAAATATTGCCAAATTATTTTCAAAAGTACTTTTGCTATTTTACATGTTATAAGTATGTTTCAATTTCAATTTATAGAAATTGGTATTGATAGATTGGTTTAATCCATGTTTCTAATATCTGGAAGTGTGACTGCATATCCCCCTGATTATGACTGAAACTAGACATTTTTTGTATACCCATTTACTATTTTTCTTCTATGAAATATTTGTTTTCTACTTTTTACTGTTGATATGTAGATACCGTTTTATAATCTGGATAATAATGTTAGTTATAAATTTTGAAAATATCCTAGTCATTAGCTTAATTTTTTTCGTGTATTTTCTTATTAAAATGTTTCTTTCTTGGCTGAGGTTGTGGCTCAATGGCAGAGTGCTTGCCTCGCATGTGCAGGACACTGGGTTCAATCCTCAGTGCTACATAAGAATGAATAAATAAAGTAAAGGTATTGTGTCTATCTACAACTAAACATATTTTTTTAAATGCTTATTTCTACATAGCTGTCCTTTATTTGTTTGACATAGATTTATTTTTTTTCTTAGTTTTGTTTTTTTTTTCTTTTAAGTTTTGTTTTCTTTTAAGTTACAAAGCTGTATTTTTCTATATTTTGCTTTTCATATTTAGGTCCAATCAATCTGGAATTAGAGGTCAATCAGTATGGGAAGATTCAGAAAAAATATATTCATATAATACTAATTACAAAGTAAATATATATTATATAAGGATGTGTTTTCTCTCCTGTCTTCCTGCACATATCTGTAAAGGCACCTCTGTTTTATACCATGTCCATGTTGGCATGAATCTCTTTCTCTTCTGTGTCCTATTAATCCAGTTGTCATTCTTCACCCCAATGTTAGTTTCAACATCTCATAGAAGAAATTTTCCTAAATTGTACACTCTACTAATTTTTCAAAATCATCTTTATTATTATTGGATCTTTGCCCTTTTGTAAAAACGAATTTCAGGATTATCTATTTCTATGAAAATCCTTTTTTGAAATTACTTTAAATTGATACACTAATTGCTAAATTTTTTCTATCTTTATAATATATATTCTTCCCCTATGTAAATGTGGCATAACTTTTCATTACATATAGCTAATATTTTATTATTTTCCTTATAACATGATTATATACATTTTTCCCCAGTACCACATTTTTTTTATTATTGTTACTGTTTCTATTATATATAGCCTCTTTTAAGAAAATATTTTTAACTGCTTATTACTTATATCTAGTAAATCTGTTGTTTTTCTTTACTAATCTTTCAACCAGATAATTTTCAAAGTCTTTTTTTTTCTATAGGTTCTAATAGAATTTTCTATTTGTGCATTTATATCTACAGATATCAATAATGATTTAAAATCCATATGTTTCTAATTTTAATAGTCTTGTATTAACTATGATCTTCAGTACAATATGAATATAAAGAGTGGAATAAATATTTTTTCATTTAATGTAAATATAATTTCAGTTTTAGTTTTATTTGTGCTATTTATGTAGGCTTCTTTATTTGCATTTGTATTTGTTAATTATGTGACAACTTGACTGGGCAAAGGGATGATCAGATTTTTTTTTTTAATAATTGATGAGAATCTTTCTGGAAGAGATTGGCATTTGAAATGGTGAACTGAGTAAGCTAATCATTCAATCTGCTGTGGGCCTAAATAGAACAAAAAGGTGGAGGGAGATTAAATTCACTCTGCTTTATTGTTGAGCTGGAATATCAGTCTACTCATGGTTCTCCTGGTTCTCAAGTCTTCAGACTCAGACTGGAATCTATACCAATTGGCTTTCTGGGTCTCAAGCCTTTTGAACTACACTGCTGACTTTCCTAGGTCTTCAGCTTGCTGATGGTGGGTCATGGAATTCATTCTCCATAATCACATGAGACAGTACTTTAAATAAATGCCTATGTGTGTCTGAATTGTCTCCATCTTTCTATATGTATCTACCTCTCTACTTATCTCTCAGTCTGTTGCCTATTAGTTTTCTTTCTCTAGAGAAATATCGTTAATTCAGAAGGTGTTTTAATCTAGAATGAATATATCACAAAATGCTTTTAAGAATTTTCTAATTTTGAACCATTTTTGTAATTAAAATCTAGTTTCCATGTTTTCAAATCTTTTAAAATTTCCATGAAATATTCATAAACATCAGCAAATTTGTATTATAGCACTAACTTCTGGTTTTCTGTCTAGCAGGTAATCAAACAATATTTTACTCTTTATCTTTTATGTCTTAAAATATATATAAAGTATCATACTTTATAACATGTATAAAGTATGTAATATATAGAAGCACAAATCTAACCTGAAAATGTATTTCTTTTGTGAGTCTATGCTATTTTAATATGATGGAGATGTGATGTAATAAAACTGATTGGAAAAATATAATAGTAAGTGCCATAATTCTTTAGTCCAATTTGAAGAAATCCTGCAAGCATAATAAAATCATAGTGTAAAAATATACCCCAAGAATATTTTGTGAATTTATTTTCCATTAGCCATTTATTGGCTTCTGAAAGAAGTTGAAATGATCTTCCCTTGCTTGTATCTTTTTAGAACCATTGTAAGATCATTTGCTTGTTTAAGATCTATACCTCATTTAATTCCATTAATGATTTGAGATAAATTTCAAATTAAACTCTAAGAACAAGAACACTTAAAAATATGGTAAGATTTTCCTATAAACCTGAAAAATATAATGGTTTTGTTTATTGTTGTTGAATCTCATTCAACTGAATATTGCTTTCAGATTGTAAAATATTGACAAAAAGAAAACCATATTAAATAGGATTTGATTCATTGTTTTATAAAATAAAGCATACAGTGAAAGCTTAAGAATAACATAGAAATAGTGATTCCCTTAATTTGAGTAATATATAACAATGCCTGATATTAGTAGAGCTAATTTTTTAAATTTTATTTTTATAATTTTTAATATATACCACTCATAGTGGATGTATTTAGCATCTTTTTACATACAACTGTTTGTATACAAAGTATATTCATACAATTCAGGTCTTCAATCATGCAGTAGAGCTAATTTTTATGTTGAATTATTCCTATTAGAATTTCTATGGTGTCATTAAAAACAAAGCAATGCAGAAATATCTAGAATGTTTACTTAAAGCTTATGTGGTAGTTCATACCAGTGTAGAAATGCCTAAATGATTCTTTATAAATTTAGGATCTTGGGCTTTATTTCCAGAGATGTTCATGAGGTCTTGAGTGGGCCTGGAAATTATACATTGCAGGTGTCTGGGAAGCACACTTTCAGAAAGAGTGCCTCAAACACACATAAAAAGTTATAGCTTTATTGGGATTAGGTCAGTATTTCAGACTTTATAAAAAGGCTTTAGTTTTTTTCCAGTAGTCTGAAAGTAGAATAAATTAGAAGTTTACTTATTTCAAAGTAGAGTAAATTAGAAATTTCCATATAAATCTCATTTTTGATAGTTAAGAAGACCTGACTAGCTAAACCAAATCACATATTTTAGTAGCTCATTTACTAAGATGACAGTGTAGTCTTTTCCTTTCTACGCTAATATTCCTTTTTTAAATATATATTCATGACCTCTGTCACGCCTTCACTAGTTTTAGCGGCTCAACATAAATGACTTTAACTTGTATAGAAATATTTGTTATTTCAGTTTTAAAACACAACCTTGGGATTTTAAGAAATATTCATTATTTTCTATTAGAAAGGATTAGCTCTGCATTTACAAGATTCATTATTCTTTTGCAATAACTGACTTTAGCCAGGGGACCAGCCTAATCATTTATAGGAAAGTAATTTTCATTGTTGTCATTGCTAACCATCTCAGTGGCTTTGACACATATAATACTGGCCTTCAACTGGTCATCCTGAAGTAATAAATCAGAAACAACAACTATTTTAGTCATGGATTGAATTCAACCCTTTATGGTTATAAACTAGTTAATTAAAGATATCCCATTCTTTGTTGGGTAAATGATTTCAGTTCTATCTTGAGTGTATAGCCTTGGACATTTCTGATTTCTTTTAAGATCATATGGAGAATATTTTATTTATGTTGCATAGGGTTTATTGGTGCAGTTCTCATTAACACTGTAATGAAATCAACTGAGAAAACTTCTGAAAATGTTGAAAATTTACACTTTTGTTTCATTAAATACAGCAAATATATCATATTATACCTTGGATACATGCATTCCTTATTTGCTGCTCTTTTAGGAGGAAGATTTATTTTCATAATAAATATAATATTTATAAGAATTGGAAATCTTGTGAGGATGTGCACAAAAATCGATAAGACTTGTAAAACCTTGGTTTATCAGGCCTGGTTGATAACTTTTGCTAGAAAACATCAGGAGCAGAGACTTAGTTCTCAGCTTGGAACATTTGTTTGTATTATGAGATTTATTTACTAAGACCATATATGCTTGGTTAAACTGGCTATCCACAGGGAAAAGATAAATAAAAATAGAAAAAAAGTTTTATTATAGTACTTACAATTTACATTTTCTGCACCATAGAGTCCTTTGAGTTTTACTGCTTATTAAGTCACAAAAAGGTGATAACAGTTTTCTCATAGCTCATTATTTTGAAAGTGAAGAACCTAAAAAGTGCTGTCACTACTAACATTCTAAGCCTTACCCCAGATAGATATTGAAGATCTTCAATTCTAAATTTTCCAAAAATATTAAATTTAATTTTATATTAAAATAAAAATTTCTGGAATATATAGGGAGGGTTGAGATTTGCTTTATCTCTAATAGCTTTTCTTCCTTGTATTAAAATTACATTCATACTGATTATTCTTCAGCTTTTCAATTTTGTGGTAGTTGGTTTCCCAAAGTTGCTAAAATGTGTAATACTAGTTTTGTTGTTTGTAAAGGAGGTAGGGTAATCTGGTGACAACTCTCATTCTGACCCAATGGACATTGCTAGTTGTGCTTAGCACTATTATCCCTGTGTTCCTTCCTGCACAGTATACCTTACTTTTTCTGCAGTTGCTCTGTTTTCTTCAAGCCAAATGCTTCAGGAGAAGCTGGGACAATTTAACTCTAGGTGTGGGCTTGGAATTTGGGGAGAAAATTATAAGGTAAACACCATCTTTACCAACCCTAATTGTTTCATGTGACAAGTGTCTACCCACTTAAGTAGACCAGTGTTGTCAGTAGTAGGAGGAGGAGGAGAAGGAGGAGGAGGAAGAGGTAGTAATAGTTGGTGGTAGTAGTGGTAGTAGTAGTAGTAGTATTGCTCCTACCTTGTTGATAGCTCTTCTTTTATTCTCACTGGGAGTGCTCTCAGAACTGATCCTCTTGTTGGGTTCCTGGCTGCCATTCTAACACCCAATGGAGAACTAGCTTTAGAGTAAATACTGGAGATTGCAGAGCAAAACATTCCTAACTGCAAATGCTCTAAGTGCATTTAAAAAATAAAGTTGTTTTCTGTTGGAAGCAGGCAATGGGGAGGACAAGAAGTTGAAGAAAAGTGTGAGTAGATGGGAGAATATCCTAGATAAGAATGCATATCTGTATATCTTTCCAGAAATTTATAAAGTAAAAATTGAAATGTGCCAGTTGGGGATTTAATTCAAGTATCTGTATGAGCCAAATCATCTGCAAATATTTGCTAAAATTTCTTCTGTTCCCCTCCCCATCAAAGATGCCTGCTTTTCCTGCTGAAAGACTTCAAAATGATTTTGAGGTTCACTGGATGTAAAGTCAAAACCAAGCCTTCTGAAGTTGAAGGGTTTGTTGCCTAAATAATCTTGCTTTCATTATGTAGTCTTGTCATTTTTGCATTTTTAGTGCTTCATGATAGAATTGGTCTTCTCATCTTTTGCTCAGAAGATGTTATAATCTGAGAAACCATTTTCTCCCCAATTCCAATTTATTAGAAATTATGTTCCAAATATTGAAATTCAAAGCAAGTTTAAAATCTGGAATACATTTTGATCTCCTTCTTTCCCTGGAAAAAAAATAAATATAATTACTTCTTCATATATTTTTCTTCTATTGCACATGTTGATAGGCAACATTATAAAACAATGCTCTTGAAGAGAGAACATCTCAAATAATATCTGCTTAGGACCTCATGGGAGGAAGGTGAGATGACAAAATTGCTGATGTGTGACTCCAAACTGCAGTGACAGAGAAGATAATTACATCGTGGTACCTGGATTGATATAAAGGTGAATTGGAATTTTCCAAGACAGAATCGAGAGGCATTTGCAAAAGATATCATTGGAGAGAAATGTTATTTTAGCTGCATAATTTGGCCGTACATGACTTAACAAGTATGAATTTCAAGAGGACAATAAAAAAGAAATTATAGTAATCATGATAGGAAATGATTAAAGGATGGGAGAAAATTTCATCCTAGAGGGAAAGTGAAGATTAAGTAGAAATTCTAACAGTCTGGATGACAAGTTGATGAGCACATTTCCAGATGAGAAATGTAGAAGGAACAAAAGAATGACTTCAACAATGTTGTTCAAGAGCCAATATTATTAGAAAGAATGAAAGTAGAATTTTAGTAGAGAAGTTTTCTGATGAACAAGAATGTTTTGTCAATGTTTCTTTGTGAAACTTTCATGAATATTGACATACTTTTTTCTACATGTATCTATTAGTGATCTGAGGCTTTTGTATCTAACCTTTCTTTTATTGTTGAAGGAAATAAGATGAAAATTCAGGGGAAATGTATGTTATTTTTGAAGTTAGACTAAGTGAGTGTCTTCTATATTATGCTTGTTGTGTGGAGTAAATTTTATCTCATGTGGTAAAAATGGCTATAGACAAATAGACCAGATTATTTTATAATTTCTGTTTGGGGAAAATAACTCTTATTTGCTAGTCATATTTACTGTGCTAAAATTGAAAAAAAATATTAGATTTGTGTCTGAAGATTCAGATTCAAGTCTAATTGTGTTTGATTTTGAGCAAGATATATAACTTCTTTAGGCAAAAAGGTGTGGTCATAAGCATACCTGGGAGGATAGGCAGAGGAGTAGAATGGAGGAGATTCCACTTCTGTCTTGTGTTTGTTCTGGTGCACTCAGAGGAGTTTCTGTTCAAGGACTCAACTACAGACATTTTTAGTAACTGGTAAAACATGGTCAGGTCTATAATGAAGTGGTTTCCAAACCCCCATACCAAAGAGTACAGTTGATACTTGACCCAAGGTGATTATTGACTTTTGGAATTGCAAGCTTAGTTTTGCCAGAAATTCCTTTTTTCCTTTTTCTTTTCTTTTTTTTTTTTTTTTTCCAGAGTACTGGGGCCTCATACATGTTTGGCTACCACTAAGCTACACTATAGCCTTTTGGTTTTGTTTTTAAGGAGAATAATTAAATTTGGATTAGCTTCAGTGACTTTTCCCATTTATATATATAAGCAATTAATAAAAAAAAAAAAAAAAAACAGCAACAATGAATCAAACTTTGCTATACTGGCTGTGTCAAACAACATAGGTCTCTGAACCGGATCTGGCCTCTATAGTTTAGATGTTCTACTATAATCTTTTTCTTAGATAATCCTGATAATCTACCTAACATTGTACTAGGCTTTGTTGAAATGCTAAACAGTATGCTGGGAAATTCTTAATACCCTATCTTTTAAAAACTTTACATGTAATTTGAAAAAAAAATATAATTCATTAGGTAAAGTTTTTATCAGTATGCATGTTATTGAAGCACAGGTACATGTATATTATTAATCTATACAGGATTGTGGATATTTAAAAGTGAAAGATGATGAAGTTTTATACATTTTTTCAAAACAAAATTATTACCTGGATATTTAATTGAGTTATTGTATGCTTTTTTTTTGGGGGGGAAGATAAATATTTATTAAGCACCAGAATTAATGTAACTCAAACTGATAGTAAATTAGGATTTTATCCATACAGATGTATGTATGTATGTATTTATTAATTATTCAGAGTTGTTGTATATGACAGTAGAATGCATTACAATTAATAATCGACATATAGAGCACATTTTTACATATCTCTGGTTGTATACAAAGTATATTCACACCATTCGTGTCTTCATTCATGCACTTAGGGTAATGATATCCAAATCATTTTACCATTTTTTTTTTTTTTTTGCCCCCTTGCCCCATCCTTTCCCCTCCCTCCCCATTGACCTTTCTAGTGTTCCTCTAATTCTCCTATGCTCTCCTTCCAAATCCCACTGTGAATCAGCCTCCTTATCAGAGAAATTATTTGGCATTTGGAACTTGGGACTGGCTAACTTCACTTAGCATTGTATTCTCCAATTTCATCCATTTACCTGTAAATGCCAATATTTTATTCTCTTTTATTGCTGAGTAATATTCCATTGTGTATATATACCACATTTTCTTTATCCATTCATCTACTGAAGGGCATCTAGGCTGTTTCCATAGTCTACCTTTGGGAATTGTGCTGCTATAAACATTGTTGTGGCTGTGTCTCTGTAGTATGCTATTTTTAAGTCTTGGGAGTAGACCCAGGAGTGGGATGGCTGGGTCATAGGTGGTTCCATTCCCAGTTTTCCAAGGAATCTCCATACTGCTTTCCAGATTGGCTGCACCATTTTGCAGTCCCACCAGCAATGTATGAGAGTGCCTTTTTCCCCACATCCTCTCCAACATTTATTGTTTGTGTTCTTATTTGCTGCCATTATGACTGGAGTGAAATGACATCTTAGAGTAGTTTTGATTTGCATTTCTCTAATTGCCAGAGATGTTGAACATTTTTTAATGTATTTGTTGACTGATTGTATATCTTCTTCTGAGAAGTATCTGTTCAGTTCCTTGGCCCATTAATTGATTGGGTTATTTATTTATTTATTTGGTGTTAAGATTTTTAAGTTCTTTATATATTCTAGAGATCAATGTTCTATCTGACATGCTTGTAGTAAAGATTTGTTCCCAATTAGTAGGTTCTCTATTCACCTCACAGATTGTTTCTTTTGCTGAGAAGAAGCTATTAGTTTGAATCCATTCCATTCATTAATTCTAGATTTTAATTTTTGTGCTATAGGATTCTTATTAAGGAAGTAGGAGCCTAATCTGATATGATGGAGGTTTGGGCCTACTCTTTCTTTCAATAGATGCATGGTCTCTGGTTAAATTCCTAGGTCCTTGATCCACTTAGAGTTTTTTTTTTTTTTTTTTTTTTTTTTTTGCATGGGGAGAGAGAGAGGTTTAATTCATTTTGTTGCATATGGATTTCCAGTAATTCCAGCACCATTTGTTGAAGAGGCTATCTTTTCTTCAATGTATGTTTTTGGCACCTTTATCTAATATACGATAACTGTAGTTGTGTGGGTTAGTCTCTGTGTCTTCTATTCTGTGCCATTGGTCTACATGTCTATTTTGGTGACAGTACCATGCTGTTTTAATTACTGTTTCTCTGTAATATAGTTTATGGTTTGGTATAGTGATGCCACCTGCTTCACTCTTCTTGCTAAGGATTGCTTTAGCTATTCTTGGTTTCTTATTTTCAAGATAAATTTCATGACTGCCTTTTCTATTTCTATAAGGAATGTCATTGGGATTTGATTGGAATTGCATTGAATTTGTATAATGCTTTTGGTTATATAGTCATTCTGACAATATTGATTCTGGCTATCCAAGAACATGGTAGAGCTTTTCATCTTCTAAGGTCTTCTTTAATTTCTTTCTTTACTCTTCTGTAGTTTTTGTCATAGAGGTCTTTCACATTTTTGGTTAAGTTGATTCCCAAGTATTTTATTTTTCTTGATGCTATTGTAAATGGGGTAGTTTTCATCATTTCCCTTTCAGAGGATTTGTCACTGATATACATAAATGGATGTTGATTTTGTATCCTGCTACTTTATTGAATTCATTTACTAGTTCTTAAATTTTTCTGGTGGAATTTTTTGGGTCTTCTAGGTATAGAATTGTATCATCAGCAAATAGTGCTAATTTGAGTTCTTCTTTTCCTATTTCCTATCTGTATCCCTTTAATTTCTTTCATCTGTCTAATTGTTCTGGCTAGAGTTTCAAGTACTATGTTAAATAAAAGTGGTGAAAGGGAGCATCCCTGTCTTGTTCCAGTTTTTAGAGGGAATGCTTTCCATTTTTCTCCATTGAAAATGATGTTAGCCTGGGGCTTTTCATAGGTAGCTTTTTAAATGTTAAGATATGTTCCTGTTATCCCTAGTTTTTCTAGTGTTTTGAACATGAAGGGGTGTTGTACTTTTTCAATGCTTTTTCTGAATCTATTGAGTTCATCATATGGTTTTTATCTTTAAGTGTATTGATGTGTGATGTATTATGTTTATTGATTTCTATATGTTGAACCAACCTTGCATCCCTTGTATAAACCCCACTTGATTGGCTGCACTGTCTTTTTGATATATTTTTGTATTCAATTTGCCAGTTTTGTTGAGAATTTTTGCATCTATGTTCATTAAAGATATTGGTCTGAAGTTTTCTTTTTTGGATGTGTCTTTGCCTGGTTTGGGAATTATGGTGATACTGGCCTCATAGAATGAGTCTGGAAGAGCTCCCTCTTTTTCTATTTCCTGAAATAAATTTGAAGAGTATTAGTATTTTTTGAAGGTCTTGTAGAACTCCGCTGTGTATCCATCTGGTCCTGGGCTTTTTTTGTTTGGTATTTTTTTTGATGGCATCTTCTCTTTCCTCACTTGAAATTGATCTGTTTAAATTGTGTATAACCTCCAGATCCAGTTTGTGCAATTCATATGACTCTTGAAATTTGTCAATGTCTTTGATATTTTCTATTTTATTAGAGTACAAGTTTTCAAAATAATTTCTAATCATCTTCTGTATTTCTGAGGTGTCTGTTGTGATATTTCCTTTTTCATCACAGAAGTTAGTAATTTTAGTTTTTTCTCTCCTTCTTTTCTTTTCTTTTTTTTTGGTACCAGGGATTGAACTCAGGGGCACTCGACCACTGGGCCACATCCCCAGCCCCTTTTTGTATTTTTATTAGAGACAGGGTCTCGCTGAGTTGCTAAGTGCCTCGCCATTGCTGAGGCTGGCTTTGAACTCGCGATCCTCCTGTCTCAGCCTCCCAAGTGCTGGGATTACAGGCGTGCGCCACCGCGCCCGGCTTTTCTCCTTCTTTTCTTTAGCGTGGCTAATGGTTTGTTAATTTTATTTATTTTTTTCAAAGAACCAACTTTTTGATTTGTCATTTTTTCAATTGTTTCTTTGGTCTCAATTTTATTAATTTCAGCTCTGATTTTAATTATTTCCTGTCTTCTGCTTTTAGTGTTGATCTGTTTTTCTTTCTCTGGTGCTTTGAGTTGTAATGTTAAATCATTTATTTATTTATTTATTTTTCTTTTAAGGAATGAACTCCATGCAATGCATTTTCCTCTTAATACTGCCTTTATAGTGTCCCAGAGATTTCAATATGATGTATCTATGTTCTCATTCACCTCTAGGAATTTTTAAATCTACTCCTTTATGTCTTTTGCAAACCCCTGTTCATTCAGTAGCATATTGTTTAGTCTCCAGGTGTTGGAGTAAATTTTTTTTATTTTTTATTTTACCATTGATTTCTAATTTTATTCCATTATGATCTGATAGAGTGCAGGGTAGTATCTCTACTTTTTTATATTTGCTTAGAGTTGCTTTGTGGCATAATATATGGTCTATTTTAGAGAAGGAGCCATGTGCTGCTGAGTAGAAAGTTTATTTGTTCACTGAAGGATGAAATATTCTATATATGTCCATTTAGTCTAAGTTATTAATTGAATTAATGAGGTCTAAAATTTCTTTATTTAGCTTTTGTTTGGACGATCTATCCAGTGGTGAAAGAGGTGTGCTGAATTCTCCTAGAATAATTGTGTTGTATTCTATTTGACTCTTGAACTTGAGAAGGGTTTCTTTGATGAATGTAGATGCTCATTATTTGGAGCATATAAATTTATTGTTGTTATGTCTTATTGATGAATGGTTCCATTAAGCAGTAAGAAATATCCTTTTTTGTCCCTTTTAATTAACTTTGGCTTGAAGTCTACCTTATTTGATATGAAAATGGAAACCCCTTTTTGCTTCCACAGCCCGTGTAAGTGGTAAGATTTTTCCTAGCCTTTCACCTTCAGTCTGTTGATGTCTTTTTCTATGAGGTGCGTTTCTTGGAGACAGCATGTTTTTGGGTCTTTTCTTTTAATGCAGTCTGTCAGTCTGTGTCTTTTGAATGGTGAGTTTAGACTATTAACATTCATGGCTATTATTGAGACATGATTTATATTCCTAGCCATTTTTGTTATTTTTGCGTTTAAACTTGACTTGGTTTCTCCTCTGGTTAGTGTTTCCTTAAGTTTAATATCTACCTTTGCTGATTTTCATTGTTGTTTTTCTTTCCTTCTTCATGGAATATTTTGTCAAGGATGTCCTGTAGTATAGGCTTTTGAGTTGTGAATTCTTTTAACTTTATTGTGGAAGGTTTTTATTTCATCTTCAAATATGAAGCTTAATTTTGCTGGACATAAGATTCTTGGTTGGTATCCATTTTCTTTCAGAGCTTGATATATATTGTTCCAGGATCTTCTAGCTTTTAAGCTCTGGGTTGAAAAATCTGCACATAATCTAATTGGTTTCCTCCTATATGTAATCTGATTCCTTTCTCTCCTGGATTTTAATATTCTGTCTGTATTCTGTATGTTAGGCATTTTCATTATAATGTGCCTTGGTGTGGATCTGTTTTGATTTTGTATATTTGGTGTTCGGTAAGCCTCTTGAGTTTTGTTTTCCCACTCATTACTCATGTTTGGAAAATTTTCTGCTATCATTTCATGGAATAAATTACTCATTCCTTTGGTTTGGAACTCTATGCCTTTATCCCAATAACTCTTAAATTTGGTCTTTTTAAGCTATCCCATATTTCTTGAATTTTCTGATCATGATTTCTTACCATTTTCACTGTGTGGTCTATATTTTTTTGAAGATTATATTTTTTTTTTCTTCATTATCTGAGGCCCTGTCTTCCATGTGGTCTAATCTGTTGGTGATGCTTTCAATTGAACATTTAATTTGGTTTATTGTTTCTTTCATTTCTAGAATTTCTGTTTGGTTTCCTTTTAGAATCTCTATCTCCCTATTGAAGTAATGTCTTGCTTTTTTTATTTGCGTATGATGTTCTTTGTCAAAATAATCTTTTACTACCTGTATTTTTTCTCTTATATCATTCATCAGATCACTGACCATTTAATTATGCACATCCTGAACTCCTTCTCTGTCATTAATCTGCTGTTTTTGCCATGGAATCCCCTAAGGAGGTATGTTCATTTGTTTGGGACACTTTCTTCCCTTGTCTTTTCATATAGCTTGTGTGACTTCTCTTCTAGCACTGTGAAACCTTGGCTTTTTTGTTTTTACCTTAAAGCCCTATGATGCCCCTGTATGACAGTGTTACCAGATCCCCATATGAACATTTTACACTCTAAAACCAGACATTTTCTATTCAGATGTTCACAATTTGGTCACAATGTACAGACTTAGTGAATTCAAATATTGTCCCCAGTATACTCTGTAGGTTTGTAAAGGGGTTTGTAACTTCTGATGTTGGACACAGATATGCCTACAGAAGGAAGGAGGTGAGGCTATTGAGTTATTATTTCTTAGGAAGGGTGAAAGAGAAATCTATGAATGTATTTTAATATCTGCAGAAGAGCAAAGAAATGAATTGGAGTGCACAAGTTGGTGGGAAGACTGAGGTGTAAGTAAAACAAACTCATGTATATGTTAAGATAAATAAAAAATGTCAAAGTGGTAGAAATTGGTAAAAAGAGAAGAAAAAGAAAGTGAGTCAAAAAGAGAAAAGAAACTATTTATAACACAACTTTATTATACTATTCAGTTGCCACAGTTCTCAAAATTCTAATTCATGTATAATACTTGGTTTCACATATGTTAGGAATGTGGGGGCGGGGGAGTAAATAGGGAGAGGAAAGAGAAAAACAAAACAAAAAAGAAAAGTAAAAAATATAAAAGATAAACATACACACACACAAAGCCCACAAAGACAAACACGCAAATAAATCACAGATAAGAAATCTTGAAGGAAGATTTCCTGCTCCCTTCACATCTAGTAGGTGTGGTTTTCTGTTGTTGACTGTCAGGTTTTATTACCAACCTCTAGATGTTGAAGGTAACCAAGTAGTCGCAGAACCAGCAGTAGCTGCTGCTGAGGAAATGGTGTGGAGTTACAATCTGTGTACCTGGTCAGCTGGAGTTCCGAGCTGGGAGTTGTCCCCACTTGTAAATGGCACTGAAAGGTGACCCAAGATGAAGGCATCTACCTTCCAGGACACAATATAGTTTCAAATGGAGGGAGCAGAGATATGGGGCCCAGATGCTGGATTCAGATATGAGCTCCACTGCTGTCTGTTTGTGGTTTGTGTAGATGTTGTTTGACTTCAAAGCCTGTGTAAATTCCTTGGGTGTATTCATGCTACTGCGCGTAGGTGATTCCTTTTTTTTCTTTTTTCTCTCTCTGCTGCTGCAACTTTCAAAACTGGTAGTAATGAATACCCCTGGAAGTAGTGGAACCACACAGGACCTGACCGACTTTCCTGTGTGAGGGAATTTGCCAGGTGACTTGCATGAAAGCAAGTTGGGTAGCCAATCGTTCTGTGCCATTCCCTGCCTGTACTGCTTCCAGGTATGCTTGTTCTTCTTAGCCATTTCCCGCTGGCACTGCTGCAGGTATCCTTGTTAGCTGTTTGTCTCCCGCATGGACCCACGCAATTCGAGTTATTGTATATTTTAATAGTATATCTCTAGCCTCATGTCCAGCACAATTAACTACTGATGATATATTTTACATTAGAAAATTATGGATGCTTAAATTATTTCTTTTTTGGGGGGGTTACCACGGATTGAACTCACGGGTACTTGACCACTGAGCCTCATCCCCAGCTCTATTTTGAATTTTATTTAGAGACAGGAGAGAGAGAGAGAGAGAGAGAGAGAGAGAGAGAGAGAGAGAGAGATCTGGTTCAATATGTTGAATTAAAGACAGACTATGAATCTATGAATGGTTAGGAGTATTTTATGTTCATTGTTGTGTGTTAGTCAACTTTTCATCACTGTGACAAAACACCTGAGAAAAACAGCTTAAAGGAGAAAATTTTTATTTGGGTTTATGGATTTACAGGTTTCAGTTCAAGGTTGGCTGACTCTATTACTTTGGCCCTATGTGAGGTGAAACATCACTGGTGTCAGGAGTATGTGGTAAGGAAGGCTGCTTACCTTATAACAGCTGGGAAGCAGAGAGATGGGGCTGGGGACAAGATACAGTCTCCCAGAGTGTGCTCCCAAGGACCTATTCCCTTCAACTAGGTTCCACCTCCTACAGTTTCCACCACCTTTCAAAACTCCATTCAGCTCTGAATTTATGAATGACTGAATCCCTCATGATCCAGTAATTTCCCAAAAGCCTTTGAACATTACAACCTTGGGACCAAGCCTTCAATATATTAGATTTTGGGGGACATTTCAGATCTAATCCATAGAATTTTACCCCTGACCCCCAAAGGGTTATACCTACCTCACAATATAGAATACATTCCATCTCTACAGGCCCCATAGTCTTAACAGTTTCAACAATTCTCAGAAGTCTGAATCCAATGTGTTCTCAGAGACCTAGGGCAAAGTCTTAGCTACGAACACCTGTAACATTCAAAAAGCAAGTTACATGCCATCAGTATAGAATTGCACAGTACAAATATTCCCATTTCCAAAGACCTTCTCTAGCTGGTGGAATAGAATGAAAGCTTAGATGCAAACAAGATGGAAACCCAGCTGGGCAAACAGTAAGTTCCGGTACTCCACATCTGGCATAGTAGTGAAATATGAGCTACAACGGACTTGGACAGCTCTGTCCCTATGGCCTTGCCAATTATAGCCCACATGGCCTCCCAGTTGGGATGGCTTTACTTACCATCTGCAGCTTTCCTTGGCAATATTTCATACCCCTGCTATCTCTAAATTCCAGGGGTCTTCATTGCTTTAGCTTCACTTCCACAGCTTCATACACCTTGCCCTCTCTGGGGTTCTCCATAGAGATTTGGACCCTGACTTATTGTTTGGCCTCCTAGGCCTTCTTTTGAAATCTTGATTGAAGCCTCCATAACCCCATATGCCCTGTCCTCTGCTTGCCTACAAATCCAGCATCACGTGGATGATGCCCAGGTCTATATAAGTAGCAGCTAGGAGCTTGTACCCTTCCTGCTAAGTAGTCTTTGAGTACCTGAATTGATGGACAGTATGAAATGATTTCTGGGGAAGCAAATTCTTGGGTGGCCCTGTGGGAACAGGGTACTCTGCCTTTCTTTTCTTAAAGCAAAATCTTTAAAACCAGTTTACACTTTTGTATCCTGCAGAGGGTGGGGCCTGGCAAATTCCTGAGATACCTTCCAGGTATCTTTCCTGTGGTCCCATTACAACGAATTAACTTTTTAAAAAATTTCACTAATCCTCAGCAACCACATGTTAGTGGTACCAGCTTTACATGTATTTCTTGTCTGACTCAACTACAAGTTTTTCACATCTTTTGTTCTATTCTTTTCTCTCAGTTCTTGTAAAAATCCTGGATAAAGCAGGCCATCATTACCTATGCTACCACCTGAACACTATACTGTCTAGAAATTTCCTTCATTAGATAAAATGGTCCATTGCCTTTAAACTCAGCCTCACACAAAGTCTCAGAGAATGGACAAAACTTAGACAAGTTCTCTAACCGAAAGTAGCATGAATGGTCTCTAGTCTAATTATCAAGAGTTCTTATTTCCATTTGATACCTCATGAGAATAGTCTTTATTGTTTGTATTCCCATCAGCATTCTAGTCGTCTGAGTTTATACCAGAACTGTGCATTAATCTC
Organism: Tamias sibiricus; assembly: GCA_025594165.1. NCBI lineage: Eukaryota > Metazoa > Chordata > Mammalia > Rodentia > Sciuridae > Tamias > Tamias sibiricus. The sequence continues at coordinate 78,651,957 of CM046664.1, forward strand.
CACTTACAATATTTTAGGCCTTTTATGGCCTCTATCTCCAAACCATTTCAAACTCCCACAAACAGTTTCCAAAGGCTTCTGAACCACATGGTCAGCAACCGTACCAATTTTCTGAGTTAGTCACTTTTTTGTGGCTATGAAAAAATACCTAAGAGAAACAACATAAAGTTGTATATTAATAGGCTTTGAATTGCTATGACCAAAAGACCTGACAAGAACACCTTAGAGGAGGAACAGTTTATTTTGGCTCATGTTTTCAGAGGTTCGGTCCATGGTTGGCCGACTCCATAGCTTTAAGCCTGAGGTGAGGTAGAACATCATGGCAGAAGGGCAGGGCAGAGGAAAGCAGCTCAGTACATGATAACTAAGAGTTAGAGAGCTCTGCTCACCAGGGACAAAACATAAACCCCAAAGGCATGCCCACAATAGCCTGCTTCCTCCAGCCACACACTACCTGCTTACAGTTACTACTCACTTAATCTATTCAAGTGGATTATTCCACTGCTTATGTTATATTTCTCATAATCGAATCATTTCACCTTTGACAATTCCTGTATTATCTCACACATGAGCTTTTGGGTGACATGTCATATATAAACCTTAACAAATTTATTATTCTCTTTCCCTCTCTCTTTTCATACAAGGAGGTCCAGGTAAGGCCAGAGACCCTATGTGTATTTACACAGATTGTTAACAGACATATCACAAGATTTTTCAAGGCCTACTATTATTTTTCATTTTGACTAGTGTTTCAGTTTTCACTCCCAGAAAAATATTGCTCTTTGTATATTTGATGATTTCTTTATTTAGTACTAACATAATACCCTTACATAAGGAAACATTTTAAAAACCATTCCTTAAAAGACAATCTTATGATTAAGAATGTGATAGCTGTTTTTTATGTAATAACCAGTTTGTGAAATTAGAAAACACACTTAAAAATGTATGATTCTTAAAAATATGTCAAGGATAGAGAAAGGAAAGTATTTCCTACTTCTGATAGTGAGAAGACACCTCGAGGGGATTATAAAAATGTTTGCAGGTAGTCTCTTAAGAGTTATTCTAAGAACTGATGCAGCTATCTGCTTGGTTAAAGAGATTTCTACATAGGAATAGCTGAGTACATTGGATACAATTCGTAAGCTTAAAAACAAACCCAGTTGAAAACTTAAAACTGTTGAAAAAAGTAGAGATGGCCATATAAATATGTTGAAAGTGTGCTCCATCTTTTAAGAAGATCTTTCTAATGTTTGAGACATCTATGCCAACTGTCTACTAATCTTCTCATCATGGTTCTTTTCTTATGGAAATGCCAAGGCTGGGACAATTTGAATTAAGGCAGGGAGCCAAGAACATAAAAAGCAAGGGCTCAGTCATAAGGATATAGAAAAGGCTACTTAAAGTCTCAATCAAAAGGAAAGGATAAGGAGAAGTGTTGGATTCCGGTCAGGGAGGCTGCACCTCCCAGGTAGAAGCCACATCTCCCAGGTACTTTGTGAAAAAACTACATTTCCCATGTGCCTCAGCCTGGCCAGCAAACCTGGCCAGCAGGTGCCCTGGCTACCACCTCCTGACCTCCTACAGCCTGTGGAGCACGGACTCACTCCAGGGGGCTCTCTGACCACCAGTTTGCTATTTAAGCCTCCCCCGGAATGAAATCTCTCTCTGTTCGCGCCTGTCCCTGTCCCTTCTTCCCTGTTTGCTGCCTCTTCTCCCCCTTCCACGCAGCACCCCAATAAACTTCCCTTTTATTAAAATGGCATTCCCAGCCCTAGGTTAATTTTGCTCTTTTTTCTCTAACAAGAAGAGATTGATATTTCACTCTTGGTGAAGAACACCTTGCTTGGAATCTTTGAAACAGGGAGAACACCAGACTTTCCTTTCACAAATGGAACAGGGCTGATAGGCAGGTCCTCTGGCCCACAGGCAGGTATTGTGGGGCCTAAGGATCAAATATACCCAAGCATTTTTTCTCCTCTTGGTCCAAACCTTCAGGTCCATCTGTAAATGTCCTATCTACCTGTTTCTGCAAAAACTTTTGAATGTTTTACTTCTTCATACAATAAAATGAAGACAAGCAATTTTATAGTTAAAATACTACTTTATATTGTTCTAGAGCAGTCAGATAGATGTGTTCTTTTGAACGTCATTTACCACAATTATGTCTTTGAAAAAGAATCTTATAAGCTGATTGAATCATACTGTTATAGGTGGGCATCTTATCCTGATAAAGGTGGGAATAATTTATTTGGCTAAGCAACTTGTTGATTGAATATAGCAAAATGTTTGGCATTAAGGCTAAGAATCCTTATTGACATCTGAATAATTTGAAAATGAATATGAGTTTTACCAGTTTTATTAGCTAAAACCACACATTCATTTTTAATCTAAATAATGAATTCTTACTTTCTGAAAATTACTTTCAAATTTATGAAGAAATAAATAAATTGTGCTCTTTAAGTTTTCACACTGTATTTTTTATAAATGTTATTTGTTTTAGACTATAAACATGGAGCCATCACCCATGGAAGTAAGGCAATGACTGTTTAAAACATTTGTGCATAGCTGCCTGAAAGGATAATTAGATGATTATAATGGTTCTGCTTTGAGATAGCTAATTAAAAAAATCTATTGCTCCCAAGTCTAATTATTTGAGTAATGATAACATATTAGCAAATGTGAAACTTCAGTTACACCAACCCCATTGAAGAAAAAAAGGTAAATATGTTAATAACATCCTCTACAAAAACAACCAAAGCATGGCACCAGACCAATCTTTTCATTTCTTCTCTGTATTATTGGCTCATCTCCCTTTTGTGTGCACTGTAAACCACCTACACATGTACCATTCATCTGATTTCACTTTATTTGCTTTCTTTGTTTTATACTTCTTCCTTTGGCATGAAGGAAATGATTTTCTAGCTCTTTCCCACCCTTTGTGAGCCTCTGAAAGAAGGCTTTTGTAATTAGACTTCAGAGTTTTAACAAACATTTCATAACCTGCCAGTAAAATGTCAGTTCTCTGTGCCAGGACATAATTAAATGAGGAAGTATCAGTCTGGTAATCCATCCACAAAATAAGATAATTTAAAGGTGTTATTAATTAATGGCTTGCTTTGATTTTGGAATTGTATTCAATAATGAGCTCTGTATCTTATAGACAAAAATCTCTTTTGCTTTTATCATTCCCATTATTTGTCCTGTTGAAAATGTTAAATAAACAATATTAATGAAAGTTTTACTTTATTATTATTTTCCTGAATGATTAATGACCTGAGAGAATTTTGTTAAGATATCAACAAAGTGAATATTGGCAAATGCATGTTTTGCTTTGAGACTTTAAAACCAAACCAGAGTAAAATTGATAATGTATAAAACTATAATGGACTCTTTTGGGGGCCACTGTTTCCTGATTGAAGACTGAAAAAAACCACAAGGATTGTCTTGGAGTATAATAATTGTTTGGTAAAGGGTCTTTTGAGCTGAAAACAAAGGAGGAGGAAGATAAATGGTTGTTTTTATATCTTTTTAAGATATATTTGATATATTTGAAGTCTGGGAATAATAAAGGATAAGCAGTGACTCAGAAGTCAGCATAATAATGTCAAACATTAACTAAGTTCTTATTTTGTTCCAGGATCTATGTAAGTGCTTCATGACTATCATCTTAATTCTTCTGATTCTGTGAAATAGGTCAGCCCCCATGAGGAAACTGAGGCACATAGACTACTTTATTAGTGGCTTATCTGAGATATTTAACCCAGACAGACCGATTCCAAAGGCCAAGTGCTTGGCTAGGATTCTGTATCCCCTCCAAGGTGTATTTCATTGGTAATGATCCTTTAAGTACATTTCTACCCAGGGCTGTATCCAAATGATGGTTTTCAAATGACTATTATTAAGTGAGGGATGGGGCACTTTGCAGAGAGTTTCACATTTATTACAATGTAGTCCCCAAGGTTATATCATAGAAGAGATTTCGTTGAAAAATCTTAAAAATACCTTTTGTACAAATTTTTCCCCCTGAAAGAGTTGAAGCCCGGTGAATGGTAATTGCTGGTCTTTTTTTATCTACTTATTTGAAATGTTTACTTGGTGTGCTCATCTGAAGCTTCAGTAACAACTAAGGAAGAATAATCTTTCTCAGTTGGACTTATTGTTTGTTACTCATTTCATTCTGTTTTGTTTTATTTTTCTCTTTTTTTCAGAGGTGACAATGAGTTGATAAGTCTATATTCGCACTTTGAAAATCTCAAGATCAGTCATTCATTTGGTCACTATAAACCCAAAGAAACATAAACTGCAGTTTGAGATGCTGATTTTGGGGAACCAAGAACAAGGCTAGAAAATTTCTAGCAAGTCTGGACTTAGGTAGCTCAGATCTGGGAATTTAAGCTGGACTTGCTTAAAGGAATACTTTAAAAGAAGCCTGTGTTTGTTTCCTATGGATGGATACAGAGGAAATAGGCTTATGTTAAAGCGAGCAGATCTAGTATTTTAAGATAGTTCTAATGAAAAATGTTCAATGTTTACTAATCATGAGATCTAAAATAGATTATGGATTTTTCAAAGGGGAGGGAGGAGAAGGGAGGGAGATAGCGGCGTATGGGGTGGTAAAAAAAAGGGGGGGTATAATAAGATGGATATCATTATCCCAAATGCATGATTGAAGACTTGAATAGTATGAATATACTTTGTATACAAACAGTGCTATGTGAAAAGAGGCTCTATATGTGTATTATGAACTGTAATGCATTCTACTAGAATGGCCAATGGGGAGGGAGGGGAAGGGAGGGGGCAAAAGAGTGAAGGAAAAAATGAAAAAAAGATGGTAGAATGAGATGGATATCATTACCCTAAGTGCATGTATGAAGTCACGAATGGTGTGAATATACTTTGCATACAACCAGAGATTTGTGAAAAAGTGCTCTATATGTGTAATATGAAATGTAATGCATTCTGCTGTCATTTATAACATCTTAGAATAAAAAATTTAAAAAAAAGGAATTGAACCCCCCCCCCAAAAAAAAAAAATTTCACAGTTGTGTGAGAATAAGATGGCATATGAGGTAGCTTTAAAGCAGTCTGTCGTGTCTTGAGGAATACAGATTTGGTGTCATTGGGCTGTCTTTGAGGATTTTACAGCATGTATTATAGCATGTTTAATTGCTGTACGTGCTTGGGTTTGGAGTTGTACAGGTAGTCCTCTGCTTAGAGTGATTGTACTTCACAATTCAGAAAGGTTTCCCACTACTTTTGCCCATGTTATTATAGAATGGTACTTAATGCAAGTAGGGCACAAATGAACTCACCCCAGCTAGTCTGATTCCTGATGAGAATCACATAAGGCCATCCCCATCAACAACCTCAGCTTGTTGCCATGGAATTCTCTACTGGAGCAGTAGCAAAAGAGAGAGAGAGAGAGAGAGAGAGAGAGAGAGAGAGAGAGACACAGAACAGGAACAAAATAGTTTGGATTGTAATTCCTGATTTGATCTTGTTTTTTTTCTTTTAAATTGTGTAAAGCTCTTATATTTTTGTTGTTATTTATTATTTAAGGTTATTTATTGTTTTTGTACTGACATGAACAGTTTGTAGATTTAAATCAAATCAAAGGGATAAAGATAGAAGGATGGAGAATATATATTTGGCTGGCAATACAGACCTTTGATAGGTAATGTCCTATAACATTCAATGGGACCAATTTCTCTTAGGAGTTGGTAAATTTGCTCTGTATTCATCCCTGTAGAGATGTTCTAAAAGTGATAGTAGTAATGACAATGTCCTTTCAGTAAATATATAACCAGACAAGTAAAAACATTTTTCAGGATTGCACTCGTGATATATATAACTATGGTTTGAATGTGTCCCCCCTAAATTTCTGTGTTGAAACCAAATTGCCAGTTTGATATTAAGAAGGTGGGACCTTTAGAAAGTGATTAATCATAAGGCTGGAGCCTGCATGAATGAAATTAGTAACCTTATAAAAGGGAAAAAAGAGAGTGTCCTAGGAATTATTTAATTAATTAATTAATTTATTTGTTGACCTTCCATCTTCTTCCATATGAGGAGAATAGTGTTCTTTCCTTTGGCTTTGTTTTGCCCCTTCTGCCATGTGAGGACTTAAAGAAGAAGTTTTCACCAGATCCCAAGTGCTGGTGTTTTGATCCTAGACTGCTAGCCTCCAGAACTACAAGAGATACATTTCTGCATTTTGTCAATTACTCAGTCTGGCATTTTGTTATAGCTGCAGGAATAGACTAAGACAATATATGAGATCTTATATATTTATGAAAATATATTCAGTCTTATTATCATATACTCATACCTCATATTCTAAGCCACCCTCCAACAATAATGTTAATGACTATACCATAAAAGGTTTTTAGCTGGGATAGAAAGATCAGGAACCCCCCCCCCCATGCAAAAAAAAACCCCAAAAAACAAAAAGCAAAAAACCCACAGAGAACAACTTTATTTGAAGGGTTCTTTGTCATGAAAACCAGAAATAATTCTAAAACAACCTGAGTAGATACATATGTCACAAAAGAAAACTAGCTACATAATCCATATTAAAAGATTGCCAGCTGCTGAGCAAATGACACTAACATGTTGGAATTTCTTTTTTTAAAATTTGTACTAATCCAGTTATACATGACAATAGAATGCACTTCAACTCATTGTACACAAAAGGAACACAACTTTTCATTTCTCTGGTTGTACATGATGCAGAGTCTTACCATCCATGCAATCACACATGGACCTAAGGTAACGATGTCTGTCTTATTCCACTATCAGAAAGAGCAGATTTTGTCAAGTTTATACTTTAAGATTTGTCACTCTTTAAAGGTTTTGCTTTGTTTTTAACAATGTGAAGAAATCACATCATGAAAGAGATCAAAGCAAGAAAAATTTGACGCCACTGAAGCTTGGCTTATGCATACAGCATTTGTATGTCAGCAGAGTGCAAGCAGCAACTGTGATTGCTACTGGCATGGCAGCTCCAAAATTGGGGATCCCATACTATCAGTCCTGGGAAACTTTTGAGAAATTACAGTGGTCTAAAAGACTTTTTTTTTTTTTTAAGTTAATACTATTTTCTCAATAAACCATTGATGATTTCACCAAGAATTGTTGCTGCCTGAAGCGCTTGAAGCAACGGAGCCGCGGGAAGAACTTCAGAAGCAAACTGGAGACAAACAGCTTTTTATTCTGATAACTTTTCTCTCTGGTTCTAATAACGACTAACACACGCCAAAAACACACCCTAAAATGGCGCTGACTCGATCAGCAATTTCGGCCAAGTCACTCGAGATCACGCAACAATCCCGTGAGACTACGGGTGGCGACAAAGGCCAAATCTCCACGGCTCATAGTCAACCGCAATTCAAGCCAATCCCCAAACAGGGCTCCTGCATTTCCCCCTTTTTGTTTTAAAAGAGGTAATGCTCTAGGACGTCTATGTGCAACCAACATTCTTACTCATCATCGGATAATCAAGGCTGTGCCCTTGACTCCTGTCTTAGGTTGATATGTCGGCCACATGAGACTGTCCCGTGCGACTGTGCCTGTCTTAGGTTGTCCCCCTCTGGGGATCTTACCCGTCATTGGCTAACCAGCCATCCAATGGAGCCCTTTAGGATCGACTATATATGATGACTAACAGCCGTCCAAATTGTGAGGAGATGTTGCGGCTTTAAGGCAACAAGCCTTTTGGTGATGAGCCAAATTGCATAGCATATCAAATTGTTTAAACAAATCAGCTGCCCTAAGTTCCATCAAGTAACACACTGAATTCTCTAGACAAATACCCGCAAGGCATTGTCCCGTAAAGTCCCAAACAATGAAAGATCAAAATGTCCATTTGTTATAACATGTTGATGTAGGAGGCCCCATGCATGTAGAGCAGAGGCCACACTGTTGGTGAGGTTGTTTGATGTTTGAGCAGCAGACGTCTTTTTTATGTTTAGACAATGCCACCGGCAAATCTTCAGGGCCCGCTACCTAGAAACTCAAGCATCAATTATTAAAGGAAAGGCAGTGCTATTGCAGCACTGAGTCAAGAGGCGAGTTGTCAAACTACAAAATAGAATAATTAGATTAGAAAATTAAAGTTGATTTTTGTTCACATACATCGCTGGTTGAGCTTTTACAAACATAAGTTGGAAAAATGTCATATTTAGAACAAAACAAAGAAAGACTGAGGGTAATTACTGCATTAAAGATAGATTAAAGAAAAGGTAAAGGCACTTGAGAGAAATAATTTGTTAGCTGGAACCCTTGAGTCTCTGTATACAGAGCAATTTTTTACCTGTTGAGATAATTGAAATTAATGAGCTATTAAACAAATGAAGTTAATAACAAATAAACAATCTTAAGTCAAAACACCAAAATATCAGGTTATATAGCACTAGTCATATTTGTTTGCTAAAGAGAAGTCCCAGGGACACCTATAAATCAAAATTGAAAGTACCTTCATTTATAAAATTATTTACCTAAAATGAATACTCTTAACCTAAAATGAATTAAAGTTATTTGGATCCATATATATATATATATATTTTCTTTTTCATAAGCCCTTTGTTCTTTGTGACGTCACACTGGACAGACGAACAAGCATACAAACATATATTTGTGACGTCACATTAACATGAAATGTAGACAAATGTACAGACATAAAGACATGTATAAAAAGAAAAAAAAAAAAAAAACAATTGTGTGCACACTAAAGAGAGATCTCCTTGTCCCGGCCGGGAGAAATGACACTTAAGTTGTGAAATATTTTGAAAGACTCTTTTGAGGGAATCATTCTGTACCTTCATCTTGGTCCTCTTGATTTTGTACCTTTTTTATTAATCTTGATTCTTCAATAACTTCATCTTGATCATTTTGATGTGGTACCTGTTTTATTAATCTAGATGGTATCCATATTGGAGAGGATTCGTCTTTTGGAAAAACACAAACAGATCCTCTTCCCCAAATTAATACTGGATCTGGACCCTTCCATGTACCTGAAAGAACATCCTTCCAGTAAACCAAAGGTTTATGTTGTTGGTGTGGATTCCAATGTCTGTCTCCAGCAGAATAACCATTAGAGTCTAAAGTTAGAAAATTTAAGGTAAACAGGGCAACTGCCAATCTGTCCTTAGGACTTTTCCAATTTCCTTCTTTTTGTTTTAATAACATAATTTTCAGTGTTCGGTTTGCTCTTTCAATAATGCCCTGACCCTGAGGATTGTATGGGATGCCTGTTTTATGGGATATATTGAATTTTGCGCAAAACTGCTTGAAAGATGAGGACGTATATGCGGGGCCATTATCTGTTTTAAGCATTTTGGGGATGCCCAATGCAGCAAAAGCTTGCAAACAATGAGATGTAACATCTTTAACTTTTTCTCCAGAATGTAAGGAAGCAAAAATCATGCCTGAGCATGTATCTATAGTCACATGAATAAATCGCAATTTTCCAAAACTTGGCTCATGAGTAACATCCATCTGCCACAAATGATTGGGCATTAATCCTCTAGGGTTAACTCCGAAATGAGGATTGGGCAAATGTGTCATACAAGATTTACAATCTTTTACAATTGTTCTGGCTTGCTCCTTTGTGATTTTAAACCTACGTTGCAAGGTGGTGCTGTTGACATGAAACTGGGAATGAAATAAAGTAGCTTGTTGTAGCGCTGAAAGTATAAATACGCCCGATAATAAGTCCTACAGTCCCTGAGGGAAGAGGTCCCCTGACTCCTGTGGGAATCAGTTGAACCCCCATTTCAGGTGTTAACACTATTCGGGCGGTGGAACAGAGGTCTAATCCTGCATTTCCTCTTGTTCCTCTGGCGAGGGAGTGGATGGGTAGTAGGGATTGTGTCGGGGAAGCATCTGAGTGGATGCTTGAGGATACTCCTTCTGCAATGCCCCGTACATTTGTGGGCCCCGGGGTACTGGGCCCCGTGCCCCGTTTTTTTAATTCCTGAACAAAGGATTTCCATGGATGTCAAATTTTGAATAGCATTTATTGGCCCAATGATTTCCCTTTTTACACCTGGGGCAGCGGCCTGGGGCACGGTATGAGCTTGATCTTATTTCTCTTTTGGGATTTTGCCTAGAATTGCCTGATTGATTATGATAATTTTGCCTGGAATATCCTGATTGATTATAATGTCTACGTTTAGCCTTTGTGAAATTTCGAGAGGAAGCACCTCTCATTGAGGCTGCAATCACATTTCCTGTGACAAAGGCGCCATTTATATCTTTACATAGTTGTATATATACGGAAAGATCCTTTTTAGTTCTCCATGGCCTGATGGCTGCTTGGCACCATTTATTTGCATTTTCATAAGCTAATTGAACAACTAAAGGCATAGCTTGGTCAACATCTGCAAACACACTACCTGCAGTTCTCAAAAGTCGATCAGCAAAGTCGGCATACGGCTCATTAGGTCCTTGAATCACTTTTGACAAGCTACCTTGTAGATCCCCAGGTCCTTGTACAGTTTTCCATGCCTCTAAGGCAGCTGCATTTATCTGAGCATATATATCTGAGTCATAATCTGTTTGAGCCTGTAAGTCTGCGAATTGCCCTTCTCCTGTGAGCATGTCTATATTATAGTTTTCAAACCCTGCAGCCGCGTTTCTTTTAGCCGTTTCTATACAAAGTTCTTGGAATTGCGATCGCCAAACCAAGAATTGCCCCCCGCTTAATGTTGCTTTACATAGACTTTTCCAGTCTGAGGGGGTTAAGCTAAAGGTGTTAAGGGACTCCAGCATACTCAACGTGAAAGGAGCTTGGGGCCCATAAGTCATTACTGCCTCTTTGAGATTTTTTATAGTTTTGAAATCTACTGACTGATGGACACTCTGTCCATTTTTCTTTTCAAATGCTGGCGGTTCCCAATGTATCTGTGAGTTGTCCTCGAGGGCGCATAAGCGATCAGAAAGACTTTTTATTTCTGTTTCTAGGGTATGCAAATGCCTAGTAATACCCTTCATATTTTCTGTAATGGATTCCACCCATGGGGGAGTAGTCACTTCCACAAGTGACTCCTCTGCCTGACGGACCTTTTTCTCGGTCTTTTTAAATTTCTTTTTCCTCATTTTCTCAGGATCACTTTTACTAGATTCCTCACCACTGCTAATTTCACTGACAGCAATATCCTGAGGCCCAGGTTCCAGTGAGAGCAAGTATCCTTCAGCTTTCGCCAATAACTTCCGAATAGCTTTAATAGCTTGGATTTTTGTCATTTTTGGGTCTCTTCTAATACTCTCTTTACTGGTCTCAGTTGGCCCAGTGGAATCTACACTTTTTTGATCACTTTCACTTTTGTCTATATACTCCTCACTGAGAACAGAGTCAGGTATATCAAGGAGTCTTTGCATAGCCTCTATCACTTGGGATTCAGTTATATTCGAACCCATCTTTAGAGACCTTTCAGTTTTTACCTGTCCGCTCCGAAGTTCCCCGTACGGGCCGCCACCTGTTGCTGCCTGAAGCGCTTGAAGCAACGGAGCCGCGGGAAGAACTTCAGAAGCAAACTGGAGACAAACAGCTTTTTATTCTGATAACTTTTCTCTCTGGTTCTAATAACGACTAACACACGCCAAAAACACACCCTAAAATGGCGCTGACTCGATCAGCAATTTCGGCCAAGTCACTCGAGATCACGCAACAATCCCGTGAGACTACGGGTGGCGACAAAGGCCAAATCTCCACAGCTCATAGTCAACCGCAATTCAAGCCAATCCCCAAACAGGGCTCCTGCAAAGAATCACTCTGAAGTCTTCTCTTCCTACATAGTCATTTTATATAAGCAGAACTTTGTCTTTTATATTATGGTTATTTGTTTTTATTGACTTTTTTCCTATGTTATCTAGGACTTATTCAAAGATAAGAACCTTGTTTTGATCATTTTGTACAGAGATATACTCAGAATTTTTCTTTTTAATAAGTATCTAACTTAAAAATCTTTTTACAAGAACCTCTCCAAATTCTTTGTTCTTGAGAGTTTTCTTGGGATTTTTTTTTTTTTTTTTTTTTTTTTACATTTCCCCCCCCCCGATTCTTTCTTTCTATAAGTCAGATGCTTGGCAATACTATCCAGGAAGTCACTTGGAATGGAAACCCAAAAAGAATTGAAGTAGACTACTATTACTTGCTTTTTAATTTTCACCTTTATAACATTAATTTTTATTGTGGCAAAAATTGTAACAAGTTATTATTTTTTTGGTTAATTCATAGATATCTTGAAACTATAAACTTTATAAAAATATTTTATTTTTCTAGATTCTATTAGTACCAGGTATTCATTAAGGATTTAAAAACCCATATTATAATTTTATTTCTCTGAGAAAGTAGTATTAGTTTATATAATTCTGATTTAATGATTCTTTTTCCCTGAAGGGGTTCTAACAGTTAAATGAAATATGAGATCTTGGGTAAGTCAGTTAACTACACCTTACTTGATTAATCTTTACAAGGGAGATAGTGAAACATACTCATAGACTGTTGTGATGACTAAATTATTTATATGAAAGTACTCATCATGATGTTTAAATGCACAAGCACATTGGTGGTGGCTAAGAATTTTTAAAATTATTTTTGTAATCTAAGCAGTAAGTATAGTGTAGAATTTTTATGTAATATTATGATCATGTAATTTCATGTAAATTCAGGTATGATATAGAATTTTCATCATTGTATTATTATTATACATAGTTATTTTATGTGCTAATACAACAGATCAATAACTCAGCATTATTGAATACTTAGTATGCATGGAAAATTGTACAGAATATTATATTTTAGTCACAGATATTTTTTCATGTACATTGTAATGCAGAAGTGACTATATGCTCTGGAGCTTATTATAAACTAAAATTTGTTGTTTTATGCCTTGAAGTTCATATTGTAATTTATTTTCATCAGAAGGGAATTGTAAATTACATTTTAAAAGGTAGATACCTCTCTGGAGACATTTGCATCAGTGAGCACCGTGGGCTTTGAAAGTATTTTCAAAGCTACTCACAACAGGATTTGTCTCAAATCATTGAAAAATTCTTGGATAGGACATGATAATTTCTCATCTGCTAGATAAATGATTTTATTTTAGAGTAATATTTTAAAATTCAGACCCCATAAATGGTGATAGATGATTTTTCTAAAGTAAGATTTATTTCCTTTCTCAGTATAGCTTGGTATGGTTAGACTTTATAAGAGCATGAGTGATCTGTCAGTCTAGTCTACTCAGTAGTTCTGTAAAGTGACATCTTTTGAATTATTAAAGCAAGCATTTTAAACTTATTCCTAGCAAAGTTCTTGCAAGGGTAACCAATCTAATGTAGACATGGTGTTTTCATTCTATGTTTTCTGGGGGAATCTCCATACTGCTTTCCATAGTGTTTGCACCAATTTACAGTCCCACCAGCAATGTATCAAGACATGGAAATCATTATCATGGTGAGTTTTAAATTTCACTACTTTTTTTTTACAAATATTTTTGAGTTATCTTTTGGGGATTAAATTGCTATTAATTATATTGAATGACATCCTAAGGACCATTTTGGTTTTTATGGTTTTTTGAATCAAGTCTTTGTCTTTCCTTCCAGAAATGGAAAAGAGAAAGTCAAAAGTAAATTATTTTATCTAATGTGTGTACAGCAGGAAAATTAACATTATGAAGCTAGTTCCTTGGGTTTCTTTAGTCCTACAGTTTTGATTAAAAAAAACTACAACAGTTTTTTAAATGTAATAAAAACCTAGCCTACTCTTCCCCAAACATTACTACTTTTCTTTTTCCTTTAAAAACTGTATGTTTTACATTCCCTGGCCAACCTTATTTAAAACACCTTCCCCAATACTCTGTATCTGTCTTGCCTTCTTCAATGTCTTTGAAGCACCTATTGCTATCTGACATACCATGTTTTTGCTTGTTTGTTTCTTTTCTCCTACATTTGAATAAAAACTCCACAAGAGTGAAGACTGGTATCTGTTTTAGTGGCTTTTATTTCTCAGTGTCAAGAACAGTGCCTGGCACATAGGATGTCCTCAGTAAATATTTATTGAATTGGATGAGCATGGTAACAATAAAATAAAATGTCTTACCTATTAGGATGATAGGTTCTTTTCTTTTTTTTTTTAATATTTAGTTTTAGCTATAGGTGGACACAATATTTTATTTTCATGTGGTGCTGAGGATTGAACCCAGTGCCTCACACATGCTAGGCGAGCGTTCTACCTCTGAGCCACAACCCCAGCCCTGATTGGTTCTTTTCATGAAAGCATTTATTTCAGCAATAAATTTATCTCAACGGAAATATCATTTTTTGGAACATTATTCCTTTTTCTTTTTCTGGTGTCTTTATATGAAGAGTTGTTTCAGTTGAGGCGGTTTTAATTTTTGTTTCTGATATTCTAGAAAGCAAATGGTCTGTTTCCATAAAACTGGATTACTTCCCTTTCAGTGTCAGTGTTGCAGTTTGGGGCAATAGAGCAATGCTCAGGTTATTAGTATTAAGCTTGGTCTCCCAATATGGTGGATACCTGTGGATTTCTTTACTTGTTTTCTTTTTGTTTTTATCACCATTTTCCAAAATGGATTTCAGGAGGTTAGCTTTCTATCAAATCACAACCCTCCATGACCCTTATCTTCATTTTTTCCTCTATTAATCATTCAGTTTTGGGTCAACTAAAGTTCATAGAGTAAAATCACTTATTATCTCTTTATACCATTCCTGAAGAGAAGTAGTCCATTTCCCCAAACTCCTGTCTTGCTCAGATAATGTTTTCCTTTGATGTTATATTTTAGCACTGTTTCAGCTAGTCTCTGTGAAAAGTCAATTCTACATATCCTCTTTACTCTCGATCATTAGAGTGCAGCAACCTAGAACAAAGTAGAGGCACTTGAATTGCTGGCTGGGTTCATGAGTGAAACTAACTGTGAGGACACTCATCTTTGCCCCATTGGGTTTATTTGGAGTAGATCAGCTTAAATGTTAGGCCTCTATGGAAGAAAGGAAGACACTTCTATAACAATGAATTCTACATGATGGGAAGCTATGAGTGTGTGACAAGTACAGTTATTTTTGGTTCTTGAAACTTGTCATCAGAGAATTGTTAGCAAGGTAGACTTAGGGTCCAGTACTCTAGTTAACAACTCCTTTTCCCTGACAAATGTAAGTTTTTTCAGTGGATTTTATTTGCCTTGACATTTTCTGCTAAGAGTAGGAATTATGGAAGTTAATAAGCTGCTATAAAACGAAACAGAAATCCTTCATCTGGGTTCTGATTGTTTCTCAATGACAATTTGGATAAATCCTAGAAATGATGTTATTTACCACAACACTGGAATCACATTTAGTCAATTAAAGAAGCTATTCTAAAAAGATGTGCTTTGAGGTCTTTATCTTGTTTCTCATTGTTGGTCTGTTTGAGTTGCTATAACAAAATACCTTAGAGAGTAGGTAGCTTATAAACATCAGAAATTTGTTTCTCATAGTCTAAAACCTGGGAGGTGTAAGATAAGGGCACTAACAGATTAAGTGTCTGGTGATGGCCCTTTCCACTTGGACAGGGATTTTTTGCTGCAACCTCCCATGTTGGAAGGGGCAAATAAGCTTCCTGGGCTGCTTTTTTTAAGGGCACTGATCCCATTCAAAAGAGTTAAGTCCACAGAACTTCTAAAGGCCCCACTTCTACATATGATTGCACTGAGGATTAGGTTTCTATTTAGAAATTTTGGTGGGACAAAAACCTTCAGACCATGTCAGATATATTGTAATTCTCCCAAAATTACATAAATATTAAATTCTTTAATTTGAAATGATTGTCTTGGTATTTGATATGATAAATGTTGGTATTTGATATGATAAATGTTGGTTAGGGTAACAAATAAATGTTGGTTAGGGTAACACATTTATTTTCATGACATGGTCATTTCATTATTATTAATTATTATTACTATTATTATTAATTGCTTGTGTTATGTTCTTCAAGCATATATATGTGATACTAAATCTTTCTTATCTGTTTCTTGGAAGATCAGATAAGAATTGTTCCCAAACATCCAATCAAGTCAAGACAGGAATCAGGATTAAATTAATAGGATCTGATTTTGCCTTTGTGGAAGACTTAATATAAAAACATATGGGGGAATTTTCTTTTTTTTTTCACTATAATACCACGGATTTTGGTGGTTTGTTATGGAATGAAGTAAATAACAAAATACTATTTGGTACAAGAGTACTAAATTTTAATAGCAGTAAAATAATGTATGGGTTCTTTCTATTGTTTGCAATGCCTTTGCATCTTTTATCTTTTGGTGAATTCCTAATTATCCTTCAGGTTCTAAATGAAACATTTTCTCCATGAAATCGTTTCTTTGCTTGCAGAGTTGGTTGATCTACCTCAGGGGTTACTTCGCTGTTCTGAATTACCTGTTAAAGATATAGAGATATTTATTATATCTATTATTTAGTATAGCCATGACATAAACAATGTATTATTGTTTATGTATCTTTCTCTTCCACTAATAGATAGTGAGTTCTTCATGGGCAGAGATGCCTTAGTCACTTTAAAAAATTTTGACTTCTTAAATAAGACCTGGTATAAAAAAGATCCTTTAGTTCAGAAAGTCAACAATCAAAATTTTGTGTAGCTACTTTACTTCCTTTGTAATATCCCCTGATGTTGGGCTTGAATTAGACTTTTAAGGTGTAAATAAAAACAATATGTTTGAAAATTTTATATGGTTGCACTAGATATAATAAAGAGACTTTTTTTAATCTCCAAGTCTTATTTTCTTTTTATTTTATAATAGTAGTGTGTATTACAATTCATAATGCACATATATAGCATCTTTTTACATACAACTGTTTGTATACAAAGTGTATAAGTACCATTCAGGTCTTCAAAAGAGACTTATTAAAGACTTACCAACTTAAATTCAATAGTATTATACTCTCCAGTCAGCCAGTAAGACAAAAATGATTTTACCCCAAGACAATGGAATATCATGAATCCTGCTTAATTAATACCTAAATATGTTAGGTATCTTGTACCATTGATTAGTTTTATATTATGGAAAGGTACAGAAAGAATCAGAAAAGATATTTCATAATTTGTACTTTTCCCTATAATTTTGTAAACTCATATCCTATACACGTTAGTAAAAATAACTGTATACCTTTATTAAAGCTTCAATATCTGTATTTATATTTAGAGGGATAGAAACATTGAAACCTGAGAGTAGTGAAGGATATAAAGTCATGTTTTAATAGAGAAACTAAATTGCTCCTTCAAAGAGCCTATAAAACTGAAGAGCATTCATTATAAATGTAATAAAAACTTACGAGTCCCATTTTATTAAAACTACACCCAGTTTCCTGAAGGGGCTGGATCATTTAGAGGTAAACCAGTGACACTTTATGTGTAGCAACATACTTTATGAGAGATAAGATATCTACTGAAATGAGGTTGGTGGTTTTAACATGATCCCTAATGGACATCCATTTATATTATTAAATTAGATTTTTTAGTTTAGCAGAGTTTGCAACTTCTGATAATAACACACCCAGCTCAGGTTAATGATAGTAGTTTACTACTGTAAGTTCTTTCAAAATGAGAATAATAGTGAAAGATAAAGCTTATGCTGCTCCTAATTGATGTGTTACATCATACTATTATTCTGAAAACTGACTCAAGTTAAATTATAGAGATTAACATTGTTACAGGGTAATAAACTTTTTAGTGATTACCATTGACCTTTGAGGTTTTTTCTTTCAGATATGGAACTTTCTTTTATATGTTAAGGAATTTTTTTTTTTTTTTTTAGTTTTGGCTGCTTTACAATGTTTATGAATTTTCCTGATTCTATATTTGATACTATTTCACATTTCCCATATGCATGTTTCCATATTATTTTAATTGATTATGGTTGTATTGGTGGTAGTGTTTCAAGGTATAGAAGAAAAGTATGGCAAATTGACAGGTTATCCTGTTCCTTTTAGTTTTAGATTCAAGTTACTTTAAATAGAGGTACTTGCATATGTAAATGAGATAATTGAAGTATTTGAGTTAATATACATTATACATAGGCTGTGTTAATTTATTCATAAAATAAGGCAGGGGTTCTGATAAATAATTCAGAGTAAAAGTGTATTTATTCCAATTTCTTTCTTAAAGCACACCCCCAAAATAAACATGAAATAATGAAGAATATGGGCACAGATTATGCCAACAGCAAAACTAGGAACTACTTATAATCCTCAAACACAGCAACTAATGTATCTGACAAATTCAGTGGGATTGGGACTGAATACGAGTCCCATTTTATTAAAATTTTATTAAAATTTTCAGAGGAGGAAAATTTTATTTGAATCATGGGTTCAGAGGTCCTAGTTCATAAATGGCTGACTCCATAGCTCTGGGCCCAAGATGAGGCACAATATCATGGTGGAGGAGTGTGGAGGAGGAAAGTAGCTCAGGACATGGCAATCAGAAAGCAGAGAGAGAACTTGGCTTACCAGGGACACAGTATAAATCCCAAATACGTAACCCTGGTGACCTACCTCCTCCAGTTATACTGTATTTGCCTATAGTTACCACCAACTTAATCCATCAATGGATTAATCCACTGATTATGTCACACCTTTCATAATCTAATCATTTTCATAATATTCTTGCATTGTTTCACATATGAACTTTTGGGGAACATTACATATCCAAACCATAACAACTTGGCACTGTCATGATATTAGGCATTTCAAGTTCATTATATCAGTTAATACACACATCTGCCCTCCCAGACAAAAATTACCAAATAATAACCATTGTACAACTTAGAAAAACAAGACTCAGAGAAAACGTGCCTGAGACCACTCAGCTAATGAGCCCTTCCTTGATCCAGGATATGAACCCTGGCATTTTTGATTCCTGTTTTCCCTCACCATGTTGTATGATTCTAATGGCATGTCTCAAGCCATATTTAGAGGAGTCACTATGTAATGCCAAATGTCTAGCTAATTTATGTACACTAGAAAGAATATTTTCTTATTTTAAAAATGGGTAAAAAAAGGGCCTTCTTTATTTTCCCATTGGTAATTGTATTCTGTGTCCTGGATAAGAGGAAAAGAATACTTGACTTCAAAATGTTATCCTTGGGATCCTTGGAGAAAATTATAATTAAAAACTAAGTGTTTCTAAATTTAGCTTATGTATGTAATCTCCATTCCTCCATGCAATGTCCTCTGTCTTCTGATTTCTAACTTATATTCAGAAAATGCTTCTTCCTTCTTGCTTGTTACTGAAAGAGGGAGATCTTTGCCTCTAAATCCCTACTAATGTATGAAAATTCCAAAGTATGAAGAACTTTTTAATTTGAAAGTAATTGCTTGTCATAGAGACAAATTTTCAGAGTAGCAAAATTATTTAAAACATTTGATATTGCAATTTTGTTCTTTAGAATCAGACCAATTTATCATTGAGTAGAATGTACTAGTCCTAAGTAAACAAAGTAAAGGCTATTATATGGTTTATGAATTCTGCTGTATTTTAAATATCATTATTTCCCCCATTCTTCCAATTAATCCTACCTTTATCATTTCTTGGAACTGGTACTTATATTTAAGAATTACATATATATGTATATATTCATATTCATTTTAAACAGATGACAGATTCTACTTTGGTTTGTTGAAGATCAATTCTTATGTTTATTTTATCATTAATTGCTTTAAAAATTTTTTCTTCAGATAATTAGCCATAATGCTCTGAGAATTGTTTTCTTATAAATGCTTGGTCCATTTTCAGATTAATAGGTTGGCTTCTTTGATATTTTTGAGAGTTGACTTTTATTCTCAACATTTTTGTATTTTCTGGGCTGCAAGAAATATAAAATGTCATTTCAAGCTGTCTTCATGAATTCCAGAGAATTCAAGAAAATTCATGGACATTTAGGGGAAAATTTAAAATTTTTACTTATTTAACATATATAATTGTATACATGTTTATGCAGTACAGTGAAATAATTTGATATATGTATATAATATGTAATGATCAAATCTGGATAACTAGCATTTCTATCTCATTAAACATTTCAAATTTTTAGTTGGGAACCTTCAAAGTACTCTCTTCTAGTTCTTTTTATGATAAATAATAAATTGCTATTAACTATAATCATTCTATTATGCTGTAGAAAACTAGAATTTATTTCTCCTATCTAACTATATCCCACTATCCAATCTCTCCCTATCCCTCTTTACCTCTATTCTTTCTAGCCTCTGATGAACACCATTCTACTCTCTACTTCTATGTATTCAACATTTTTGGCTTTCATATATGAGTGAGAACACGAGGTACTTGCAATGAGTATGCATTATTTTTATAACTAAAATGTTTTAAATAACTTTTCATTTTACTTAGTAAACAAAGAGGAGGAGGCTTTCTTTCAATGTCTTAAATAACTTTTTTTCTGAATGAAAATTCATAGTGTTATTTACAATGATTTTGATAAAGCTTTAAGGAAAATACCACATTTTCTTAGTTTAAAACTTGTAGTACTGAATGGGTCACTTCCTTGAACTATTTTTCTCCTACATTGATTTTCTGAAAATCAATTGATTGATTTCTCCTACATTGATTCTGAAAATGAAGAGCAGGGCTGTGCTTCTGCTCACCCAGTGTGGAATAAAAAGCTTAGTATTATAAAATATTTTATTCCTTTGTGAGAACTATATAGACTTTGACTTCTTTTCAAAAGATTAATTATCACAGTTATTCAGTTCTTGTAAGGTAGATATAAACTTTGTTTAAAACATTAAACTTGACTGCATATTCCAGCACTTTATTCATATTGCCAAAGCAAATTTAAGGTTTGGTGAGACCCCAAGTAAACGTGTGTGTGTGTGTGTGTGTGTGTGTGTGTGTGTGTGTGTTGGTTTCAATGGATTTCTCATTTTTCTGATAATATCTAAAAATTAAATCTATAGTATTCAAGAATAGTATGGATTTTGGATTCATTCATACATGTGAAAAGCTACTCACCTGGTAGTTAAAATCAAAATTAATTACATTATATATATCATGCATAATAAGTGTTCACTAAAATGTTTATCATCTTAAATAAATTTTTTTGAATAAAGTTTCTTTACAAGGAAAATGAAATATGGCAATTATTAAAGAGATGTAATTGAAATTTTACAGTGAAATTTGACCTTTTACTTTGAATATTTTGACTTTTCCCATTAGTGCTACCTCTTACATTCTTTCAGCCTGTCTAATTTTTATTCGTTCCTTCAGAAGCAACTGATAATGTCAGTCTAGTTTGTACTGACAGCATAGAAACTGGCATTCATTTGAAACAGAACTGATAACTTTTGGAAAAATTTATTTCTAGCCTCTTAATATTTCAAAGATATTAATAGAATTTATATTTCCAATGTCCTTATTACTTTACATTCAAATTTAAATGACATTAACTAAACAGATTTAATAATATCTTTATAATTCTAGGTAAGTATAAATGAAAGCAGAAAATATATTATTTGGTACCTGAATAATACTCTGTACATACATTACATATTATGTCTTTAAGAATAGATATGTTAAATAACATACCAAACATTGGCAGTTTTAATTTTAAGTAATTTTGTTTTTCCCTACAATTCAGTGGAATATATTATTTGAAGCTTGTTTTAACCTATAAAATATAAATAACATGTTTCTGCTATGGAAAATGATTTAGAAAATTGTAAATAAAGAATGGTTAGTTTTTTGTATCTTTTAAGTATGCATAAATATAAAATGGAAATTTAGTGTCTGCATGTAAATATGTTTGTAGACTATTGATTCTGCCTATCCAAGAACAAGATAGAGCTTTCCATCTTCTAAGGTCTTCCTTAATTTCTTTCTTTAGTGTTCTTTAGTTTTTGTTATAGAGGTCTTTCATTTCTTTCGTTAAGTTGATTCCCAAGTATTGTATTTTTCTTGATGCTATTGTAAAAGGGGTAGTTTTCGTTGTTTTCCTTTCAGAGGATTTGTCACTGATATACATAAATGCCTTTGATTTATGGGTGTTGATTTTGTATCCTGCTACTTTGATGAATTCATTTACTAGTTCTAAAAGTTTTCTGGCGGAATTTTTTGGGTCTTCTAGGTATACAATCATATCATCAGCAAATAGTGCTAATTTGAGTTCTTTTCCTATCTGTGTCCCTTTAATTTCTTTCTTCTGTCTTATTGTTCTGGCCAGAGTTTCAAGTTCTATGTTAAATAAAAGTGGTGAAAGGGGGGGTATCCCTATCTAGTTCCAGTTTTTAGAGGGAATGCTTTCAATTTTTCTCTTTAAAATGATGCTATCTAGACAGCTTTTGTAATGTTGAGATACATACTTGTTATCCCTAGTTTTTCTAGTGTTTTGAACATAAAGGGGTGCTGTATTTTGTCGAATGCTTTTTCTGCATCTATTGAGATGATCATATGGTTTTTATCTTTAAGTCCTTTGATGTGATGTATTATATTTATTGATTTCTGTATGTTGAACCCTCTGTGCATCCCTGGGATAAACGCCACGTGATCTCGTGTATTCGATTTGCCAGAATGTTGTTGAGAATTTTTGCATCTATGGTCATTAAAGATATTGGTCTGAAGTTTTCTTTTTTGGATGTGTCTTTGCCTGGATTGGGAATTATGGTGATATTGGCCTCATAGAATGAGTCTGGAAGAGCTCCCTCTTTTTCTATTTCCCAGAATAAATTGAAGAGTATTAGTATTAGTTCTTCCATGAAGGTCTTGTAGAACTCCGCTGTGTATCCATCTGGTCCTGGGCTTTTCTTGTTTGGTATTTTTTTTTTTTTTTTGATGGCATCTTCTATTTCCTCACTTGAAATTGATCTGTTTAAATTGTGTATAATCTCCAGATCCAGTTTGGGCAATTCATATGACTCTAGAAATTTGTCAATGCCTTTGATATTTTCTATTTTATTAGAGTACAAGTTTTCAAAATAATTTCTAATTATCTTCTGTATTTCTGAGTTGTCTGTTGTGATATTTCCTTTTTCATCACAGATGTTAGTAATTTGAGTTCTTTCTCTCCTTCTTTTCTTTAGCATGGCTAATGGTTTGTTAATTTTATTTATTTTTTCAAAGAACAAACTTTTTAAAAACTATATTTGTAGAAGGTGATTTTGTCTACAGTTAGCCAGATAATTTCTTTGTGATTTTTAAATGTTTAATATAAGGCTGGAAATACTGGTGAATCTGCCTTTATCACAGAGTTGTTGAGAATAATTTGTAGAAGAAACATTATAAAGGAAGTATTATGTCTTAAGTATGACTTTTTATTGTTTAAAAATATTTATTTAATATTGATTAACATTTTTATCAGCTATGTGTAAACTTATTGAGTTATGGAGAAAGATACTTTTCATTCACTCTCATTTATTGAGTTCCTGTTGTATACTAGGCATTGTGCCTCATCATGATTATAGTGATAAGATGAGGTTCTTGCATTGATGGAGATCATGGTTAAAAGAGTGTTAAAAGCAAGTAACTGGTACATAGTAACCCATGTGTAGTAAACAATGTAGTAGTGGTAAAAAGAAGTATTGATTCTACTGGGAATCACCAGAACCCTTCTCAAAGGCTGCACTTGAAGAGCATAAATGAGATAGTTAATTAGGCCAAAATGTTAATGGTTATGATAGGTATCCTGAACATTACATAAATGTTTATTCTAATATCAAAAGAATACTAAATATAGAAGGGGAGCAAAACTCAGTTCATCAAATGCTTATTGAATACCAATGATTGGTAGGTCCCTGTGTTAGCCACTGGATGATTAGAAAGTTAAAAAGTTCTGGTCCCTGATGTATAAGGTCTGATAATCCCAGAGATAGATGAATATGCAGAGTACTATACCTCAAAGCAGAAGCTGAATAAAGGTGCTGATGGAACTTTGTTCCTTCTGACTGGGCTAAACTATAACTGCTGAATTCGTCCCCCAAATAGCTGTGATCTTATAAGTAATTTGGCCCCCATCTCTGTATGTGTAATATGAATTGTAATGCATTCTGATGGCATATATAACAAATTATAATAAATAAAAATATATAATACTAAAATAAAAAAGTGGACTGGCATGGAAGAGAGAAGTTTTTAAAAAATCAATATTTTAAAAACACATGTATGACCTTGTCTTGTCATTGATAGTCAATCAATGGGCAGAATACAGTTTAATTACTAAGTTGACCCATGTATAACCAAAATATGTATTGAAAACAATAAGTACAAATAAGCAGTATCAAAAGAGACCAATATTATGCTGTTTAAAAATATTATTGTGTAACTCAACTAGTATCTCTTGACTGTATATACAATCAAAATATTTACTGGGAGATTCTCTTTTGATTTCTAGGTTTTTGTCCACTGAAATGAGGAGGCTCCTTCCAGTCTGGCCCCTATATGCTCTAGTCATGATCTCTGCATACTGAGGATTATATTTAGTGCCCTCCTCAATCCTAAATTCTCTTAATTGGGAATTGTGAAGCCTGAGTGAAAGAAGAGCTAAGTTTTCTTTAAAAAAAAGTTTGGAGGTAGGAGCTCAATTCTGTCTTAAGGTCTTTTTTTTTTTTTTTTTAATTTGGTTCTTTTTAGTTATACATGACAGTAGAATGTATTTTGACTTATCATGTATACATGGAATATAAGTTCCCATTTTTGTGGTTGTACAGATGTTGAGTTACACTAGTTGTGTATTCATATATGAACAGAGGAAAGTTATGTCCAATTCATTTTACTATCTTTCTCATTTGCATTCCCCCTCCTTTAGCCCCACTCTGCCCTGTCCAATCTGGTGAACCTGCTGCACCCCCAGCCTATCCTGAGTCAGCATCTGCATATCAGAGAGTATGTTTGGCCTTTGGTTTTTGGGGTTAGTTTATTTCACTTAGCATTATAACCTCCAGTTCCACCTTTTTACTGGCAAATGCCATAATTTTATTTTTCTTTGTGGCTGAGCAATATTCCATTGTGTACTTATACCATATTTTCTTTGTCCATTCATCTGTTGAAGGGCAACTGGATTGGTTCCCTAGCTTAGCTATTGTGAATTGAGCTGCTATAAGCATTGATTTGGCCATGTCACGATAGTATGTTGATTTTAAATCCTTTGATTCTATGCTGAGGAGTAGAATAACTGGGTCAAATGGTGGTTCCATTACACATTTTCTGAGGAATCTCCATACTGCTTTCCAGAGTGGTTGCACCAATATACAGTCCATAAGCAATGTATGAGTGAACCTTTTCCCCCATATTTTCGCCAACATTTATTGTTACCTGTATTCTTGATAATTGCCATTATGACTGGAGTGAGATGAAATCTCAGTGTAGTTTTAATTTGCATTTCTCTAATTGCTAGTGATGTTGAACATTTTTTCATGTATTTTTTCACCATTTGTTTTTTCTTCTTTGAAGTCTCTGTTCAGTTCCTTTGCCCATGTATTGACTGAGTTATTTTGTTTTATTTTATTTTTGGTGTTAAGTTTTTTGAGTTCCTTGTATATCCTCAAGATTAATGATTTTCTGAGGTGCAGGAGACAAGGATTTTCTTCCATTCTATAGGCCTTCCATGTTCTTGTTTCTTTTGCTGTGAAGAAGCTTTTTAGTTTGATATGGTCCCATTTATTAATTCTTGATTTTACTTCTTATGCTTTAGAAGTCTTGTTGAGAAATTCAGTTCCTAAGCTGATGTGATGGACAGTTGGATCTCCTGTTTCTTCTAGCAGTTGTAGAGTCTCTGGTCTAATGCCTAGGCTCTTAATCCATGCTGAGTTGAGTTTTGTGCAGGATGAGAGATAGGGATCTAATTTCATTTTGTTATATACGGATTTCCAATTTTCCCAGTACTGTTTGTTGAGAGGCTCTCTTTTATCCAATGTATGTTTATGACACCTTTGTCTAGTATGAAATAACTGTATTTATGTGAGATAGTCTCTACCACTCCTCCTCAAATTTTTCCATGAAACAGAAAAAGGAGGTAATCCTTCCAAACTCACTCTACGAAGCTAGTATCACCCTGATACCAAAACCAGACAAGGACACATGAAGGAAGGAAAATTTCAGACAATATCACTGATGAACATAGATGCAAAAAATCTTAATAAAATTCTGGCAAATTACATACAAAAACACATTAAAATGCACCATTATCAAGTGGGGCTCATATGTTGGTTCAACATATGAGAAATCAACATAAATCCTCACATCAGTAGACTTGAAGACAAGATTCACATAATTATCTCAATAGGTACAGAAAAATCATTTGACAAAATACAGCATCCATTCATACTCAAAACACTAGGAAAAATAGGAAGAGTAGGACTATACCTCAACATGGTAAAAGCTATATATACTAAACTCAAGGCCAACATCATTCTAAATGGAGAAAAATTGAAAGCATTCCCTCTAAAATCTGGAACAAGACAAGGATGCCTTCTTTCACCACTTCTATTCAACATAATCCTGGAACCTATAGCCAGAGCATCTAGACAGAAGAAAGATGTGAATAGGAAAAGAACTCAAATTATCCTTATTTTCCAATAACATGATTCTATATTTAGAAGACCCAAAACTTGATCAGAAAACTTCTAGAACTGATAAATGAATTCAGCAAAGTAATCAGGATATAAAATTAATACCCATAAATCAATTGAGTTCCTATACATCAGTGATGAATCAACTGAAAGATAAATTAGAAACTATCCCAGTCACAATAGCCTAAAAAAATTAAAATATTTGGGAATCAATGTATCAAAAGAGGCGACAGACATCTACAATGATTACTACAGAAGTCCAAAGAAAGAAATTGAAGCAGACCTTAAAAGATGGAAAATCACCCATGTTCTTTGATAGGCAGAATTAATATTGTCAAAAGGGCCACACTACCCAAAGTGCTATACATATTAATGCAATTCCTATTAAGGTTCTGATGGTGCTCTTGATAAAATATAGAAAAAACAGTCATGAAATTCATTTGGAAAAATAAGAAGCTCAAAATGGCCAAAACAATCCCTAGCTAGAAAATGAAGCAAGATGCATCACAATACCAGAACTTAAATTATACTACAGAGTTATAGTAACAAAAACAGCATGGTATTAGCACAAAAACAGACATGAAGACCAATGTCTTAAGATTTTTTCCTTCCAAACCTTTGCCACGCTGTTTCACCTTTGAATATACATACCCCTATTTTTAAGTTTTTTTTTGTGGTAATGGGAATAGAACCCAGGGCCTTGTGTATGCTAGGTAAGTCCTCTACTACTGAGCTACATTCCAATTCTCCTTAGTTTTGTGTTGTTTTGTGTTTTGGTACCTTTTTCCTTATTGATGTTATCCATTTTGACCTCATTCATTCTCAGGGTTGGAGGAGGGAGCATCTGACCTCACTGCCAAAAGCAAAGTTTTTATCTGTACTCTACTGCCACTGCTTGCTTCCTGCATGTGCTTGCATTGTCACTGGTCAACTTTCCCTGAACCCACAAACAGGCTAAATCTTTACATCCTATACTAAATAAATATATAAAATTTAAAAAGAAAAACAGAAGCAATCTTTCACAATAATCTCCCCTTATAGTTTCCCTTTTTCTCTCTTCTTCCATCTTTAAACAGTTTTTTTAACTCATTATCATCATTAATTAATTTTGCATTAATATTCCATGTACTGAAAGTCTGGCTTCTGTCTGAACCACCTATTCCACTGAAGCAGAGTTCATGTTAAGTCTGCTGAGGACTTCCCAGTCCAATTCAAACTCTCTTTAGCTGCTTGAGGATGGACCAGTCTACCTGGTTAGCCAACCCCATGAGCTCCTCCCTCAGCGGCTACCACTCCCTCCTCTTAAGTCTGTGACTGGCTTCAGTCTTAGTTGTTAATTCTGCTCTTATCTTCCTTAAAATATGACTATTCACCTGAGTTCTCTTTTTGATCTTCTCTTCCTACACTCTGCACCCTCTTTGGCAGTCGTCCATTTTGCTTGATGAAACTCACAAACCTGGAGCTCCTATCTAGGTGAATCATGCACTCCAAACTCCGTATATTCCAAACCTATCACTGATTTATACCAATTGTCAACTATTATAAGACATCTGTCTTTCAAAATAAACAGTCACTTGGCTTTATTAAGATTAAATATGTTACACATTCATTTTTGTTGGGACATGTAAAAAAAGGAATTATGGTTGTTGGCAGTACTAGAAGCTCAGTTTGCTGATTAAATACAAATGTAGGGCATTAGTAAAGCAGGAAATAAACAAAATTTTGGAATAAATTTTATATATGGCATATTTAAAAGTTATTATTGAAACAGAACTATATTTCAGTTTTGGATACTAATGTCACAGTGCAGTATTTTTATTTTAAAATATTTGGCCTTGATTTTAAATAATATAAGGGAGAATCAGACTTCATAATGTGATTATAATTGATGAGAGCTATAAATAATCATTGTTGTGTCCTGCTTTTATTGACTTATGGCTGAGAGAAAATTAATCCCTTCACTTAAGTACATAGTTGATCAGTGAAACTATAAGTGATGCCTGGTGAGGAAAAGTATCAACCATGAGGTCACTCTGTGCAACTATAACTTCCATTTGCTTCAGCTACCTTTGGCAGATCTTGATAACCACAGCTTTTCACTTGGCTTTCCTATCCTGCTTCTGTTAAAAATCTTGCTCACATGCCTTGGCTATGTAATTCCTGGCTGTAGAAATAGAAGCAAATAGCCTTTCTTGCAGCATTGAACAAGTAGGGTGTGTTGGTAGAGTGAAGGGTTATGCATAGAATGTGAAATCTGAAGTGCCCCTTTAAAAAATATTTTCTCACTTAGAGAAGATCCACTTCTTTAAGGTCTGACCTAATTTTCAACAGAGACTAACTGGTTCCAAGACATGTTTGAGAGTAAGAAATTCTAGAGTCATCTTATATTAGGAGGGGGATTGTGCTACTGATCTTCCAAGCTAGGAGGAAGGAATATATTGGTATTTGCCTTTGGAATTTTTTATTTTAAGAGTGCATTAAAGTCAATCCCAGTCAAAGCAGTTTATGTAGAACTAAAAGCATGCAGTTGGGGTTTGTGTGTATGTACTTGAACAGTAACATTTTACCTTGTTGTAGATTTTAGTTAACTATCTTTCAGGAAGTATTCTGTTAGCAAATGTGACTGTAATGTAACGAATGCATTTTATGTGCCATAATGGAATTTCAGTTGCTCTGTAAGGCTGAGCAAAATAGTCAATTTACTTTTTCCTTGGTTTTCTTACCTGTAGTTTTAGAGAGGGATATTGGAAAGACTTTTTAAAAAAGAAAATCATTCAAAATGCAAAGTAATGTACTGTAAATTATATTAAGTCATATAATTACATTAAACTGAAGATTTGAAAGACAGTTTGGTCCTCAGAAAATATGTAAGAGAGTTAGTAAGTATACTTTTGCAGCAACTCACCCTTATGAAACTGTGATTCTTCCTTATCTGGCACTTCAAATATGCAGGGGTCAGTCCATTTCTTTTCTTTCGAACATACTCAAGTGAAGAGGACATAGAAATATTGAGGTTCATTGTCTTTGTATTATATGTTTTACATATGTTTTTATTTGAATGTCAAATTTGTGATACCAGCTTTCTTTCCTCAGCTACAGACTCCATTTAGTCAAACTTCTTGGTCAAGATGGTTATAGAATGTACTGACATCACATGATGATATACAGAAATACATATTTACTCACCTACCTTGGTACCTTCATATTAATAATTCTGTTTAGTATAGAGAAACAGTATGCATGTTCTGGCAAATACTGTTATTTTTGAAGCCAGAATACTTGAGGAAATCTAGGCTCTGGAGATTGTCACCTGCACAGGTGACACTATATATATTAGTATTATGTATATGTGTGTGTGTGTATGTGTGTGTGTGTGTGTGTGTGTGTGTGTGTGTATAGGATTTGAAGAGAAGTGTGACAGACCCAAATGTCATTTTTCTTAAGCACTTTTAACCCACCTGTTCTACCCTACTTTTTGTTTCTTCTGCTAGTACAGGGAGTGAAATAGTTACTTCTATCCTAATATATAGAATAAAATAATGTTCACTTTTGGCAGGTCTAAACACATATTTGGTGATAGTTGAAGAAGGTGTATAATCCAAATTTGGTGTTTTGTTAATGCTAGATTTAATTTTACACTGAAGCCTGAAGTACTAGTAGAATCTTAAAAACCTTGTTTTTGCTTAGGTGTCATTGTTTACCTTGAGCATGAAAAATAGAGCAAGTAGTTAGAGAGCTTAGAGGAATAAAAAAATAATAACTGTCATGTTGTCCTGGAAATAAAAGGGAATGATAAAGCACACACCTATCAGCTCAGTGATCAGTGATTTTAGGTATTGGTCTTACATTTAATTTAGTATAAAAAATGGAGTAAGATGATGCTTTGAAACGAGTATGTGTAGATAGTTCTTCTATCTACAAATCATTATTTTGATATGATAACAGGCCAAGTTATTTTCAACTGGTAATATCTGACATAGTCTCACCATCATATTTAAGATTGTCCTATGAAAAGACTTTACTTTTAATACTCACACAGACGTTGATATGTTAAGGTTAATCTATAACTTTTTGAACAAGCATTTAAACTAGGAGAGGAATCATTTCCTCTTAAAGGTATACTAAGTCTTCTCCCCCCCAAGCCCTTCATTTCCTTAGCCCTGTTGTAGGTTGGAGATTGAGAATTCATCTTAAGCTCAGTTAGCTCAAAGTCATAAAAGCTATCAAGAATGGTAATTCTCTGAAACTTTTCTGAATTAAAAATATCATCCTCATTCTTTTACCTTAATTTCTCCCTAGCTTTTGCAAAACCATGCCATAATTTCTGTTTTAGTTAGCTTTTTTGCTGCTATGACTAAAGGACCCAACCAACACAATTATAAAGGAAGAAGGGTTTATTTGAGGGCTCACAAGTTCAGAGGTCTTAGTTTATAGAAAGCTGGCTCCATTCCTTAGGGCTTGAGTTGAGGCGGAACAGGATGGCAGGAGAGAGGGTGGCAGAGTGAAGCAGCTCATATCACAATGATCAGGAAGCAGAGAGAGCCTCCACTTGCCAGATAAAAACATATACCCAAAGCCACGCCCCTACTCCCACCTCCTTCATCCATACCCTCCCTAACTTCAGTTACTATTTCTGTTAATCCTGTCAGGGAATTAAATCACTGATTGGGTTAAGACTCTCACAACCCAATCATTTCTCCTCTGAACCTTCTTGCATTATTTCACACGTGAGCTTTCGGGGGATACCTTACACCAAAACCATAATGATATCCTAAGTATTTGTTGGGTTTAGAAGAATGTAGCCTAATATGTCTTTCTTCTTTTCATTACTTTCTATACTTGGGTTATCAGTGATAGGAAAGTTCAAGTAGAATCAATGAGTAGAGAGTAAAACAATAAAGAAAATAACTCTGGGGGGATGGGACAATAGCTCACTGGTAGGGCGTCAGCCTAGCATGTGTGAGGCACTGGGTTTGATCCTCAGCACCACATAAAAATAAAATAAAGGTATTGTGTACATATACAACTAAAGAAATTTAAAAAAGGATAACTCTGTTCTATTTATTAAGTGTTAGTACAGTTTTTGTGGTCATTAATTTTGAGCTAATTTTCTTTCTGGCAACCCTTGTAGTATTTTATTTTTTCAGTAACGAATGTGGGTGACATGAAAGCACCAATATCTTCCAGTAGTTATAATTGATACAAAGGACTCCCAGTCCTCTGGGACCACAGAGACATAGTGTTTGCTCCTTTTATCTCTGAATAAATTATTTTTGTTATTTCAATTGAAACTTGTGGTTTCATGGAATGGATTTCTATAGAGCCTTGACTGGAGAATGCCCACAATAAAAAGAACATGTGAATTTTCTTCTGAGTAACATGCTTCAGATTGTGGTGAATCCAGGCTACTGTCTACAGCTTGTTCCCATTTGCTGCTCAAGGGTAGATTTCTCTTAATGGCACTCCAAAATCAATGTTATTAACAGAACTGGCTGGTGCTACTGGAATGGTGCTTGAACATGAGCAACCTTTTTAAAGCCATTTTTATAGGTCTGATCTGATCTTACTCAAAGATGGTTATTTGGAATAAGTTCTTTGGCTCAAAAATATTAAGTAGGAAATCTTCCTATTGAATAGGAACAGGTTATTTTTCAGGATTAATAGCTAAATGGCAAGCCAGTGTGCATAATGACATAAATTTCTATCTTGTGGGGAGAAGCAGTGATACCAAATTTGTCAAATGGCTACACTCTGGCTCTCTTTCCATTGTATTCAGGTGCCAGAAAGGCAGTTCCAGTTAGAGAAAAGTTGCAGAAAATGGTCGGGTAAGAATTTTGAACAAATAAAAACCAAAAAGGTGGCTTCTTCTCAGTGTTCCTTTGTTCTGATCCTGTCCTTGATACATGAATTCCAAGGGTTCTTGAAGAATTAGGTAGTAAGAGCTATTCATATATTGTAGGTTGGAATTGATTTCTTCATCAACCTGCCTGCTAAATGTTGAGTTGTGGTCTTGTTGCTTAGAACAATTGAGAAGAATGAGAGTCAGATATATATTGGGCATAGAAGAGGAATAAAAGAGACCAACATAGGTATGAAAAGATGAGTAGTCTCATTCTGTAACTGCAGGTGTGATAATCCTATGCTAGAACAATGTACATTGGCATCATTGTCTTTCTGTCTGTGTACGCTTTTCTTTAGAAAAAGTAGGTGCCTCCTCTCTTTGTTCCTTGGATCACTTCAGTAGATATCTGCAATATTCTGTAGTTTTGTTCCCTGAATATATTTTAAAAAATCCATAGTAAAAATAGGATTAAAAAGGAGACCATATTGAATGCATTTAGCAGAAGTTTTTCAAATTTATTATGTATAATATATATTTCTTCACAATATATTTAAATGTATTAATTGATGTGATCTAGTGATGAACCTAAAATAACCATAAATTCAAATAATGTTGAAAGAAAAAATATTATAAGCCATAGAAAACAAGTGGGAATATGCTATGAAAATGAATGAGGTTTTTATTGGTGACTAAGTCTTATAATTTATAATAAAATATGTATTTCTACATGTGAAGAAGTTGAGCAAGCTAATCACTCATTTTAGTTTATGTTTCTCATGTTATATAATCTGCAATGCTTAAATCCATTGCAATGAAATTTATTTATTTATTTGTTTGTTTTATTTGAAATTGTTGTATATAACAGTAGAATGCATTACAATTCGTAATACACGTATAGAATACATTTTTACATATCACTGTTTGTATACAAAGTGAATTTAAATGAACAAAGTGATGATAATTTGAAAGGATGGGGCAAATAGTTCTAATCTCCTTACAATTCTTAGGTTACAGAAATTTTAATTTTCTGTTATTGTTCTGATGCATAAGAATATACTTAAAGTGAATTTTCAGTTTGATAATTGCTGTTTATGTATGTGTTGCTCTTAATGTATTTTTATGCTTAATTGCTTGGTTCTTTTAGACATTAGTCCTTGGAGGTAATACTCTTGGAACCTATAGATTTTCTTGTTTGACTGTTGCATTTAGATCTTCAGTTCTCATGTCTTCTGACATCTAGACTTATTTTT
Organism: Tamias sibiricus; assembly: GCA_025594165.1. Classification (NCBI taxonomy): domain Eukaryota; kingdom Metazoa; phylum Chordata; class Mammalia; order Rodentia; family Sciuridae; genus Tamias; species Tamias sibiricus. The sequence continues at coordinate 78,685,632 of CM046664.1, forward strand.
CCTAGTGTATTTTATTTCTTGTTGCTGAAAGCAGTGAACATAGACACAGTCAGAAGGAAAAGGCCTGTGAGTTATGGCTGATTGCTTTTATGTATTAATGGTGCCTATGGAGGGTCTCATTAATATGCACAGCATGGGGAATTTTTGCAGCTTCCACACAGAGCTCAAAAAAAAAAAAACTATTTATGTCTCAGTATTTTTATATGGAGCTTTAAAGGACATTAACAAAACTTCTTGGGACAGGTGGAATACCATATGGCAAAGGGACTGGACCACCGCCATAGCTTTTGAGATTTATTGAAGCTTCTCCTTCTAGTGGGAGTGATCTGAGTCTTTTGGACTGTTTCCATTCAGTGATGACATTCATATATGGATCAGCAATAAAGCTCCTTAAAAATAAAGCTGTAACCAGCTCAAAAGATACCTTTTGCTTTAATATATGCTTCTTAATAACAGTATACCCTTCTTTAATATATGCTTATTGACAGGGCAGCCTTTATTGGGTTCAGAATTTTTTTATACTTACTGACAGTGTACAGATCCATAGAATTACTATTGTGGGATAATTTAGGAGTGGAGTGGGGGGTAATAGTGATTTCTATTCATGGGAAGAAAACTCCTATATCAGATTTTATGTCTTCCTCATGTGTGTGCTTGTGCACACATGCGCACATCCCCCCACCGCCTCTACATTCTGCACATCTATATGGGTAGTTGTAAATGGTAGGATACCATTTAAGTGGCAGTGTCTGGGTTCTGCTGCACATAACACCAGACGTCAGGCTACATTTGCAGTTCAGCCATTAGCACAGCAACCTTCCTCTCCATGATGTTTTTATGCCAACTTTGAGGCAGCATGGGAAACCTTTGTCACAACTGCACCTAATGGTCATCCTACCAGTAGTGAAACCAGGCACACTAGAGGAGGAAAATCTAGCAAACTTCTTTTCAATGCTTGAGAGATGAAAAAGGTTTCATATTTTTTTAAATAGTTGTGAAGAAATTGAGTATTTGTGACTATGTCATTGACTTCAAAATCTCTCTATATGTGTATATGTACTTTGGAATACTATACATATTTCATTATGTGCAATTTAATTATTATAAATAATAGTATTTTTTTAGTCTAATTTTATTCCTAAAGTTGAAATTAGCTAGCAGGTAGCACTAAAAATACACTTTCACTATACAAAACAGTGTAAACTGATTATACATTAACAAAGAATCAAGTACACACACTCCTAACGTAAGAAGCTAGATGCAGCCCTTGCTATAAAAAGCTGTACCTGAACAAAGGTGGACATGTTTAATCTAAGGCCCTAACGGGTAACCAGAATGTCCGTTGTTCCCAATTATGTTTAAACCCAAATAGCAATAATGGGGAAACTTACATTCATCAAATATTAATAATACTATTTTCAAGGATATCATTTTATATGGGAAGTGATGAAAATATATTTAGGTAAAGAATAAAGTACTTAGAATATCATTTACTTATTGATTCATTCCCCCCCCCCCCACACACACACACCATTTCTCTTTGATTCTTGAGGCAGAATATACTTTGTCTCAGGAGGACCCCAGAGTAAACTTTGATTATTCCTGGCTCTTCCTACACCCATAAGTAGTGAAATAATATGAAAATCTATTGTCTTTTATTGGATATCAAGTATAACATCTTCTATTTATAGATACTTTATTTTTTTTTAGACTAGTGAACATTTATTAGAGATCAAACTAAATGAAAGAAATCATCAACAATCTGGATTGCTTTAGTTAGAAAAAATAAACCATTGGTTGTACCCAAAGACCTTTAAGACTTCTTTGGTAGACGTAAAACCTTTTTCTTCTTGTGTGCCAATGTTCTCTGGGGTCACTAAAAAAAATTTAAATTAACATAGAATTGTAGGTATTTACCGAGTAATACAGGATGTTTTGAAGTATAGATATATTGGTGAATAACAAAATCTAGCCAATGAATGTATATTCATTTCTTCACATAGTTGTCATTTTAATGAACTATATATCTTGTATTTTTCCATTATTGTGATTAAGTGTTATTTCCTTTTTATTAGTGTTATTTCCTTTTTATAAATGAAAAAAAAAAATGAGACCAAGAGAAATTCTGTAACTTCTCACATTCTTAGAGGCATTCTTATTAAATATCAGAACTGGGTTTTAGAAAGTCATTATAAATTGAACTCCAGAGTCCATGTTCTTTCTTTTATGACTGAAATTTCATTTTTTTTCCCCTTGGCAAAACACCATGGGGATTTGTAGTTTCTTAATTTAGGCATTTTGCCCCTTTGAGTTAAAGGGCCAGGATGAACTTACACATAAGCCTTGTGGAGGGAATTGCTTTTGTAATAACAGCAATAACAAAACAAAATATCTGAGAAGAAATGTTAATGAGAATCACTTTACAACTTAGCTGTCTAGGAAAGTGCCAACCCAACTTCTGGCTTTAAGTCTGAGAATATAGCTTCTGTTTTTCCCAGTTAAGCTCTGAATGCATATGCAGTCATTTCTCTTTATAACTCTTTGTGGACAAAGCCTACAATATCAGATTTGAAATGATACAAGTGGCTCTCAGTAAAATGAAGCCGAAGGGATGATTCCAAGATGGCGGACAGGAGAGAGGTGCTCTCTGGAGACAGTCACTAAATGAGGCTTAGTGGGAAGTTTGAATGTATTACTAGCAATTATCCTGCAACTGAGAGGGAGCTGGGACATTCTTGCACCTCTGGATGGTGAAATACAATGAACTCCAGAACACCAACGCATGGGGGCCCAGTTTGAGCAGTCCAGACACCGAACCAGCGCTATTGGCGCAGCCGGCACAGCTGGTGCAGTAGCATTGTGGTAAGAGAAAGATCCAGACAACATCTTTAAAGCCGAACAGTGCAGAAGGATAAAATGGATGCTAGACGTGAGCTGCGTCCATATAGAGTTCTTTCACGCAACTTGCCAAGCCTAACTTGTATGCTCAGGAGTGACACACAGGTCTGTGGAACTGCTGTTGAGCCCTAGGAGCACACTGCCATCTTTGAGGAGAGCTGCGGCTGACCCAGACAAAGAAACAAGGAAGAAAGAAAAAGCAGCTGCAGGCATCCAGGGGTCTGGCCAATGCTCTGAGAACAGCACATACCTAGGTGAGATGTGGGCAGCCAGCAGGGGAGGGCATGTCTGAGGCCAGTGTGGCGGCCCCTAGACGCTACAACTGTAGTGGGTGTGGTGAATGGGCCTTCTGGATGGACCATTTCCTGGTGCCTTTCACCTGCTGACACCCACTCCCCTTGAACCACTTTTCTGCTGTGCTATTCTGCCGCTGGCCAATGGTGCAGACTTGACTCCACTAACAGGTTCTCTGTGACTTCTGGACATGATCCTGGACAACTGGCTTAAACTGGAAGGGAAAAAAGAAGGGCTTCTCAGGGTCTGGTTTGTTTGAGATTTGTTCCTGGGTTTGACTTTGTTTTTTTGTTTTTTGCTTTGTTTCTGTTTTGTTTGATAGTGTGTTTGTTTGTTGCTGTTCTTCTTTCTTTTCTTCCTTCTCACTTTTGTCTCTTTTCTTCTTCCCTCATCTTTTCTATTTACACCCTGCCATTGCATACTCAACATGTAAAAACAAGTTATACGCAGAAATTGGGATATCTAGAACTGGGACAATTAAATTATACAGCAAAGCGGTGGTACATATAGGTTATTCTCTATTTTCTTGACTCACTTTCTCTCTTTTCTCTCTTACACTAATTCCTACTCCTACTCCTTTGTCACCTTTTTTTTTTTTTCTTTTCCATCTTTCTTTATTTCTTCTCTCAACGGCTACATAAGTTTGGTTTATATATAAATCGGTCTTTCTACTAAATCGTTCACTCCATTCTCTTTCCTCTCTTGTCTGCTGATATTAAACCACTTCCATAGAATTCTGTTTTCATATTTCCTAAGAAAGAACTACTCAATACCCTCACTTCCTTCTTCCTAAACATATCACCTCTGTGTCCAATACTTGAAACTATAAACCCCATCACAAGCATACAGAGTAAATTGGAAACAATATCAGAGTTAACTAAATCTACACATTGTGATCAAACTGGGATTTTCTGAATAGAAAGTGTTAGATTTTAAAGTGTAAAGTTTTTATAAGGGCATCTGATAGCATTGTACAATAGGAGCAATATAAGGCTTTAAGGTAAAATCAAAATAGTCAAGGTCCCACAGTGCTATAAGAAAAGACACACAAGCAATATGAAGAAACAAGGGAAGAAAGTGACTCAAACAAATCAACATACCTCCTCAGTAGATTCCATGGCAAGCACAGTTGGTCAAATGCCAGAGATTGAATTTAGAAATTCCATAGTCCAAATGTTTATGGAACTTAAGAATGAACTAAAAAATGAGATGAGAGAGCAAATAGCAGTGGTAAAAGATCATTTTAACAAAGAACTCCAAAAATACAGGAAGCAAAAGATTACTTCAATAGGGAGATAGAGGTTCTAAAGAGAAACCAAACAGAAATTCTGGGAATGAAAGAAGCCATAAACCAAACTAAAAGTTCAATTGAAAGCATCACCAACAGATTAGACCACTTGGAAGAAAGTACCTGAGACAATGAAGACAAAATATATATCTTGGGGAAAAAATCTAGATTACACAGCAAAAGTGGTAAGAAATCAAGAACAGAACATTAAAGAAATATGGGACAATATAGAAAGACCAAACTTAACAGTGATTGGGGTAGAGGAAGGTGCAGAGTTCCAAGCCAAAGGAATGAGTCATTTATTCAATGAAATAATAGCAGAAAATTTTCCAAACTTGAGGAATGAATGGGAAAACCAAGTTCAAGAGGCTTACTGAACACCAAACGTACAAAATCACAACACATCCCCTCCAAGGCACATCATAATGAAAATGCCTAATATATTGGGCAAGGAGAGAATATTAAAAGCTATGAGAGAAAGGAAGCAGATTACATATAGGGGAAAACCAGTCAGATTATGTTCAGACTTTTCAATCCAGAACTTAAAAGCAAGAAGATCTTGGAATAGCATATTTCAAGCTTTGAAAGAAAAGGGATGTCAACCAAGAATCTTATATCCAGCAAAATTGAGCTTTAGATTCAAAGATGAAGTAAAAACCTTCCACGACAAACAAAAGTTAAAAGATTTCACAACCCGAAAGCCAGAACTTCTGAACATCCTGGGAAAAATTTTCCACAAAGAAGAAGAGAAAAATAACAAAGAAAATCAACAAAGGGAGATATTAGTCTAAAGAAAATACCAACAAGAGGAGAAACCAAATCAAGCTAAATACCATAATACAAAAAAAAAAAAAAAAAAAAAAAAAAAAAAAAAGGATGGGAATAAGAATTGCATCTTAATAATAACCCTGGATGTTAATGGCCTAAACTCACCATTCAAAAGACACAGATTGTCAGACTGGATTAAAAGAAACAACCCAACAATTTGCTGTCTCCAAGAAACACACCTTGTAGAAAAAGACATCAGTAGACTGAAGTGGAAAGGCTGGGAAAAGCCTTATCCCTCACATGGGCTGCGGAAGCAAGCAGGGGTTTCTATTCTCATATCAAATAAGGTAGACTTCAATCCAAAGCTAATCAAAAGGGACAAAGATGATATTTCTTACTACTTCAGGAAACCATTCATCAACAGGATATAACAATTATAAATCTATATGCCCCAATTAATGGAGCACCTACATTCATCAAACAAACCCTTCTCAAATTCAAGAGCAAAGTAAACCACAACACAGTTATTCTAGGGGACTTCAACATACCTCTCTCACCAATGGATAGATCATCCAAACAAAAGCTAAATAAAGAAACTTTAGGCGTCGTTAAAACATTTACTTAGACCTAATGGACATATATAGAATATTTCATCCCTCAGTACACGAATATATTTTCTTCTCAGCAGCACATGGCTCCTTCTCCAAAATAGACTATATATTATGTCACAAGGCAACTCTCAGCAAATATAACAATAGAGATACTACCCTGCATTCTATCAGACCATAATGGGATGAAATTGGAAATCAATGATAAAACAAGAAATAAAAAAAAAAAAAAACTACTCAAACAACTGGAAGCTAAATAACATGGTAGCGAATGAACAAGCGGTTGAAGACGACATCAAGGAGGAGATTAAAAAATTTCTAGAGGTAAATGAAAACACACATACATCGTATATAAATGTCTGGGACACTAAGAAGGTAGTAGGAAGAGGAAAATTTATTGCACTGAGTTCATTCCTTAAAAGAAAAAAAAAAAAAAAAAAAACAAATAAATGACTTAACATCACACCTTAAAGCACTAGAAAAAGAAGGACAGATCAACACTAAGATCAGTAGAAGACAGGAAATAATTAAAATCTTAGCTGAAATTAATGAAATTGAGACTAAAGAAACAATTCAAAGAATTGACAAAACTAAAAGTTGGTTCTTTGAATAAATAAATAAAATTGACAGACCCTTAGCAATGCTAACGAAAAGAAGAAGAGAAAAAAACTCAAATTACTAATATTTGTGATGAAAAAGGAAATATCACAACAAACACCTCAGATATACAGAAGATAATTAGAAATTACTTTGAAATCCTGTACTCTAATAAAATAGAAAATATTGAAAGCATTGACAGATTTCTAGAGTCGTATGAATTGTCCAAACTTGAACTGGATGCTATACATAATTTAAACAGATCAATTTCAAGCAACAAGAAAAAGTCCAGGACCTGATGGGTTTACAGCCGAGTTCTACAAGACCTTCAAAGAAGAACTAATACCAATGTTCTTCAAATTATTTCAAGAAATTGTAAAAAAGGGAGCTCTTCCAGACTCTTTATATGAGGCCAATATTACATTAATTCAAAAGCCAGGCAAAGACGCAGCCAAAAAAGAAAACTTCAGGCCAATATCTTTTATGAACATAGATGCAAAAATCCTCAACAAAATTCTGGCAAATCAGATAAAAAAACATATCAAAAAGATAGTGCACCACGATCAAGTGAGGTTTATCTCGCAGGGATGCAAGGTTGGTTCAATACCAGAAATCAATAAACATAATACATCACATCAATAGACTTAAAGATAAAAACCATATGATCATCTCAATAGACGCAGAAAAAGCATTTGACAAAATACAACACACCTTTATGTTCAAAACACTAGAAAAACTAGGAATAACAGGAACATATCTCAACATTATAAAAGTTATTTATGCAAAGCCCCAGTCTAACATTATCTTAAATGGAGAAAAATTGAAAGCATTCCCTCTAAAAAACTGGAACAAGACAGGGATGCCCTCTTTCACCACTGCTATTGAACATAGTACTTGAAACTCTGGCCAGAGTAATTAGACAGACAAAAGAAATTGAAGGGCTCCAGATAGGAAAAGAAGAGCTCAAATTAGCACTATTTGCTGATGACATGATAATATACCTAGGAGACCCTAAAAACTGTACCAGAAAACTTTTACAAATAGTAAATGAGTTCGGCAAAGTCGCAGGATACAAAATCAATACCCATAAGTCAAAGGCATTTTTGTACATCAGTGACAAAGCCTCTGAAAGGGAAATGATGAAAACTACCCCATTTACAATAGCATAAAAAAAAAAAAAAAACCTGGGAATAAACTTAACGAAAGAGGTGAAGGACCTCTATAATGAAAACTATAGAACACTAAAAAACGAAATTTTAGAAGACCTCAGAAAATGGAAAGACCTACCTTGTTCTTTGATAGGTAGAACTAATGTTGTCCAAATGTCCATACTACCAAAAGCATTATACAGATTTAATGCACTTCCAATCAAAATCCCAATGTCATTCCTCAAAGAAATAGAAAAAGCAGTCATGAAATTCTTCTGGAAAAACAAAATACCCAGAAGAGCCAAAGCAATCCTTCGCAAGAAAAATGAAGCAGGTGGCATCACCATACCAGACTTTAAATTATACTGTAGAGCAATAGTAACAAAAACAGCATGGTATTGGCACCAAAACAGACTGGTAGACCAATGCTACAGAATTGAGGACACAGAGACTAATACATATAATTTCAGCTGTCTTATATTAGACAAAGGTGCCAAAAATGTACAGTGGAGAAAGGATAGCCTCTTCAACAAATGGTGCTGGGAAAACTGGAAATCCATATGGAACAAAATGAAATTAAAACCTTATCTCTCACCATTCAGAAAATTCAATTCAATGTGGATCAAGGACTTAGGAATTAGACCAGAGACAATACGCCTAATAGAAGAAAAAGTAAGCTCCAATTTCCAACATGTCAGATTAGGCCCCAAGTTCCTTAATAAGAATCCTGTAGTGCAAGAATTAATATCAAGCATTAATGAATGGGATAGATTTAAACTAAAAAGCTTCTTCTCAGCAAAAGAAACAAGTCAGTGAGGTGAATAGAGAGCCAACTAATTGGAAACAAATATTTAATACATGCACATCAGCTAGAGCACTAATATCTAGAATATATAAAGAACTCAAAAAACGTAACACCAAAAAAACAAATAACCCAATCAATAAATGGGCTAAGGAATTAAAAAGACACTTCTCAGAAGAAGATACAAAATTAGTCAACAAATACATGAAAAAAATGCTCAACATCGCTGGCAATTAGAGAAATGTAAATCAAAACTACTCTAAGATTTCATTTCACTCCAGTCAGAATGGCAGCTATCAAGAATACAAACAACAATAAATGTTGGAGAGGATATGGGGAAAAGGGCACACTCTTACATTGCTGGTGGGATTGCTAAATGGTGCAGCCAATTTGGAAAGCAGTATGGAGATTCCTAGGAAAACTGGGAATGGAACCACCTATGACCCAGCCATCCTACTCCTGGATCTATTCTTAAAGGACTTAAAAACAGCATATTACAGTGACACAGCCACTTCAATGTTTATAGCAGCACAATTCACAATAGCTAGGTTGTGGAACCAACCTAGATGTCCCTCAGTAGATGAGTGGATAAAGAAAATGTGGTATATATACACAATGGAATTTTACTCAGCAATAAAAGAGAATAAAATAATGGCATTCACAGGTAAATGGATGAAGTTGGAGAATATAATGCTAAGTGAAATTAGTCAAACTCAAAAATCCAAATACTGAATGTTTTCTCCTCTAAGGAGGCTGGTTCACAGTGTTGTTGGATTGGGGTACAGAGGAGGATTAGAGGAACACTAGAATGGTCAAAGGGAAGGGAGGGAAAAGGAGGGAGCAAGGGGGATGGAGTGGAGGGGAAAAAAAGAAAAGGTGGTTGAATAAGATGGATATCATTATCCTAAATGCATGATTGAAGACCTGAATGGTATGAATATACTTTGTATACAAACAGTTGTATGTAAAAAGATGCTCTATATGTGTATTATGAATTGTAATATATACTGCTATTATAAATTTAAAAAAAGAAGCCTAAGAAGCTTCTGCCTAAAATATAAACTCTTTTTTAAAAGCCTGTTTCCTTGCTGAACTTGCCAATTTCTATAATTAATCAGAGGCAATTAAATATTTTAATTAGTTTGATCTTTATGGAAATTCTAGAGATTTTTTTTTCCTAATCAGAACTGAATTCAAGTACATGACTAATATCTATTATAAAGGCTTGCATTAGCATTCATCAAAATGCTTTATTTTCCTTCCATGATAGAGACATTTTATTGACATAATTTTCATACACATTTTATAGAAACTCAGTTTTTATGTATTATTACTTATTTGAGATAGCATATCTTCTGTCTGCAGCATGGGGTTAAGGAGAACATAATGACTTTCATTATATTTTAGTTCAGATGCAGCTGCAAAATAAACACTTAAGATGCATTTGTAAGTGCTTAATATGTCTTCAACATTTATATAAAAGTTAGTTTGTTTTTGGTGTAAATAAGTTTTAATATAAAGTTCATGCATTATAGGCAAGACAACAATTTAACTGAACACTGCCAATCTGTGATTGTAAGGTTTAGCATTTGAGCTGTAGTACAAATTAAGGTTGATTTGATTAGTGAATTTCTGACTTCCAAATTTCTATTTATATAAGCACTTGAGAGAATTCAAACTCTTGAAACGAGCTTGAGTTCTTTTCTTTTCTTTTTTTCTTTTGTGTGTTTCTATGTCTAAATTCACTTGATACATCTGTAGAATTGGCTTTTTTTTTTTTCATATTTTCCATTATATCCATTCTGGAAATAATAACTACCCTAAATTCACACTATACTCATGCCCCATCCTCCACCCAAGAACTATTTTCTCTAACGAATATTAATGATTTTATTTTTCTTTATTTTCTTAACCCACTCTTTCACCGTTGGTGGGTACTGTGGGTTCTGTTTTCTGATTCTCCTTTTTCAGACTTACCATGTTTCCTTTTCAGTTGATAAATAAATTGATACCCTGTATCTTGACTCTAAGATGACCATTTTGAGAAGTCTGAGGGATTTTTAGACTGGAAGGCACTACCAAGGCTGTGGGGAACTGGGCTTAGCTGTCTCTGGGCTCATCTGAATTCTAATCATGTTAAGATGTTGGGAAAGTGTCAAACTTAGTTCTAAGAGGACGAAAACAGAAGTGATAAAAACCTGGTGGGGGTAGAAACTAGAAATGATGGATTTAGTTTCATTCATGCTATTAGCTTGTTAGGTGGCAGTCTTTTCCCAGAGTTCTATGGATCAGACTGATCAGTTGAGTGCTCAGAATGTAAAAGTGATGGGGAAACAGAATTGTTCTTATGGTTTGGATATGAGGTGTTCCCCAAATATTCATGTGTGAAACAATGCAAGAATTTTCAGAGGCAAGATGATTAGATTATGAGAGGTATGACTGCATTAGTGAATTAATCCACTGATATGTATTAGCCAGGCAATAACTGCAGGCAGGTAGGGCATGGCTAGAAGAAGTAGGTCACTGGTGCTGTGCCATTGGGGCTTATATTTTGCTCCTTATGATCAGGGCAATTTCACACTCATTCTTTTTGCTGACACTTGTAGAAGACAAGTTTAAAAAATCTTTTTTATGCTTATTTCTTTTTACTGAAACAATAAACAGCTGTGTATATTGAAATGTTTATTCTGAAAGCTTTTGAGGCCAACAATTTTATTCAATACTGGTTCTATATGTAAGCAAGGTTTGAACATATCTAAAGTGACAGATTAGCTAGCTACAAAATTTATAGCAATTGGTTTTAGGTATAAGAGACATTCAGAAATGTGGAAGCAATGATAAGAAGCCCTTGTGTACTTTACACTTGTGTTAGTGTTTATCATGCTGTTGAAAAGAGTTACTGGCAATTTTTTGGCATACAACTAGATTAAATAATGCTGGTTATTTGTTTAGGATTATAGAAATCCTTTGCATTTTTCTTAGTATTTACTTTCAAATTTGAAAAATTCAATTTTTGTGTGTTTTTGGGCAACAGAACCTTCCATTATGCCTCTTATTGATCATCTGGTTTTGGACTCGCTTCTGTGCTTTCAACTAGTATGTTTGTGGAGCCAGAGCCTATGCACCAATCCTGGATCACCCCTAACAATAGAGTTTTAGCTTCTATACATCTTTCCAAACCATTCCCTACTTCAGCCTTTCAAGATGCTTAAATGTAAGATTTAATAGTTTGTTAAATATATTTTTTGAGCAGTTATGATGTGTTAGGTGTTATTTAGAGTCTTGAGTATGTAATGATAATCAAGACAGACAAGATCCCTGTTCACTGGGCTTACATTCTATTAGAAGAAAATAAGTAAGAAAATGCCAGAATAGTGCAATGTGTACAAGTATAGGATTGTTCATTAGAAGAATGTTTCATAGTGTGTGGTTAGGGGAAATATTATTCCTTCCTATTGTAGAAACCACTTGAAGATATTGCTTTAAGTATTCTCTGGCCAACCATAGCAAGGTAAATTGGGCTTAGTGATCTAAAGATATCATTATTATGTGGATCTTAAATTTATGTGAAAATTGTCTGCTGGCAACAAAAATAGTACAATAATAAGGACATAAGGCAATGAATCCTCCTAATTATATTTAAATAGGCCTACATATAATGATCCTAAGTAAGCTAACAGAGCAATATAGATATAATAGTATAGAAATAGTGATAATGTTTGGTGGTTGCTGAAAATGAAATTTGCTTTTCATTTTTTTCCCCTAAGAGCATCAACTAAGCATCAAATGTATTTTATTTTAATATGCTGGATTTACTTGAAGGGGTAACTTTAAAAAAATTGTGTAAACATCATAGAAACCTAATATTGCAGCATGTAAATTTTTTCTTAATTGATAAAATGAAGCATACATCCCATAAAGAGCCACAATAAAAACAAGAGGCCTTGTCAATATGTGTGCATAATTGAATAAAAATAATTAGATAATATATTCATTTAAAAAAAACTTTATCATTTGACTCTATGACTCTTGGGAAAAATGCTTGCTGGTTCTGAGGAGTCTGTAGATATCCCCTATCTGGAAATTGATTTGTAAAAATAAATTAGTATATTAAAGCACATGGTATTAGGTCTTTTCTTATCTCATTTGATTGTCAGTATGACCCCAGTTTTTACAGTATGAGAAAGTGAAGACATGGGAAAATGAACCCAGGGAATTTAGAAAATAAACCTTTGTGAAAGGATTTCTAATTAACTATAAGTTAAGACAGGATAGTTCAGATAACTCAAAAATTAAAACTGAGATGTGTACATTGTGAGAATAATACAATGATGACCATTATGTGAAGCAAAGTTACCAAGAAGGGCTTTATTTTGCCATTTGTCTTCTTTGGATATTATTCAGTATGGTTTTTGTTTGTTTCTTTCTCACTGAAATTTTACTTTAGTATACAATTTTGTTGAGTTTTTATTGCTGTTTTCTGACTTCAAGAAATCTTTTGATGGCCAGTAACTTTTCCAAGATGAAATTTTCCATTTCTATTGTTAACAGTTTTTAGAACAGTTTCTTTGCAATATTGTATGTTTATGTACAATTTACCTATTAAATTAAGCAGATCAGTGGTTTTTAGTGTATTCACATGTCATGTAACTATCATTATAGTCAATTTTAGAACATTTTTACCACCTTAAAAGAAACCTAATGTCCACTAGGCTTATCTCCCTGTCTCCCCATTTCTCTTCCCTAGACTTAAGCAGCCACTAATCTTTCTGTATAGTGGACTTTTGTATGAATTCAATCATGTAATATGTGGTCTTTTGTGACCGACTGCTTAAACTTAGGTATGTTTAGGTTCATTCATGTTTAGCATGTATCATTTCTTTATATAGCTGAATAATATCCTATTATATGGATATTCCACATTGGCTTATTTATTCATCTGTTGGTGGGCATTAGGATTTTTTCCAATTTTTTTTTTTTTTCTAATTGAGAATTGAACTCACATGGTAGGCAAACACTCTGCCATGGAGCTGTACTCTCAGTACCTCTTTCTTCCTTTTGACTATTATGAATAATAACACAATGAACTTTAACATGCAAGTTTTTGAATAGAGGTGTATGCTTTCAATTATCTTGGGTATATATCTAAGAGTGAAATTGCTAAGCCATAAGGCAACTCTATATTTAATTTTTTGAGGAACTCTTTTTCATACTGGCAGCACTGTTTTATATTGTGTAAGAGTCTTCTAGTTTCTCCTTATTATGTATCGATTGTGTCTCCACTCCCAATGTAATGATATTTTGGAAATGAGACTTTCAGAAGGCATTCAGGGCTTAGATAGAGTCATGAGGGTGAGACCCTCATGAGTCGAATACTGTCCCTCTAAGAAGAGGCACCAAATAGATTGTCTACCTCACTACTTCTACATACCAAGGAAAGGGCACATATACTCTGTGTGTGTGTATTTATTGTACACACAATTCAACTGTTAAAGTAAGCAGATCAGTGTTTTTTAGTATATTCACATATATTTTTTAAAAAATTTTTTTAGTTGTAGGTGAACACAGTACCTTTTTTAAATTTATGTGGTTCTGAGGATTGAACCAAGGGCCTCATACATGTGAGACGAGTGCTCTACTGCTGAGCCACAGTCCCAGCTCTTTCACATATCTTTGTAACTATCACTATAGTCTATTTTAGAAAATTTTTGCTACTTCAAAAAGAATCCTAGTATCCAGTAGGTTAATCTCCCTGTCTCCCCATTTTTCCTGCCACAGCCTTGAGCAGCCACTAATCTTGATACAGTGATAAAGAGACTGTCTGAAAACTAGGTTGAGAAGGCCCTCACCAGGAAGCAAATTGGCTAGCACCATGATCTTGAACTTCCCAGTTTTCAGACTTGTAAGAAAATATTGTTTAATCTACCCAGCCTATGCTTTTTGTTATGGAAGCTCAAATTGTCTAACATATCCCACATCCTGGTCAACACTTACTATTATCTGTCATTTTTAAAAATTAGTTGTATTTTTATTTGAAAATCAGATCTGTCAATTAGTGTTTACCCTAACTTGGAGACAGGTAACCTTCAAGAGCTTCACAGTCTTTTGCTTATACACTGCCTTTGTGAGAGTCCTTGATGTCTTCTTATATGCTTATTCAGTGATTTTTGCTTCCTTGGCAGCCATGATGGTTAAAAAAAAAAAAAACTTTTTTTGTAGTTTTAGGTGGACAGCATCCCTTTGTTTTGTCTGTTTATTTTTATGTGCTACTAAGTATCAAACCCAGTGTCTCACACATGCTAGGCAAGTGCTCTGCCACTAACCTACAGCCCCAGCCCCATGATAGTTTATTCTTAATGAGCATTTGTAACTTTAGTTTTCTGATTTCTTTTGCCATTATATCTGGAAGAGATGCATTAGTGATGGTGGACTGGAATTTGCCTGTTGGTTTCTATACTTTTGAATTTGTTCCAACTTCTCTCTTTTGTGCTTTCTTCTGTAGAAGACAGTTGGGGTGTATCTGCTGATGTTTCCTGGGAAGGAATTTTCACTTGTATTTTGAATTAAAAAATTAGAAAATATTCCCATCATCTTCCTGGAACAGCACCTTAAACATTTATGGTAGATCTTGTACTTACTTAAGCTGCTCAGTTCAACCTTTGCTGTAGTGAAAGCCAGTGAAGAGCTTTTATCTGTCCTTTTGGTTATGGCAATCCTAGTATGTCTACAGGAGTATTTAATTTTTTTTTAATTTTTTAAAAATTTGTTTTAATTAGTTACACATGATAGAAGAATGCATTTATGCACATTTATTTGTCATACGTAGATGGGATATAATTACTCATTTTTCTGAGTGTTGTAGAATCACATTGGTCATGAGACACACACACACACACACACACACACACACAAAGTAATAATGTCTGTTTTTTTATACCATTCTTTTTATCCTCACATCCCCTCCACTCCCCTCCCTTCATTTCTAATCTAACGTAACACTTTTCTTCTCTAGTGCCCCACCCCTCCGCCTCATTGTGAATTAGCATTCACATATTAGAGAAAACATTTAGTCTTTGGATTTTTGGGATTGGCATATTTTGCTTAGCATGACATTCTCCAACTTTATCTATTTACTGGCAAATGCCATAATTGCATTCTTCTTTAAAGCTGAGTAATATTCCATTGAATATATTTGCCACATTTTTTTTTATCCATTCATCTATTGAAGGGCACCTAGGTTGTTGCCATAATTTAGCTATTGTGAATTGAACTTCTATAAATTTTGATGTGGCTGCATTACTGTAGTATGCTGATTTTAAGTCCTTTGGGTATAGATCGAGGATTTGGGAGAGCTGGGTCAAATAGTGGTTCCATTCCAAGTTTTCTGAGGAATCGCCATTCTGCTTTCCATAGTGGTTGTACCAATTTGCAGTCCTATCAGCAATGTATGAGTGTACCTTTTTCCCCACATCCTCTCCAACATTTATTGTTGCCTGTATTCTTGATGATTGTCATTCTGACAGGAGTGAGATGAAATCTTAGTGTAGTTTTGATTTGCATTTTTCTAATTGCTAGAGATGTTGAAAACTTTTTCATATATTTGTTGATTGATTGTATTACTTCTGTGAAGTGTCTGTTCAGTTCCTTAGCCCATTTATTGATTGCATTATTATTATTATTATTTTTTTTTGCTGTCAAGTTTTTTGTGTTCTTTATATATCCTAGAAATTAATGCTTTATTGCAGGTGCATGCTGTACACTCTCTCCTCACATTGTTGATTTTTTCCTTTGCTGAGAAGAAGCTTTTTAATTTGCATCCATCCCATTTATTGATTCTTAATTTTACTTCTTCCACCTTAGGAGTCTTGTTAAGGAAGTCAGATCCTAGGCTGACATGGTGAAAATTTGGGCCTACTTTTTCTTCTGTTAGGGTCTCTGTTCTAGTGCCTAAGTCTTTGATCCACATTGAGTTGATTTTTGTGCAGGGTGAGAGATAGAGGTTTAATTTCATTTGCTATATATGGATTTCTAGTTTTGCCAGCACCATATGTTGAATAGCCTTTTTTCCCCAGTGAATGTTTTTATCACCTTTGTCTAGTATGACATAACCATATTTATGTGGGTTTCTCTCTCTGTCTCTATTCTGTACCGTTGGTCTACAAGTTTATTTTGGTGCCAATAACATGCTGTTTTTATTTATATTTTCTTGATGACTAATATTGATGAGCATTTTTTCATATGCTTATTGGCCATTTTTCTGACTGTATTTGGAGAAGTATTTATTGCCTTACACATTTTTTAATTAGGTTGTTTTTCATTTTATTAAGTAGTAAGTATTAAGTTGTAAGTATTCTGTATGAAGAGTTTTACGAGTTATTCATATATTCTGGACCATACTCATTGTTTTGCAGGTGGATCCCACATTGATGTAGAACAATGTTTGAAGCACTATTTCCCCATTGGATAGACCCTGTAACCTTGTTAAAATTCAATCAATCATAAATATATGAGTTTATTTTTGAACTCTCAATTTTGTTTCATTAGTCTGTGTAGATTTTTGTGAAAGCACAACATTGTATTGATTCTGTTGCTTTGAGATAAGTTCTAATTCAAGAATTGTGAGTCCTCCTACTTTGTTTTTTTGTCTTCAATGTTGCTTTGGCTGTTCTGGGTCTCTTTGAATTCCATAAGAGTTTTAGAATTATTTTCTCAATTTTTACAAAGAAGTCATTTTTCTTTCTGATGAAAATTACATTTAAATTAACCCAATCAATAAATGGGCCAGGGAATTAAACAGGCACTTCTTGGAAGACGATATACAAACAATCAACAAATATATGAAAAAAAAATGTTCAACATCTCTAGCAATTAGAGAAATGCAAATCAAAACAACTCTAAGATTTTATCTTACTCCAGTCAGAATCACAGCTATCAAAAATACAAACAACAATAAATGCTGGTGAGGATGCGGGGCCAAAGGCACACTCATACCTTGCTGGTGGGACTGCAAATTGGTGAAGCCAATCTGGAAAGTAGTATGGAGATTCCTAGGAAAACTTGGAATGGTTGACCCATTTGACCCAGCTATCCCACTCCTTGGTCTAGACCCCAAAGACTTAAACACAGCATACTAAAAGGACACAGCAACATCAATATTTATAGCAGCACAATTCACAATAGCTAGATTGTGAAACCAACCCAGATGCCCATCATCAGATGAATGGATAGGGAAACTTTGGTATATATACACAATGGAACACTACTCAGCACTAAAAGAGAATGAAATCATGGCATTTGCAGTAAATGGATGGAATTGGAGAAAATAATGCTAAGTGAAGTTAGCCAATCTCAAAAAACCAAAGTCAAATGTATCTCTTTGTTATGAAGATACTGACTTAATAATGGCAAAGGAGAGGGGGTGAGAGGAATGGAGGAACTTTAAATAGAACAAAGGGGAGTGGGAGGGGAGGGGAGGGGACAAGGAGATAGGAATAATGGTAGAATGAGTTAGACATCATTACCCTAAGTACATGTATGAATATACAATTATTGGTGAAAATACTTTATGTAAAACCAGGGACTTGAAAAATTGTGCTCTTTATTTGTAATGTGAAATGAATTGTACTCTGCAAGCATGTATAACAAGTTATAATAAAAATTAAAAAATAAAATTATTTATAATTTGGAGGGTTATTCCCATATTAGCAAAGTTAATATGGAAACAATGGAATAATAAATTTTCATTTATTTATTCTTTAATTTCTTTTAACATTGTTTTGTAGTTAACAGAGTAGAAATTTTTTAGTTCTTAAATTTATGCCTATATATTACATTATTATTGATGCTATTTTTTCTTATTTTTATTTTTGGATTGTTGATTGAATGTATATAGACATATAATATTTTATGTACTAGTTTTGTATCCTACAACTCCTTAATGAATTTTGTAATTTGTCCTAATATGTTTTTAGTGAACTTTTAATCTATGAAATCACAGCATCTAAGAATAGAATTAGTTTTATTCCATTCCAATCTGGAATTCCTTTTATTTCTTTTCCTTGCTTAATTGCTCTGGCTAGAACTCTAATGCAAGGTTGAACAGAAATGGCAAGATCAGATATCCCTTTATTCTTCCTAGTTTTCGAAGGAATGAGGCCAGTTTTTCACCGTTAAATATGATTCTAGCTGTAGATTTTTCTGACAATTATCAAGTCAATGAAGTTTCTTTCAATTTCTAGTTTGTTGAGTGTTTTTTTTTTTTTTGTTTTTTTAATCATAAAGAATTTTAGATTTTATCAAATTTTTTTCTACAACTATTGAGATGATGATTACTTTTTAAAAAAATTCTTTTGATATATTACATTATTTGATTTTTCAGATGTTGAACTAATCCTGCAACCCTGGGATAAATCCCATTTGGTCATGGTGTATAATTATTTTTATATTTTGTTGCATTCCACTTGCTAGTATTTTGTTGATATTTTCACATTTGTATTTCTTCTAGTCAAATTTGTGTTGTTACAACAGAATGCCACAGACTCAGTAATTTATAAGGAAAAGAAATTCATTTGGTTAATGGTTTTGGACATGCTACCCATATCTGCTCATCATCTGGCTGGGTCTTCTTGCTGTGTCACCTAGTGTCAGAAGTAGAAAGTCAAGAAAGTGCAAAAATGAGTAAATGGCAAGAATGGGACAAACTTGTTATTGTAACATCCTTAATATGGCCTTTTGCTGTAACTAACCTACTATCCTGTTAATGACATTGACCCATTCAGGAGGATGAACTATCATGACCTAATAATATCTTATTAGGTACCACTTCCTAATACTGCTCTGTTGGACATTAATGCAACACAGAAAATTTGGGGGCCACATTCGAATCATAGTAATATTCATAGTAGGTATTGATCTATATTTTTCTTATGATGATATGGTATCAGGAAAATATTGGCCTCATAGAGTGAGTTAGGAGCAAGTTCCCTTCTACTTTAGAAGACTTTGTGAGGACTTGGTATTGAATGAGTCTTTATATATTTGGGTAAAATTTAGTAGAGAAACCATTTGGACCTGGGCTTTTCTTTGTGGTTAGTGTTTTCATTACTGCTTGAATCTCTTATGTTGTTATAGATCTTTTCAGATTAATCCTTCTTGAGACCATTTTAATAATTTGTATTTTTCTATGTAATTCTCCATTTGATATGTTATCTAATATATTGACATCATTTTCCTTTATAATTTATAAATACTTATAAATACATAATTTCTATATATTTGGAGTCACTAGTATTGCCCCTTTTCCATTTTAAATTCTTGTAACTTGAGTTCTGTGTTCTTCATGAGAATGAATTTCACCCTGTGATTTGTACCTTAATTAAAAGGTAAAAACAAAAAAAGTCATTTTCTTGTTAATTTTATCCTTTAATCTTCATATCAGCTTCTTTAGGATATGAAATCTTACTTTCTTCATTTTAGAGATGAATAAATAACATGGAAATCTTGAGGCCTCATCCTGATTGCCATTAAAAATGCAGGAATTTTCTCATTCAGGCTGAGCATTGTTTGCGCTCTGTTTTTGGATGAAAGTCGTATTTTTAGGTTTTATTTTTTAAATTCAAAATTAGGAAAGCTGTTTATTCCATTGCTTGTTAACGTAAGATATTCAATTTTTAAAATATGGTGGTTGTTTCAAACAGGTTTTATGCTAGAAGCCAGGCATGTCAGTGTGATCTAGTACCTCAGCTGATGTGTAGTTACCTGATCTGATCCATAGTCATGATGCAGAAAGGTTGGATGCTTTTGTTAAACCTTTTCCTTGACCATGGGCTGGCCCACATGCTAAGTGAGTGAGAAATAGAAGCAAGATAGTAATAAGAGTGCTGTGTAGTTAATCCTAATCCTCCCTTGTTTTGAACTGGAATACATAGTATCAAAAGGACTCTGAAATGAAGACAGTAATTTTCTTCTGATTTTCCATATAAAACTGATTTCCATATAATATCAACATTTTTATCATAAAACATGAACATTATTTATGACAATAAATTATTAAATGCCTCACATATGCCCTATATTCTACCAGGAGACTATTCATCTTTTGTTTATTAACTTTTTATTCTTTAGTGGAATGTCCAGCTTACTTTAAGGAATTCTTTTTATGCTGAGCTTTATGTATGTATAACTCCCTTTCTTTTCATATTTCTCTGTGGCCATTTACTGCACAAGTATTGATCCAAAAATATCTTTCAGATATTCTCTTTGCAATTTGAGTTTATGCGTCTGTGCCAGGAAGGGATTATATTTGTTTTCATGCACATACTTTATGGGGCTGTGTTCTCTTCTCAATAATTGTTTTACTAGAGTCGATAGGAGGCTAGTTAATAGTTTTTCAGACAGCAATAGAATTTTTTGAAGCAGGGAGAATGAAATCATGAAATTTAAAAATAAGCAAACAAGGGCCAAAATATTTGGCTGTATATTTCCTATAAGTACTCTGAACTTTGAAATTCAGCAATATGTTTGGGTGATGTAGTAGCTGAGAAAATAAAACATACAATAAAGAGATAGATTTTAGTGTAAAGCAGTAGCTGTGCAAATGTGCCTGTGTGTGTGCGCCTTGCCTTGAATACGATTGGAAGACTAGGTTTTGCCATGCACCATGTGTAGGAGGTCATTAAATTTATGTCTCTGCCTCAGTTTTCTGATTTGATTTCCTGCTTTGTTGGTCTTATTTTTAAATATGCAATGAGATTAACCTGTATGAAGTAACTGAAATATTAGTCAGTTGTGAAATATTATTATCAATTTACATGTTTAAAGCCAGTTTACTGTTGATTAAAAGTATTATTCCAAAGGAAATGAGGCCCAGGGCCAAAGTTTGTAATAGAAAAACACATCTTCTTACATGAGTATGTATATATTTATTTGTAATTTACTTTACTATTAGCAGGTAGTGAGAATTAAAGGATGCTATTCCATATATGGAACCCACGAAGGTTCATATTTATGAGAAGGGTTAATGTTTATAATACGTTTTTTTTTTTTTTTTTTTTTTTTTTTTTTTTAGTACCAGGGATTGAACTCAGGGGCACTCGACCAAAGGGCCATATCCCCAGCCCCCCCCCCCCTTTTTTTTTTTGTATTTTATTAGAGACAGGGTCTCACTGAGTTGCTAAGTGCCCTGCCATTGCTGAGGCTGGATTTTGAACTCATGATCCTCCTGCCTCAGCCTCCCAAGTGCTGGGATTACAGGCATGCACCACCATGCCCAGCTTACAATACATATTTACATGTTCAAAATGATATGTAAGCATTGCTAAATTAATATATTTGACCTTATTTTAAGTAGATCTTTTTAGAATAGTAGTTTAAAATTGTAGTTTTGCTTCCTCTCTTTGGAGACAAGATCATGAAATGATAGAAGAAAGAACAATAGGTTACTACATTGGTTCTCTTAAATGTTAACAGCAATATTATAAGCTTTTTCTCATATTCATCTACATTTTCTTGGTATTTCCTATCTTCAGGTGATTTTATTCCCATTTCCTAGATAGATTACATTTCACTCCTGACTTGTTCTGATAATAGGCTAAACATCCCAAGAGGCAGGTTATATTTGCTATCTCACTAAGGGGGTTGGAAGTTATACTTTCACTCCAGAAACATTCAATATTGCTCTCCAAGTTATGGATAACCATCTACCAGACATAAGAAAAAGAATGCATGCATATGTCCCCAAACCATTATTGTTATCATGAGTGCTTCTAGCAATATGTAAAAATCATAAACCCTCTCAACAGCATTCCTTGTCTATTGTGCAAACTCCCACTTCACCTTCTCAGCATCACTGGATAGTTTACGAAGTAATCACAAGCAGCATGTGACAAAACATGTGTGAGAGACTAAGTGTGGGCAAATAATTCACTGATTTAGGTTGCCTCATTTTACTCCTTACAAAAATAGCATTTTCTCCCTTATGGGCATGTGTGATCAGTTTTCCATAAATTGTTGTGTGAGATTATGCATGTTCTTTCATTAGATTAGTTAATGATAGCCACATCAGTATGCCACTAATGGTATATACGTTGTAGCACTTGTTAACAAGTACCTTCATAATGTTTACATGACAGTCATGTATTATATATTTTACGTATATTAATCTAATCTCACAATAGCCTTGTGATGACTTTATCATCATTTATGGATGAGGAAACTAAGGCAAGGAGAAATTATGTAAGTTGTCACATGGGTAGTATGTAGCAGTTACAAGTTAAACCCTATTGAATTAAGATTTAATGACATGTTATGCTAATTTCTAATTACTTAATCAAACTATTTGTTAAGTTAAATGCTACTTGTCCTGGAAAAATATATGTTATCCTCCATGTCACTAATGGGGAAGTGATAGTTAGCATTTATGACCATTTGTAGTCAGTTTGTCATATAAAAGGAGCAATCACACCTTTGCGATTTTTCAATTTAAAAATGTGTTTGTAATATAATGAATGTAGATTCTGTTTGGATTATTGTATGTGAGTGGGTAGTAATAATAACCCTTGAGATCTTTTTATAATTAAAAGAGCTTGAAGAGTGAGACATTTTGGCTAAATTGTTTATTGAATTTATTAGATGCTTAGAACTATCTGAATATAGGACATACAACAGAAATTAATACAATGTGAATTTCTTCAAGCAATTTAAAGCCTGGTGAGATTGTGGTGGTCTTTAGCAAGTTAATTTTTAAAGTAGGTGTACTATTCTTGGTCTATAAAATGAAGGAATTATTTAGTTTCTATTGTATTTTTTAATGTACAATATTTCTTTTTTGAGATAAATGATTAAATATAATGCAATAAAAATTTAGTGAGCATTGTCCAACATGATGTGACCCTAATATTTCTCAATTAGACACCAAGTCATTTTTTGTTTTTCCCTTCTGTGTTAATATTAGTTTTGTCAGTTGTTAATACTTAAATTTTTACTCATGTAGGAAAGTTATTTTACAAATATGTATTAAAAATCAATTTCCAAACAATAATTTATCAGTAAAGTGGAATATATGAAAAATAGGATTATATTTATCTAGGATAAGTTTTTAGACTACAGCATATCTAATTATGTTAAACTTTAAAAGACAAAGTTGAAGTTATTGATAATCTTGCTGTGACTGTATCCCTTCGGTAGCGATGTTAATTCTTTGAAAGCAAGTCCCATTTCTCGGTCCCATTTCTCGGAAGTTAGAATCTCCTGGAGTGTTCATGACCTAAATTCTGCTTTCATTTTTGCTGGAATTTTTATAGACTTCACATATAGTTTATTTGTTTATATTATGTGATACAGTAATAGTCCCTTGGAAGATTACTTCTTTGCCATAGAGAATACAAAGGTTCTATTGCCTACATAAATTATCTGCACAATAGCTTTGCAAGATTTCACCCTGAATTCTCTGCTTGTGTGTCAATTTCAAGTTGATTTTAATTAATTTAATGGTGTGTCCTTTTAATAATTCTTTTGTAATATGACATACAGTTCCACATTGAAAATATATCAATAGATATGAGAAATTGCATGTTATTGTTCCAATTTGTAGATTATATTTGATATTGAATTTACCTAATATTGTAATAAATATGTATTCTATGTTTCCTTTCAAATTCAGTTTCAAAGTTGAATGGAATCTGCTTGAAAACTAGTATGATGACACATGATTTTATTATGAAAGTCCTCTATATTTCAGAATAGTTAACAAACAGAGTTAGCAAGTGA
Organism: Tamias sibiricus; assembly: GCA_025594165.1. Classification (NCBI taxonomy): domain Eukaryota; kingdom Metazoa; phylum Chordata; class Mammalia; order Rodentia; family Sciuridae; genus Tamias; species Tamias sibiricus. The sequence goes on from CM046664.1 coordinate 78,709,800, forward strand.
CATGTATGATTTCTTTATCTTTAGAATATAGCCTAAATAATATATATGTTCACAACATTGAAATTCTTCTGACCTTGTATTACTTTTTGAGTGAGATTAATACTGTCACTGATTTTTATTTCTTTACCAACCCCTAATCATATTTTATTTACTTGAACCATATATTCCTAATTTTTAAAAAATTATTTCACTTATATTTCTTTTTGCTTTTAGAGTAAGATAACAGAGGGTTTTTTTTTTTTGAAGCAACAGAATTAAAATTTAAATGAAAAATTATTCATGTTGCTTCCTGTTTAAGGATTATCCTAAGACATATCCTATTTTAAACCCCAGTCTGATCATGATGTTGATAAATTGTTTTCAGGATTTCAGACTCCCTCAACCTTGATTCTTTCACTTTAAACATTTTAGCTTTAAATATCTAATTTTATGCATTTTTCATAAATGTCCAATTTACCATATTGTCTTTTTTTTAAATATTTATTTATTTGCTTTAGTTGTACACAATGCATTTACTTGTACATGGTGCTGAGGACCGAACCCGGGCCGCACACGTGCTAGGTGAGCGCTCTACCGCTGAGCCACAATCCCAGCCCACCATATTGTCTTTTGAGAAAAAAAGAATCTTAAATATTAGAAATGGAGGTGAAGAAGCTTTAAATGATTTGTATTCCACAGGTTTCCCTTATTGTTTCTATCTGTCTCTGTGGACTATAAAGACAAATATTTAATCACTTGTTGTGATATTTATAAAATTCAGTGACTGAACTATTTCCCTTGATATCAGTGATGCAGAAGGTTGGTTTTATGCTACACTCATGATAGTCAATAATTCCAAGCTATTAAAATATTGAGAAGTTCACATGGGACACTTTAATTCATGGTAATTTTAAATATAAATGTATGCCAGCCATATGGTATGCATGTGTACTCTCTATGTATTTGTGTGAATGTGTGACTTATGAGCACAGTTTAATTTTTTAGCACAGGACTATAGAAGTGATTGCTGGAAAAAAAAACTGGTTGTATTCATTACTTTATACATAAGAAGGTTTTGGATTTTTTGTACTGATTCTCTAGAGATAAAAATGAACCAATGAATTATAATCAAACACACAATCAGAATTTTTCTCTTGCATCTTGAGGAATCAGACATATTTTGTATAAACTGATTTTAAAATAAAATCACTGAATTCTTACATACTATTTTTGTGTATCTCAAGCTTCATGTTTTCCATTTCAAGTGCAGAAAACCAGGAGTTAGAGAGGTGATGATAGCAAACCTCAGATCTTGTAACTTAGACATATTAGTAAATGTGTAGATTTGTAGGATACTCTTTTCTAGGATTATCCTGTTATTTAGATTGCATCCTCTACCTCTCTACATCTATTTCCAGTGCTGATTCTTTTGGTTCCTATAGACTCTAATTATTTTTTATTTTATTAAAAATATTGTTGTTTTTAGATTTACATGGCAGTTGGGTGGGGTGTATTTTGACATGTTATACATACACAGGGAGCAACCCTTTACAATTTTGATCCCATTCTTGTGGTTAAGCATGATGTGGAGTTATACTGGTTGTGTATTCATATATGAGCATAGCAAAGTTACGTCCCATCTGCTCTTCCTTCCCTTCATTCCCCTTTGTCTAATTCTATGAACTTCTGTTCTTCCCCTCCTTACCCTTATCAATATTTGTAGCAGCAGTCAATTAATAATAGACTCTAATTCTTAAGGGTATTGGCCTTCACTGTTATAGTGTGGGCTGCTCTTTTGGTGTCAGTCCTCTTGTTTGGGGTCAGCATCCACATATTAGTGAGAACATTTGGCCTTTGGTTTTTTTGAGGGGGAGAACTGTCTTATTTCACTTAGCATGATATTCTCCAGTTTCATCCATTTATGGGCAAATGCCATAATTTCATTCTTCTTTATGGCTGTGTAATATTCCATTGTGTAAATACACCACATTCTCTTTATCCATTTGTCCTTTGAAGTAATACTCCTAAAGCAGAAGAAGTAAAATGAAGATTCAATAAATGGGAGAGCATCAAACTAAAAAGCTTCTTCACTGCAAAAGAATCAATCAAGAACATGAAGAGAGAGCCTACAGAATGGGAGAAAGTCTTTACCATCCATATCTCAGATGGAGCATTATTCTCTAAGATATTCAAAGAACTCAAAAAACTTAACAGTAACAAAACAAATAATCCAATCAAAAATGGGCAAAATAACTGAACAGACACTTCACAGAAGAAATATAAATGGTCAAAAATATGTGAAAAAATGTTCAACATCTCTAGCAAATAGAGAAATGCAAATTAAATGTATACTGAGATTCCATCAAGACTACAAGTAACAATAAATGTTGGTGAGGATGTGGGGGGAAAGTATATGTATACATTGCTAGTGGTACTGCAAGTTGGTGCAATCACTCTGGAAAGAAGTATGGGGATTCCTTAGATAACTTGGAATGGAACCATCATCTGACCCTGTTATGCCATGCCCCAGTTCATACCCAAAGGATTTAAAAATCAGCATACCACAGTGGCACAGCCTCATCAATATTTGTAGCAGCTCAATTCATAATAGACTCTAATTCTTAAGGGTATTGGCCTTCACTGTTATAGTGTGGGCTGCTCTTTTGGTCTCAGTCTACTTTCATACTACTGTGTTTGTGGATGCTATGGTCCTATCAGTTGTTCTGGACTTTTGCCTCTACCATGATCACCTGGAGTAATTGCAGAAGCAGAGTTCTATTTTCAAATTGGCCTTTATCTTGTCAGTCTATTTGCTACTCACCCAGTTTTCCTTCTTTGAAGGTTGCCTCAATTTCTCAGCTTAGGTACTGTGTCCCTGTAAAGTAAACAGTAACACAAACTACAAAAGGAGTCTTTTTCTGTTTTTGGACAGGATTTTTTATGTTTTTTTTTCCAAATTCTAAATAATAATATATGCCAAAATATACTTGACTGAGTCTCAGCCATTTCACCTGCAAAATCTTGTTACTTTTAGAAATGAAACACTGGAGGCCGGGCGCAGTGGGGCATGCCTGTAATCCCAGCACTTGGAAGACTGAGGCAGGAGGATCGCGAGTTCAAAGCCAGCCTCAGCAATGGCGAGGCACTTAGCAACTCAGTGAGACCGTGTCTCTAATAAAATACACAAAAGGGCTGGGGACATGGACCAGTGGTCGAGTGCCCCGAGTTCAATCCCGGGTACCAAAAAAAAAAAAGAGAGAGAAATGAAACACTGGATGCATGCATGTGTAAACAAGAAAATAATTTATGAATATGTTTTATCAACAGTGTTATGTTTTATTATAAATCATTTTTAAATCCACATATATTTCTTTTATGAATTTGAATTAGTTTTGAAGTCTAATAGAAAAAAATTAAAATAACAAAACCCACCATAAACAACAAATCAAAGACACCAGAGGAGTAGGACCTTTGGATCTTATAGAAATATGAAAATGACAGCGTAATCTCTTATGATTCTTCATGAATACATTTTGCAATGGGTTAAAGTGTATTCCCCAAAATTATATTGATGACCTAACTTGTCAACCTTATTTGAAAGAAGGTCTTTGCACGCCATTGAGTTAAGATGAGGTTATTAAGTGTATTAGTCAGGGTGCTCTAGAGAAACAGAACCAACAGGATATAAATGTGTGTGTATGTATGTATGTGTGTGTGTGTGTGTGTGTGTGTGTGTGTGTTTACGTGCACGCACATGCATGCATGTATGATTATAAAAAAGGGGATTCATTAGGTTGACACTTACAGGATCAGAAACTGGATAGTCCCACAATGGCTATGGATTGGAGAGCTGCTTAGTACAAGAAGCTGGAGCTTCAGAACAAGAAGGTTAAATGATGTAGCCCCAGCCTGGAACTAAAGGCTTGGAAACCCCTTGCAATGTCACTGGTCAGAATCCCTTAGGTTAATGTGAAGGAATTGAAGTCTGATGCCCTTAGGGCAATCACGGCAGCGATTGAAGCACCCGCTCAAGAAGAACCCAGCTTGTGTCTACTCCTGGTTTCTCATTCTTTTGAATTTTTATTTCTTCAGGCTTCTGACCTATTAGACTGTGTTGCACACACTTAGGATGGGTCTCCTCCTAAGTTCACTGTCCCACATGCCAATCATTGCCAGAAATTATATATTCTCACTGATATACCCAATTTGATTAATCTAGCCAAATTGACAGTTCAGACTGACCACCACAATAACGTAGGTTCTAATACAGTATTACTGTATCCGTATAAAAATGGAAACTTGGAAACAGAGATAGGCATATGGGAGAATGCCACATAAAATTGAAGTTAAGTACTTCAAGGGAAGGAACAACAAAAGTTGCCATTTCTAATAAACCACCAGAAGGAAAGAGATATGGAACAGTTTCTCATGCAAACCTCAGAAGAAAGCAACCCTGAAGACACTGATTCTAGATGATCTCTACCCTCCTAGGCTGCCAAACAATATTTCTATTGGTAAAGCCATCTAATTGTAGTAGTTTGTTATGGTAGTTCTAAAAATCTAACACAGATTTAATTCAGTGGCAGGCAATATGTTACCCACTTAAAAAGCCATACCTACTTTATTTGTAATGTTAGTTTGAGACACCAAATTATTTCCTCACAACAGATTGTTTCCTCCATGGAAAGAACATAGGCAAAATCCAAAATATAATTTACAACTTTGCTTGATCTGTATGCAAATAGATTTTTAAGATCATCTTTAGTCTGTCTTTCAAATAAAGAAAGTCCTTGTTAAGTAAAATCTGTATAGCAATATGGAAGATTGTTTCTAAAGGAACGGATAAACAAGCAAAACAATCTTGGCATAGGTCAATAGATGTGTATATTTGCCCAAAAAGAAATGTAAACTGGCTCAGCAGCAAGACACCTTCTGCTTTAATGATGTGCTGGTTTAAAATGCACTGACCTCTTCTCAACGAATAAGACTGGCTCACATCCAATTCTTCTCTTTTCTAGATGTTGCTAGATGGTTTGCTTAGCAACATACTTAATGGGACCACAGGGAGTTTGGTTTTCCAGCTAAATGAGTTCAGAATGCTCAAATAAAAGCAAAGGTTCAGGGTTTGTTTTTGTTTTTGTTTTTTGGACATAAGAAAGCCTACAAGTAAAAACCAATCATAAATAGACTGTTTTTGGAAATTTCTTTTTCAAAGTTTTTGGTGAGTCTTTATTTAGAAATAATTTTAACATTTAAAATCATATCATTTTCATGGAAAACATATCCAAAAGAAGATTAGGTTTCAGATTTCATCAGAAATATGTGTACTGCCACTGTTCTTTAAATATACGTACATGAAATTAGGCATGAGTGAGAATAATTTTATGTAAAAATTGTTACTGTTTTAATGAAGAAGAAATTTATCTTTTTCTCTGTGAAGACAACACCAACCACAAAGCAATGCAAAAGAGATCTACAAAACAATGATGAAAATAATCAGAGGGAAGGTAGGTTAATGGAACAGATATTATTCTAATTTATGAAGAAATCCTTAATGCATATACCCAATAGCTCATAAGGCACATCTTATATATTAAATCCCAATAGCCAGCATAATATATTCCTTTCCTCATATACATATGTGTGTGTGTGTGTATATATATATATGTATGTATATAAATAAATGAATGTATGTATGTAACTATATATATGTATATATATATATACATATATATATATTTCTTTCTCTCTATAGATATATACACACACACTTTTTTGTTTTAAGCTTGGATTTGTGAGATAGGTAATATAGGACCCATAGGTGCTTGAATTTTTTTCTCAAGAACAGTTTAGTATATGATAGTAAATCCTTAGAGGGATATTCAACAGCAAGCCTAAGACTTGATTCTACTTGTGTCATATCCTGGGGAAGATAGTCTTCGGAAAATGTGCTTCTTGATACACTAAAGGTGAGATACACTGCAACAACCCATTTGTTGTGGGCAGTATGGAGTGACCTGATTCTAGTTGCTGACCTTCTGCTACTACTTGGGTTGAAGCTGAGGTACACCAGAGTTAGGGCCATCATTTAAATTTAAGCTTGAAGCGGGATTTATCAATAAGTTTCAAATTTTGGTAAATCATCAAGGTCCTGTGCAAAATGAGATGTGTAGTCATTTTGGCATAGAAGGTCAATGCTGTGTAGTGAAAAGAGAAGACAAAACACCATACCTCTTGGGTTTTGTGTTCATGAGTGTAGTCAACAAGATAACTAATAAGGCAAATCTAAAATAGAATGATGATAATCAATTGATGACAGTGATCCAAGAGTGGCTGAAATTCCACATTATTCCACAGAGGCAGAGGAAAGATCTGAAGGCAAGGTGTGGAGGGCAGGTATGTTTCATGATGTGGTCATATCAAGCCCTTCAAATGGGACAACAGTAAAGTGATATCTTAGACATCAGACTGAAGGGTAAAACATTATCCAATGATATTCAATATAATAGCTTCACATGGAACTATGAAAGTGCTGAGTTTTTCCATAGTGTAGTGGGTCAAATGGTGGTCCTCCAAAAACTGTGCCCATGAGGTCAGAGCCTGTGAATGCCATCTGATTTGAAAAGAGGATTCTTTGTAGAGGTAATGAAAGGATCTCAAGTGAGATCATTAAGGTAGACCCTGAATCAATGACAATGGTCTTTACAAAAGGCATATGGCAAAGAGGCAAAGATGATAAGATAGAGGCAGAGCTTGGACTTGAGCCACAAGCCAAGAAATGCCTGGAGCCACCAGAAATTATAAGAAATGAGGAAGAATTTTTCCTAGAGTCTTTGGAGGAACTGTGGCCCTGCCACCATTTTTATTTTAGAATTCTGGCCTCCAGAACTGTGAGTGAATAAACTTCTATTGTCAGCCACTCAGTTTGTGGTACTTAGTTACTACAGCCCAAGTAACTAATTCATAAGGAGCATAATTAAAACAACTCCAATGTTCTACAGTTTGTAGTACTTCAGGGCGCTTGAGTCTAGTACTGCAAAAGGGATCTCTTAAATACTAGACAGTCCCTGATTGTTAAAAGGTATCTGACACCTCCTTTTAAAAAATTTTAACAGAATGCAATTTAATAAGATGGGAGATAGTATAACATAAAGTTTATTTTCAAGCAGTCCAGGGTAGGTGATATCCTAGTCTCTTAGTAAAATAATTATATTTCTAGATAAGAACTTCACAGTTTAAGGACCGATTTTTGAGTCTCTAGAATTTAAATCTGTAGAGACACAGTTTTCTTTTATTGAATTTCCTGGGTTGGATTCAGGCTTTGCTACTAATTAGTGTGGAAAATTTCCTCTCTGCTATGGTTTGAATGTCCCCTCCAAAACTCATGTTCACATTTGATTACTTTTGAGACAGTGTTACATGATGGGACATTTAGGTGGTGTTTAATTCTTGGGGTACCACTCTCATTCCTTAAGGCTGTTATCACAGGAGTGGGTTAATTATAAAAGAGGGAGTTTTCCTCCCTTTTTCTTTTCCCCTTGAGTTGCCATATGATACCTTCTGTCATATTATAATTCAGAAAAAAAGCCCTAACTAGATGGGGACTCTTGATCTTGCAATTTCCTAACTCTAAAACCCATGATTCAAATAAACTTCTGTTGTTTGTAATTTACCCAGTCTGTAGAATTGATTATAGTAGTACAATATGGCCTGGGACACTATGCAAGCTTCACTTTCTTAATCTAGATGTAATTCTTCCATTATCATTAACCTCACTCATGGGATTTAAATGAGATAATAAAAAATACTAAATGCTATTTTTTCTTGTCATTTTGAAATTATAACCAAGAGACTGAGTATTCTTAGAAATGATTAATCACACAGCCTTAGCTGAGTTCTTAAGCTCTCTTTGGGGATGAATATATTACTGTCCTTTGAAAGAAAAATTTCACTCTATATCTTTGCTAGTTGGCTATGAGCAATCAATTATAAAATGATGACAGCCTATATTTATTGAGAATTTTCTTAATGCCTGCTGCCATACTATGCCCTTAACAACTGTTTCTTATCTGCTAAATGGTATGCTGTCTTTACCCCGCAGTACTTTCTTCCTGTAGGTATTTCTGATCTTCTGTCCTATAACCTGTATGAATATTGCTGGTAGACATATTTCCTGGTCTTTCCCCCATCCACGCTATTCTTTTCATCTTTCTTTATGGCCACCATAGCATAGTCCCTCCTAAGGTGTGACAAAACCAAGTTCCTTTAAGTCAAAGAACATTCACAGTAAGAACTATCATTGGATTATAGAAGGATTTTTCTCCTGAATCTGCTATTAGGTTGGGACATCATCAGCTGGGTCCCAAGGTCCAGCTGACTGCACTGCATATAAAACAGAGAAAATTTATGAAGCCCTGAGTTAGTCAACTTTGCATCACTGTGACCAAAATATTTGACACAAATGAGTTAAAGTAGGAAAAAACTGTATGTAGAGTGAGAAATGGTTTCAGACATCTAAGTTTTCTTGGACAAGGGAGAACTGCTATACCCTATCAGGGATCCCTAATCACTCATCATTAACAATACTTCTTGCAGGTTTTTAGTGGGTAATTTCTTTTTCCATGTTTGCTAAAACTTTTTACCATAACACTTTGTTGGATTCATTAAATATTTTTTTTCTGCAACTAGTGAGGTGATTATAATTTTCTCTTGGCCTGATAATATAGTGAATGCCATTTATGTATCTTTTTATTGTAATTTCCCTTGCATTTCTAAAAGTTGAAATTAGTCAAGTAGTATAAATATTTTTATGTGTCTCTGGATTTTCATTTTGATTATTGTGTTCATGATATCTATGTGCACATACCAAGAGTGAGAGAACATATCATTTCACTTTTACATTTCTTTGACAAGTTTATATTTGCTTTATAGAGTTAGTAAACAGGCCATTCCTCTTTTCACCTTCCTTTTTCTCCCGTTCTCTGCAAAAGTATAAGATTGAAATGTTTTGTTGTTGAAACTGTGATGAAACTTGTGTCCAAAAAATCTCTTACTCTGTTTTATTCAAGGAAAGTTTTTAAGCTAATAATTATGTTTTTTAAAATGTTGTAGATTTACTTCAAGTTTTATTCTTTTTTAGATTGACTATCCTCTTATAAAGATACTTCTGTTTCATGAAAGTTTTCCATTTATTACCACAAAATTATTCATATACTTCTCTTTTAATTCTATTGTGTTTCTGATTGTGTTCTCTTTTTCTTTCTGACTATTTATTTGGACCTTGCTGTCTTGTTCCAGCTCTCTCTTTTCAATTTTTCTCACAAGAAGCTTATCTGATTGCTTAGTTTTCTCAAAAAATTAACGTTGGGCTTATCTTCATATGTACTTTCTTTAATTTTGCTCCTGTCTTTATTGCCTTTCTTCAATAATCTTTGTTTGTAGTTTATTTTTATTGTTTAACTTCAAAATTGGCATACCTTATTGTAAACTCATTTCTTCTATCTTACTAAAAAGTTAAAAGTCTTTGAACTATTCACAGAAAATACTCAAGATAAGTGTATTAGGTTATTAATTTCTCAGCAAAATGATTTACCATACTAACCCAAAACATACATGAGCAAATCTGAGTGTCATCACAAACTTCTTAGAAGTCACAACTGTTTAATGTGAAAATATACATAAATTGCAGTGGATATATATAATTTCAAATAAAAAACTGCTTCCACATTTGTTGGTGGTATTTATCATTTTTCTATATATGGCAATTCTATTGAACATTTTGAGTATAACTTCTTAAAATATTTCATACAACTTTGTAATAATATAAACATAATCATGATATAATTTCACAAATGTAAGTGAAATTTGCATTTAGTTTGCCATTGTATTTGTTTGGAGATATTTAACGCCAATTAAATCTGATTGCTCATATTTGTGAGATGTGGAAGAATTTAGCATCATATCATCACTGATTAATTTTAACCAGAATTAAAATGTTACAAACAGAGCACTAAAATATCCTTTGTAAATGGTATTATTTAGTAAGCAAAGAACAAATTCCCAAAGTGCACAGTGCACTGTAGTACCACTTTCAGTGAAGTACTTGAGATGTGGCTTGTGTGAATTGAGACAGTCTCTAAGTGTAAAATACACATTGGGTTTTGAAGAATTAGTAATAAAAATGTAAGACACCTAATTAATAATTTTTTGCTAGATTACATGTTGAAGTAATTATATTTAGTGTGTATTGGACTAAATAAAATATCAAAATTTCAGCTATTTTCTACTTTTAAATATAGCTATTAGAAAACTTAAAATTACATTTATTACATCCCTTATATTTCTCTGGCACAGTGCAGATCTAAACATTTATTATTTCATGAAAGCCTTCATAGCAAATTGGTGAAAATTTTAGAAACAAAATATAGGTCTACTGATTGCCTACCTGATGTACTTTGCCTGTTTCAAAAGTAATTTATTTTCTTTTGTACCCTTTTGTTTAGTGAGGTTATTTTTGCTGAGTGTTCTCTTAATTTGGAGAAGTTTAAAAAAATTGTAGAAAAAGCTGTTTTTTTATCCCCCAGGAAAACATATGAACTAGATAAAAGCTTTATATTATGAGTATCATGAGCACCAACCTGAAGAGAAAATATTTTCTTAGTAGCATGTTGCTAGAAACATTTTAACTTTCAAAATGTTAATAATTTTATGTGATCTAGTTTATAATTTTTAAAGGCACATTTGACATTCAGTAAAATAGAATAAGTACCTACATATTAAGCATATGCTTATCACAGAAGAATGCCCATTTAATTTTGTTCATCCTTATTTCAATGGTGGTCTGAATTTAAGTGGGTCTACAAAGCATCTATTAGATAAAGGTTAAACAATCTCTGATTTTGTTTGGTTGTATGTTATGTATGGGCTGAATCATTTGAAAAGGAGATCTAGAATTTAGTTTACAGAATAAAATCTTTATTCTTCAGTTTAATAATTCAAGAATATTGTATAAACAACCATATTTGTCATCTACATTATTTAATAGAATATATATTGGTAGAACTTTGAAAAATGTCTACACAGTAGAACTTCTTACCTGTTTAGGAGCAATATAAAGAATATAAAGAGTTGTACAGCACCATTGAATGTGGCAGTGTCCTAAAATAACTGAAAAGCTGGGTGATTTGAAAAACTAGCATTTTGGATGGAAGTTAAATTTGCATTTCACAACAGTTTTTCATTCTAAAGTTATTCTTAGCAATTGTAAAAACACATAATTACCTCCAAGCTTAATTGCTACTACTTTCTGTATAAAGTGAACAGTGTTTAGTCTCAAATGTTTATAATGGATTAAATTATACAATTTAAAATGTCACCTTTATGGATTGTGTGTTTTGACTATCATAGGCATTGGGTTTATTTTGTGTGCAACATTGTTTAGTGATTATTTATTTATATATGTATATTTATCTACCTATATCTATCTATAACCAGAGTACTTTGAAGAGTTAGAAATAATGGAATGAATTCTCTTTAACATATAAAAATGTAGTAATCTTATTTATAATTTTCTGATTGTACACTATAATGTTTCTGCTTCTTGAATGGTAAAAGGATATAACAAGATATTTATTTTACAAATATAGTCTAGGATCTGAAAGCACTCATAAGCTAGAAAATTGTAATGAAAATTTTGACAAGTAGTGCTGAGAGTAACATCTTTTCAGGATGTCATCAATGAGACTTCATTTGTCCTGCTTATGCTTCCATGTTACAGAGTAAGTTAATATGATTTTGTAATTATGAATTGAACCCAGAAAACATGTTTAATATATGATTTTTTTCCTTATTAGATGCTGCATTTTTATAACATATATGTGGTTTTGTAACTGGAAGGCAGCATTCTGTCACCTTGTAAACTTATTTTTTCCCCTTTTGTGATGTATATTGTGCCATGCAGGAAGAGTAAATTTTTATTAATAGATGCTTAAAGTTTTTTTTGTACTTGGATTTTAGCCAATTTTCTCTAGGAGATAGTCCTAGAAAATTTTATATTTATTGGGTATAATTCAGTTATAGGTGCTTTTGATTAATTGTTTGGGGTCACAGCTTTCTACAACCACAAACCCACTCTTCCTTCAGGGCGGGTAATTCCATACAAGCAGATTGTGTTCTGTTGATTCCTAATTGTTTATGTGAATAGCAGTTTTCTAGTTCTTATCAGTAAGTTTTATTATTCACAGTCGTGAATAGATTACAGTATAGTGCAGAACCATTTTGGATATAGAAGAATAGATCCAGCAGATGATAATATTTCTATTATATATGTATTACATGAAAGGAAAAAATATTTGCTTCATTAGTTATAATGAAAAATGAATGATTTTACATTCTCCTATGATATATTGTCATATAAAGTAATTATATATTATTAAATTATTTGCTAATAAGAGTCTTTTTGAATTTTAGTACTGTAATTCTGAATTAGCATAGTATAAATTCTGATATTTTATTTCATAAAGTATCTGTGATCCTTGAGAATCTGTCCCTATCAAGGGCAAGAATATATTTTTGTGATTACACTATTCCCAGTGTTCAAAATATTTGATTTGGTGATTTGCCTTCTGAATTTTAAACCATGTTTGCTTTCAGCTATACTTTCTTCCCCTTTTAATATGAAGTATCCTGTAGTTGGTGAGATAAATTAGTGCAATTTTTGTAGACATGAGTTTAGTAATATGCGTGAAGATTAATATAAGTTCTAGAAATTTATTTTGTGCAAATAAAAATGTATACAAATATTATTTTGTAAGATATATTGCAAGTTTTTCTAGTCTAGAAATTTATTTTATGTAGCAAAACAAAGAAGTATGCAAAGTATTGCTTTATAAAAAAGATCATATTGCATTTATTTTTAATGACAAAATATTGGAAACATTATGAACTTCCAAATATGTAGAGATTGATTTTTCAAAAATTACATGGTATCTAATGTAATTGCTGTGTAACTATTTAATACTATGATTTTTGAGCAATGTCTGTTGTTTTTAAAAATCATGTGGTATGAAACTAACTATATAAAACAAAATTGTAATCATAAGTAGTTTCTGTATGGTGTCAATTTTATATGAGGATATTACATTAAAAACATCTTAATTATCCAATCTTAATATTGCATATATTGTCTTTAGATGAAAGGAGCATGAGTACTATTTTTCTTTTTTGGACTTTTAATTATTTTCCAAATTTTATTTAGAATGAATATGAATTACTTCTATAATCAGAATAAATCACTGTAGATATTGTTTAAAAACCCTAAATCTTTAGTATGGGGTGCTGTCTCTCTCAATCTTAGTCACTAACCAACTGAGTGGCCTTAACTCGTAAGGGTGAAAGCAAGATTTATGTCCATGTTATTGTGAATTTCTTAATGGTTAAGATCTTGAATTTTAAGTCTCTGCTTCCTTTTTATGTTTTATAAAATGCATTTATATCTTTTATCTCTTTAGAGTTAATATTTCCTCATTATGTGCCATATTCTAAAGAGAGAGAAAGATAAGGTAGATCCCTCAAACCACAGACTTTTCTTTTATTTTTTAATTTTTTTTATTTTTTTTCATGAAAACAGAACAAACAACAAAAGCCCAGCAATGAATAGTTTATGTGTCTTTGTTTTCAGATCCTAGTTATATCAAAGAGTATTGTTGATAGATCATTTTATTTTTATTTTTTTAACTTGTATGTAAGAAAGATGAAAATGGTGACAAGTTTTTTTAATATGCACTGAAGGTGTTTCTTAGGTTGATTATTAATGGTAGATTATAAACGGACAGGACCCAGGCAAGTCACTTTATCACTTAATTGTATAAAATATATGAACAAATAAGAAAATTCCTTACTTTGCACATAGGTGAATTCATCTGCTGAAGGATTAAGTATCTTGCCTGAAAGCACACAGTAAAAGTGGCTATGCTGGATTTTGAGGAAAGAATCATATGATTTTTTTCTTCCTCTATGCTTACACTATTTATGGTTCATTGAGACTTAAAATTTTAGTAGTTCATCTCATATAAGTTTCCTTCTCATGAAAACCATTCGGCACAAACCATCCTTTTTGACTACTTAACATTACAGGTGATTTAGAGAGGTTTGAATGTACCGTGGTTTTTTTTTTTTTTTTTTTTTTTTTTTTTTTTTTTTTTTACCTATTATGAAGTCCCAATTTATTTAACCAAAGTTACAGAACTTTATAGAAGGAAAATGTCTACCCAGAACAGGTCAAAATATCATTATTTTTAGAGTAATTATTCCTCAACCCCTTGTTTTCCTAGCAAACAGTTGCCAGTGACATTTTCTCAATGAATAGAGACAGCCAGAGTTGGATTTTATGACCCAGCTTCTCCACTACCCTGCTATTTTCAGGATTGTTATCACCATCCCCAAAGGATATACACTGATGATATCTGCACTTGACTTAAGGAAACATTAGACTTTAGGTGTTCATTTTTCTTAAAACAATCAAACAGAAAGTCCAAATTCATCCTGATCCTGGAGAAAAGGCAGAATTATTACCCACATGTTTCTGTATATATGCCTTCCCCCAGCAGAGCATTAATAATAACTAATCTACTCTGATTTTTATATTACAGCCATTTTTCTCCTTTCTGAAATAAATTTGATAGATGCAACAATTTTGCTTATGAGAAGGATTTGTTTTCATGTTGTAGTTTGGGCTTTCTAGTTTTTATTTTTCTTCTTGTACTTCAAAGAGAAAATTCTATTTGCTGATGCGATGCTCACAATTCTTACTCAGAAAAATCCTAAAATATATGTATATACCAAGTAGGATAATAATACTAATGCCTATCAACCTATCATTATTTGTGTTTCTTGAAGAACTTTAAAAATCTAACAAATGAGCTTCCAGTCAGTGTAATATAAATCAAAAAGATAAGGAAGTAGAATTTTAGAAATATCCATTAAAGATATTTCACAGTAGTTTTAATTTCAGTTTTAACAGTATTTCAGCCAACAATTGAATATAATAGCGTGGTACAACAGGGCATATGCATCTTTAATTTTAACAGACTAAGAAACAAGATTAAGTAATGAATGAATCATTGTACTGTGAAATTAGTGGGGATTCTTTTCTTTTTCATAAAAAGAAAAAGGCAATGATACATGAGAGCCTTGTTGGTATGAACCTGACTGGGAGAATAATTTGATGAAATGTGAAGACTATCTGCAATACAGTTTCTAGTCCAAAGAGTTTGAATAAATGTTAGGAAATATGAATTTGTTTCTGCTTCATCTAACCAGATTTGGTACAATGGGTTGTACAGTTAGGGAGAAAAATCTCTGGTACTTAATAAGGCAATAATTCATGATAAATGGGTATGAACAGTCATTCAATGAAAAATTGATTTTTGTAGTATCCCAGACTTGGTAACTTTTGGAGATTTGTGTGCTTACTGTACAAGTACAATAAAGAAAATATATAGTTCTTGTTAAAAGGTGAGTTCAGTTTTTTATGTACTTGATATGTATTTATTAAGAGTTTATAATCATTTTTCATTTGCAATGTTTGATGCTTTTACTGTATTTCTAAGTGTAAGTAAAGAGAAAACATGGCTCTAGAATCCAGTGATTTCTGTTAGGTAAGATGGGCTATATAAAAATGGCTGATTTCTATCCTTAATAAGAACATCTAGGCACAATTTATTTTATATTGTAAATCAAAGCATCCTTTAGTGGTTCTAAAGGTTACCAAGTCAAGGTTGCTCATCAGAAAGTTAGACTATTTATTGAGCATCTTTTAAATCAAATAGTAGTTTTACACTAAATCTCCATGATAGCTGTGTTTGTTGCTATAGTATGTCACAATCTATGAAACAAAATAATATTCTGTTTTTTGGGGTACTAGGGACTGAACTCAGGGACACTTGACCACTGGACCACATCCTCACCCTCTTTTGTGGTTTATTTAGATATGGGGTCTCACTGAGTTGCTTAGTGCCTCGCTTTTGCTGAGGCTAGCTTTGAATTTGCGATATCCTCCTGCCTCAGCATCCCAAGCTGCTGTGATTACAGATGTGTGCTACTGCTCCCTGCCAAAATATTCTTCTTGATGGGTATAATGCCTGACATTAACATTTATAGGGAAATTTGAGTATCTGTAAATTAATCAGCTTTACAGTTTCCAATTTCATGACTTCATGATGACTTTTACATATCACACTCATAGAATTTTTCTTTTCTTTTCTTACAAACTGAATAAGTAGTTATTTGCCATATGGCAGTACTCCCAAATATGTAATGTGAAATTTTAAAGAGATATGCTATAATAATATTTGCTTTCAACTCTCGTGAAGGCCTTTAAAATTATTTACAGAAAAGTTGCATGATTTTGCATTTCCATTTAATTAAAAAAAGGAAATATAAATTTACTTATTTATTTTACTTTGGAGCTTGATATTCATACATCTATCTATCCCAAATCATTTTTCTACTTTGTTTTTTGCTATCTGATATTTACCTGACAGTATGGTAAGTCCTTGATAAATTACAATTGTTTAACTTGCTAATTCACTATATAGTAGAAATAGATAATCATTTAAAACAAGAGACTGATGAGATGGGGTTACAGGAAAGTAAAATAGGGATATATGGCTTTCATAGTAAAGTCTGAAAGAAGATGAAATGGCTGTTCTTTTTGTGTACTAATGAGGAGGAACTCTGTTGTAGTTAGAGTAAGTAGGCTACCCTGGTTACATCTGCTATGTTTTAGAAGAGAGCTGGAGTGATTTCATTTATTGCTCTCATTTATTAGAAAGGGTGACAAAGGAATAACTTTGATTATGTGTAGCTATTTTTTTTTTATATTGCCAAAGTAAATTAAGATTTACTTCTCTGGAATATTTGCCATTGACAAAGTTGCCAGTATAAGAAACAAACATGGCACTAAAATGGGATGTGTGCAATAATAGAGATGAATGTGGGATATGATGAGAGGAGTGAGTACTACACTTTGCTGAACTGAGGGACCAAGGAGAAATTATGTGTAAAAAGTTAAAGTGTTATAAATAAAGGCAATGACATGGTAACATTAAGAACCCAAAGGGAGGAAAATGTATAGACTGTAAGCATTTTAATCTTTTAATTATTTAACTGCTTTCCATGATTTTAGTTACACATCATCACCTATGGTTCAAAGACATTAAGTGGAAATTTTCAGAAATAAACTTTTAGCTTTTAAATATTATGTTTTTCTGAGTAGTATGATAATACTTCTTCATGCTACTTCATCCCCCCTGGGATGTGAATCATTACTTTGTCCAGCATATTCATGCTGTATATGCTGTCTGCCTGTTAGTTACGTCCACACTGTATATGCCACCTAATAACTAGATGTCTTGTTATTTGATTAAATGTCACAGTGCTTGTGTTCGAGTAACCTCACTTTACTTAATAATGCCCCCCCAAAACACAAGAAATAATGCTGGCAATATTATTATAGCATGTTGTCATAATTTTATTATTACTTATTGTTTATCTCTTACTATGACTATAAATTAAAATTTATCATAGGTATGTATATATAGGCAAAACCATAATGTATATAGGGTTTGGTATTATCCATGTTTCGGAGATCCAGTAGGGATCTTGAAATGTATTCCCCTTAGGTAAGGGAGAACTACTAGAGACAATACCAATTACTATTACATATAAAAATTTAAACGTATAGTCAAGAGTATGGAGGAAAGTATGGCAAAACACTGTGTACACATCCCATAGCTTCAATAAATTCATCTACTTCCTCACAAGATTATTTTAAAACAAATTTCAGACATGATAAATTTCATCAATATCTACAAAACATAAGGACTATAGAACATAGCTTTTTTTTTTTTTGCCATACCTAAAACTTTGACAATAATTCCTTAATATCAAATAATATATTTGAATTTTCACGATTGCCTCATAAATATTTTGTTTATATTTTACAATTGATTTGTTCGAATCAGGATTCTAAATAAGATACATATTTTACATATTGGTTATGTCCTTTATATATTTTTTAAAATCTACAAAATAGTTTCTGTCTCTCTTTCTCTTGTCTGTAACTGTTTCTCTTTTTCTTTTTCTGTCTCTCTTATAACAATTTATTTGGTGAAGAAACCAGGTTAGTTGGCCTGAAGATAAGTCTCCTCATGTTGGATTTTGCTAATTAAATCCCTATATTGTCACTGAGTCCTATATCTCATGTAAGCTGTTGTTAGATCTTTTTGGACATTGTAAAGATCTGGAAAATAAACTGGATTATTCAAAATGGTTATGAGGAGAACTGAGGTTTCCCTTGAAATTTCTACTTAAGTCCATTGAATGTTGATTAAAACTTCTGTATGCTCAAATATTCGGCAGGTGGCCAAGGCATTATACAAGACCATAAAATTTAAGTTCCAATTTCAAGTGTTTATAATAGTTTCCTGTTATATAGGAGCCATATTGGCCAGCTTACTCAAGAAGCCCAGGTACAGTTTCCTCTATAACATCTTGACCCTAAAGCAGGCAGGCAGAGTGGCACTCTGGTGGAAAACAGCTTTTCCTAAGGAGTCAAAGCCATCAGTGCTTATGATCTCTCCAGGCATCAGGAATGGACTGTGGCTAATGAAATGGCACAGTTGGTTATATGCAAGCCATGCAGAAGAGCAGGTAGCCTGAAGTAATCTGCTAGGACATTAAAGAGAAAATCAAGCTGAAGACAAATAAGAAGAGTGATTTAAAGGAATATGCGTATTTTGAGAAAAGGCGTAGCAATAAGGCTTGTTTTCTGCCATAATATGAATATGTACATATGCATGTCTGTAGACACATATACATATTTATATAGGTACTGTTTTTACTTGAAGAATGCGTAATTATGTAACAATGAGGATTATGAGTGCTTGGGGGAAAAGCAAAGTACAGGAAATATTGAAACCTTGCTTCTCCTTGGTTGACTTTGTTTCTTGTTTAAAATACAAAGGCAGCTCAGGGGCAGAGTCAATTAAAGCAAAAGTCTATCAAACTCAGTCCCAAGAACTTAGTTGGAGGTTTGTTCCAAGTTTGTACTGTCAAGATGAGTGTTTGTTACATGATCTTGAATATGATAGCAGGTAATGAACTCTTTAATGCCAGGAAGTTCATTTGTCTGTGGTGGAAAGGAAGCAGCCACTGAAGGAGATTTGACAGAGAGGCTGAACGTGATGGGACCTCTTGACTGAATACCTAGGGATGACATTACACCCTGTGTCTTAGAGATGGTTGGGAAAATAAGGAAGTATTTGAAGCTGATAAGAGACTTTATTTGAGAAATGAAAATGTATGTATTTCATTTATCTTTGTGGGTTGTTTCAAACCCTGTGTCAAATAGTAATTATTGTTAAACCTGAAAGAGATCATTGTATTCTATTTCGATTTCATGTCATAGATGAGATTCTGAATTTTCTTAAAAGTTACTCAGCATATGGTAAGGTAAGTTATGACAAAATCAAAGTAGTAGTACTGAAGATAAATAAAAAGTAAAATGAAATTCTGCTAACATTTGGCATTTTTCAATAATTCAGATTTATTGGTTAGCTGCCAAAGTATTGCTTCAGAGGGGAAGAGAAAAATTAAGTTATTTGGATAATTTTAATAGAAAATTGTCCAGTTACATTTGTCCTGTGTTCCCCAAAGAAAGGTTATCTTGTTTTTTTTAGTCTATTTTTTTAAAAAAAATATTTAGTTGTAGATGGACACAATACCTTTATTTATTTATTTATTTATTTTAGTTGTGGATGGACCTTTATTTTATTTATTTGTATATGGTGCTGAGAATAGAACTCAGTGCCTCACATGTGCTAGTCGTGCACTCTACCACTGAGCCACAACCCCAGCCCTGCCTTTATTTTTATTTATTTTTATGTGGTGCTAAGGATCGAACCCAGTCTCTACATGTGCGAGGCATTCACTCTATTACTGAGTTACAACCCAGCCCCCATGTTTAGTCTATTGTGATTTGCTTCTTTCCCTTAGCATGTTTTCAAGGCTCCTTAATGTTGTAGCATGTATCAGAATATCATTTGTTTTTATTCCCACCCTGCCAATCCATTGTAGAAATGCCTTTTATTTTTAATTCTCATGGTCAACATTTTTAGTCGCCTGAAAGATATTTTAGTTGTTGTACTTATCTGTGGGTATATCATATTATATCCTCTCTTCAATAAATTTTCTCTATTCTTTAGGGAAAAAAAAAAATAGTTTTTGTTGTTATTTTCGATATCTTCTAAGTCAGGATATGTGTGTTCTAGCTTTTATACCTTTCAGTAACTACTCTGAGTGGCCAGAATGTTCCAAGAGTAGCTGCCTCTTTGCCTTAGTAGCACATTTTCCAAAGCCATCCTTTACAGCATTGTTTTTGTTTCTTAAGTTAATATTAATTTATTTTCAATTGCTCTTGAGCTTTATATACTGTTCTTCACCTCCTCCAGATTCTGCTTCACAGAACTGTGTTTCTTATTAAATGGCTCAGGATCCTAATAGTCCCTTTAATATTGCTAAGTGTTTGTGATTACCAGACACAGCATTCACCCTGATGTTCCCTTGACACCTTCAGAGAAAGTGAGAGTTTACCTAACAACTCATCTACAGGATGTGTATACAGGATTTCTATAGCATCTTATTTGGTAATCACTGTTTTTAATGGTCCAACTGATTTACATATCCGTCTTGGGAGATTTCTTTATTGTTAACACAATGGATATTTGCCATATGTGGCTTGTTTATAATTAGATTCTATTATCAAAAAAATAATAATAAAAAATCCATCCCAGGCTAATTCAATTCAGTGTACCATTTTTGTCTTGCTCGAGAAGTATGCTAGATTTGCTTTTTCATCCCTTTACTTTTGATGAGACTTACTAAGATCAACATGTATTACTAAAATTTAGTTATCTGAAAGAAGTAAATGTTCTCAATTTAATGCTAATAAATTAAAACAAACTGCAATAGGGGCTTTCTCTAGTTGATCTCATTGATAAGCCTAACATAGAAATATTTTCCTATTATTTGCTTTCAGAGGCATGTCTTCAGTCCAGATATCTCCTTTGAACTCCCAACCTCAATGTTTGATCTCCCCTTTGGATGCAGTAAGGGCATCGCAAATGCAAGCTTTTGAAAAGCTGATATTCAACTCAATCTAGTCCTTTTTTAGTAATTTCTTGTAGTGAATGATACAACTATCTACCCAGGTATAAGTCAGAGATCTAGAATTTTTTTTGACACATACTCTTTCATACCTCTACTTTGCAATTTATTATAACAAATTGTTGACTAGAATGATTTAAGGTCATCATTCTGAGCTTTTTACTATCTCTACTGCTACCACAGCAATGGCCCTCTGTTCCTCTCTTAGCAGCCGCCCTCCTCCCAATCAATTCTTTCTAATAAAGGTGGTGATTTAAAAGTACATAACATTATTTTCTTTTAAACAATTTTAAACAATTAATAAAAACAATTTTAAACATTTAATAAATATACAAAAATAAACTTCAAAAGGCACAACAGGCTGTACAGTGAAAGTTGTTTTCTTCCTGCTTCTGTCCTCAACCTCTTGGTTGTTCCCTTCAGAGGCAATGACAGGTATTCTCTTCAGACTTATTATGATCATGTCAGCAGAGCCACTAGTCTCAGGGTGAAGAACCAAACCCTTAAATTGGTCTTTGACAACTTACTTGATATACTTGCCTGAGTATA
Organism: Tamias sibiricus; assembly: GCA_025594165.1. Taxonomy (NCBI): domain Eukaryota; kingdom Metazoa; phylum Chordata; class Mammalia; order Rodentia; family Sciuridae; genus Tamias; species Tamias sibiricus. Next base: position 78,731,553 of record CM046664.1, read on the forward strand.
TTTCTTCAGCTGTACTTGGAATTTTCCCTAGTTCCCTATCCTCAAGCCACACTGTTCTTAAATCTCTTCATTTTTTGATACTTTCTTGCTTTTTCCAATCTCCATGTTATATATATTTCTGCCCCAAAACTTCTTTCTTCTTTTCTTCCTTCAGCAATATCCTACCTGCTCAGCTTAAATATCCCAGGTTAAGCATTGCTTTCTCAGGGGAATCCTCACTGACCCCACAGTTCAAATCAGGTTCCTCTGAAACAGGACTTCGAGTCCACCTTCATAGCATTTATCATTGTTTGCCTTTAAAAAGCTTGATTAATGTTTTTATCCTTTGCAAAACTATAAGTATCATTGGGTCTTGTCATATATATATATATATATATATATATATATATATGTATATATATAGATACATATATATATATGTATATATATACATTTATATATATGTATATATACTTATAACTTTATTTTATTTATTTATTTTATGTGGTGCTAAGGATCAAATTCAGTGCCTCACACATATTATGCTCTAGCCCTAGGCCAGGGCTTATATTTTGCTCAACATTATTTGCCCAGTATTAGCACATGAATAGTCAAGAAATATTTATGAACTAACTGTTAGGGAGGCCTAGTTTGCCTTTGAGAAGCATCTTTCTCAAAGTAACCCACCCAGTTGTTTGTTTCTTGTCTGCTTTTTCTATATATGGTAAGTTCCACAGAACTTCTACCCTCTGTGTATTTAGTTTATTCCACCTCAGTAACCACTACATAAGCAGGAGTAAGTATTTTGGATAGTAAGAAAGAGGAAAAAAGAAAGTAAAGTATGGGAGTATAGGGAGAGATCGACACTTGAACTCCTTAGGCTGGATAAGTTGTCTTTGAACTACTCCACCAGTCAGGAGAAGATCAACTCCTCTAGGGAAGTGATTTATTCCTTAATGGGCTTTCCTGATAGCCAACTCCAAGCTTATATGGCTTTTTAGCTCTCTAAGATTGACCCACAAGGGAAGAAATCATCATCAGTTTTTCTTATGCTTACTTACTTCTGTTCCCCAGAACTTACTACTGTGCCTGGCAAATATGTGCTAAATAGGCATTGGCTAACTTGAAAATTAAACAATGTGCCTGCATTGTGGATTGACTTAGAAATATTAAAGAAAAATGAATAAGTTGTTCAAGGAAGAGGTTCTGGCATATTATATCATCATGTCAAATAATGGAAGATATAAAATATTATTTGTTCTCATAGTTTTGTCTCTACATTTCTCTAGTAAATGAAGTAGTAACATGGTAGATTTGCTTTTTAAGTAAATTCATTTTATAATTTTGGGATTTTGTTAGTCCAGTCATTAATATTGTCATTTGACAAGGTTATAGTATATTACTTGTGATACTGAAAAAATGTAAGTAATAATTTCTTCAAAGTTTCTGAAACAGAATAGGTTCAAGAATGAAAAAAAAAAACTTGTAAAGCTTTGATTATATCAGATCAGTTTGTGGATATGAGTAGCTTTGGATATACATCATCTGAGTTGGTTCCTCTGCAAGGCACAAAGACATTACTGTTGTTATCATTTAAAATAAGAATGCACTTTCCCAAAGTGGCTAGCACCAAAGACATCTTGAGTCTCATAATGGCCCAAATGTGCTAATTTGCTCTGCCCTTCCATTGTAAGATCCATCTTCATTAAAGGTTTTAGTTTATCCCTTCACTAATATTTGAAAAAATGCTTTCATTTGAAATCAGTGGAAATTTGGAAGGAAAGGTAAAATTAATTGCTTAGAAATAAATGTTTGTAAAATGACCTAGGTTTTTTTTTTTTCCTAGTGTGAATGGGATACTGCATCTCTAATAACCCAACATTCTTTGACACCTCACAGAGAGCAATCTTCTCAGTACTTTGAAGTTAACTATGTTGTCATAGATTTATTCCTGAAATTATTATTATTATTTTTTTTTGGTACCAGGGATTGAACTCAGGGGCACTTGACCACTGGGCCACATCCCCAGCCCTTTTTTGTATTTTATTTAGAGACAGGGTCTCACTGAGTTGCTAAGTGCCTCGCCATTGCTGAGGCTGGCTTTGAACTTGCGATCCTCCTGCCTCAGCCTCCCAAAGTGCTGGGATTACAGGCATGCGCCACCGCGCCCAGCTTATTCCTGAAATTTTTGACTCAGGATTTGTTGCCCCATCATCTGGTGTCAGGAGTATTTACTCCACTTATACAACCTGGTTGTTGGGGGAAGAGTCTGGGTGAAATTCCTCAAACATGTATCAGGAAAGTAAGTTACTTCTTAGTAGTGATATAGCATCATAATTATGATATAGCATCATAATATGCTTCTTTTAAAATCCCTGCTTTTGTTTGCTTCCCATTTAAATGTCAGTTTCCAATATTGGATATATCTAGTTTTTTAATGACATTGGTTTTTTTTTCCCATTATGTTTGCCAACATGTTTGTCTTTCTTTTTATTTTTTAATTTCAAAACAAACATACAAATATAAAACATTGATTGAAGCTCACACAAATTTAGGAAATATATCTCTATGGGTACTCCAGAAAAACATAAGTGTGTAGGTCTCTTAAACTTTAAAAAAAGTATACAACTCTCCAGTGTAGGCAGTAGTACAGGATGGGTGATATCCACAAGCTTTTTTGTCCATAACAACAAAGACATCACAATCTGAAAGTAAAATCAGAATGAGAAATTTCAATGACAACAATAAAAGTTTTGGGGCCAAGAGAATTGTTCATCTAATTGAGGGCACTGCCTTCTCCTGTCCTCAGGTATAGAATATTATTCCATTTTAAACCATTGAGGGAGAAGGACTTTATGTTTTAAATTGCAAGCTAATAAATGCTTTTTTTCTCATTAACACACATGACCTCTATGATTTATACTCTCATGCACACTGGCCCAGTTTCTCAGTCTCTCTTAATGATGTTGAGAACCTCTGCTTAAACATGAATTATTTCCTAACTAAATCCCTGTAAATTCACAATAGATGTTAATTGTAATGATCAGTTTGTCCTGTTTAGGATAGAAAAAATCACAATGAACCCTACCTGTTGTACTTTTTTTCTGAATTTTTTTTCAACTTGTGTATAAATTGATTCCTAATGCAGGAAGCTTTGCTATGCTTCTGATAGTAGTGATAATACATGAGTTTCTTATTTTACATCACCTATTTTTTGTTCAAATAATAATTAGTAAAGGTGGAATAAGAAAGAAATATGAAGGAAAACTGATAATTAGGTTTAGAGGGCTCTGTCCTATTTTATAGTCCTCTTAATTAATAGTAGATTATAGATATTTTCATATTATTTTGCTTTCGTTGACATAGATGTATGGAATTTGGAATTAACTTCAAATTTGTGTTAGTGTCCTAGATTTGATAATAAACACATTCCAAATTTCATATAACTAGCTCATGGATTGAATTTATATATATATATATATATATATATATATATATATATATATATTTGGTTGTGGTGGCACTGGTGATTGAAATTTGGGATAAGTTAATGGTATAACTATTAATTTTCAAAAAAATCATTTGACATGACTATTTTATTCTCATATTATTGTAGTAACCACAAGGATGTTTGTTATACTCCCTCATTTTGGTCAATCAGGACATAATCATTTTAGCAACTGACAAAAATCCCTCCATAATTGAACAAATGAATAAGGAACATTGTATAAACTGGTAGAATTATAGAATGTTAATGCCAGTTAGAAAATCATCCAACTCTATCCTTTACTAATATAGGAGAGCAAAGTAAGCCCCAACAAGATATGGTAATTTGCCACATAAGATTTGTCAGTCTACTTAAGAGCTAGACTAGATTTCAGTTTTCTTTACTTCTTATCTTTGGTGACTTCACTCTCTTAATTAATTCATAATAGATCATTTTACCCCCTATATAAGGTACAAAAGAAAGCCATAAAGTCACTAAAGAATAGATAGTAACTGTTGTATAGTGAAGACTTTATCTTTATCCTTGGTTCTTGGCATGTCCAGGAATGCCAGTCTTTGTTATTCATGAGCCTCTGAGTTCATACCTGAGATAATGCTGATACAGTGACTCATGGCAGCCTCATGATGACATCACATAAATGTTCATAATGTTAGAAAGACCAAACAACCACATAATTTGTGTGTTGGGGCTTTGAACCAAGTGATATCAGCCCAAACTTATGACAACTGGGGAGGGACAATAAGCTAGAGATTGAGTTCAATCATGTGATCAAAACTGCAGTAAAATCCCTGGATATTGAAGCTCAGTGGAGATTCCTAGTTGGGGTGTACTGGGAAGGTGACATACCTTGATTGGCAGGGGGGAAGGCACAGAAGCTCTGTTTTCAGGCTTCTTTCAGACATTTATTTGGATGTTCTGGTTTGTATTCTTTATAATAAAACTGCAGTCATATGTCTAATAATTTTCTGATTTCAGAATGTCATCCTATTAAGTTTTACAACTTGAAGATGGTTATTGTAAGCCCCCAGATTTGTAAACATTTGTTCAGAAATGTGGCTGATCTGAACTCTACTTTAGACTGTCTTCTGTAGTTAGAGCAGTTTTGTGGAGGACTGAGCCCTTAACTCGTGCAATCTGCATTAACTCTAAGTAGTTAACATTAGAATTGGAAGGTATTACAGAGTATATTGGTTGGGGATGGTGTCAGAATAGAAGCATGGAGCATAATGGGCTGTGCAGTTCCTTTGTGTTCAATGTGATCTTTTTTTTTATTGACTTCTGATTTGGTATAGAGAAACTGATCAGTGAATCTAGTTGGACATGAATTATTTGCAGAGCATTTTCTTGAAATGCCTGTTGTTCTTTTTGTGGGTGGCACTTTACTTTCTCTAATAAAGAAATTATGCTCCAAAATATGAACAGTAAAATTTAAGGTTTATGCTAAGGTTACTTTCCATGTTGAGTGGGTCTTGCCTAATTTCTCCATTTCTTATAACTAGGCTAAGTGATATATTCTAAAGCCTTGTTACACTGTACTTCTTGGACCAAAATCATTGGTATTACCTAGTGGCTTGTTAAAATGTAGAGTTAATAATAATTTGTAGTTTAACAAGATCCCCAGGTGACTTATATCCACATTAAAGCTTGAGCAACTTTATTTTTAACTTTGGAAATGACAAGAATGATATATGTTAAACTATGTCCATATTTTTTACTTGAAAAAATAAAAATGACCATTCTGGCTTATTTTTTGAGCTGTTATGTTATTTTCCTTCACAATCAAAACCCATCTGTTATTGATAAATTCTTTTCACTTTGATGATACTCTGTGTTTCATGACTTTTGGCATTTGTTAACATCTATTAATGTTTCAATATTGTACACAGGTATTAAAAATTGATCTCTAGCTCCTGCTTCAATATAGTTAGTTGAACACATGTGTTTATCTGATCTCTTTGAAGTGTCGTTAAAAGACCTGTAAGGAATTAGATAAAACCCACAGTGTTAAGCCGGGCGTGGTGGCGCACCCCTGTAATCCCAGCACTTTGGGAGGCTGAGGCAGGAGGATCGCAAGTTCAAAGCCAGCCTCAGCAATGGCGAGGCACTTAGCAACTCAGTGAGACCCTGTCTCTAATAAAATACAAAAAAAGGGCTGGGGATGTGGCCCAGTGGTCGAGTGCCCCTGAGTTCAATCCCCGGTACCAAAAAAAAAAAAAAAAAAAAAAAAAAAAAAAAAAACCCACAGTGTTAAAGAGAATGGGAAGAATACTATGGTAGACTAGAAGTATTTGCAGACTTACAGTTCTATAGGGAGTTTGGGAATGAATTGTTGGCATACAGAATATTGAGCAAATGAAAAGAAGGAGAAAGACAAGGCACTAATTATCTGTAAGGAATATAAAATATTATAAAAATGAAATCATCTTAGTGTTATTTGGCTCAGTTTTAATAATTCATAATGTATATATGAATATCAATTTCACAAAAAGTGACAATAAAATTATGCTTTGCATGAAGACTGGAAGGGAAATGTGGAGGCATATGAGGGGACTAAATTCTTATTCATTATAGTGTCATTTCTGTGCAAATAAATTAAATCTAACAATTTAAAAGTAATTATTATTAGTACTGGTGTGGAATATGGTGATAACATCAGAAAGAAAAATAACTGTTACTTATTGTTACTTATCTTTTTGCCCCTCCTCAACTTTGCCTAAATATACAAATAATGACACATAAGCTGGAGACAACTGCAGGTTGAAGATCTGACCAGTAGTACTGATTCTCTTGCCAGTACTAGCCATGTAGTTTTCAGTTAAAAAGCCATATTAATGAATGGTTCTTTTACCATTTTACTATCATAGTTCTCTTCTATGTCTCATAGATATTTTCCTTTATCTCAGAGTAGTCTAAAAGAGACTATTTCTGGCATCACTCTCATATACATTTTTTGTTGTTGTTTTGTCATTCATCCACTTACCCATGTAGCTTCAGAATTACAGTTTTAGAGGAAGAATAGACAATTTTTCTTCTCAAGTGGCCAAACAGCCTTAATAACTTGGCAAATAGCATAGTATTATCATTAGATTGGATGAGGAGTAATGGCTCCTTTAGTTTAGGCAGATGGAAGTGTTTTTAGTTCTCACACTCTGTGACATTTATGAGAAGTTCAGATATTTCCAAAATTGCAATAAGCCATATGGCTGAAATGGCTTAGCCCTACTGTAAACTTATTTAACTCTGCCCAATAATATTAGCTTTCTCATAATTTGTGTTCCAAATTTTTGTTTGTCTAAGAGCAAATATAATATTAAAGTGTGATTTTTGAAAGACACAAAGCTAGTACTTTGAATTCATTGAGATTTCAGCACCCTGGAGTTTGAATGTGTAAGAAGAACATTTCTAATATTAAGTCATATGGGCTCTGGGATGTGTACTCTTTTCCAAAAGGTTCATATTAGCCAGGTCATTACTATGTCATGTCATATTTGCCTTTGCCAACTTTTTTTTTTTTTAAAGGTCAGTGGAGAGCAGGTGATAGTAGATGCAGGTCAACATTGAATGAGAATAAATAAGTTAACACTTCTATTGGAGTGAAGGCTTTTGTCTTCCCAAACACCCTTGAGTTTCAATCTTTCTGTCCTTCACTTTTTTCCCATGTCTTCTTGTTGTCACTTATTTGTCATTCCTTCCTTTTAGTTTTTTTTTTTTTTTCTCACTTTTGGGGTTGCTTTCTTTTGTTTCTTTCTTTATTTTTCTTTCCCTTTATTCCTACTTATTGATATTCAAGAAAATATCATAAATTGAAAACTGAATTATAATTCTAGACAATGGAAGGCTCACAGATTATTGTAGAAATAAAGTTCAGTTTTTGAAATAGTGATGCCAACAGCACAGAAAATCTTGTCAGAGAAATAATTATTCTAGCTTTTCCTTTTGCTAGGAAATTATTAAGTAAATCAAATATTTAGCAGGCAAAATATAACTTCACAGGTGTTCTCTTTTCCTGGCTCAAAATGGGATTTTTGAGGAAGTTTTCAGAGGAAAATGTATTTTTTTCCTATTTAAGGAAATGGAGATTTATTGCTATTTTTATAATGTTAGTATGCATTATTCTATGTCTTTTTTTTTTTTTTTTTTTTTCTCCACAAGAACAACTTTGTAGATGGGAGAGATAGCAAATCAGGATTAGGTTAATTACTACTGTTCGGAATTTTCTCAAAGTAAGTACTAAAGCTACTTAATTGCTACAGCATTTCTTATCTTCTTTTACTTTTTAACTCTGTAAATTTTTCTAGCTAAGTTTTTGCTTTTCTCACTGGACTGTTTTGATTTATTGTTGAGTCATTTTGCAGGGTTTTATCTATAAGTCACACCTAACTTTGGACAAGTGATACCATTTGTTTGTTGGTGGATAGCTATTAAAATTTGAAATGGGTTAAGCAGTTATAGAAGAAACAATGAATTATACTACCCATGTAATAAAAAGTAGCTACCACAACTAAACAGAAAGACACACTATTTCCTTCTTACTTTGGGTTAGTGGCCCCAGGAGTTAATGCATGGCAGGAAATGACAGTGATGGAGGGAAGCCAAGACACTGGGCAAGTGAGTGCCTTTGGTTATTTTCTTTATGAGACTGTCACCAGTAGTTGTACTAGTGCTGAACAGACAAAAGCAGAAGAAAACCTTTAGCTAAAGGGGATCTTGTTTCTTCCAGCAGAACAAAAGCATCACAATTACTCTAGGCAATATGACATTATCTACATTCACTAAATATATTAAAAGAGTGAATGGAATACATTTTGTATTTTAAGGTAGATTTTTACAAAGGTGTAGTGAATCATCTGTATTCCAACTGAGGTTTTTTAAAGTATAATTTTTTAACTCATTCATATTAAAATCCTCATAAAATTTTAACACTATTTCTGGTCTTTGGTAAAGCTGTTGAAATACCCTTGGTTTTAAGAAACAGAACTGTTTTTGACTCTGTGGTTGTATCATTCAGAGCATTGAGCTGGTAATTTAATATCTTTACCCCTCAAATCAAATTATTTCTTCCTATCATTTGCTCAGCTTCTTGGTTTATCAAGCATGATTAGATTTGCCTTTTCTTACTTTGAGCAGTGTGGTCTTAAAGTGTGAAATAGAAAAAAAATTGATCGTATTAGGTATATGAAACAATATTCCAGTGTTTTGTGTAAGTTTGTTTTGCATGATGGAAAATTGTAATTCTAGCTTACCATTTTTTTTCCTTTTTTTTTTTTTTTTTTGCCATAATTAGGAAATGGTGAAAGGAAACATCAGTGACTAAGTACACACTGACTAAAAAACTCTTTATTTCAAAGAGCAAAGACCACCTTTATAAGGCACCTAAATGGCATGTCCAGCATGCTAACTGGTACAAACTGAAGGTAGAATGAGTCTTTCTTGAAGAATAATTTTACTTTTTATTGTTATACCACTATAAATGCTCTAAAAGAATGAAGGTAGAGGAAGTGTATCACTGTTTCACCTCACCCTATCACTATTAGAAGTTGAACTGACCTACCATAACCTTTGCAGCATTCCAACTTTGACAATATCCATAATTGATATTCCAGATTTATGCATTCTCTTTGGTTATACTGGGTTGAATTGTGAAAGGCATGCAGTAGCTCCCCTTTATACAGGGTTTCACTTTTCTTAGTTTTAGTTACTCCTAGTCAACTTTAGCCTAAAACTATTAAATGGAAAAATGCTGGAAATTAAGACTTCATAGGTTTTAAATAACTCATTACAGAATGTTACAATTGTTCTATTTTGTTATTATTGTTGTTGGTCCCTTATAGTCCCTAATGTATAAATTAAACTTTATATTAGGAATGTATTATAGAAATTCCCTCTTATCTGCTTCCTTGCTTTCTATCATTTCATTTACTCTTTGTCAACTATAGTCCAAAAATATTAAATGGAAAATCCCAGAAATAAACAGTTCACAAGTTCTAAGTTGGGTGCCATTTTGAGCAGTGTGATGAAACTTCATGTTGTACTGCTCCTTTCTATCATGATGTGAATCATCCTGTTTCTAGAGTATCCACACTATCTACGCTGGTCTGCTAATACTGATTTTCCTACCACTGCAGTGCTTGTGTTCAAGTAATTCTTGTGCAATAATAGCCTGACACTAAGTCACAATGCTTATGTCTCATTCACCTCACTTCATCTTGTCATGTAGGCATTATATCATCTTACATCATCCCAAGAAGAAAGGTACAGTACAATATTTTGAAACAGGAGACAGACCTTATCCATATAACTCATATTACAGTATAAATTACATTTGTTTTATTTCATTATTAATTATTATTAATCTTCCTCTGTGCCTGATTTACAAAGTAAACCATAACATAGATATGTCTGTATAAGAAAAAATATAGAACCCCATAGATAGGATTCAGTATGCTCTGCAGTTTCAGGCATCACTGGAAGTCTTGGGAATTATTCCTGTGAGTAAGGGGGGACTCTTATGCACTGCTTCTCTCTTTAAATGGTCACAAGAAAATATCAAATGAAAGCCAAAAAAAGAAAAGAAATCTATTAATGGAGGTACTTGCTCAGAAATCTGTATGGAGTATATCTGAAAGTCTCCTATTCAATTTAATAATTTGAGAGTATTTTTTTAACTTTTCTGAGTTTTTATGGAATTTTTTTTTTTGCAATTTTTAGACATTAATAATATTTCTGTGGGCCATTATCTAACCCGTGGAAGAATTCTGAACATTGGAGTTTTACAGATTTGAGTTTTAAACCCAACACAACTTCCTTTTAGGCAAGTTATTCCATTTTTCTAAACCTTACCTTCCTCTACCTTCACATGACACCACTTTACCATTGCTATTGCTATCTGTTTCTCTTCTAACTTTACTGATTTGTTGTCCTCGAGTTAATAGTAACAACATTAAGCTGTGAATTAATCACTACAAAAAAGAGGAGCTAAATAGCAATTCCTCAGCTATTTCTTAACTTTGGGTTTGTCTCTGACCGTGATTGTACCAATAGGTGCTCAGTGTTTTCAGGTATCAGGTCAGAATTCCTTAGTAGTTAGTGAAATTAATTACTAGGTCAGGATGCTCACATTACAACAAAACAAGGACAGGATAGAAAATATTAGAGTGCATTGCACAAAGTAGGAATGAACATTTTATTTTTGTGAAAATATGTATGCTTTATTATTTTAATGTGGAAAACAGCTTTAAAAATGTTTATAAACCAAAAGTTAAAATAGATACAAGTTTTAGTCATTCTAAAGTATTCCGTCCTTCCAAGCCTCCTATTAACTTATGTCAGTTAATGGTTGTTAGTATATTAACTAAGAAAATAATCAGGTGTGTGGTTACTGGGAATACCTTTCACTAGTTTACTAGTGGTTGGGATTGATTTCTGATTGTAACTAAAAGCATGATATCATTATGAGTTTCTCTAATGACCATGGCGTTGTGGAATCGTTCTGCTTTATTTTCCAGTTCTTAGTTTGTGTCAAGCTTCACTTCAAAAAGTATGCAATCAATGAAATAACATTTATGGCTATAGAGATTTTGCATTCTTTACTCTTAGGATAATTGTAGTACTAATTAAGTTACAGAAGTTACCCCTGCTATCTGCTGAATGACATTTGTTTAAGAGGTCAAAATGGTTCATATGAAAAATTTCAAGGTTTACAGTTGGTATTAAAAACTAACATATCAATTTGCTTTTACATGGATACCAAACCTCTTTCACTACTGTGCATAAAAGTTTGCTCTCACTCTCCTGGTAAGTTACCTGCACTTGCTTAGCCTAAATTTTCTCACCTATAATGCAAAATATGGATATTGATAAAATTTAAGGATTTAAATGAGCATGTGTTCTAGTGCTCAGCATTAACTATTATGATGATGATATTGATGATGTTAACCATGAATTTGGTGTCAAGTATTATTACTGTTGTCTGTCTAGAGTTGGCTATGCTTCCATTTGAAAAAGTTGTACAATTTTGGCTAAGACTAGCCTCCAACCAAATAAAGAAATTAGAGATGAATACACCTGAAATATTGCAATCAGTTTCTGGTTCTACATTTTAAGAAAACCTTTAGTGACTTTGATCATGTCCACAAAGACTGCCAGGATAGGTTTAAGGACATGGGTTTCTTCAGAGTTGAATAAAGAAAAGTTGGTTACAGGCTAGCATAATCAGCCACTTGAAGGACTGCCCTATGTATGTAAATTATATTCATTCTTTTTTTGCCCCTTAAAATAAAATTAATGAGTATCCGGAAGAAACAAATATTCAGACTAACATTAGATGGAAAAATTGTTTTTTTCCTAGAGCCTTTCAAAAATGTAACAGGCTGACATCTAAAAGACCGATTAAGTACAGAGTAGTACCATCTGTCAGTCAAGTCACTGGGTAGTGGGTGGAAGAATGACAGGATGAACACTGGAATCTCCTTTCATTCTAAGAGTTTAAGGTTTCAGTGCCACAAAGTTGCTGAGGCTAGCTTCAAACTCGAAATCCTCCTGCTTCAGCTTCCTAAGCCACTGAGATTTCAGGTGTGCACCACTGGGCCTGGCAAGAAATAATTTTGATATTATTTTAATGTTATTGTAAAAGTAACATGTGATTATTACACAAAATTAAGTATAGAGAAGAGAGCCTCAGCATTCATCCTGTCCCCCTACAATCTTTACAAAAGTCTGTATTACTGCCTTGAGCAAAATTTATGATGTTGTCTCTGCCTCCACTATTTTCATCCTTAATCCAGTCCAAAGCTGTTAATAATAATAATAATAATAATAATAATAATAATAATAATAATTTCTTTTTTTTTTTTTTTTTGGTACTGGGATTAAACCCAGGGGTGCTTTACCACTGAATTACACTCCAGCCCTTTTTATTTTTAATTTTGAGGGAGGGTCTTGCTAAGTTGCCTAGGGCCTCAGTGAATTGCTGAGGCTGTCCTTGAATTCAGATCCTTCTGCTTCAGCCACTTGAGTCACAAGGATTACAGGCATGTGCCACTCTGCCTGACTCCCTTCATATTTTATTTATTTATTTATTTTGGTACCAGGGATTGAACTCAGGGGCACTAGACCATTGGGCCACAGCCCCAGCCATTTTTATATTTTATTAGAGATAGGGTTTCACTGAGTTGCTTAGTGCCTCGCCATTGCTGAGGCTGGCTTTGAACTCGCGATCCTCCTGCCTCAGCCTCCCAAATGCTGGGATTACAGGTGTGTGCCACCACACCCAGCTCATATTTTAAAATAATATATTTTTAAAGGATAATATTACCTTATGTTGATAAGTATGAAATTTCAAGTCAGAGAATTTTGAAAAAAGGTTTGATGATGATGATGATGATGATGATAATAATAATAATAATAATAATAATAATAATAAAAAACCTCCTTTGTGCAGGAGAGTATTTAAGGATCATAGGGTTAGTTCTTCCCAATTCAGCAAAATCTTTATTGCTAGGACCATCCCTACTGAGAAAGGCACCGATAGCTCTTTGACAGTGTTCACTTTGGAAGTGTGGAAAGATTCAATAGGCTTGTGGACTTATCTGATGATAACTTTATATTCTATCTCATTTTGCATGGCAATAATTAATCATGGTGGGTTAGCACCATTTTTCTGACATCTTAGAGTAGGTAATAGGTATGGATCATATAATCAAATACCAGATAGAATGTATAATAAGAATATCATCTCTTAAAAAGGTCTTTACAGATGTGTAACCAATAGAGTTTTATAATGTCTTTATAATTAAAAAAATTTTGTAATTGTAGTGGACAGAATGCCTTTATTTTATTTGTTTATTTTTATGTGGTGCTGAGGATCAAACCCAGTGCCTTATGTATGCTAGGCAAGTGCTCTGCCACTGAGCTACAGCCCCAGCCCTGTCTTCATAATTTTAAGATTTCAATTTTTATTTTAAAAATCAAGGGCCATTGTCTTATAGATATTTTGATGTTTTATATGTTCAGTAGAACTAGAAGTTCTTTTTTTTGCTTTTTCTTGAAGGAGTAAGATCACAGTTTGTGCTGAGTCACTTAAATATTCTACCTGATTCTTTGAGTATTCACACTGAGAAAAAGTTGGTCTGAGTAATACAGATTGGTGTCAGGTCAGACTTCCTTTTATTAACAAAATAAAAACCATTCTGTTGTTACATTTATTTAGTAAACATTTTGGCTAAAAGGATAACTGATCCTTTTTCATTATCTATACAATTATAAGATGGAACAGATAACCTCTACCATCATCGGTTGGAATACTTACCAATAAATTAGGGACCTAGTATCAGGATAATAGTTTTTCTGGGTGTACTCAGACACCAGTATTTAAATGTCATGGAAAAATGGATATGCTTTTACCCAATTTATTTTCTCCTTGGTTTCAAGTGAAAATCCTCAAAAAAATGTGTCTCAACAAAACATTATTGAAGATCTAAAAAAAAAAAACCAAAAACCTACTTTAATACTCCTCCTATCATCATTCCTCAAAACACTTGAGAAAATTTAATAGCAGAGTGTCTTCAATGTTTTGTTTTCCATTATAGAAGAGATATAAGCTTATGCTTTAAAACTACATTTTTAAATATTTAAGCCTTAAATTGATGTGATATACTTTCTTACTGTAGTAATCCATATTAGACTACCTTACATTAGACAGTCTTAAAACACAATAGTATAAAACTGTATAAAATCTATTCTGAGTGTCCAGTTTATGAGGGTCAGCACTTCTTCAAATACTCTTTCCTGTTTTATGTTGTTTGTAGTTCAAGGTCCCAATTGGGTAAATAATAGACAAAAATTTTCATGTTACCTGAAGCAAATGTATGTGAAATCCAGTTATTTACAACTATGTCTGGTATTATAAAAGACAGTCTATTCTAGTCAGCTTTTTAGCTCCTCTGACTAAATGACCTGACCAGAACAATTTTACATGAAAAAAGTTTATTTAGGGGCTCAAGGCTTCAGAGGTGTCAGTCCATAGGCAGCCATCTCCATTCCTTGGGGCTCAAGGTAAGGTAGAACATCATGTGGTAAGAGAGAAGCAGCTCACATGATGATCGGAAACAGAGAGAGTGAGTCTCCCCTTGAAAGGCACGCCCCCCAGGTACCAGCCTACTCTAGCCACACTCTACCAGCCTTCAGTTACTATTCAGTGAATACCATCAAGGTATTAGTTCACTGATCTGGCTAAGGCTCTCATAAATCAGTCATTTCTCCTTTAAATCTTCTTTTGTTGTCTCTCACATGAGCTTTTGGGGGACAACTCACATCCAAACCATAACACAGTCAAAGAAGTGAGATGCAGTAAGTTCTTTATATTTTTATATGTGTATGCTTATTTAGTTCCATGAAACATATTTGTGAAATATCTGAAAGAAAAATACAATTGATAGTAGGAACAGAACTAGGTCATTCTTCAATTCAAAGAGATAGGCCATAATTTTACATTATATTTGATTTTTTATGTATAAAACTATCTGGAATGTCTAGGATCTCTTTCATTTATTTGCCCTTTGGAGAGACATGAAGAGGTAAAGTGACACTTTGGCCCACTGTATATTTCATAGAAGATGTATTTTTAAAATATCTGAGATTAGTATATCATGCTGATACTGGTATATGTCTTAATGTGCTTTGAGGGTCTTGAGCGTGTGTCTGTGTTTATATGATTTCAGATTACAAAAGACTTAAGAAGATCAATTATAGGGTATCCCTATGTCAATTTTCTTTTTATTTTTCACTTCTTCATTGCCAACTATGGAAGACTAACGATTAGATAGGGAAGGGGGTGCTGGACTACTGATGAGAGAGAATTGAAATGTGGAAAACTAACTTTTTTACCCCTATATATTAGTCCTGGTGTTTTAAATTCAGCAGTCATTTTGCACTGGGATAGTTGTTTCTACTAGGGTCACCAAAATAAAGTTGCCTTTAAAAGGTGGTTTTAAACTATTCTCCCTCTTTTTCATTCTCAAGCCAGCTCCTGTTCTTTCTCCTAGTTGTACATACTCTGAGGCTATTAAAATTCTGTAGCCTATTGTTATATTCATGCCACCCCTGATCTACTCCCAATTTTTCTCTACTCTCTAATTGAAAGACTATGTAAAGATTGTCTTAGTTGTGAGTTAGTAGCCTTTCTAGGCCCTTTCTGTTCTCTATTTATGTATAAGATGTTTCTGTGCTTTTCATAGTATTTCATCTTGTATTGAAATTGTCACATCCACTTCTTACTATTCATATTTTCACTATAAGTTTTGTGATGTCAGAGGATTTGTCTATCACAGACAATGTTAAATATCTAGTAGTTAATATCAGCATACAGTATCTTCTCAGTAAATAGAAAGTGAATGAATAAAAGACATGTTGTGATGATGTGAGTCACTCTTTGTCTCTCTGCTTATAAATATTGTTTGTCTGCTGTAGGTCCAAATTTCATCTTTTGGAAGGAATCTACCACACAAATTATTTATTAATCAAAGCATCAGCAAACACTAAGGTGGGAGCATATAACTGAGGATGAGAACATTGCTCAGTATAGTCACTTTTAAATATTTGCAAGTGGGGCTGGCGTTGTGGCTCAGCGGTAGAGCGCGCGCCTATCACATGCGTGGCCCAGGTTCGATCCTCAGCACCACATAAAAAAAAAAAAAAAAAAAAAAAAAAAAAACTCATTGTGTACAACTAAGGCAAATAAATAAATATTTAAAAAATATTTGCAAGTAAAAATATTCATTAAATGCTGAGGAACTTCTTTACACATAAAATTATTTCTGCATGCCAATTTAATACCATAGAATCTCCTTGACCTATTAAACTGTTTGTGTTTTTAATGAACCACTTTGTTTCTTCTACTGGGAAGTCTGGATGACCAGCTTCCTATATGGGCACTTGTAGATTTTGATTACATGGGTATGTTTGATTGTGTTTTTACTTAATTATTTTTTCTAACCAATTTATGTCATCTAAATGATATTAAATTTTTTGTTCTCTAGAACGTCCGTATATAACTTATAATTGTATAAACCCAAGGTTTGCAACAGATTATAAGTCAGCCAGCAAAGCCAAAAATGTCAAAGCATGATGACTTCTGACATTAAGCTGTTGGTGTTTAGGTAGTGTTCTGGGTTTCCCATGTCTGAAGTTCCACTATTCAGAAGAATGGGAATGGTGGCAATACATTCAAAGGAAGTTTTTGTTTCCTTAATCTTACTCTTTATGTAGGAGGATGTACTTTCTAAGAATGAATTATGAATGATGAATATAACCTGAGCATGGTAAAGTGGGTTTAGCAGATTTTTTTTTTTCATCTTGTACTTTTCTCTAAAGGAACTGAGAAAGAAGATCTTTTTAGATTGGAACTGTTAAGTGGATGTATGGAAATAACATTTTAAAAAGTATTTTAAAAGTCCCTAGCCTTCTATCTTATAGGTTAAAACACTTATTTAATACATTTTATTTATAATAATATGCATAAGTTCTTTCTTGACAAACTTTTTTTTTTTTATAGCAGTGTTCTTTTTCTTTGGCAAGTAGTAACTAGGAGACTTTTACCCCCAATTCCTAATGAAAACCTGAGATAGGAATTTTAGAATATTTAGAAGATAATAGGAAGTTAATGAATCTAGTAATTGGTGGGTTGTTCATCACCCCCCAAATCACCTCTTAATTGTTTCTGAGGGTTATACATACTCATAAAGTATCTGAGTGTTAATATTTCTCATTGTGTTGTAACTTTGTTTTTTCGGCTCTACATTATTGTTATTTTGTGAAAAATACTTAACTTCACTGAAACTAACATATAAAATGGGATATAAAGTAAGATATTAATGCTGAACTTGGGGATTTTATGAGGACTCAATCAATTGAATTACAGTTACATATGCAAATGTATGCATTTCGTATATTTATATATAAATGAATTCAATGTGTGTTTGTGGAGAGAGTGTGTGTGTGGCGGGGAGGCAAAAGAGGGAAATATGTACAAACCTGTCTATCAGTTTTGTTGACACAAGATGGGAAATGCTCATTTTTCTCATATCCTTTTCTTTTTAAGACCAGGAATGGATTTCCTAAGATCACTGCAAATTGTTAGTCTGGCATGAATTCTGCGTATAGTAAATGTTTCCTTTTTTCCTTCCTTTGTTTTTTCCTTGCTTCTTTTCCAGTTTTTACTCTTGCTACTCAAGTAAATATGAATGTGTGTTTATTTAAATATGGTGTGTTAATAATATATTTACTAAATTATTCTATGCCTTTTATGTGCCTGGAAAATATCTCAAACATGTCATTGTCACTTCAGGACTGAGCCTGGACTGAGGCACACATAATCCATTGGAGGGAAAACATGATTCCCCTTGTCTCTCAAGATTATATTTTATGTAATTCATTTTTTTCTACTGCATTTACCGAATTTCGGTTTATTTGTATGGACAAAATTTTTGTTAATATAAAGAAGTGAATTTTTTTTTCCTACTATTTTTATACCTCTTCTATATCATTGCCATGATTAGAAGGAATTCCCTTTACACTCAGGGTTTGAATGGGCTTGATCATATTATACTATTATATAAATTCATACATTTCATAGGTGAATATATTTGAAAACCCTGATAAAATAAGCGATTTAATGTAAAGGTTATATATTAGAATGCTGGCTTATTGATTATCTCACTAAAATGGATAAGAATGCTAGCATCTTTAAGGTATTTTGGAAATAGGAATTTTTGTTCTTTACTGAAGAGCTTACTCTTTGCTGCAATCATTGATTAAAGGGGTGTTTACCAGAGGTGTCTGACCCTAATCCTAGTCCTGATAATGAATTTCAGTTTTATATAGTGTTCACTTGAAAACTGCTTTGCTGTATTTGGCTATATTGCTTTAGTAATGGCATCTCTGATAGTTTAAGAACTGTTTCTATCTTTATCAGTCTTGAGTCTGGTACCACAGATAACAGGGAGATTATTTTATTACTCTTCTTTTCTCAATGTGAAGATTAGGAAGGTCAATTTATGACCTGAGCTTACTCCATTAATTGTTCCAGAGGTTGGTAAACATTACAAATGGTTATCACAATTGGCTTTTGAATCAATAACTTCAGACACTGAGCCATATGTTTTAATGAGAAACTGGATTTTCCTTACAATGGTCACATAATGCTATTAGTTTCTTGAAAATGTACTAGAATGAGAAAAGGTAGATATAAACACACAAAGTACTATGAAGTCTCCAAATATCATTATATTTCATTCCTCTTGAAGTCTTAGTAAAGTCAACCACAATTCTTTTCGCTGTGCTTTGTTACTCTGGGTCATTTCACAATAAATTTGAAATAATACATATTATTTGTTCTGAATTTATTACTTATTTGAAGACCTCAGTTTGCTCTTAGGAGAAAGTCCTATTGATATTTGTGAGGTATTTAATTCCATTGTTGTTGCATACCACATGGCTTATTTCAAAGATAACTAAGATTCCTCTGAGGTACAAATAAAGTGAATTAGAATAGGTAAATTTAAG
The DNA here is from genome assembly GCA_025594165.1 of Tamias sibiricus. Taxonomy (NCBI): domain Eukaryota; kingdom Metazoa; phylum Chordata; class Mammalia; order Rodentia; family Sciuridae; genus Tamias; species Tamias sibiricus. The sequence goes on from CM046664.1 coordinate 78,750,598, forward strand.
CTCTATGGGCTTGTCTCTTCTGTAGGAATGAAAAGGAAATATTTTTTTTCATAATGTATATTCTCAATTGAAAATACTTAATGCTTACTCCTCAATTCATGGGCACTTCTGCATACATGATTAGTAAAATAATTTGGCCAGATTTTGGAAATAATTTATATTTTGCTGAAATATTCTTCTTTAAAATTTCTCTTAATAATTCATCTCAGGATTGACTATATTGTTTATACTTATTAGTATTAACTCTGGTTTTTGCCCTATTCTTGTTCAAATTAATATTTTTTGTATCTTTTCCTTGCTTCTGAATAATAAAATAAAGTCAGGACATAGTTACCTTTAAAATAGTCCTTCATTTTCAAATGAACCTACAAAAGCAGCTACTATTTTATTTTGTTGACATTGGAGTCAATTTCTTTCTTTATTCCAGAACTCCTTGATACTGTTTGCAGCATTTGATTCTAGTTTTGGCTGTTTCAGGCCAGAAAATGCTGTAGTTCTGTCAAACTATGACCTAGTTAACAATACATCAGGACACAATGATATTATAGAAGTGGGGCTATAGAAGCAGGGATGAGAGAAAAGGTCATTGTAGTCTTTTTTCTAACTTATCCCAACATAGTCATTTATAATCCTAGATACAGTAAACATATGTGTGGAAACCATGTTCTTTACAAAAACTTTTACTTATTTGCAGTATTAACTTGGGAAATTAAAAAAAAGATATTTGGTCAAGTAAATTGCATCTCAGAATTTAATTTCTGTACTTTACTCAGTGACCTCCTGAAAATCAACATTGGAATGAAGACCAAATTTCTGTAATGATGACATATATGGTTAGAATTTTTTCCCTGATATTTATGATAGCTCTTAGGGACATTTATCAAAATTGTCTCATTCTTTGGCAAATACATATTTTTTCAATTTTATTGTTTAAATTGTTTGCATTGTAAGGGTCTGACATACTAATTCTAAAAGGCTTTATCTAAAAGGCTACTGTATGAAATTTGAAGGTTTTCCTTTATAGTTATTGGAAGATCTTTTAACCATTAGTGTTGATAATATGATTCTCCTTCTTATAGAATATATAAATGCCTTGTCATTGCTAGATTACCTTCTTTAACTTTCGTTTTCTTGGTTGACCAAACTCTGAGTTTCAAATAAGGGAAAATATAACAGTTATCCATGCTTCTGTGCCTAGAAATAATTTATGAGATGTAGAAAGGCTTCTTGATTTAATCAGACTATGGAGATTATTAGGCTAGTTTTAATAGATATAGTGAATAAAATCAATACTAATTTTAAAACATGTTCTGATATCAACATTACATTTTTGACCAAGAAAAATATTGTAATTTTCTGGCTATTTTCATTTCATCAAAGTTTGAGTTGAATTTTCGTCCATGTAATTTTAACTGATTATAAGAGTCAATGTATATTTGTGAAAACATTTATAAAATAAATGAGAATACAAGTCAGTGGAAAATTAATCCTTAGACAACAAGGAATTTGTGCTGTTCATGGCTTCCCCCCCCCCAGTAATTCATAGCCATATAATAAATATATTCTGAAAACAAACAAAAGATAAATGAATAAGCTAAGTAGTGGTTATCACTTTCAGCTTATACTTATTCATAGACATTTGTAACTAAAAATTTCTTGTTTAAATATAATAAAAATCTAAGGACCAAAATAGGTATCAAAAGACTGATACATGTTAACAAAAATCTATTTCATTTCTTCCTAGGCAAAATAATGGGCATGCTACTGCTTGACTTTGCTGACAGTTACACATTTTTTCCACAGTTTTCATATACAATGACACATTGCTTAATGATGAATTACATTCTGAGAAATGTATGGTCAGTTTATTTTGTCACTGTGTGAACATAATAAAGTGTACTTCTTCAAACCCAGATGGTATAAGTGAATCAGTCAAGTGGCTTCTTGATGTAATTAAGAGACATAATCAACATGAGATGTGTGAGGGTACTGTCAACATAATATGCCATAGTGTTTTCTAGTGCACTTTTTAAAAAATAAACTGAAGGAGCACACTCTACAATAATTATGAAAGTATAATATAGTAAATATGTAAACCAGTAACTTAGTCACTAATTATTAAATATTATATACTGTATATAATTGTATGTGCTTTACTTTTGTACACCTGACAGTTTAGTAAATTTGTTTACATCACCATTATCAAATAATGCTTTGTGATATGATTTTAGGAGAGCCAAGAGATCAGTAAGCAATAGGAAATTTTCAACTTCTTTACCATCTTATGAGACTACTTTCATATAAACCAACTATTGTTGATCAGAACTTTGTTATACAGCACATGACTCAAGTTTGTGTTGAACTGGGCATGCTTATTTAAGAAAATTTTTAATGAATTAGAAAATATGTAATTCTTTTAAAATCATTTTTTTTGTGTGTGAAAAGTTACTTTCCTCCATTCAAGGCAAATCAAAGTATAAATTTTAGAGTGTTGATTGTAATAGGTAAGCTTCTCTATTGTAACAGGTGCATCTGCATGGTGCAATGCCATTGTAAGTTATATGCTCTAAGAACTTTGACAAGTGCTAGTTAATTTTATGTGAGGTTGAAGGACATAACTTTGGGAGTATGAAATATTATTCTCAACGTTGAAGCAAATATTTTTTCTTTCTCACTACATTTTAGATTAAAATTAAGTCAATAAATAGGATCATGATTTGTTTTGAGCATCTGTATTTATTTGATTGTAACAAAAATACTTAATTTCAGTACTCACTACTAGATGTCTCTTCATAAGGCTTTTCATAAGTTTCAAAGGAAATATGTAACTCAAAGTGCATTCTCAGTTCTATGATATATTTGTGATGGTTCTTCATGCAGATAGACTTAAAAGTAACATACAAGATACCAGGTCAGGTTCTTGCTGACCTATACAATACCTGCATCCTAATAGGTCCTATTTCAGCTCCTATATCTTTGACAAATAGCTGAGCTACAAAAAGCTCTGTCCATGTACTGAAATCTCTCGTGATGTATGAGCATGTCTTGCTGATAAATTCTAATGTCAGCCTCTGTGTGATAGTGATTCATCAGGTTGTAAAATTTGTGTTTGGGGAACACATTGAATTAGTAAGTTCCATATTTTGGTTGTGTTAAAATTAACATAATTTGTCCTTTTGTTTTAAAGAGTTCATAACAATTACTTTCACACTATCAAAAGTAGTTAGAATTTAATTTGAAATTATCAATGCTATCACAAAAGAAATGTCTGATATTAATATCTGAATTGATATGACTGCAGGGCTGAAAATGTTTACATAGCAGTGACATGTTGATAATAAGCATCAAGCTACTGTGAGAAGTTAGACACTTGATTATGAACAAACACAATAGCAATAGACATGGAAGCTGTGTGGCTTTGTCAAGATAAACAATTTGCCTATAAAAACTATGGCTTATTGTCTTAAATTTTTGAAAAAATATTTTAGGCTGTTTCCTTTGTACAAAAATATGTTTAATTTTCAAGACTCTTGAGTTTTTGTTTTAAAAATGACTAAAATCCTCAATGACCTTAGTTGGGTTTATTTTTTTTTTTTGAAGTGAAATTCTTGCATTACTTATATAAGATTTGTAAATAACTATTAATGTTCTTGGCACTTTTTTCAATGATTTGCAATTCTGTAAGTTGTTTTTTTTTAACACTTTAAATATAAACTTAGAAGACTGCATTATATTTTTTATTTTTCTCTAAATTAATTTCACAAATTTTTCCTTAAAGTCTAGTTATCTGAATTATGTTATTTTTATATTATGGTGAAATTGATAAAAATGTAGAATTTTGTGAATTTGAACGTGTCAAACTTTTACTACTAATCCAATATATTTCATAGTGAAATTCTAAAATCATAGTCTTGAAATTGGACATATTGGTTCCTTGCTATGTTTGCAACATAATGAATTATTGTTTTTCTCTTGTATTTCATTGAAGCTTATTAAGTGTTTAAAATCACAGAGATATTTGAAAATTACATTTATATCATAAGCCCTCCTGAATTTGGCAATATTTTCTCCAAAGCAAGCAGCCTAAAGCTGAGCTAATATCAATAATTGAAATAACACTTTCAGTCACTGAGCTATTAGATTTACATTATCCAAATCTAATAATTAAATCCACTCCAAATGCTACTTGTTAAGAAAAATCTTTAAGTGAATATATAATTTCTTGGAGGGTTTGTTCCATTCAATAACTAAAGCATTAAATACAATATTATTATTGTCTTTTAACATTGATAAAATGCTTTCTAAAATCCATTTTGTGCATTATATAAATGTAGTTACATAACCCAACAAAAGTGTCTTACACTTAACATTCAAAATTTCATTATAGAAAAACACTTTTGAAAAAGTGGTCATTTAAATGATATCTGATAAGCTGATATTTTCCAGAAATTATTCTTTATTTAGAAACAAAAACAAGACAAAAGCAATTGATTTTAATCCAAAATGTATTTTTCCTTATAAAAGAGGTCCACATACTCACTGTGTCTACTCTACATAATTTGTCCTTTTTTATTACACCACGTGTCAATTCAAGTTTGTCTGGTCACTGCAAAAACTCGTGGCTAATATGTGTAATACAACACAGGAGGAGGTATTGCTCAGTTCAACTACTCTTATATACTTAAAAAAAAAAATACAGAAATGTTTTGTCCACTTTAATTGTTGTCCAGACATAAAAGTTACATGAAAGCTCTAGAAAATGGAATTATTTATTTGGTTGCCACAGTACCCTTGAAGCCAGTTAATTAAAATGTTGAACTTGTACATACTTCCATTGGTCAGGAGCAGCATTGGTGAAGCTTAACCTTCTTTGTAGAAAGTTAGGTTTCTCTGCCTGTTTTTTTTTAATGCAACTGGAGTCTTGAGCTTTTCTTTGAAATTAGTTGAGTTGGTTGTTTTTATGACATATTTGTTGGCACACCTATCACTGTTGCTTTCACTTCCAAGTTTGTACTTTTCTCTTTACCTGCTTCCCAGAGGTTTATCAGAGGAGGATAAAGCTCACTGAATGCAAAGGTTGGTTTGTGTAAGTAATTCCTCACATGGCTATGTTCATCATCACAGTTCATTTCTTGAGAAAGGCAGCTGAAAAGACATATTACACCAATAATCCCTAGAAGGCCTCCAATGCAGGCCATAAATGTTGTGGTGTTACTCTTTTCATAGTCCTTTCGACCATGGTCTAAACCTTTTGTGGTGACATTTATACATTGTTTTCTGTTTTTCTGATATATGGTGGGGATATCAATACAAATTTTGTACTCGGTTGATGGGTTCAGATGAGTAAGATTATATACCTTGATATCAGATGGTATTCGAGCACTTTGGGCAGCATGAGAATTTTCAGTCTTGACAAAGGCAGTCCATTTAACACTGGATTTGAGAATTTTTGAACTTGCTTTCCAAGATACCAGAACTGAATTGGCCTGAATATCTCTTATTTTTATATTCAAAGACCCATTGTTATCGTGGGGAAAAGAACCATCCACTTTGATCATAACAGACTTCAAGTCAGCACCAACTAAGTTAGTTGCTATACAAGTATATAAACCCCCTTCTTTGGGGGTTATGCCACTTATATCTAGTGTGCCTTCAGAATGGACATAGAACTTATCTGTCAGAGTGTTAGGTAATAGTTTTTGACCAGAAGGTGTTATCCAGTAGATTTCAGGCTGTGGCTCTGCAGTAGCTCTACAGTGAAGGGAGACATAACTATCAGCTTCTACATCCAAATTAGAAGGAAAGCTTTCGGGAGCTATAAGAGGGAGGCAAATTTCCATCATGTCCCTGAAATGCACTTGTCGAACATTCTGGCCTTGGAATTCAGGTGGGTCCACACAAAACAGTGCATCCGGCTCCATAAATCGAATGTTGGTTTTGTTCATATTAATCCAACGAATGACACAGTCACACCTGATTGGATTGCTGTGTATGCTGATTTCCTTGAGGTTTGGCAGAGACTCAATGGTACCATGGTATAGGGCACTGAGGGCATTGCTGTTCAGCATGAGTGATTCCAGCTTGGGGAGTCTGAAAAATGCATTAGGGTGAATGTAAGACAATCTCGGGTTGTTTGTAGCTTCTATTTTTCTTAAATCTGGCAGGTTATCCACAGCAAGACTGTCGATGGAAATCAACTCAGGCATGTTATTTATCCCCAACTCTTTTAAGTGTAGCATATTGCTAAAATCACCTCTTCGTATTCTATTAATAGGATTTTTGTTTAGATCCAAAAATTTGAGGTTCACAACTTTTTGAAGAGCCACTTGGGGCACTTTGATAAGCCTGTTGTCATAAAAAGAGATGCTTTCTAAGTTTTCAAGTCCAACCAAAGCATTATCTGGTATTTCCGTGAGGTTTATACCAGCTATCACCAGACTGCGAAGATTGATAAGAGGCTTAAAGTTCATGTCTTTGATTCTGATGATTGGATTTTCGCCAATCATCAGAATCTCTAGATTTGGAAGAGCATCGAACCACTTACTGTTGATCATCTGCAGTCTATTTGAATTGAGATGAAGTCGCAGAAGATTATGTAGGCCAATAAAGGCTCCGGGTGAAATTGTAGAAAGCAAGTTGTGATTAATATAGAGTTCTTGTAAGTTACTCAGTCCAGACAGACATTTCTCAGGCAGCTCAGTAAGTTTGTTTTCCTCTAGGTATACAGAAAGGAGCTGATACATCTTTTTTACATTAATATTCGCAACTGAAGATAAATTGTTTTGAGATAAGTCCAGGCCAGTAAGGTTTACTGGAAAGTCTATAGAATATTCAATTTTTGCAATATTGTTAGTCTGTAGGAGCAGAATCTGTGTGTCAGCAGGCAATCTGGCTGGAAAATTTAAAAGACCTAAATCATTACAATCCACTGTAGATGCCTCCATATAAATGGATCTGGGTGTAAACCAAGGCCTGATTTCACATGTACATAACTGTGGGCAATCCACTTTTTTATCTACAGCTTGTACTAGTGTAGTAATAGCTAGGCCAAGTAGCACATGAATTTGGAGTAGCATGTCCTTCATCTTAACTTTCTTTTTCAGAAATTTAATGGGCCCTTAAGGATTCCACAGTCACTACTTGTAAGTTAATAATAGCTGATTGATAAGGAGAATACTTGCATTTGTCAAATGATGAATGCCATAGAACTGTAGAGTTTTTCTTCATGGAAAGAAGTATGAGTGCCACAATTGCTTTGTCCAAAAACGTCATACATATTGGAGAAAAGAAGGTCACTATTTCCTTAATGATATAATATCGATGAATTTTTTGAAGATGGAGTATGTATAGATGGTCACAGGAAATTGAGCAATTCATTTATTTAAGAGTATACTATTCAAATCCCATGCTTGGTCAGTACTTGCAGGAATAGCAGCATTATGCTAAATACAATAAAATAAAGAATAAAAGAAAAAAAATAATTAGTACAAAGAAAAAACAATGTCCATTAACTAATTATTTCATATATAAATAGTTCCTTTAGTACATTTTGACTGGGTTGTTGTTACAACTGACTCTCAGGTTTGGCCTAGACATTGGATAGGCTCAGAGATTTAATCTTTAGTAGGCTGAATTTTCATTAAATTTAATAAATGTTCTTCTAGGATTTTTCTGTTATTTCAAGTCTTTACTTGTTTATACCCTAAATTTTGTTTATTACATTTTTTATTCCCTCTACCATTCAGTAATGGTGGTGGTGGTGGTGGGGGAATGATCTTTCAATGATGTTGGCTTTTTTTTTTCTCCTTAGAAAATAATATTGTTCTATTACAATCAAATGAGTTAGACTGTGGTTTCTTAGGCTCATAGGAGATAGCATTTGGAGACATAAGTATAAAATGATAGTTAAATGAAACAGAAGAAGTGGTATTTAGGTGGAATTCTCATTTTCAGTCACGCTGCTCTCCATAGTCTCCTTTGCATAAAGTGACATGATGTGGGGAAATGCATACACTCATACATTTTTGATGGGACTGCAAATTAGTACAACCACTCTGGAAATCAGTATGGAAATTCCTCAAAAAATAAAAATAAAAAAAGGAATAGAAATACCATATGACCCAGGTATCCCACTCTTTGGTATATAGAAGATCTAAAATCAGCAAACTATATGGATTCAGACACATCAATGTTTATAGCAGCACAATTCACAATAGCTAAGATGTAGAATCAACCTAGGTGCCATCAACAGATGAATGTATTAAAAAAATGTGCTATTTATACACAATGCAGTTTTACTCAGCCATAAAGAAGAATGACATCATGGCATTTACAGGTAAATTAGTGGAAGTTAATTAAGCTAAGTGAATTAAGCCAGACCCAGAAAGTCAAGGTCAAGTGTTTTCTCTCATATATAGGAGATATACCAAAATTAGGAGGGAAAATAATAGAAGTAATACAGAGGAATCTCATGAAAATAGAATAGAGATCAGTGGAGTAGAGGAAGAGAGGGGAGGTTGGGAAAAAGGAAGAACAGTGGAATGAAGTGACTAGACTTTCTTATGTACACATATGAATAAACCACAGTGAATTTCACTTATTGAAAAAAATATATAAATAAATAGAAGAAAGATCAGTAGAGCAGATGAAAGGAAACAGAGGGTAAAGGGGACGTACTGGGGACTGAATTGGAGCAAATGGTATTCTATGATTGTATGTCAAAATTAACCCCGATATTATGTATACTTCTAATAAACTAATAAAAAAGTGACTTGAACTTGGCAATATTTGGATTATATTAATAATAACTTATTATGTGTAGACCTGTATATAATTATTCACAACTGGAGTTCATGTTAATGTTTGGCTGCTTTATTTATCCCTGGGAATAATTTATATTCCATTATTCACAAACAATAAACCTTATTACTTAAGTATAACAGAATTATTTCTTTTAAATGGATATCAGTGTCTTTATCACAGAGAAATAAAACAATTCCAGAACCAAGTTGTAGTCTGATACAAGGGGTGTTTTAAAATACCATGCTACTTTTTTGGTATATACTCATTCTGTTGGACAGCTGCTGAGCTCACCCTTCAAGTATGCAGAAGAGCCCTGATGAGAGACTAGTCTCTTCCTTCTGGGGCTTCTTGCCTTCTAGCAATAATAGCCATAGCACTTTACCACTGTTCCTTTTTAAACCTTTCCCCCAAAATGATAATTTTGACAGCATTGTTGCCTAAGAATATGATAAGCAGATGGAAGGAAACAGAGGGGAAAGGGGAATATTTTAAAAAATGTGATTTTTAATCTAAAAACTGAATCAGAAGTGCTTCAGTGACAGACTTAAATATACATGAAGATGTGGTCATTATGGAGAGACAGAAACTCTCTCTCTCTCTTTTAAATTAAAAGAAAAAGACTTTGTTCCTCAAAATCATGAATTATTTATAGCACAAAGTCACATCTAATTTGCTTCTTACCCTTTATTTTAAAAAATGTGATTTTTAATCTAAAAACTGAATCAGAAGATTCAGTCAGAAGATTCAGTTAACTACTACAATGTCTTTGCTATTTTCTTTATTACTTCATCTGTTTGCTGAACTAAAGTTCCTTTTTTTTTTTTTTTTTTTTTTTTTTTTTTTACTGAAGGTTCATTCCAGCTATTACTTCTGTTTTAACTAGGTTCTAAGCCCCTTGAGGGTAGAATATAACACATGCATTCTTTTCTTTTTCTTCTTTCTTTCTTCCTTCCTTTTTTTTTTTTTCTTTCTTTTTTTTTTTTTTTTTTTTTTTGTGCCTGGGTTTGAACTCAGGGCACTCAACCACCGAGCCATCTCCCCAGCCCTACTTTGTTTTTTATTTAGAGACAGGGTCTCAATGAGTTGCTTAGCATCTTGATATTGCTGAGGTTGACTTTAAACATGAGATCCTCCTGTCTCAGCCTTCTGAGTCGTTGGAATTACAGGCATGTGCCTCCGCACACAGCAGACACTGTGCATTCTTTACTGAAGACTCCTGATAATCCTATGGGTCTTCTCCATACGTATCCTCATCTTTTGCCATTTTCCTACATTCAGCCTCCTTTTTATTGATAGAGCTATTGATACTTCTTCCTGTTCTTGCTACCTGCTATACCTCTTCCTTTAAATTAATTTTTACTTTTTTTTCCAACATCACTTCAAGCATCTCTATTCTGATAAGACTATCTTCCATATAACCTCTTCCTCTAGTTGTATTTAGCTAGCCCCTCTCCACCCTGCAGTGGTCCCATGGTCTCACATGTCTGTGAGAGTATTTTCTTCATGTTTTCCTTTGCTAGGTACTAAACCACCTTGAGAGTATGATGCTTGCTTGACTTGCATCTCCAACTCCTGAACATGACAATTAGAATGTAGTAGATGCTCAACAAATGCTTTGAATGAACTACTAAGTGACTTCTACTAATAAATTTGCATATGTATCATTTTAATATGATTGAGCAATTCAATTTGTTTAATTTACTAATTTCAGTAAGTTTAACTGCTTTAATTTGTATAAGTCTATTACTTACACAAAATGTGTGTTGCCTGTATTTGTGTGTAAAACCCAAAGTAATTTTGAGGATAATGTAAAGGAATATTAGACTTTAAAATTCAATCTATTATACTGGTAACTTACCCTTTCAATTTATTCAGTCAACATTTACTAAGCACCTTCTATGTGCCAGTTATTGGGCAAATAGCTAGAGGTAAAAAAGATGACTTATATATGTATGGTTACTTTGTTTAGTAAGCTTTTCAGTCTTTATTGTATGGGGAAAACACATAATAAAACTAATAGACACATGTACTGCTTCTTTATGTCCAAAATGAAGAAAAATCCTAGAGAGAACAAAATAGATTTCTGTATGTTTCCAAAAATCATTCAGCTGAGCATGGAGAAGCTATAACTTTTGCCAATTAATTGGTTAGATTTACTTTCTCCAGCAATGAGGAACCTATATTCTTCTTTAAATTAACCAGCAGATTGGAAATATTAAACATGAAGCATTCTTTTGGAGGCAATGCTAACCTAATAATGCTACCTTTTATTTATAAATTATTCTGGTGGGTGAAAATTACAATGTTCATATTTATATATATATAAAATTAGAAAAACTTTCCTGACCCCTCATTATTTATGAAACCATATACTGAAAACAATCATGGTTTGAAGTAGATTAATCCTGGCAATGTAGAAAACAAGATTTCTTATGGTGGTGAACAAATTCAAATTTTATTTATCTCTGTCTATAGGAAGACATTGTCAACATTGGAAGCAGAGTAGAGAATATAGAAGTTTAACCTGTCTTTATTGTAATATTAACTTTTCCTTATGACTGTGGAAGTTATCATGATGCTTTCACTAATAGAATATTTTTTAAAAATATTTTTTAGTTGTCAATGGATCTTTTATTTTATTTATTTATATGTGGTGCTGAGGATTGAGCCCAGTGCCTCACACATGCCAGGCAAGCGCTCTACCACTGAGCCACAACTCCAGCTCCAACTAATAGACTATTTGATATAGATTATTTGCAGGATACTAAAATAACAACAACAACAACTTAATTCTTAATGCTTTATAGTTCTCAAAGCCCATTCTTATTTTATATTAACAATGGCCTTGTGAAATAGGTTAGATACTTTTTTTTTTTTTTTTTTTTTTTTGGTACTGGGGATTGAACTCAGCAGCACTAGACCACTGGGCCACATCCCCAGCCCTTTTTTGTATTTTATTAGAGACAGGGTCTCATGAGTTGCTAAGTGCCTCGCCATTGCTGAGGCTGGCTTTGAACTCGCAATCCTCCTGCCTCAGCCTCCCAAAGTGCTGGGATTACAGGCATGCACCACCGCGCCCGGCATGTTAGTTAGATACTTTAATACCCATTTTTTAATGTGACGGTATTGAATTTTTTGTGGCAGTGCTGGGGATGACAACCATGGCTTTGCACATGCAAATCTAGCATTCTACCACTGAGCTACACTCCCAGCCTTAATGTGAGGATATTGAGACCTTACATTATTGTGATCTCATTTACCTGAGATCACACAGCTGCTAAAAGATGGGGTGGGATTTGAACCTAGGATTTCTCCTTAGGCCCTCACCACTTTCTAGACAGCTACATTGCATAAATATATAGAAATGAGATCATTTTAACTGACAGAATAGTTATTTTACCTCTTAAGAAGAGATGGCATTACCCTGGCCTTCAGATTTTTGAGTTGAGAAAATTAATTTTATCAATCCACTAATAATGACTAGGGTATGATTCACATGAGTCTAAAATCACAAGGGACCAACATACAAAACCAAAGTGCCCATTCATTACAATGAGAAACATGACTGAGAGAAGAGTACACACATTTCTGAATCTATTTGTCCGATGCTTTTGCTCCATCTTGAAAAATATACTTGGAAACATAAATTATGAATCTTCAATTTACTTTTGAATACAGAATCAGAGACAGAAATGCCAGGTTGGAGCTCTTAATTATCACAGTCATCAAAAATGACAGCCAGGCTGGGGTTGTGGCTCAGTGGTAGAGCATTCACCTAGCACATGTTCAATCCTCAGCACCACACGTAAATAAAATAAAGGTATCCACCTACAACTAAAAAGAAAAAAAAAAAAATTAAAAATAAAGCCTGCATGTCTGCTTTTCTAAGCCAAATATCTATGGGAACTGAACCTCTTGAGTTTCTTGGTCTTTGGTGTGATCTCAGGCACAAAAACCTTTTGTTGGGAAGCTTTTCCTAAGTATCTCCTTGATCACCTTTCACTTGTTGCTTAATCATTTGTGTTCCCTTACTAACCATGTGATTAGTAAGTACAGATTGGGTTATTAATTAATGTACATTAGATAATTAAATTATTATTAGACATCAAATTGTTAGTTTATTCCTTTACTAAACATTTGATTGTTAGATTATTATTCTTGCTAGATCATAAGGTTGTTATTATTAGGGGTGGTGTTCAATGCACATTTGATTTGATAATATCAATACATTTAGTTGGTTGATCAGCACTTAGCTCAGTACCTCCAGAGTACAAGTCATTAAACAAAAGTTTGCTGATTGATAACTTACAAATTTGTCTTTATATCATTTGTACTGAATAATTACATATGAAATAGTGCTTAAAATGGTTTTAAAACATTAAGGATCTAAAAATAAACACAGCCAAAACGAATGAGGATAAAAAAGATCCATACTCAAGATTTTTTCGGAAAAATGTGAATGTCACAAGTATACTGCAAAGTGTCCACTGGCAAAACAGAAAATTATTCACTTTACAGGCACCAATTTAAATGCATAGCTATTCCTTAGACTTATGTCATACTATTGAAAAAATGGTTTCTACTGTTGGTCATTTGGGGATTTAGGCTAGATAATAATCATAATAATAGTATTAATTTTAAAAGAGAAATTTTGTTTCTTTTTGATACACATCTGTATAAAATTTTTAAAAATAACAAATTATGTCATTAAAATAAATTGACCAATTTAATCATTTTTCATAATTTAAATTCCCTGATTCTTCTGCTTTTCTTCTCCCTTTCTCCCATCTTCCTTCTCTTCCTTGTAATGCTTGTCCTTTTTGAACACATTGAATCAAAGATGGAAAATGTTTTCAAGCTCAAAAAAGTTGTATTAGATAATTATTTGATATACTTACATTAAAAAAAAGAAAAGGTGGTTGAATGAGATGGATATCATTATCCTAAATGCATGATTGAAGACCTGAATGGTACGAATATACTTTGTATACAAACAGTTGTATGTAAAAAGATGCTATATATATACACTATGAATTGTAATACATACTACTATTATAAATTTTAAAAAGAAAAAATAAAGTAAGAGTGAAGAAATTACACTTTAAAATAAAATAATATTTCAACTTGAGTTAGAAGGTCATTCCTGTATCTTCTTTTAGTTTTAAAGACAATAGCATTTTTCATTTATTAAAGTAAAATGTGTGGTAGTTGAATATTTTAAAAGTTTGAAAGACATTGTTATTGAAATGTTACCAGGAATGGAAACCCACATCTTGATAAATTTTCTTATATAAATTTTATTTCAAGTGATTTAAGTAGTAAATCATATAATTTCAAAGCCCATTTTTATTAGAGCATATCATCTACCCTCTTTCATTTATTCATCTATTCAATCTTTCAATAAATATTTGTTGAAGAACTACAGCATTAGTCACTGTACTTTCATTTCTGATTTTTCCACTTTGTAAGATTTTTAAGAAAAATTTTAGATTTTTTAATTGATAGAATGTAGTTTTACAGTTCAATTAAGCATTTTTGTTGTTGATTATGAACATATTTTTAAATTTTAACATCAAAGCACTTAAAACTGGAATTTTCCTAATACCTTTGTCATTTTGTGCTTTTGCAGTTTTTTCTCAAAGTACATTTAATGTCTCATATTGGCTCCCCTACATAGAATTTGCTTGAGGAAGAGCCACAGGCCTAAAACATTTTATATGGGACACTCACAGCATGTAACCTCCCAATTTAGTCCACTAAAAGAAAGCAATTTTAAGAATTCTTATATCTTTTATTTTTAATATCTGTGGACACTCATAACTTGAAATTTTTAAAATAATTTTTATATTTGAGAATCTAAAAATAAAAATCATTTCTTGAGATAATTATATACATAGCCTTTTCTAGAAAAAGCTCCCTTTCCCTTAGAAATGAGATCTTCATTCTTTAAGCTTCTTCATCTGTGTTTTATCCTTCATGAAACAGTGATTGAATACCTACCTTTTGGCAGCCACTCTTGTAGCCATAAATAGGGTGAAATATCTGCTCACCAAGTTATCAGTTGTCCAAGCAGTAAATAGCTAAGAAGAATGCTGCACAGTAGATTTTATTTACAGTAAAGTTATATGTGGTGTTCTGTGGATGCCCAAGAAAGGTAATGCTTTGATCTGTGTATCCAATAGGAGCAGCCTGAATATTTAATGGTCTTTTGTGATGCTTTTAAAAATTCATCTGGAGTATAGTGGGGAAATGTGGGTAAGAACATTCAAAATCCACCATCATTCAGAAGAATTTTTACAATGGTAAGGATTAAGAGCAAAGTGTGCCTTCTTCCTTGTACCTCATTATTAGGAATCCCGAGGAAGAGCAGCATTTTGATACTTGACTGGTGTTTAAAAAAATTGGTGAGGGTAGAAATTGCCATGGCTACATTAAAACTCAGTTTTTCCTTTTCTTCTATAGTGAGTTCCTAGCTAAGTTCATTTGTATAAAGAACTTAAATTCTATTCTCCCATTATCTGGTTTTATTGTAAAATTTAGTCTCTCTTCAATTCTAATTGAAGGTTCCACATCCCAAAGGTGTTGTTGAATTATACTAAATGTATCCCTATAAAAGACTGTTCTTGTTTGAGAAATATTTGTTTTTGTGTTTCTCAAACCTAATTATTTGACTATGTATGTCAGCTTTCAAGTGAATGTTTAGAGTGGCTTGATAAAACTTCTGACCTATTAATTAGAAATTGACATAGGTTAAGAACATTTGCTTTGCCTTAAGAAACATTGGCCAGACTTACGAGGTATTTTGTAATTGTGAACAGGATACCACTCTTCCCTGTGCCTTAAATTAATTATCTTTAAAATTTAGAAACAAGGTTCTAAAATAAGTCTGACAATAAAATCTGAGTCCCAGGATAGTTTCATGTTGGTGTAGTGATTTCTGAATACTCATAAATTATCGCTTGTTATGATACTGTCATTTCTCATTATGAAAAGACTTTTGACTTATATAAGATCTTTAAGATTCTTTTGTATTTTAAATTTATATGATGTATGATATTATTCTGTGAATGTAAAAGGTTTTTAAAAAGGTGTCTAAAAATTGGCTGGGGTTAAGCTCATGTATCTGGTTTTAACCTTTGTAATCCATAGTTGATCAAAAGTTTATACTGAGTACTCTAGTCCTATGCCATTAACAAATTAGGGTCAGTGAATTTTAGTTGTTATGTGGCATTTAAAGGCTATAAAATTAATTATTTGCCACTATTCCTGTTTATGTAGCAGTAAATGAAATGAGAGAGTAAACTAGCCACTTGAGAGGCGTATTCTGGATTAGAAACCTTGATCTAAATACAGAAATGGATTCAAATTCTTTCATTTTGTCTCCAAAATTCTGCCTTCTACTTCCTCAACTCTACTTCCTCTCAACTTGGTATTGAGTAGAACCATTCATCTCCTGGTCTTTTCAGAAAGGTGTTTCCTGCAGCTGGACAGATGCACTGCCTTTGCTGTTGCTTTCATCATTGGGGGCTTCTTCCTTGCTAAAGTTTTACTGCAGTGAAATTTAAAAGGTAGTTGGGTGTTGCGGGAAGCACTAGAGTAAGAAAATCTGTTTTCTAGGTCTAGTTTTGCTGCACTAGTAATTCAGATCACATTGTTATCTGAGTCTTAATTGTTCACAAAAATGTGGGGTTCACACTAAATTTTCACTGTTTTTCCAGTTTGGCTGGTAATGGTCTATGAAATTCAAGAAATTTCTTATGGAACTGCCATTAGAAAAATGTCTGCTTTTAGAGCAAGCTTTAGGGAGTGAGAAATAAAATCTGAGTCTCAGAAGAGTTTCATGTTGGTGTACTGATTTCTGTATACTCACAAATTATCAGCTTGTCATGATACTGTCATTTCTCATTATGAAAAGCCTTTTGATTTATATTTGTTTTTAATTATAGTTTTGCTCAATTGAGCACTTCATTAATATATTTATATATGAAATTGATTTTTGTACATGATTAACAAAACAAATTATATTGCTAAGCCATAACTTCTATCTTTATGTTGGTATTTCTTTTGTGAGCATCACTCCATGTATTGGGGAATTCTAATTTAGTATTTGGCATAATAGTAGTTCAATTAATATTATTTGAGAGCAAATGGATTTTGATTGCTGGATTTGCTTTTTTTGGGGGGAGGGGTCTTCCTTTTCTCATTCTCTTGATATTCAACATTTGTATAGTTCCAAGTGTAGCCAACTGGGGAAATATGCTCATTTATGCATTATCCTTAACTTTGGTTCATCTTAGATTGAAATATAATCATCATTATTTCCAAATTAGGAAATACAGTAATGGAAAACTTGGTTTGGGTTATAACTGAACTCTAGATATTTGTGTACTTGAATAAATACTGACAAGGTGTACAAGGATATTTCATGTTATTTGGGGGTTTTCATAATGTTTATTTATCTTTCACCTGTTTGTCAAACTGTAGCCTATACACAGAGTGCTAAGTTTAGAAGTAGTCTATAAAAGGATTTTCCAGACCTATACAAATTCATGCAGAAAAAACACACACACACACACACACACACACACACACACACATACATTTGTAAGAGAAATAGTAGTTTCCTGACAGAAAATGTATACATGTGTGCATGCACATGTGTATACTGAGATACTTTGGTTCTGCTCAGAAAATCCTGAATGCTATTAACTAAATTTAATGAGGGCTGAAGTTTCTCATGTTTTTCAATTTTTATTCTTATCCACAGATGTTTTAGGTGACCAATTTAGTTATGCATCAGTTTACATTTTAAAATTTTCATATGAGTTAAGAGAAAAAGTCTCTACAAATATGTTTTTTTTTTTTTTATTTCTTTGACATTTTTGGTCTCTAAAACCTAATTCTTATCATTTAGTTCCAGTTTATTTGAGAAACCAATGCAGTGGGATTATTTGTAAAGGATGCTCTTATTTTATCTCAAAGGAATTGCTAGCCAGATTTGGAGATGATTTCTCTGGGACACTCCCTAGATTGTGTGACAAGCATCACGTTGTGCCTTTCAGTATGATGTTCGGATATGTATATTTTCTGTAGACCTGTTTTCAGTTATCTTACATTTCAGATGAAAGCATTTGGGTGATTATCAAGGAATTTTTAAACCATTTTCTTTCTCATTGGAAGACAGCCAAATAGCCCAAGTCTTTGAAGCCTCTATCCTTTGAGTCACCTGAATATTGGCTATTTCCCTCATATAGTTTCAAAAAACAAAACAAAATAAAAAGTAAACAAGTAGTTATTCCAGCTTGTGTTGATCCTATGGACACTGAAAGTAACTTGCCTTATGATTTCTAATATTGTAAGAACTGTTTTCCCTAGGGTCTTGTACATGATAGTCACATACACCAAAGCAAAATAAAACAAAAACAAACTAACTACCTCTGTCTGGATTGCCACAAGTAAATGCTTTTATACTAGTTTCAGAAGAGATGGATTTTGAAATAGAGTCAAGCCATCATAAAAAAGGATGATAGCAAAAATGTTTTCCTCACATCTGTACTCTAATATTAACTCGGTTTGGTACACAGAGCCATTGATTTATAAAGAAGGGAAGGAACAGACTCAGGACTGGAGTCCATTGATGCATTACAGATTGAGAATGAAACATATTTTAGTTACAGTATGATTACAGAGATCTCAAAGTCCTATTTCAATAGAAATTTTTTTGACAGGAGGCAGAGTAGATCGTCACTGGATAGTTCAGTTTCTGTTCTACCTATAGTGAAATCTTGTTTCTTATTGCTATTAAACTACACAGAATAAAAGTATTTTTACTAAGGATGGGGACAATAAAACACATTTTGAAAGGAATTGAAATAAAATTAGCCCCTATGGTCAAAGAGTTTCTTCAAATGCAATAAATAAGAAAATAAATTATAGCACCACATTTTCAGATGTCCCAAGGGCCAGCCTCTGACTGCCAGGAGTTCAATGATGGATGAAGTTTTTCTGAAGCTTTTTCTTAGGAACTGATCATACTGGTGTGGTCTGTATTGTTAGTTCCTTGTACTGAGCATGACATTGTCTATTTTCATTTCAAAATTGTGCCGGATTGCCCTCATTCTCTGTGGTTTCCCCCTTATATTTTAACAGTCTGCTTAAAACAGTATTGCTATATTTGTGTCCAGGGACTACAAAAAGATTTTAAAATAGAACAACAAAAACTCCATTGAAAGGTTGAAACAAGCTTCCTGAATTATAGCTTTGCGTTTCAGAAGTAATCTTTTAAACAAGGCATAGAGGCAGTGTTCATATCTGTGTGCATGTTTGTTCATCTTACTGGAACTGGGAATTCATTAGTGTATAGGTCGGAGGGGTCTTTCCCTATCACTTGTGTTAATAAATGATTAATGTGAAATGACCTAAAGAAGTCTTCCCTACCTCTTCCCCCAGATGCTGGGGATTGAATCTAGATCCTCATGTGTTCTAGGCAAGCACTCTGCCATTAAGTTACATTCCTCTCCCTTAAGGGGTAGACTGAATTAGTTTTTGATGTATGCTAGGTCAGTCAAACTTTAATCTTAATTTACTACATATGTAGATATCAAAAGCAGATTATATACAGGTTAAAACTTTGAGTTTTCTTCTTCCTGTCATCGAACTTATATCCACTTAATCTCATAGGGGCCTAACAATAGCCATAATTAACATGGGATTAATTATGCAGGACTGTTTTATATAGATGACCTTGTGAGATTTGGTTGACTTAAATTCCACTAAATTTTAAATTATTATTGATACAAAGCGACATTTTTATATGCATTATTCCTGCTCATAAGGGGCTCTATTGAATTCTAGTTTAATAAATTTCCAATGATATGTGATCACTATATCATTAAAGACTAGTCTGTATCTGGGTTATGAACACCTTGGGAATACGAGATACTTGAAAACAGTGACATTAAAAAAGAAGTATGTATTTCCTTGTAAGTATTGAATAGATAGAACCAACATTAATGGAGGAAATAAAAAGACTAAATGGCCATTTCTTTGAAATAGAAAGCAGTATAATTTGAGATACCTACCTAATTTTAATTTTGTGTTAATGCACAATATAGGCCCTTGCTAGCATTGCCTCTTTGACAGCAACACCCTGTTGAGGAACATGCTCAATATACCCACTTCTCCATCTTTTTTCAAGATTGCACATGGATGTACCAGTCATAGAAAGGAAGTTCCCAATCTTGATCGAGAAAGAATTCTTTCAAAACAATGTTGTAAATTTGTACCCACTTTATTTAGAAGCCTGATATTCATCTTATATGTGGATAAGATGAAAACTAAGTGCCAAATCACTGGTTTGAAAGAATTTCTAAGTCTCTGTAGATAATATAGGATTGTTTCAGATGATCAGCTTAGGCTAAGAAAAGCAAATGGTTTTAAGCTATATAATGGCAGCTTCAGAGGTTAGATTTTTTTTTTTTTAAATAAAATGAAGTGTTTGATTATTTGAGTTATGAGAAGAAATTTTCCCTTCATAGTCATATGATTTCAGATCTGGAGTCTTCTCAGTTTGATATCTGGTATATTCACTTTACTATTCCATTGTACCAGACAAATTATTTTGTGAAGTAATTTCATTAATGTCTCCATTAATGTTTCTTGTAGGATATTTACTTTGCTCAGTCAATAATGTTTTAACACTAATTTCATAATATAGAGATACTTTCTTTGAATCCTAAAAGTTCTTTGTATTTTATATTTGAATTTCAGTATGTATAATTTATAGATTTTTAAAACATAGGTATGCAGTAAAATTTAGATTAAACCACTGTGGACTTGGAGTTCAGGATTCAAACTGAAAATACAGTAAAACTTTTTATCTGATTTCTGTTCATTATAATATATGACGCTGGCTATTAAGATAAAACATATCTTTGTTGTTTAGATTTTATTGATAGATATGGTATTGTTTTGGTGAACAGAAGTACTCTAAATATATGAGAATAATTAAATCATGTCAGAATAATTAAAAATATGGAGATGAAAAAATATAATTTTAAGTTTTCTTCAATAACTGACTCTCATCCATTGTATGGAGAAACAGATTAGAAAAATAATATCATTTTCTCTAAAATAGACTTAATTCTAATACACATGAATAGATGGGGTCTTTAATGTTTTGTTTTCTTGCATATTTTACTGTAGTTCTGATTCCAAAGATACTTCAAGGTCCTTATAATTTCCATTAACAATTGCAATAAACAATAAAAACAACAGTAGTAATCACAATGATGATGTGTGCTGCACCATAAGAATTCAATTCAATTTTCATATGATCTTACTTGATTCTCACAAGAATCCTGGTAACCTGTGCTGACATTATAAGTGATAAATAGAGGCTGTTAGAGAGATTTAATGAGATGGTCAAAGTTGAAAGGGATGGAAGGTGAGGACTCCTGAACTGTATTCCATATCCCTGACTCCATCCTCAGCTACCTTTTTTTTAGCCCATGAAGCATAAAGCTTTGTGTTATAGACACTTATGTACTCGATTGACCCCCTTAGTTGTTACTGAATAACTGGAGTACAGAATCATTATTTTAGTTGTTACTAAAATACTTAATATTTATTCTTAATTATTTCATAAACATACACAATGCTGAATTTTCTTCTTTGCACATTGAAATGATACTTTTTAAAATTTAAGGAATAAGTGCTAATGGTTTATCACTCAGCTAAAAATGGACATGTTAAATTGTTTTAAAATCATTTTAGTCATCTTAGGTGTTTGCCTATAAGTTGGTTTTTAATTCTCTTACTCAGTAATACTTGATTTATGGACTCCTTTACTTGAAAGCACTCTCTCAGGTCACTCTTTTCATCTTGTTTTCTTTATATAGCATTCAAAACTTTCAGAAATAACATATTTGCTTTTGGTTTGTTGCTTGCTTCTCATCACCTCCACTGAAATGTTAATGTTCATAAAGAAAGGGTGCTTTCTGTTTTTTTTTTTTTTTGAAAGATGTATCTCCAGTGCCTAGCTAGAATAGTTCCTCACTTGTAGTTCAACAAATATCTATTAAATAAATGAATTAATATTAGTTGTTTTAATCATAAATTATCATAATATCATTTACACATTTTAAAAGTGTTCTGTACATGAAACTCCTTTGTGTCTTGCTTATTTCACTCATACAGTTTGTATGAATGGACTATTGAATCATGGTGTGACCTTGGAACGATGAAACATAACTGTATTTTGTTTAATTTTGTACACTATACAACTGCAACAGAACCCACTTGAAAATACTAGCATATTTAAAAAGGTATAATTAAATTCAGATTGTTGGACAAGCATCTTAAAAGGTACTTACCCTTAAAATATCCTGAATAAATCTGTTGTGAAGGAATTAATGGAGATAGTATGTTTTGTTTGCATATCTTTTGCACTTAAGATATGGTTTCCAATTAATTTTTATATAAAATATCTACAGTAATAGAATATGTAGCAAGGGTTTTAGATACATATATCATTTTCTTAAAGTCTGTAGCATTTCTACTTGGAGAACATAGGAAATCATGTAAATTATGTCATAATACATTCTTCATATCTAAAAGCCAAAGGCTCTTAAAAGTAATGGAAGATGCCTGTAATAACAACAAAAGAGAAATTATAAACATGAAGATAATTGAGTGTAAGTATTGTGAAAAGACCTCTAGAAAACTAATTTAGTGTGGCTAGAGGCCAAACTTTCCCTGTTGTCAGCTGATAGTGGTCAAAAGTAAAGTTGTTATTGCATTTGCATGTGAGGTTTATGTCTTTAGTGAAGTCTGTCTTGAAGTAAAGAATCTGTGCTGGAAAGTAATATTTGACAGTGAATTTTAAGGCAACAAACAAACAAAACAAATAAACCCCACCCTTGTAATGAAAGTCATATACATTCTGTTAAGAAAAATTTGATGCAAACTCAAATGGTATCTACTATGAGTCAAGATTGGGCAAAAATCACTGGTTTCAGCAGAAGAACCCAGAGTCTACATGGTGTATAGGAAACAAGTAAGGTTTACCTAAAAATTTAAGGTTTGTACACTAGATTCTGTAATATTGTCAAGAGAATTAAAAGTATTGTTGTATGACTCAGAGTTTTCAAATGGATAGCTCAGTGCTGCAAATAAATCTTTGGGAGTTCATTATTATCTAGAAAAAATATTGCTCAGTAGATCTGAAATAACAAGTCTGTGGCCTTGACATTTAATCAGAGCATGAAACACATTTATTGAATCTCAGATTTGAGATTATTACTTCAGCAGCACCCGATTAAAGACTGTGGATTTTAAAAACTCCCATTGAGATAGTAGAATACAAAATGCTTATTACATATACACAGAATCTTTTTATTAAGTGTTTTATGTTCAATTGTCTTTTCTTGAACATACTTCTTTTTAATAAACAGAAATGGCTATAATGTGAGTGTACAGAGAACTACCAATTTTTTTTAAGAGATAAAGGAGCCAGAAGGTTGAAACTGTTCATATTTTCCTGTGACTGATTAATTAAATGTAAACTACGTATAACATAACACTGAAAGGGAGTTTCTACCTGCCATAGAATTGTAACAAAAGGAAATTTTATATGCTTGCATAAATTAATCTTTAGGCTTTAAATAAGAACTCTTCTTCAAATTCTGTCTAAAAAGAAAGGGAAAAAAAGGGGAGAGGAAGAAGAGAAGGAAGAAAGAAAGAAAGGAAGGAGAGAAGGAGGGAAAGAGAAAGAAAGATAATGCCTGAATTTCTACCACCCTTTTTTTTCACATTCTAGTGCAAGAAATTCTAAGTATTGTCTATTCATGAGCATCTGCAAATCATATTGCAGCTTAACTGTCTCTTCTCTGATTTAATAGAAACTTTGATTGTTTTCTAGGATTTACATCCAGAGTAATTGTTTTTGCATTTTAATATAGAAGGATGTAGATTGAATAAATGCATAACGTATTAGAAATGCTATTAAGCAAATGATTCTATGTGGTACTGTTGAATGAATGTTTTCCTTTACTCTTCTGAACAAAAACACAAATTTCTCCAATTATTTTTAAATTGATTGTTCTCTAATGTTGCCTAAGGAAAAGTTGAAAAAAATCTGTGTGTTGATTCCATTTCCTTGGTATGATTAAACGGTGCAGCATAAGACATTTAATATGCAGGCAGGTACTTTTCCCTCCAAGATCTGTAAGGACAATTTTTACTATGCATCCTGGATACATAGTATTTTCCTACACTGACTTTGGTTCCTGTAATCTTATTGATACTTTTTTTTTTTTTTAATGTTTATTTACTTGCTTTAGTTTCACACAATGAGTTTATTTTTACGTGGTGCTGAGGATGGAACCCGGGCCATGCACGTGCTAGGCAAGCGCTCTACCACTGAGCCACAATCCCAGCCCCCTTATTGATACTTTTATTATAAAACTGTAGCGTCTTTTAGCAGACCTATTTCACCATTCTTTGCCCTGTTTGTGTCCCTGCCTCAAAATGGTGAGCTCATCACTAAAGCCTACTTACCTCTGGGAGAAGTTCCCGAGCAAGTTTCCTAGCACTAGTGGTGAAGGTGGAAGACATGTTAAAATTTCTATTTCTTTGTTTTTTAAGCGGATTATTTTTTCTGAGAAAGCTTTCTAAATATTAGTGACCTTCTAGGGATGAGAGAATTCAAACTGGCCTTCCCACATCACACCAATGTCTGGAGAATACAAAAAGTTGTCAAAATTGCCATTGAATAAGGAGACCACTGACTTGAGTTTTATTGTTTCAACACTCAAGGCTTTCAGTGTTTTGATATGTATACATATATGTATTTGTATGCTTATATGTATGTATATATCTGTATAGGATATACAGATATATATTTTATATAATATATAACATGTATTTGTACATTTTATTTATACTTTGTATTTATACACTGTATTTATCTATAGATATTATGTAGATATATGAATATATGGTACATATCCTTACCCTTCAATTTTCCACATGTATCTGCATAATATATGTAATATATAAATAATATATACTATATATATATATATATATATATATATATATTTTTTTAAGGCCCCAGAAGAGAAGCATGTATTTTTTTATTTATCATGAAGCTGTTCATGTGCTTGCTCCAGTGTGCACTGATGTTGGTATTATGTATTCTAAGATCCATCATCTCTCATTTGAACTTGTTCTTATTTATGGTCTAGAAAAAGTAAGCTTGGCTTGCTGATACATTAAGAATTGAGCTGTAGAATATTCTTGGGAGTATCTTGCACAGATTTGGTACATGTATCAGTGGAGGTAAATTGGATAAAAGAGCTATTGGTGATAAAAGTGGGGATGCTGTAAAAGACAATAGCCCTATCACACTCATATGACTCAGGCGATCTGAATTTATCTCTTTATATTAGTATGGATTTTTTCTCTTCCCTTTTTGTACAAATTGCTAGTATATGTAGCATAAATGAAAAGAACAGAAAGCAAACCCATTTTTAAGGCTGTGAGAAAATATACTTATTATCAGGAAATTTGTTTTCCTAGGACGGGAATAACAATAAAATTACATGCTGTGTTTATGTCTTTGAGGTACTTGAAGGTTTTTTTCCCCCCATAAAGCTAAATATGACATGATGGTTGTCACAGCAACCCATTTTTTGTGATTTGCAGAATAAGGAAGCAAATTAGATGTAAGTAGTCAGTCAATAAATTTCTGTTGTCATCCAAGATGGTAACACGTGCAGTGTCTCATTTGGTCAATTTAAATACTTTTGTGATGTTTTGTTCTCATCTGCTCCTTTCAACATGCTGTCATGAATTAATATTTCATTTTTTGGCTGTATAATTTCTGAGTCTGAGTTTCATACATGACGTTAACTGAAATAACTAGATGTCAGATTCATAGAAGGTTGTTGTTGCAAAATGAATGTTATTTGACATCTGTTTTGTAATTTTTCAGCATATTGACACACAGATTCTTTAGTTTACTTTATGGAGAAGAATAAAATTAATTTAAGGGGCACTTGAAAACACATTGTTTTTTTTTTATTTTTTGAAAATATGTATTTTCAAGTCTACAGAGATAAGAATACATTTTTGTCTCAATTGATACCTTTGCTGTGGAAATAGAAATAGCTCTGGACTGGGACCTTCTGGAAGTCCATAGGTTATATCTCTATCCTCTGCATTCTGGGATGTGGGCCCATATACTGGACTCACTTCTATCAACTGTTATACCTCAGCTCCTCATCCCTTCTTTCTATTTTTTCTCTTATGTACGAAACTATACCTTTCTCTCTGCTTTATTTCTCTGTCTTCTACAAGGCTATAGAAGTCATCACCCACATATTCTGAATGAATTTGTTTCTGCTTCCAAGGGAATACAACCTGAGTATTTCTGTGCATATTTTTAATTCAATATGAAGTACAACATACAGCTTACTGGGAATCTACTAATGTGTCATATGTTGTTTCCCCTTGTCAAGTCCCCCATATTTTACATCCCTACTAACAAGTTTTATTTTCCCACATTTAAAACTCTTAATTTAGCATTTGCCCCCCAAAATTGAAAACTGAAAAGACTAGTTAGGAGATTATCAGTGAGACTTTTCTATAATGCAGTACTGTTTAATACTATCGCTGGCAACTTATTGAGTAGTTCACATATAATATTCCCTCCTTTAAAAAATATTAATATGGTGATGAACTTACTGAACTTAGTGAACTGACAGCAATAGGATGCTAAACATAAATATGCAAACTTGGAATACTACCATCAGAAGTAAGTGCATTTCTCAAATACAAGGTGCCATTTAGCAAGTCAAAAGAAGCTGACAAGAAATTGTCACTCTTGAATATTGAATTTTGGGTTATAGAACTCAATATTAATGGGAAAATGGAGCAAAGAGACAGTGGGAGAAAGAAAGTTTTATGATTTTTATATCTTCTTTACCTGAAGTTTCATCTTTTTCAACTGTGTAAAACTGGCTCAAGATGTGAAAAGTTAGAGTCATGCATGAAAGAAGAAAGGAAGCAATCCTTCAATAACAGTGGTCGTTTTTCTAGCGAATTTGACTTTCAAAAAGGTTGTGTGAATGGAGTATACTCAGCAATAAGAGCGAATAAAATCATGGCATTCACAGGTAAATGGATGAAGTTAGAGAATATAATGCTAAGTGAAGTTAGCCAATCCCAAAAAGCCAAATGCTGAATGTTTTCTCTGATATAAGGAGGCCGATTCACAGTGGGGTTCGGATGGGGGGAGCATAGGAGGATTAGGGGAACACTAGAATGGCCAATGGGGAGGGAGGAGAAAGGAGGGGGCAAAAAGGTGAAGAAAAAAAAAAAATAGTAGAATGAGAATGGATATCATTACCCTAAGTGCATGTATGAAGTCACGAATGGTGTGAATATACTTTGTATACAACCAGAGATATGTAAAAATGTGCTCTATAAGTATAATATAAAATTTAATACATTCTGCTGTCATTTCTAACAACTTAGAATAAAAAATAAATAAATTTGGAAAAAAAAAAAAGAAGGTTGTATGAATATAGGTCCAAACCCAAAGACATGAGTGGTAGTATGCAGGGGAAGTGAGAATGAACAGGTAGCTTTCCCTCAAACACATATTCCATGAGTATCACTTTTTGGTGTTCTCAATTTGCTCTACACTTATTCCCCAAATTATTTAGACAGCAAATACATGTCATTTATTTTTATTCACTCTCTGTCACTCAGAATGGTGTCCAATAGAACTATCTTAGTAACTTAGGGGTCAAACATTGACATTATTCTTCTGTTACCATGTCACTATTACCTTATCTATTAAAAAGTGAGTGATAATAATGCCTACCTCATAGGTATATTGGAAAAACTAAATAAAATAATGCATTAAAAGTTCTTAGCACAAAACTCCTAGAAACATAGAAAGCAGTAACTAAATGTTAATCACTACCAAATAACTAATAGTTGTTATATTGATAACTCATTAGAATTTGTTGTAACTTAAACTTAGTTTAGAGGTGGAGATATGGGAATAGGAGAAGTAGTAGAGAAACATAGAGCTACGTGTGTTGCATTTGACTATGATTTGCATAAAAGGGTGTAGAAGTTTACTTGTCTAGTAGATTTTTTTCTGGATATTTCTGTGTAAATGACCCTTTAAAATATGCTACAATATTTGACATCTCAATTATATGACATGTCTAAAAAGAAGTAAAAAGAAATTGGAAACCAAACAGAACTGTGAATTGATTTATTTAAATATTTGTAAACTAATAAGAACTATTAACATTTGGCAAGTATTTTTGAAAATCTAGTTTTGTGTGCATGTTCAAGTATATATGTGTGTGTATCGTGGTTGTTGGCCTTGGAATAGAGACAAAAAAATGTAACTGTTAACTATCAGTCTACAAAAATAGTAGTATATGTATACTTTTGAATTGATGGAATAAAGCAGTAGTCCTTTCCTTTTTTGAGATGTAATTACATTTGTGTGGAAACAAAGTCTTATAGACATTGTTCAAATTTAATTTAAACATTATTCATTTGTATTCACAAGAAGTGCTAATGAGAGAGTACAAATGAGAGAAAAATGAAGACTATCTGTGTGAAGTCACTCTGATAAATAGGCATTCTGTGATCTTCAGCAAGACCATATTGTCGTCAGCAATTTAAAAAATTTATTTGAGCAACTCAGAGTCTTGAGTACTCATTGTTTTAATCTATACTTTCTTTTTGGGGGGGCCAGGGTGTACCAGGGATTGAATTCAGGGGCACTCGACCACTGAGCCATATCCCCAGCCCTACTTTGGATTTGTTTAGAGACAGGGTCTTAATGAGTTGCTTAGTGCCTTGCTTTTGCTGAGGCTGGCTTTGAGCCTTCTATCCTCCTGCCTCAGTCTCCCAAGATGCTGGGATTACAGGTGTGTGCCACCGTGTCCAGCTCTAATTTATGCATTCTTGTGGGAGGAAATTTATAACAGTTTTTTATAAAAATTGAACAAATATTTTTAGAGTGAGATTTATAAGTTTAAGAATTACATACAACACAGTATGTGTTAGAAAGTCTTTATGGCCTGAGTCATTGTAATAATATCAGAGCTTTGTAAATTTTAGATGGGAGGTCCCCCCAAAATAGAATTTCTATTCAATAGCATAAAGAAACTGGATTATTTAAAATCTTTTCTTGATTAATATGAAACTTGCTATTTCTATGGTCGCCATTCTTTTACTTATAGGTTTCTATTTGATAATGTCTCTTTCCCTCTGTTTTATTTTACTGATTAAAGATACAAAGCAAAACAACTTTTCAGCTAAAATCATGTTAGGGCACAAGTCCAAAACCTTAGACTTAAGTAACTAACATTCTTGATGCAGAGCAGCAGCAACACATTTCTGTCAATAAAATGCCAATCTAAAGAAACATCTTGAAAAGTGACTGGGCTGGGTTGTGGCTCAGTGGTAAAGCACTCACCTAGCACGTGTCACACACTGGGGTTCAAGCCTCAGCACTACATAAAACAATAAATAAATGAAATAAATATATTGTGTCCATCAACAACTAAAAAATATTTATAAAATAAAAATAATTTTAAAAAGTGACTGGGTGATAGTGAATTGGACTTCTACCAGACTCCAGCAGCTAACATTGTGCACAAATATTGGCCCCTCATAGAGAAGGTACTGCTGGATTTCTCTATCAGGTTAAGTTGGAAACTTTTGGTTATCTTGGTGCTCAAAGAAAAAATGACTTGATGTGAGCATATGGTCCAAATTCTTTGAAACTCTACAATCAGAGCCAATGTTCTGTGAAATATACTTGCTGGGCAAGCAAGGAATCACCTGCTTTGGTTCCAATCATGTCTTTAAGTAGCAGGGTCACTTTAAGAAATGACTTAATTATCTATAAAACCCCAGTTTAAGAATTCTGTTGCAGCATTTCTGATCTTTATATTGTTCAATGCTATTTGAAAGAAAATCATTAATATGTTGGTGGCACTTTCTGGGTAACCTTCAGTTCAGTTCCTGATGGAACATGGTATAGTATATAAAAATTGCAACTCTGAAATAGGTAGGCAAAAGGGATTTGGCCGTTGCTGGTACACTCTCCTCCTAAGGGTGCATAATCTATGCACTATCAACATCAAATAAGAGCCAAGATGTGATCATGTATATTGTACTTCTTTTTTATTTGGGCAGTAGAAATAGGAACTGTTTGTCACAATCTTACATTATCTGATATTAACTAAAGTTACCCATTTTATGTCTAAGTTAGATCCCTTATAGTAAAACTCCTAAGTCATTTAGCTATACCCTTTTCTCAGTCTTCTCTTGGGGAAAAATACTATATGGTGGCTCTATCATATGTATAGCCTGTATAAATTCAAGCAATTGATTGTCACACACACACAAAAAAAGTTACTTAACCAAAGACAAAATTGACAGACTCTGGACAAATATAAAGGACAAGAATCTTTATCCCTTTACTAATCATGAAACTTTTTATTCAAGAAAATCACTAGGTAATCTTGGTGCTACTCTCAGATTATCTGATATTCTGAAAAAAAGTAAGCACTCATGTGAGTTTGATATACATCATCAGAGATATAGACATTTAGTTCTATTTACTGTGTCATACCTATATCTATTATCTATATCTATCTAACTATAGTATTCCTTATCAGTATGCTATTGACTATGGGTATATAAAAGGTCATTGATTAAATGACCATGGAATGGCATGTCTAAATGAATGAATAAATGGTATAATATTACCTTAGAATTCTCCTCTTTTAAAAGACTCATAGAAATTTCTGGAGCAGCATGTTGCTTTATAATTAGACATGACTGTGCCTAAGTGCAGTCAAGAACTCAGAGCACCATTACCTTTAATGTGGTGTGGGGAAGGGGTTGTGGTTATAAGAGCTGGTGGTTCAGGAGGAGTTTCTATAGGAAAGATTCTCTATAGGACAGATTTAAACTTGTGTTTATCATCTTTCCCAGGTATATAAATATATTTTCTATATTTACAAAATATTGAAAACCAGAAAAAAGGCATCAATTTCCAATCTGGAAAAAAATCATATTTCCCAATCTGGGAATCAACATTCAGAACAAATGATAAGGTCTGAACATTGTTCTCTTGTTCAGTTTGCAAGACATTCCATGGTCAAGAAAACTTTCTTTATTTCCTAACTCTTTTCCACTCATGAAAATAGCATAAAGATCTTAGGTGTTCATAAGTCCTTCTAGAATTCAACCATGATAATTTCTTTAATGTACAATATGCTTCTGAAATTACACAGACTATTGAAAATGTTTAAGTAGAAAATCTGCAAGCAGTACTTTTATTTTAAATTAGTTGAATTAAGTTTTAATTATATTATTCTTGAAATAAGATACTATGTGGTTGTACCATGTGGCAAAACTGTGAAGTTTTATTAATTATTAAGTTTCCTGGTTTTTGCTGTAGAAAGAGCCTGTTGTTGGATGCTTCTGTATAAAAAAATCAAATGCTTCCCAAAGGAGAAATTCATTATGCTTATTTTAAGGATGTGAAACCTTAGAGGTACCATCACATTATCTGTAATAGAATGAGGAAGATGAAAGCACATCTTACTCATCACAATATTTGTAATAAAATGTACTGTAGAGTCAGATACTCAGGATTCAAATAAGGACTCTGCCAACAAGTGAATTTTTGCAAGCATTTCCCTGTGCTAATTCCTTGCTTCCCTCATGGAACTGTGAAGTAAAATGTGAGGAGGTCCAGGCTGTGATGCATGATAAGTTATCATTGGCCAACATCTCCCTCTTATTCCTCTTTTTCAGCCTCTTCCTCCTTATTGTAAATGAACATAAGAGATAGCAAGGAAACCCCTGAATATTTAATTTAAAATTATGCATGTCCTTTATTTCTTTCATGTTTTGAATTAGGTCATTCCTAATGCACAAATAATTTTAACCTTATATGATGATATTCTTTTCAGTTGTCTAAGTGCTTATGATTTTATTAAAATCTTTATTTTGATAATGCAATGTGGACATGAGCTCTCTAAACCCCATTTGTAATCATTGGAGGGACTCTCAAGAACATTTTTACCTTACTTTCTTGTTCAGCTTTTTCTATGTGGGACAGAAAGTCAAGTTGAAGGTCTCCCCTGCTAGCCCTTTGAGGAGGTCACTTAGTGAGAAATGCTGAAGTTTTACAAACAGCTAGAATAGAACACTTCTGAAGTTTTAGATTTGTCTGTCTTTGCTCAGTCAGTTTTAAAAAAAACAAGTTTTAGTTTTCATCAATTAACTTTGCAGAGCAAGAAGCTTATTAATAATAAGAAGGACTGATGAATTTCACTGAAAATTAATGAACATACTAGCAGTGAAGTAGTAATCAGACTGTTTTCATCTTCCTCATTTAAAGGAGAATGCATGAGAGAAAATGACAGTCCATGGATCCACGGATGGATTGTGATAAATAACACAATTTGAAACCTATGGGCCAAACTTTGCATTTTCCCTTTATGCCATTATTGTTCTCCATCACATAAGGTAAAGATGAAAAAGAGTAAAAGAATAATAAGGTGCTACTTCACTGATTGAGGTATGAACCAAACTGAAGAAATCATTTCAGGTAATCTGACAGACAGACAGTGATACTCAACTATAAATAAGTAAATTATTACTCTTTCCCAGAAACAAACAAAGAAACAAATGAAAGAAGAAAGGATGAATAAATCCTGCAGAGAGATATTGTAGTATGAGCAGAACACCTGGAATGAGATTACAAATAGAGTTGTATTTTGAAAGGGAATATGACTCAAGAAAGGCAGTAGAGACTAGCTATATTTAGGCAGGACCAGTGAGAGGCAGTGTTGCCTCATCCACAAAGAAATGTTCTTTAGAGCCAAACTGACAGGTTCCTTTTCCTATTTGGCCTTTAATTAGTTGCAACAAGTTACTTTACCTCTCTAAGCCTTTTTTTTTTCCTTCCTTGTTTGTAAAATAGGGTTAGAAAAATACTACTTAGTACATGCAGTTATTGTGAGGATTAAATGCGAACATGCATGTTAGATGTTTAGCACAAAGTTTGGCACAGATTGGGACCAGTGATAACAAATGAGAACTTCGAATATCATTCCCTCAGCCAATCAAGGATTGTCTAAGGGAGATGATAAAATTGGGACATATAAGTGCTCTGCTTATATTAATTTATGTCATAACATTTATTTTAATTCTTCATTTCCTTGACCATTTTGTTTAACAGCAGCATATTGTGATGCAATTTATAGTGTAAATGAAAAATGGGACTCTGATATGTATATGGGATTTGCTTCTTTATAAAAAAAGTAACTGGTTAAGGAAATAGTAGATTGGCAAATGGCTCACTGTTTTAAAAGTTATCTGAATATCACCTTATTACACTCTGTAAGCAGATATGGTGTTTGTATTAAAAAAGAAAAAAGTGTGGGTGATAAACTACAGTAAGAGAAACAAATATAAATTATGTGCTTGGTAGTGAATCAGTGCAGCTATTCACACAACAAATTGACTTGTTGGATGAATAAAGTCTAAGCTCATATCTTATAATGATGTTTTATATTTTTTAAGCAAAAATTA
Source organism: Tamias sibiricus (assembly GCA_025594165.1). Lineage (NCBI taxonomy): Eukaryota > Metazoa > Chordata > Mammalia > Rodentia > Sciuridae > Tamias > Tamias sibiricus. The sequence goes on from CM046664.1 coordinate 78,784,057, forward strand.
CTATAGATAGTGCTTCCAAAGTTTGCACGTGCCTAGAATATATTTCTTTTCTATGTATGGTGGCCACATGTTTTGTTTTTTTTTTTTTTTTTTTTCCATCTTCTTTTGCCTTCTCTTCAGTAATAAAGCACTGAAGCCTAGACCCTTTTGCCTACTTTGTTTGTTTGTTTCTTTCTTTTTGTTCTTGGGGCCTTAAGCACCTGCAATATAAGGTCATTAACACAATGGCCTTTGTAGAAATGAGAATATAATCTTTTCAGATGCATATTTAAATTATTCCCTGCAACTACTGTAACTTCATTAAAGGTCTTTATGATCCCACATGTTCTGTAAATATTGAGTACTCATTGTAGAACATATTCAGTGTTTGGTGTTTCTGAGTGACTGAGTTTTGATAAGAACAGAGTAAAACACAGACTCAAGAGACACAGTTGACAATGATGATAAGACCAATATTTTTTAGGCATATAAATACAGTGATGAGGAAAGTAGAATAGCGATATAAAAGCCAATATGAACTGTATCTCTGAAAGTACATGTCTGTTTTGTTTGGTTTTTGGTTTTGGAACCAGGGTTTTGGTTTTGGAACCAGGGTTTTGGAACAGAGGCACTTAACCACTGAGTCACATCCTCAGCCCTTTTTATTTTGAGACAGGTTCTCACTAAGTTGCTTAGGGCCACCCTAAGTTGATGAGTCTGCTTTGAACTTGTGATCTTCCTACCTCAGCCTCTTGAGTTGCTGGGATTACAGGTGTATGCCACTGTGCTCAGGTACTTGTCTGTTTTTAACACCCATTTTGAATTTTCATTTTTTCCCCTTAACAAATATCAACTGTAAATTAGTTGACAATGTCATTTAAATGCCTTGACCTTTTGGCATTATGAGACTGTAAGATATTAAGGAATAACTGTTACTCCAGAAGAATTAATTTACTAAACATTTGCATTCATTTCTTTCGTTATTAACTCAGTAATTTTAGAAAAAAAAATTACAAAAAGCCTAAATCAATCATTTCTACCAAAGTGAAAATGAGGCCTTTTAAATATTTCCTGTACTCAAGATATCTAGTATTATTTATGTCAATCATAAATGATATGTACACAAAAGAAAACCTATAACCGTTCCTGCATTCCTGATTTGTACAACACTGCCTCCCCTCTGGTTCCTCAGGGACTTAGATCCCAATGGTTTCAGGCCTGTGGATTATTGTCTCTTGCTACAAAGACTGATTGATTCAATGGGCCTTTTCAATGCTAACATGCAAAAATTCAGGATGGTTACCCTCCTTCCCTGAGTAGTATTGTTGTTTATTTTTGGGATGCCTCATATAGAAGCTTGACAGGACAAAATTTAGAACATGTTTTTTCAGGATTTTCATTCATTTCAAAGACCATACATTGTTTCTGACTGTCAAAATATTCCCTATAAAGGCTTTTCAGAATAACATAAATAAATTTACTGGTATCCATACTTTATTATCTTATAAATTTACTAGTTTACTTTATAGATTTACTTGTATTTTGGGATAGTTAAGTGTATCACCTTTTCCCCAAGACAGACTAACCAGGAAAGGAGATGCCAACGAAGTTGCTTTTATGCTGACACTTTATCCATCCGTGGTTCTTCAAGTGACTTTGAAGACTTTATTCATAGTTTTTCAGCAACCTGGAAAATCCTTAAGTAATTTATTCATCCCATTATATCCAATTTTTGAGACCTTTGCCAAGTATCTGTTTATCAAAGTGCTAATGCTGTCAGACAAACATATGGATGAGTAGGTAGAACAACGTACAATCTTTTTCTCTGATGATTTATTCTGGTTGTTGGCTTTTCTTTTCTTTTTAGCTTCGGTATAGCATTAGCTATGATTTAAATTAAGAAATGAAAATTTTAATTTGCAAAAAAAAATCCATCTGGAAATATTATGGTGTGGTGCAAAGAACACAGGACTTGGAAAGATAAGGCCTATGCAAGAATTCAGGAAGAAGGGAAGGGATATTTATTAATGACTGCTGAAATTTCACTTATAGTGATCAGTGCTGTACCCATTCTATCTCCTACTCTCTGGAGTCAGCATATTCCAGTTCCTCTACATGTTGGCAAGTCTCTAATCTCACAGAATCTCATTTTCCAATTTGAAGGAAAGGATAATCATCACATACCTATCCTACCTCACCAGGTTGTTTTAAGGAACAAATGGTATTGTTGGAAAAAATCTTTGTAAATAGTAGAGCTCTAAATAAATAAATATTCTCATTGCTGGTTTTTTTTTTATCTTAATCTCCCCCTAAGTTTTTTAGTCCATTAATTAGTGTTATGTTAAGCAAAAATTGGAGAACATATTTAGAAGCACAGCAACATTTGCCAAAAAAAAAAAAAAAAAAAAAAAGGCCTTTGAAATTAAGGAGTTGCCATTGCCTACCTACAAAGGCTCAGGCTCTCACTCTATCTCTGGAAATGAAAAAGGCAGGGTGTGGGGTCAGGGGTGGAAGAAGGAAGGGGTTGCTCTCCTGAGAATATACTCCTTGTTTTCTAGAGAGGTATGCAAGCACAGCACCGGTTGTAAGAATGGACACTGAATATGAAGAGTGTGCATGCTAAATGCCTTAAAATACTTCCAGTGAAACCAAGTAAAAAAGAATGTGGAGCATCTTTTTAGAGTTCTTAGAAAAACTTACAGCTTAGAGTAGATGATCAATCACTGAATCTCTCTAGTTGAAGGATAGCAGCATTACTACTAGAATGTTTTAAAAACAGGGCAAAACTCTAATGTTTATGACTCATCAGAGAATATAGTGGACTAGATCCAAAAGATAAATTAAGGATTTAAAATATTTGTGTGATATATACTTAAAAAATTCTTGCTGCTTTTATTAAATTTTGGTTTTTGCTTCTAGAATACTTGATTATCTTGTTGAACATTTTTTCTTTTTTTTTGCCCCATATTCTGAGTCTTTCTTTTAAATATTATTTTTGAAAGATAGAGGAGGCAGACTTTAATTTACTGGGTAGAGGGAGCACTCTAAGGAGTTCTATCCTAGGCCTTTCTAGTAAATGACTGTGTGAATTTAAAATATAATGTATATTATATCTCATTATAAAGATGTTAAATCCTTTGTACTTCAATTTCTTTACCTATCATATTGAACTTGTTAGACTAATTACTGAAGGTCACTTTCAATTAAAAATTTTACATTATTCTATGAAAGCATTTACCCATCTTTCATTCCCCTGTGCTGAAGTTGTTTAATGTATTTTTATTCATGGTGACTTTAAAAAAAATAGCCCTCCCTTATGGCCTTATAACGAGTGAACATCATAGCAAACAGATTTGTACAAACTTGACAGATACACAGATATTGTAGATGATCTGGTAGGTGCTGTCCTTCCAAATAATTGAGAGGAGCATTAAGTCTTCTTTGACAATCTTGTATTTATTGACCTCTAAGTAGCATCTTTTCAGGTCTTCTTCCCCTCCCATCAAGTTAAACATTTTGATTTCTCCCTGTTATTTTTTCCCATCCTCTGGCACCACCTACTTTCTTTATATTAAATTTTGATTTCCTTGACACTGTGGCCAAGGGAATAACTGCTATCATATTCTTCTAGTGACTTGCTGGATATCACTTTACCATGAGGGATGGGGAAGAATTCTTTGAGCTCTGTGTAGGTACTCTGTTCTGTTGTTACATAGTGAAGGTTTCCTAAGAACTCATGCTAGCCAATATCAGAGAGTATTGACAACATTGATAAGATATATTGATATATGGCCTAGTGTTAGCTACTTCATTTAATTTCATGTACCAATAAGCAATACATAAGTAGCTTACATTTGGAACCATGTCTGCATGGAATATTTCAGTGGACTGCAAACATGTCCAGTGTTTCTCCAGATTGGCTAGAGCCACATAATTGTAAATTGTTCTTTGGGAGCATCCTTACTGAGGCTGGGAGTTGTGACTCCGTATTTAGTGTGTCATAAGCTTCCTTTTAATGATCTCCTTCTGAATCACCAACCTCATGTATGGCCATCAGGGGCTGCTAATTAGGTAACAGCATTTAATTTTTTTGTTGTTGTTGTTGTTGTTAACTCAGGTTACAGACCTTTCTGTTCAACTAAGTTTTCAATTAAATATGACATCATGTTACATAGGAATTTTACACTCAAAAAAGAAAAATCAGAGTAGGGGAAAAAAGTACAACATCAAACCCATTTTGTGGCAAAAGCAAGTGTTATAAAAAGAACAAAGAAATAGTAAAATGCACATAGTGAATCATAAGTTAATCACCTTTTTCATAGGTCCTTAAGTTGCTAGTCTAGAAAGCTAGTTACACTATTTATTAAATTGTTAACAGCCACTACCACCACCAAAGGAAAAATTCCACATACTCATCAGCATTCTACCTCAGCATGTTGCCTGTGACAAGCGACACCCTGAAAAGATGGTTCTTTGAAGCTCTTCTTGACAGAAAGCTATTATTTCGTGTATTTCTACATGACTGGGCATGGTTAAGTCTTCCAGACATGCCCGTGTGTCCATCCTCTGGCAAGGCTTACCAAGTCACCAAACTCACTGGCACATACCAAACAACAACACAAGGGGCCTGGGGTGACAGTGTTTTTCAGACTCAAGAGGGCACCTTACTGACTTCTAAAATCCACAGAATATTTATCTGAGCTCTACTAAGGTTAAAGAGCCGATCCACTGTACTTAGCTGTCATTGATTGCAATTTAAAAATAGGCTGGGTAAGATTTAAGAATGTGTGTGTTTAGTATCAAAAGTTTCCCCGTGAAAGGTCTAGGAGAAACTGAAATCAATGCTGCAATGCTACATTATATAGGAGTTTGAAATTGGGAGGTAGAACGTCTACTTCAACCTTTCCTCTTGGTTAGGAACTTAACAGCTGCCTCAAAATAATAGATCTGATCTGTTTCAAAAGCAGCACTTCTAATGAATAGCAGAAAAGCAAATAAAAACACCTTTTATTTGCAATAAATCATTTTGCTTTTTTCTATAGATTGCAAGTGGTGTTTGAGGCAGAGCGAGAAAGCCTGCCAATATTGCAAGCTAATGCTTCAGCACCTTTCATTTTTCACTCTGAGCAGGAACCCTCTTCTTAAACTTGTTCATTTTACAGAGGGAAAATCGAAGCCTCTGGCAGATTGTCAGAGCTGTTTTATTGTCATCATTTACAAAGGTCACTGGAATTAATTGACTTCTTACATTACATATTGTAAACTGACTCATTTTTTGACACATTTATGGGAAAGTGGCAGGATCTAAGTGGCTGGTTATTGTCTTTTGGTTTTGGCATATGTTATAAACTAGAAATCAATAATAACTGTGAAATCACAGTTTGGAAAAAAAATAACACAGTTTCAAAGAAGCAGATTCCATTAACTGGTTAGTTGAAGTAGAGGAAGGGAGAAGAGAGTTCCAGAAGATGAAATTTAAATACTGGGTTTGTTTTAATGTCTGTGCAGGACCCATTAATGGGGGTAGTGAATGTTTCCACGAACATCCTCAATTGGTGTTGTCTGTTTGAAAGCATATTCTAAGTAGCTGACTCCTTTTACAAGATTGGAAGTAAAAATTAGCCCATGTTGTATTCCATGAATCATCATCACAACTTGGATGCTCATAGAGTTTACTGAGAGTAATTCTGTCTCAAAGGCATTGCTTCTGAAACTAAAGATGAGAAATTTAGGATATGAGTAATTATAGTACCAGGGCACACTCTTTTCTTGGTAGATATTTTGAATCTTCTTCCCTTTTCATTTTCACATTGTCCCGTTTTTACTAAGTCAGGAAGGTTCTACTCATATTCATAGTCTGCTTTCAATAAAATTAGATGCACGGAAACAAGGACATATTGTTAAAAATGAATAAATTAGAGCTGAATTAAGCCATCTGACTCAATAACAGCAATGGGAATATTGCACTTGGTTAGAACAAACAATCTTCTTAAATAGGAAATGTACTTTAAAGCCATCCTGCTGTGATCCTGTTAATTACCAAAGAAGATTAGAACTCTTCTGGTTCGTGGGATCCTTTTACCTAGTGTGTGGCAGTTCCAGCTGCATTAGCAATCAGACATTTGCACTGTCCCTTCAGACCAGTGAGGGGATATTATTAAAGGGAACTCATTTACTCCAGTTTGTAAGATGTAGTCTGGCAGAAATTCAATAAATGTTTTTGATATGCTCGTTCTGCTACTCTGGTTAGTGGTTTTTCCCTCTTAACATACATATAAATAGCATTCTCCGTAATCTCCATCCACTGGGCAAAAAAGAACAAAAATGCCCCATTTGGCTGGGGGTTGCAAAACACAGAATGATGTTGATCTGCTTTTCATTACAAATAATGTGAAGAAGAAGGAAAATCCTACACCTCACTCTCTACAACCTGTGTTTCTTCCTCTTCTGTCCCTGGTTCTCTGTCTCCTTCTTCCTCTCTCCTACTTCTCTCTTTCTCTCCTTTTCTCTTCTCTCTTCCAGACCCCTTTTCTTCTGTCTCCCTCCTCCTTCTCCTCCCCCAACACTGCTTTTTCTCTCCCACTCACATCCTCTGATGGGCATTCAAGCTAGTAAAATGCATGTTGGAGAATCCCACAAGCACAGATAGGCATATACTGAGCTAGAGGGCTTTTGCATGTGAATTTCTTCTTAAAAGTAAAACAGAGAAAATGCTCTCAGATTCAGACAACAAGAAAACATCAAAAGAGAATTTAGACATAAAAATAGGAGCATCAATGAAACAAGAAATAGAGCTCATTTAAATAGATATGTATATTTTACACTTACCTTGCAAAAGCAGTTTCAGTGCTGGACCACATCCAGTGTCCCTGCGTGCTTAATTCCTTAGTTCCTTGGTTCATATAATCACATGGTTGTCTTCTTTTCCGGGTATAAATAGGTGCATATGTGTGTGTGTGTGAGATGATAAAGTATACACAAATATGTACCAAAGATATGCACACATGCAAGCAATCTTATCTCTGTATTCTAAAATATAAAGGAAGGCAGGAAGCTGCAGCTCAGATTCCTTCTCTTGCCTGTAACTCTCCTGCTCGGCAGCTGAGGCTCTCAATCCAGTGTAGGGAGATCCTGTGAGCTGGCGTTATTTCTCCTTGTTTCCATGGTGGTTAGTGGTGCATCGTTCACCCGATCAGTTGTCACACTGACATGGTGCTGCCTGCTCAGCGGTCATTAATAACTGAACACCCTCCACTCCCCAGAGAGGAGCCAATCGCTTCAGACTGCCAAGATGTAGCACTCGCAGCTGCTCCAGTCTGGTTGGCTGAAGCAACCTGTCTGTTCTATGACACTGCTGCTTAGGGTACAAATAAATGAAACAGGCTTGCATATTTTCCTAGGAATCATTTTATTTCTTCTTTTCCTTCACAGAATGTTGAGATTTCTTTTCTTTCTTTCCTTTTTTTTTTTTTTTAACATGTTTTTCCATTTTTGTGTTATCAGTCATCCAGAGAAGCTGTGTTTTCACTCTGAAGATAGGCAGGGCATTCTACTAATAAGGATTTCCCAAATATTAAAAACACCTGCTAAAGACTTAAGCATCTGACTCCCCCTCTGTGCCTGAAACTGGAGTGGCGTTTGGTTCTCTGTAGTTCCTACTCAATTTAGATTGTATGCTCGCTGTCCAATAGCATGTTCTTTTTTTCCTTTCCTTTTTTTTTTAAGCAATGACATTTTATGTCTGAAATGACCAGACTTTAAAAATAAAGCATATATTTGCTTCTCTATAATTCACAACATTGGTATGGAAGGGGGTAATTTTTGAAGATATATTTTAAGTTATATCCACACACTTCTCGTGTGTGTGTGTGTGTGTGTGTGTGTGTGTGTGTGTGTTTAGGACACGTGATTTTACTATTCCGGTGGACATATTTGTCTATAATAAATTAAATCCTCAAAAATGATTTTTCCTTATTTGTAGGCTTATTACATTTAAATGGATATTTTATCAGGAATATATCCTATATGAAACACAAACACATGTGTTTTAGGTGTATCAGGAATTTGGAAAACAGAAAAGTATAGCAGTGTGCATGTCTCAAAGAACACCTATGAAAAAATGGACAGAAGTTTTAAAAACACACTTTACAGCTTGTATTAGTATACTAGAGAAATGTTGAGAAGATGGAACATGAGGATTAATTTGTCAACAGGTCAAAAGCAGGCTAGATTCACGACTCCAGCCCTCGTTTTTTTGAGAGACTACCCTCTAGTGGAGTTAAAAAAAAAGGACACTATTAGATTTTCTTGGTGTTTGTGTGGGGAGGGAGGATGGAGCATCACATCTAATTGTTCTTAAGGTGTTTCTTGAAATGACATAGACCAATAGTTTAAAGTTACTATAATCATAATGCTAGAAAAAAAATGTAAAAGCTACCTTATTTTTAATCACTAATATTTTTACTTTGTAAAAAGTTCCCAAATGCTTTACTATTTTTTTCTGTAAAAATTTCATTTTTGTTCCTAACCTTTTGAATACAAGTTAAAAAATGGCTTCTTGCTTAATTTATTGACACTTATTTTACAATGTTATTTGAAGGTTTATTCTTTACCAGACACTCTAGTATTTACTCATAAAGTGTATAATCAGTTCTTAGATGTTAGGGTTTATGGTTGAGGGTTAGGGATGTTGTGTTGGGGTATGTTTACATATAATTTAATGTACTTATAATACTAATAATAATTATCCTTCTTACCCCCAATTTTACTTTATTAAGCTGCAATTTTTGTATATTCTAAATCATTTCAATCTTTGAAAGGTTTATTTCCAAGTAGGGAAAATTTATGTTAAATTTTTGACAACAGTTTGAAAAATTAACTTTTATACCATGATTCCTTATGCATTTCATTTTGGCCTATTGGTATTGACTGTATAATTGCAAAATCAGAAATCAAACCACTTAAAAAACCACTCCCATAATGAAGGTAAGTTGTAATGTTCAAACAGATCATGTTTAAAATACTTTCTTGATTCTAAAATGAACTAGCAATCCATTTAAAAATGTTTTTAATATCATTCAGACATCAAAGAAAAATATTTTAAGTTTTAATTTAGTTAGGACTCAGTCCTATTGTTAAAGGATTTCTTTTATTATTTAATTGGAAGTTGTTTTAACTAAATGATACTGTGTTTTGTAGGACAGAAGGTGAGATTGTCTTTTTAATGCAGGCATATGATAAGTTTAAAACATCTCGTGCTCATTTTGGTAAATTTAGTACCATAGAGCATTAGAAATAGGGGGAGAAAATGACTCTTGCTTTGAATGGAAAAGTTGAGGTTTCTGTTCTTTGGCTGTAGTTTCCTTCTTGGTTCAAGAACATGAGCAGCTTAGTGGAATCAGAGGGTGTTTCTGTTCTTTTTCACTTTTCAAGGTCAGTCATCCACTGGAAATACAAAAGGTCTCCCAAAATATAGGTGAAACAGTTATTTAGGTGTCATATGAATAATGAAGTGCCATATGAAGTCATTTGCTTTGATGGGGTAACAATTTCAGGATTTTTCAGTTAATGCAATTGTGAATGATCATCAAATGAGAACCTAATCTCAGAACTCTGCTGTTCTTCTAGAAGTTCAAGAGATTTGTTTAAGTGTACATAAGTGACAGAAGTGAGCCAGGAATATAACCCCTCAGGTCTTCTAACATTTCTCTACCAAATTACCCTATCATCAGGTGGATAACTGACAGATCTCTGCATTTTAATTTTTTCCTCCCTTCCTTATATTTTCTTTATTTCTCAAGTTTATATCTTTATAGTCAACTAAAACATCAGAGAAATTTCACCTTGCGAGTTTATTTTATTACATGGGTATGCATGTTTGCTACCGTGTAATAAATATCTGCAGGGATTCCCAAATGAATAGTCAGTCTTAATGAAATGACTTAAAAACATAATGTATAACTGATTCTTAAATTATGTAGAAAGAGTTCTGCTTTTGTTGTCAAATAAGAAATTATTAGAATACAATACATATTCATTGATTTATGGTCAAAGTTACTATTTTGTGATAGGTTTATTGTTGTTTCATCCTAGGCTTTATATACCTATGTTCTTTTGTTTGTTTGGCAGATGGGTAGATTGCAGACAGATTGTCTGAGTTTGAATCCTTACCTTGCCAACTTGCTAGCTCTGTGAACCTGAGCATCATGTTAAGTATCATGTCTGTTAAGTATCTTTTGTGCATTTCAGTTTAAGTAGAACCTTGCATTTCATTTTCCTCCTAGGATTATTATGAGGATTAAAGTAGTTAATACATATATAGAGAGCTTAAAAATGCGTGAAACAGTAAGAATAAATGGATATTGGATATCAGTTTTTGGCAGTGGAAGGAAGCTTGGCTCTGTCAGCCTCCCAAGTAGTTGACTGTGTAGATAGGTGACACCATGCTCAACTACCTGCTGTACTATTAAAAAACTATACAGAAAGCTATATTCATTTGTAAAATAAATGAATATTTGATTGTTGTTTGTCCCAACCAATTTGATGTTGTCAGCAACAAGGGATGCCAAAAATAAAATACTATTTTTAAAAGGAATGAACTTTATGCAAAAGACAATGGAGGCTTTTATATAGTTATGATTATTCAGTGTTGATGACAAATTTTATTATCATCTTAATTATTATCAGAAGCATTAGCTCCTCCTCCTCCTTTACCTCTACTTTTGTTCCAGTTTCCCTTTTGTTTCGAATGTCCTTTGTATTTTCTACTCTGAGTTCTTGCTTTTATATGTCTACCTGTTCTGACCTTCTAACAAGATCTGATCTTCATTTGACCCATAGTAGCATTCTTTATTTCTCTTATAACCCATCAGTTTTTTCATCTCATTTTTTTTCTATAATTTTACCCCTTCTTTAGTTTGTAAGAGTCTTCTAGATGGAGATGTATGTCTTATGATGTCTTTAAGCTCCATGGTGCATTCTAACATGGGAAAAAAAAACAATATTTGTTGAACACTAGTATGTGTCTCTGTGTGTTTTAAAAGTTATTTAATCTTTACAACATCTTTCATCAGATATGTATTTTTAATCCCCATTTATCAGTGTAGAAACATTGGGTGAAAGAAGTTAGGTTGCTTACTTGCCCAGTGTCCCAAAACTATTAAATGATGGGGATAAAATATGAACCCAGTTATGTCTACTTACAGAGCCAAGGCTCCTTCCACTATACTAGGAACTCAATAATCATTTGTAAAATAAATGAATGCTCGATTGATGTTTGTGCCAACCAATTTGATGTAGTCAGCAACTAGGGATGCCAAAAATAAAATGCTATTTTTAAAAAGGAATGAATTTTATGCACAAGACAGTGGATGCTTTTATATAGTTATGGTTGTTCAGTGTTGATGACAGAATTTTTATTGCTGTCATGATTTGAGATATTGAGCTTGGAAGAAATGCAGTATGTAGTCAGAAAGACGAGTTGATATGCTCAGAAAACTAAATAAATATGAATGAGCCACTGATGATGAGGGGACATATTGTGATCAGAAAGGCTTCAGTGACTCTAGCCTTTCTGATAGCAGATTAGCTCTCAATTAAGACAGAAACATGATTTAAGGGAATAACATTGATTGTTAGAATGTTGAACTAGATCAAGTTCACATTTTCTTTTTCAGAGTCTTGGGAAGTAGAATTGGGAAAAAAATGAGATCTTTATTTAACTATAGTTTGTTTGTTTTGGTACCAGGGATTGAACTCAGGGTCACTTAAATACTGATCTACATCCCCAGCACTTTTTTGTATTTTATTTAGTGACAGGCTCTCACTGAGTTGCTTAGGGCCTCACTAAATTGCTGAGCCTGGCTGTGAACTTGCAATCTTCCTGCCTCAGCCTGCTGGGCTGCTGGGATTATAGGGGTGCACCACTGCACCCAGCTATAGATCTTATTTTTAATGAAGGATATGACTCCATTTGAAGAACACATGTAATTTTATCACTCAAGGAAGTTCACAACCAAGAAAAAGAAAGAGAAATCCAGGGGACAGATCTATTTCTCTGTCCTTTCCTCAGATTCCTTTCTTCCTTCTATTCTTTCTCTTTTTCTTTATGTTACTCATCTTATCTTCTCCCTATGCCTATCATCATTATTTTCATTCAGAAGAGTGACATTTTTTTCTAGATATATTGGAAACAACAGTGGCAATAAAGATGAGGCTTCTGTAAAATTACTGTGAAGTGCAGAACAGAAAATTTATGTTTTCTGTATAATTTTTTAAAAAACTACAGCCTGTAGTTGGGAATGGTGTCACATGTATGTAGAGTCAGCTACTTGGGAGGTTGAGGTGTGGGGATCAGTTGAACCAAGGAGTTTAGGACTAACCTGGACCATATAGTATAACCCTGTTTCTTAAGGGGGGAAAAATACAGCAGGTTGACGAATAGCTGAATATCCAGATAGATAGTTGCAAAATTTTCTCAGAAATAACTGAGAAAAAAACTGTTGGCACTTGTTTTCTTTAATGGGATGTGGTGGGTACCTTTCCTTTGTTTTAACTTCACAAAGTTTCTATAATCAATACCTATTGTTTTTAACATTGGAATAATAGCTGTTATTAGAAAAGATATAAATTCTTTTGTGGTACTTTGTGGTACTCTTTTGCTTTATAATTAAGTTATTTAGTAAAATATCTAAGCTTCTTAACAGTGTTCACTTCTATCCACATTGTAATATTTAAAATAGTAATCACAGCAAAAACAACAAATTAGTAGACAACTTTTTTAAAAAATATTTATTTATTTACTTTAGTTGTAGACAATGCAATGCATTTATGTTTACGTGGTGCTGAGGATTGAACCTGGGCCGCGCACGTGCTAGGCGAGCGCTCTAATGCTGAGCCAATACCCCAGCCCCGACAACTTTTTTTTGATCACTCACCTTGTGCAAAAAAGAGTTTTTCAGGAATCGTGCCACTTATTCCTCCATATTAGAATGCCATGTAACTATTAGCCTGATTATTTGGCTGGGTGTGCAGTCACATAGTTGCTCACTGATATAGTCTGTAATCAAACCAGAGTCATTCCAACTGCAAAACAGACAGAGATAATCACTTTGCCACACTAAGTCTGAAATGTTCCCTATATTTTGTCCAGTCTTTCTACCTCTCACTTGAAGGGCAAAGCATCACACCGGGGACAGCCATGCAGCCAAAAGATTTATTTAACAGCCTTCGTAGCCGGTAGCGAAAACCGGAGAAGAGGTGCTCTGGTCGAAGGTCGAAGAGGTGGGAGAGGGGAGTCAGGGAGAAGGGAGTGTGCTAGCTCTGGTGGGAGAAGGGAGTCAGGGAGAGGGGAGTGTGCAAGCTCTGGACAGAAGGTGGGTGCTTGGTTGCACCGGCTGGGATCTCTGGAGCTGTCGGCTAAAGCAGCTGCTGTCTGGCTGGAAGCTGGAGCTGTCAGCTGGGAGCGGCCGTCGAGCTGAAGGTGGTCGGTCTGGAGCTGTCAGCTGGAGCAGCTGCCGTCGGCTGGAGGCGATGGGTCTGGAGCTGTTGGCTGGGGCAGCTGCCATCGGCTGGAGGCGATGGGTCTGGAGCTGCCGGCTGGGGCAGCTGCCATCGAGCTGGAGGCGATGGGTCTGGAGCTGCCGGCTGGGGCAGCTGCCGTCGAGCTGGAGGCGATGGGTCTGAAGCTGTTGCAGTGGCTTCCTCCTCTCTGCAGCGACGAGCCGATGTATCTGTCTTCCTCCTCTCAGCAGCGACGATCCGATGTTGGTGTCCGTGTGTGTCTCTCTCTGGCTGGCTGGCTGGCTGAGTCTCTCAAACAGGGCCTTATATAGGGATTTCTGGTGGGGGGTGCACTAGAGCAACCCCAACACCATTGGCTAGAACAGGATGCCCTTTAAGCCTATTGGCTCTTGCCTGGGGAAAAGAAGCATTCTGCCTGGGGAAGAAACATCCTGCCCGGGGGGAAAACATCCTGTCCGGGGAAGAAACATCCTGCCGAGAATGAAACAAGGTTGCTTCTCTCAGGATGTGGAAAACTGTGAGGGCGGGGGAGGGTAAGCTATCTATCATTCCCCCCTTTTTGTTTTCTTAGGAAGTGGGACGTCGTATGTCAGTCTGGCTACTTCCTGCTGAAACGGGGCGACGTGGGGTGTTATGGGGGGATATGATAAGACAGGTAGGTCAGGCTTGAGGGTGAGAAGGATTCCTAGGAGGTTGGCACCAAAAAAAATGAATTCGCCCTGAGGTGATGAGAAGTGACAGATGATCCCTAAGGAGAAACTGGTTAAAGGTTGAGAACAAGAAAGACATGAGCTGTGGAGAAGGAAGAGCTGCAAAGGAGAAGATAGAGATTTAAGGTAGGGTACGATATGGGGGCGGCCTGTCCGTGGGATCAAAATCAAGAAAGGAGGGGGATGGTAGGGGAGCAGCCGGTTGGCAGGCTAGGAGGCTATTGTTGGAGCTGCTGTGGGTACAGAGTGAGGGATTCGAACGGAGGAGGGAGAAAGCCTGAACATACGGAATCTCTGCCCATTTTTTTGATCGCTCGCAGAAGTTGAAAAGATCTCTCAGTATAGAGGGATCCAAGGACCCAGAAGCAGGCCATTTGTTTTGGTTATCTAAGGGGTATGTGGGCCAATCTTGGGTGCAAAACTTGGTAAGTCTTGTTGGTTGTATATCGGGAGTTAGGCTAAGAGTGGCTAGGTTGTTTAAGAGGCACTGTAGAGGAGAGTCGGCTGGGAGGCGTCGGAGTGGGTACAAGAGTGACAAATAGTGAGTGATAGCAAAACCAAAGAAGAGAGCGAGGACAAGAGCAAAGAAGAGAGTGATCGGAGAGTAGTCAGCCAGGAGGGATAGGAGTAGGTCAGCCAGGAGGGGTGAAGAAGCAGCAGCAGAAGAAGAAGAAGCCCCCATTTTCCCGTTCCGAACGGGACAGATATATTGTCCTGAGGAGCGTCCTCCTCAAGATATATATATCAGAGAGATCCAAGTCTGTGAGACCCAGTCGTCACTGGAGTCAAACAGAGATGGGGTCCAAAGGGACCGAAGAACAATGGGTCACCCTGCGCAGGGATTTTCCGTGTCCCGTCCTGGACGGGAAGGAGAGACCCAAGTCCGGAGGCCAGAGGCCGAAAAAAGGGCTTTCTTCAACTACTCCCAGGAAAGGGAGAGAGAGAGAGGGAGGTAGAGAGAGAAAGAGAGAGAGAGAGAGAGAGCGCCAACAGTCAATTCCCACTGTACAAGGCCTGACGGGTTTAGGAGCCCTGGGGATGAGGAGACCTACCTAGGAAAAGGAGAAAGAGACAAAAAGAGAAAGAGCTCCACGAGGTCCACTGTGACCATGAAGGTCTAGGTGGGGTGCGATCCTCCCTGTACAGGCCACCAGCGGGGCTGCCGGACGATCAACGGTCAGTTCCCACTGTACAAGGCCTGACAGGTTTAGGAGCCCTGGGGATGAGGAGACCTACCCAGGAAAGGGAGAGAGAGAGAGAGAGAGAGCTCCATGAGGTCCACTGTGACCATGAAGGTCTAGGTGGGGTGTGATCCTCCCCGTACAGGCCACCAGCAGGGCTGCCGGACGATCAACGGTCAGTTCCCACTGTACAAGGCCTGACGGGTTTAGGAGCTCTGGGGTGGGGGGGCTTACCAATCCGATGACAGGTGGTGGATGCGTCGGAGCGGCGATCAAAAACCGGGCGAAGGCTGAGGCAGTTCCGGGTGATTATGCCCTCCGGCTCAGATAGGATCCGAGTCACGGCACCAATGAAGGGCAAAGCATCACACCGGGGACAGCCATGCAGCCAAAAGATTTATTTAACAGCCTTCGTAGCCGGTAGCGAAAACCGGAGAAGAGGTGCTCTGGTCGAAGGTCGAAGAGGTGGGAGAGGGGAGTCAGGGAGAAGGGAGTGTGCTAGCTCTGGTGGGAGAAGGGAGTCAGGGAGAGGGGAGTGTGCAAGCTCTGGACAGAAGGTGGGTGCTTGGTTGCACCGGCTGGGATCTCTGGAGCTGTCGGCTAAAGCAGCTGCTGTCTGGCTGGAAGCTGGAGCTGTCAGCTGGGAGCGGCCGTCGAGCTGAAGGTGGTCGGTCTGGAGCTGTCAGCTGGAGCAGCTGCCGTCGGCTGGAGGCGATGGGTCTGGAGCTGTTGGCTGGGGCAGCTGCCATCGGCTGGAGGCGATGGGTCTGGAGCTGCCGGCTGGGGCAGCTGCCATCGAGCTGGAGGCGATGGGTCTGGAGCTGCCGGCTGGGGCAGCTGCCGTCGAGCTGGAGGCGATGGGTCTGAAGCTGTTGCAGTGGCTTCCTCCTCTCTGCAGCGACGAGCCGATGTATCTGTCTTCCTCCTCTCAGCAGCGACGATCCGATGTTGGTGTCCGTGTGTGTCTCTCTCTGGCTGGCTGGCTGGCTGAGTCTCTCAAACAGGGCCTTATATAGGGATTTCTGGTGGGGGGTGCACTAGAGCAACCCCAACACCATTGGCTAGAACAGGATGCCCTTTAAGCCTATTGGCTCTTGCCTGGGGAAAAGAAGCATTCTGCCTGGGGAAGAAACATCCTGCCCGGGGGGAAAACATCCTGTCCGGGGAAGAAACATCCTGCCGAGAATGAAACAAGGTTGCTTCTCTCAGGATGTGGAAAACTGTGAGGGCGGGGGAGGGTAAGCTATCTATCATCACTCCCAACAGATCCTATTTCTCAGTGACCTCAGAGGTCTCATTTCCTGAACATATGTTGTACTTTTCATTCTTAGATGTCTATTTCTTTTGCAAACATACTTGTTCTACAAAGCTTGCTTAAAAATTCCATCCTTTAAGAAGCATCTCATCTCAATGAAAATGTTTTCCTTATTTTCTCACATTTAATTTACTTTTCATTATTGTGTAAATCCTGCTTTAACATGTATTTCAGTTTATGGGTTATATGTGCCTAGGTTGTAAACAGCTTGAAGGTAGAAAATTTGTCCTGTGTTCTTTATATTTCCAACAATACACTTCACATACGAGAAGGTTGAGTGACTAAGGCAGTTATTGGCAACTGCTTTTTGTGTGTTCATTTTGTTTCACGGATTTGGGCAAACATCAGAAGCTCATTTACTTAAAAGAAAGCCTAAATCAAGTAGATTGATTTTGTCAGATTGGTGACTTCAGTTACACATGAAGTTATATATAAAAGAGCTGTTCATTATGAGAGAATAGAGTGTATCTCTTGACCTGAACTTTTCTTTGCTGATCACTTCCTTTTTCATCTGCTTTGATTAGTACTTATTAAATTGGACTCATATAATTTTACAAAGGATTATCTAAATTGTTGACAAAGATTAAGCTCTAAGGACTAAGATGGCATGTAATTTCATACCAATTCTAGGCAAAAATTAAGAACCAAGATGGCTTAAGGTAACAATTTGCTCCTGATGCAATATTCTCATATCCAGTTGGTTAGTACTTTCTTAGCTTTGACACAGGTTCATTTGTAAATGTAGGGTAATGAAAATTATTTGTTTGTACCCAAGTAAAAGACCAAAGCAGTGATTTCTAAGGAAGAGAAAGCAGACTATTTTGTCAGGAAAAAAAAAAAAAAAAAATTAGGCATCTATTTATATTGCACTATCTAGATAAAAGTTAAAGTATCATTTGAATTTTCATGAATATTTTATGTCACTTTTACTTGACTTCTACTGGATGGGAGAAGAAAGGTTATCACTCCATTATCATTCTCATCTGATTCTCTTTTTTCATTGATGGAGGGTACAGAAAGCCCAGAGCTAAAGTTCTCTGTCTAATCTTTTAGTGATCATTCATACAGTTATTCCTTTTAATGTAGGGAAAGTGTTTTCAAGAATGAAAGCCACTTGCTGTAGCTAGTAGGATGGCAAAATAGACAGGAGATTCCTGTACCTACTATCTACATGTGCACCACTGTAGAATTTTTAGCTTTAAATCTTAAAATTATTTTCAACTCTATCTTACAGTCCTAATGTATATTCTACCAGAACTACAACGATCCTCCCAATTCCTTTCATTTTTTCTATTACTCAGTTACAAGATTTGACATCCTTTCAACCACTTCCCAGTGAGTTCTTCCATTTTTTTTTTCTTAAATGAAAACTAATCTCCTTTCAGGACTTGTTATTTTTCTAAGTCTTTTTGCTTGGAGACTGCTGATGTTTTCAAATCTTAGGGCTGGGTGTTCTCTATGGATACATGTGCATATATTGTTCATGGACATCATATTCTTGCAATTCCTATGGTTTCCCAATACCAATTGCAATTTCATAAATTATTTTACACTTCTATATGACAAATAGCACTCTTAATCTTTCTACTTTTCTACTACCTTACCCTACCCCTCACTGTATTTGAGACGTGATATCTGGTGAATAGTATTCTTTTCCACCTTGACTATTACTAAAATCTTGGAAGATTTCAATTTTTAAGAATAAAACCAGGCAATAATTACTAAGCTTCTTAAATGAAAATGCAATTTCACTTTATTTCAGAGACTCATTTCCAGGGACATTACCTTGGTCTTACTAGTAACTGGAATTATTCTACCTCTGAAGTCTTGAACTTCAATTTTCTGCTTTTGATTATAACGCCCTATTCATTTTGTCAATTTAGAACTCTGCCCCCCCCCCCCCCCCCCCGTTTGCTTTTTTGACACCACAAATACCTCAACTTTATTGAAGCTGGTTCTTTCCTGGTCATGCTCATCTGTCTCCCTTTCCTACCCACCAAAGCCAGTCATCTAAGCTATAATTAGCTAGAATCTTTGCTCTTGTCTTCCACCATCCCCGTTCATTGAAAACTTCTGGACAACAATGTAATCTTTATTTTCTGTTCCAGTCTTTATGAAACAAAGTTTTCCTGGAAGAAATCAAGTAGTGGTACACCCTAGTGTCTACTATAAAGATAGAGTGTTATATTTCAGCTAGGTCTTCAGCAGTGCCCTTCCAGCGTCATGTTTGTCCTAAGTTATCCTTTATTTCATTGACTTCAAGGATGATTTTAAACTCTAGCACTCTCTTTAACTTTCCTTTTCAGTTGCTGATGATTCTTAGGAAAATATCACTGATTTTAACATTTTTTGGATTTATGCCTTAAAAATCAACTTCCTTAATTTTATGAATTCCCAACTTATTAATATGTCATTCATTATCCAAACTCATCAAAGTATAAAACTTTTTTTTTTTACTGTCAATCTCTATGTTATTCATTTTCTTTCTTCAAATTTATCCAGTTTTGTATTCTCAGGAATTTGTATCCAGCAGTCTTACTCCCCAGTCTACTCTACAATTTATATATTTCCACAAAATCAATAGATATGTTTAATTTTTACCTACACTAAAATGATAACAATTCTTCATTAGTAACCCTATTCTATCTTTCCATCTCTATTCTCCTCAGGAAAGTTCCTCACAAAGCTGTTAACATTTGCTATAGTCACATAATCACTTTCTAGTTACATTTTAAGCTCATTTTTATCTGGTTCCTAATCTAATCTTTGCTACTGAAGTTCTACCTTGGGATCTTATCAGTGCCTTCCTTGTTTGGTTCATGCACACCAAAGCTTCCTAGTCATTCTCATATTTGCCTGCACATTGTGTCTGCTTTCCTTGTGGGTTCATGCCTCTGAAGAATTAATCTTAGGTCCTTTGGCATACTGCTCTATACATGCTCCCCTGTTTTCTTTATAGTATCGCTACCTAGTTACCCAAAGAATTCCAGGGTCTTTGACCCTCTTCAGGCTTCGTATTCTGTGTTCAACCAGTTAGTGAATCTTACAGATTTTACTTCCATATTTTTTTGAATCATGCTCCTGCTAGGCCTTCCTCATCTCTTACCTTAATTGTCATAATTGCTCCTAACTCCCCTGCTTCCAGTCTCATCCTTTCTAGTTCATCTTTTTTCTACAGTATGCACCCAGACACAAGCTTGTCTTTAGCAAGGCTGCCTCCCACTGTTCACTTTTTAATCTTCAGTTCAGTTGTTCCTTCTGGGAGATCTGTTCCTTGTCAAAAGAGGCTGGGTTTAGAGAGTAATGGATCTGAGTATACTGTTTAATGAATGGATGAATAAATTTTAAGTAAAGGTTTGATGGAGAAGCAAGTGATATTGCAATGTATTTAAGCACAGCAGAAGTAAGTCATTAAAAAATTATCTTCTTTTTAAAATTGTTTTTACAGATACATAATACTTATACAGAATAGTGGGTTTTATTGTAGTATATTTGTACATGCACATAAATCTTTTAATCTGTGATTGTGATGTGTAGACTAGTAAAAATCAGAGCAAGGTTATACTTCAATATTTATGTGAGGCAATTAGCCATAATACATGGCCAACTGGATCAGTGATACTTCTCTTGATTAAATAGAGAACTGATGTTGTGAATTTGAGTTATGAAGAGAAATCCATCACAATTTCCAGGAGGGAGAAAAGCTCACAACTATCACTGATGGTGATGCAGTATTTTCTTTGATAGCAAATTTAGTATTGCAGTCCTTTTTGTTGTATTTATTAGTGCTGTTATTCATGGAAATACAAATGATTTTACTTTGAACTATCCACAGAATACAATGGAATGGATCATAATTTGAAATATGTATTGCTATGCAAATGCAGAAATTATGTATGCTGAAATCATGTAATTCCTAGAAAAATAATAAATAGCACTTGTTGAGTCCAACTATATGTAAGACACTGATGTTTGGTGAGCACTACATATGTTTGGTTTTATTTTACAAGATGTTGAAGCAACCAGGGGCATTCTCCATTTCACAGAGAAGGAAACTAAGATTGGTTAACTTTTGTAGTCACTGAACTAGTTTGTAGCTAGGGCTGGAATACAAGTTGGACACCAAGGACAATAATCTCAAAATGGTATTTTCCCCCCAAATATCATGTGAGATCCCTATTATCCTCTTCCTTGTATGATTTGTTGCAAACTTTTGTTTCCTGTATTTGCTCATCACCAAGATTGACACAATGCATTCCTGGTAGAGTGTTAACATAATTTTGTTGTGCCTATTTTTCTTACCTCAGATTATTTGACTCTATCCTCCTGATTGGATGATTAACATTGTATGTGGGTATCTATAAACTGTTATCCTCAGGACAAGAATTATGTGAACACAGATATTTTTCATTATTTTCATATTGGTTTTGATACCACAATTTTGACTGCCTTTGAGAGTCAGTATTTAAAATAAAGGACAAATGTATTACTCAATTAGAGAAACCAGCTCTTTTCAAAAGGATTGCATTGTCCTAAAACTAAGCAAATGGATAAACAGATACACATACAGAAAGCTTCAACGTTGCTATCCCTAAAACTGCTTTACTATTTTATTTTTTATATACTTGATACTATAAAAAGGCAAAACTTGCACTATGTCTTAACAACAGAATTTCAAAGCTTTCTTGAGGACAATTGCTATGCAGAAACCAGAAAATCAGAAGAAGCAGTCTTAGGCATAGACAGAAAAAGAATAAGACAAGCTTAACTTTTTAAGTTAAGAAGACATTTCAAATGTAGTCAAACAAAAGAACAACATATGTCTTTTTTGTGAAATCATTTGTTTTTCTTTCCATTCTACAGACATGATACAAAAAGTGCGCAAATTAACCCCTAACATTAAGAGCACTTCTCACATCCTTAAGCTTTTATAAGAGGTACATTTATTAGAAATACAATAAGTATTCAGTTCTTTAGCCAGCTCAGACTTTGAGGGTGCTCTATGGCTGTATGATGGTCGCTGAGAGCCTATGTGTGAACCCCACGCTGGGGAGAGGCCTGGCGCTGGAGGGGCTGTGCTGAAGGCTTTCACATAGTTCCCATTACTAAGGAAACCACTCGTTTTGTCTGAACATGCTCTGAATAGATGTCTCATTTGAAGTCTAGTGCTCAAACCATGAGGATTGCATTATGGAGCTGAGAAAGAAATGAGGGGAACACAAAATGCTTGAAAATGCCACCAAGCATTCACAAAGCCTCGTACTGTAATAACATTCTATGA
Source organism: Tamias sibiricus (assembly GCA_025594165.1). Classification (NCBI taxonomy): domain Eukaryota; kingdom Metazoa; phylum Chordata; class Mammalia; order Rodentia; family Sciuridae; genus Tamias; species Tamias sibiricus. Next base: position 78,806,044 of record CM046664.1, read on the forward strand.
GACAGAAGGTGCATTTATTTTTGCTGCATTCCAAGTTATTTCAGTGTTATAAAAGCAAATTCCTTTGCCTGCCCACGTAATCAAAATAAGCAAAGCAGATGTTCTTCTGACCTATTCTTAATTCCTGCTCTTGTTAGGGTCTCACTGAGAAGTGTGACATACAGCACAGGAAGGACAAAATATGGATTCCCATATTAATCTAGATTTGCTCTGTTTTCTTTGTAACTACATGGTGTAGTGCTATCTCTGTGCCAATAAACAAACACATGTTCAGAGTCAGACTTCAGTTTGCAGCCTCTAAATTGTCACTGTTAAATTCAGAATGGTTACTGCAAACTGGTGCTGGGTATGCAAACTGGTGCTGGGTATGCGTTAATGAGTATCTGATTCAGATGCTAAGTGAGAAAACCCTGCTTCTAGGAGGCTCCCTTCCACTCTCCACCTCCTGCCAACCCACAGGGGTGGGGGGAGGAGTAATTCTACCAAAGTGTCAGGTTTTATCTTTCTTTCTCCCTTACCATAGTAAATAGAATTTATGACATTTTGATTATATTATACTCTTTATCATCCCCTCCCCATTTTTTGTTATGTCCAATTGACATTTTCTTAAATGCATTAAGTGCTATACAGAGCCCCAATAAGTTTGCTACTGACATGCAGTATAGAAAGTCAAAGGAGAAAGATATTACTACTTCCTTTTCAAGCTACTTTAATTTTTTCAGCAAACAGGTGTTTCAATACCTCAATTTGTCTACACATGCAGAAATTAACAAATATTTACAGATGATTTACCATTTTACTGTTCTGACAACAGTCATGGCACTTAAGTGACTTCTCTGTGTGAAAGTTCATGATTGAACAAGATCTTTGAACTTGTAGCCCAGAGCTTTAGTGTACTATACTATGGAGCCATGTGCAGAGGCTCCTCAAGATTCTCTTTGAAACACCAATATTACAAAAAGGTGCCATAATATCTAAGTCCTAGAAACAAGCATAATAAGCAAGTACAATTTTCTTTTCTTAATGATCAATAGAATAAAATTAATACTGTAAAAAGCCAATAGCTTTGTCAGAAAGTATAATTTTTTTTAAACCCTTTTGTCCCCTTTAGTACTTTTAAATATATTGGCAGTTATGCATTTTTAGTGAAAATATATTTCAAGTTGATAAATTTTTCAGATTTTCTGCCTGACTAAATTTTAAAAATACCCAACTCAGTAGAATTAAGTAAGGATTAATTAAGTCATTTTCTATTATTAAGTGGGGGAATCCCAACATCACGAAAAGCCCCTAGATTTGAAACCATGAACAAAAGAAAGTTTATTCATGTGAATGACACAAATATGTATCTTATTAATGATATCCTCACTAAATTTGATTATAGATCTTCAATTCATTTTGAAGTGAACAGCCTGAAGCTACCAGCTGTTTCTGATCTGATATGCTTACAGAATATTTACAGAGTTTATGTTTAGCAGTTTAAATATCATGGTGGTTGATAAGAAAATTATATACTGAGATTTCTTATGAAATTTCTATTTTCAAATACATTAGGTCCCATATATGGGTTTGGCAGACATCAGGCTGTCTGCATTTTTTTGTATTCTTGTTATTCAACACAATGCTTGGCATATGGTAGGCATTTGGGAAGAGGAAACTGAACTGAATTGTTTAATATGAGGAAAATATAGAAAGCTCAGCATTTATAAATGACCCTTAGCCTGCTTAATTCAGTATTAAATGATAGAAACAGCAAATGCTTCAGTTTTTAACACTTAGCTAATAAATTCTAATTTCTCTTTGTCCTTTCAATCACCTCTAACTCTTTTTGAAATATTCTTGCGCGTGTATGCGCTTGCATATGTGCGTGATAAAATTGCATTGAAAGGATTGAGTCAAATCTGTCAGACAGCTTTTCCTTTGTTTCAAGTCTATGGTGGTTATATTTGTATTTCATTCTCTTAATGGGAGAGCTCTCAAAATGTCTCCAGGTACCATGAAACATCAGATATTCATTATAATTCTGTTTCTGCCTGCAGCAATAAGATCTGCAGTCTGTTATAACAATCATACATTTCAATTAACTCAAAGCGTCATCTTGTTTGGGAAAGTAAGTTTTGAAGACTCAAATTTGTTAGTAGGCCAAAAGATTATAATTTGAATAAGAATGGGGAATTTAGTTATTACCCAAATTATTAGTAAATATCTATAATTTGCTGTTAGAAGCTCATTTAATATTTTTTAAAAAGTTATAGTCTTTAACATATATATGCAAACATACATATTTTTTGAATTATTAAGTATTTCATATGTGATTGCAACATTGCTTAAGAATGCAGGTTAAAATTTTCCTTCCCAGAACAGATAAAATGGTAGGAATGATTAAAATATTGTCAATTTAAATATAAGTAAATGGCTTTTGCATTTTGAAAGAGTGGGTTTAGAAAAAAATGTCATATTTAAATGAGGCATGTATTGATTTCCATTCCTTTTATATTCTTGAAGTAAATAAGCATTTTTGTCTAAAAATGTTCATTAGTAGCATAGGTTTATTGTAGAAAATTTGGAAAACTCAAAGAGAATAAAGAGTCAGAGGAGAAAGCACTTACTCATCAAGCATGGTATATACTTCAATGTACTTCACTTTGGTATATATATTTTTTCTCCTTACATAAAATAAAACATTTCCTATTTTTAAAATGGTAATATAAAAGAATCTTTATTAATGTTAGTGTATATATTTTAATTTTTTTTTAGTTGTCAGTGGACTTTAATTTATTCATATGCAATACTGAGAATCAAACCCAGTGCCTCACACATGCTAGGCAAGTGCTCTGCCGCTGAGCCACAACCCCAGCCCCATGATAGTACATATCTTAATACCATATAGTTGATCAGATCAACTATATTTATATTTTGGAGAGGACGTTTGTTTTCCTGAATTCTTTCCAGTGTCCTATGCTAATACTAAAGATTAGACAATATGATGATAGAAATCACAGGATAGGATTGATATAAGTGACTTTTTGTGTGCCAAAATATTTGATCATTTTAAGACTCTTGATATGTACTACATACCAAATTCATATAGCAGCATGAATCTTTTTTTTCTCCCATGCTTTTGCCAGTATTCATTCATGCAATATATCTGAACACTTGTTCAAATGCTATTCTAAGTGCTGGGATCATAAAGGCAATTAAAAAAAACGTTACTGATTTCTGAAATTTTATTTGTTGGGGTGGTGTCTGAGGTAGGTGATAAACAGCAGTTACAAACTTACAAATTATGATACCAGACATTAGTATGTATTGTTTAAAAAATTTAAGCAAGGTAATAGTACAGTGAATAATGAAAGAGGTATGATTTTTACATACAGTATTAAAGAGTTCATTTTTGGAAAGTGAAATTTGAATTCAGATATGAATGTTGAAAAGAGAGTCTGTCAAACCAAGAACCAAGGACAGAGGGTTCCATGTAGAATAACATTATGTGCAAAAGTACCTAGGCAAGAATGAGCTTAACATATCCTAAGTACAGAAAAAGGCCCATGTGCATAAGAATAGTGCTTGGGCATTGGGCCTGAGTGATGACCAGGAGTGAGATCTCATATGCTCTTGAAAACCATGAAAAACAATTAGATTTTAATTGTAATGAGCAGTCAGTGATGGTTTGAAATAGAATGTAGACATTATTGCTTTTATCTGCGTTGTGCTGGTCAGTGGTGCTGTATACATGGTAGAATTATTGAAGTAGATGGTGGTGCTTCTAAGAGATGAGAAGGCATTCTGAGTGATGAGCTAATTGCTCTTGTCCTCATGCCCAAATAGAGTTCTATTTTTCCCATATAATGAAGAAGTACTGTTTATAAATGTTTAAAATGATTTGATCTTTTGCTCAATTGTGCAAAATAAAACAACAAAAAGTTTTGCCCTCATCAGCTCTAGTCATTCATTTCCCTGAAGGGAGATTCAAATTTGTAACAGAAGGAATTCCAAGAAGTACTCAGTATAACATTCAGCTCTATTTTTCAGAAATGAAATCATGTACAAAGCAGAAGAAATAACTAGTACGAAGGTCCCATGGTGTGAATTTATGGAGCAAATGTTGCAAGCCAGGCTTTTGTCTTGAGATAAGATTTTCCTGAGTCCACCTGATCCAAAGTGACTTAGCTCATGTAGTTTTCCCTGTTAAAGGATGGACCCTATCATCTGTTAAGTCCTAGCTGGAATCAGAAAGAAGAAAAAATAAGACACAGTAGAAAGAAAAGAAAGGCCTTTTATTTTTCCTCAAGGATTTTTAGAGAGAAAAGGACTGAGAATAAGATGTTGGAGAGGTGTCTTCCAAAGTGCACTCATGGCTTTAGCTTGAAGTTGGGTGGGTACACTAAAGCAAGCACTACCATTGCCTATGTCCCTGGTGAAATATTGCCTTTTTTCTCTTCCATCACTTTTGTACCATGCCACAGCAATTTAGCTACACCACAAAGTCAGCAAAAATATTGCCTAATATTTACCTTTCCAGAACCACAGATGATATGTTGAGAGTCAGTGAGCAGAGTCCCTAGGCAGAGTCTGGGCTCTTTTCTGAGCTACAGAGTGAATGGAGGACAAGTCAGCCATTAAGGAGATTGCTACTGGTAGGAGCTGAGGGGAGGCCGACTCTTCTACAAAAGTACCAGGCTTTGAGCAGACAAATGGAGAAAAAACAACAGCAGCACAGTCGCTCCAAACCCACCCAACCAAACAATGAAACAGAACACAACAATCTATATCGCAGCTCTGAATGTCAACAAGGCCAGCAGTAGCTAGGCATGCACTCTATCAACTCGACAGTGTTTCTCAGACTTGTGAATCACCCAAGGATCTTATTAAAATGCAAAATTAAAATTCAGATTCTGATTCTGCATCTGTAACAGCCTCTCAGGAGATGTTGAATTCCCTAGTTCATAGACATCACTCTTGAGTAGGAGTAGTTAACACACACACAATCATCCTGAAGCCAGTGGACCCCTCTCCTCCAATGGCATGAGGTGGGGCTATCTGAAGAACCAAACTTTAGCTGAATGATCTCTCTGATTATCTGACTAGATCCAACATAAGCTAGATAGGATATTTGGTTTATTTGAAAATAGACTATGATAACTATCAAATGGAAAGGACTTTTAATCCATTGCTTCTCTTTTCTCTGTATTCCAGAATAATGAGTCAAATTTGGGATGTCATTCAGCCAAATAATGAACACATCATATTTTAGATATAAAAACATAGAGCACAGAGTAGAGATTAGAGTTTAAGGTATAAATACAGAAGTCACAGTATGTGTTTAGATAAATAATGTGGGGAAAGAGTGTACAGAGAGACAGTAAGGTCTGAGGATCCAAATTGGGGCATTCTCTTTTAATGTGTAGCAAAAGTGAAAAGGTTGGGAGAGGGAAATGGGAAGGAGTAACCAGGAAGAAAAAAGCCGAAAGTGCTTAGTGTTATGGAAGCTTTAAGAAGAAATAAGCAGCTGGGCTGAGGTTGTGGTTCAGTGTGCACTTGCCTTGCACACATGAGGCCCTGAGTTTGATCCTCAGCACCACATAAAAATAAATAAATAAAAAAAAAGATATTGAGTCCATGTACAACTAAAAAATATTTATAAAAACAAAATGAGTAGTTACCTATATTAAATGTTCCTGCAGTTTTGAGTATTATGAAGACAGAATATTGACCAATAGAACTGATGACTACGAATATAGATTTACAATATCTATAAATCAAACTTTTAAGAGTTTAAAAACAATCTATTTAAAATATAATCACCACATTTTTCTGCTCCCATTATAATCAGACTTACTGAATTCATTGCCTGATAGCCCTTATCTCTACCTGCTTGCTTCTTAATCCCATCAGTCCACTCTAATTGACCTTTGATCTCTGTCATTCCATTGAGTAGTTCTTATCAGTCAGCTCCAAGTGGCTGAATTCCCCCAGATTTCTTTATTCTTAAGATACTATACAGATGGATTTGTCTCTAGATATTTCAGCATTTCTATTTGTTGATCATAGACAAAAATACTACAAAACTACCCTTATTGCTGAAATCTGATATGTGATTTCAATCTTAACCAGAACCAGTCATGAAAGGTAAACCATGTATTCAATGTTTCTGGAAGTGGAAAACATATTCTAAGAAGAATTGGGACTATGTCACCCTCTTCTATTTTAATGGAGCCCCACTAGCAAGAACATTAAAATGTTGATTCCCCACAGTGATTGTATGGATGAAATCTCATTGAGCCAATTTCCCTTTTTCAAAATGATCTAAATATTGTTCAGAGAATGCTAGTTAGTTGGCAAAGGAACAAGAATTTTGGCAGAAATATGTCCAAAAATTGGAGGACTAAAGATATGTCTCATGTGCCCGTGTATTTTACATGGGATGAAGTTCTTTTTTTTTTTTTTAATTTATTTTTTATTCAAAGTTGTATTTATAATAGTAGTATGCATTATAATTCATAGTAAACATATAGAGCATCTTTTTACAAAACACTGTTTGTATACAATGTATATTCGTACCATTCAAACTTCAATCATGGATGTCTTTATCCTAAATGCACGGGATGAAGTTTAACTGGGTTTCGCTCTGAACCTTAAGAAATAAACCTTCTTCAATGTGATTAGAAATAAATCTTGCTTTGAAAATTTATTGTGAGCATTGTTTTTTATGAAAAGCAAATTAGTATTCTGTAAATTCTCCCAAACATTTGGAATGATAATCAGCAGAAAAAGAGATCCTGAAACATTTGATGAGGCACCATGGTAGGTGGAAAGATTACAGGTCAGGCAGTAAATGAATCAGGGTTTGGATTCTAGCTCTGACCTCCATTTAATATATTAATTTGGGTAGGTCATTTAACCTTTCTGGGCCTTATTTATTTTTTTTTAATCTATAAAGTAAGAGGATTAAGCTTGCTTGTCTCTGAGGTTCTTTCTAGCTCTAATGTTTTATGAGTCTGTGGTTCAATAGTGAAGATCACTGTGTAACAAAGCAGAATTCAGGAAGTGTTTTTTTACACAAAAGTAATTTCCATTTGAATACATTGATATCAGAACTTGGATACTGCCCTACTTTCAAGGGACAGGCCATGGAGTAGAGAGAAACAAAGAACTGACCAGTAAATGCACATCATGTACACTTTAATGTAAGATTTTATTCCAAATATATTTCTCACATTTTCCTACATAGAAGCCAAAGTTAATATTATTAAAGAAAGTTGTTGTACAAATCCTTGAAAATAAGGATTGTCTTCCTGAGTGGCACAGTTCTGTAGCATAATTGGTAACACACTAAAAGAAGATTTAAGGGTGGGCCTCTATTTTAGCAAATGATAATTTACAGAAGATACCTCTCAAGGGAAGTAAGTGGTGGAATCCCACACATTGGAGACTCTTAAAAATGGACTCAAAATAATAGTAAAAATGATGTAACCAGAAATATACCTGCACTGGCAAGCTAATAGACCAGATAAGCACATGGGACCTCTTATTTTCTGTTTGCCATGTTTCTAAGAGGAAAATGAGAACATGGCCTTACATCTGTACAAGAATACAGGCTTAAATTAAAAAAAAAAATAAACTTAATTCAGAGACACGTATTTAAAAGAACTTTTGCTTTATTCAAACTTGTAGAAAAGTTAGTGATATGGGCCAAACTCTACTACATATTATGTATTGTAATGTACAAATATGTAACAACAAATCCCATCTATGTACAACTATATTTCACCGATAAAAATGTGGGAATAATCAAAATTAATAAACAAAAGAATAATACATGGGATTCCTAGATACAGTACTCTTAGTGACTGATAACATTTTGAATATACATGTATACACTCATATTATTGTTATTTAATTACTTGTCATTATGGCTGACCCACTTGAAAGAAACTTGCCCTAAAATTCTTTTAAGAAGTTATTCTCTTCCATATCACAGTTCAATTATCAAATTCAGTGTATATTTAATATCAGCAAAGACTGTTATCTAAACCTATTATGTATTCAAATTTCATAAGTTTTTCCAGTAATGTTATTTATAGTTGTTTCTTTGTCCTAACCAAGGATCAAATCCAGGATCATGCATTGTATTTGGTAATCATGTCTCCTTAAACTCCATTAACCTGAATGTTTTCGACCTTTCTTTGTCTTTCATGGAACAGGTATGTTTTGACTTTTATACAGTGTTCCTTATTTTAGTATTTTCTAATAAATGGGTTTCCTCATTACTGAGGTTGTGCATTTTGAAAGCAATACCACGTAAGTACCTCATATCAAAGTGCCAATTTTAGTGATACCTACCATGAGTCCTTAAGCAAAAGATGTGTCAGCGTTTTCCACCATAGAGAGAACATTTTTTGGCATTAAGTAGTTAATTTGTGTAAATATTTTATTTCTAATTAACTTTTATGCAATAATTTTAGCATCTCCTAATGATTCTTGGCTGAATTATCACTACTATGGCATGGCAAAGATGGTTATTTCTAATCCCGTTGTTCTTTTTATATATGTTAGTTGGCATCCTATTATAGCGAGTAGCTTTTACTTATCCCCTTTTTGCTTAGTGCCCATAATGGCTAGTGGATTCTTTTTCCTAAAATGTGTTAGAAGTTAATAACATCATTATTTATAGTGATTCTGGAATTGACCCAGATCTAGCCAGTGGGCAATATTTCCTTTAAAATTCTCTTTCAGTCTTTGTCATAAGCCCATCAGTTTTTGTTATGGACGGTTATCATCCTTAGCTCAGTCTTGGGGAGTCTTTTATTAACTTTAAAAAATGGAAGTGAATTTTATGTAACAAAATTAACCTTTTAAAAATGTTCAAATTCAGTAGCATTCCTACTAACTATAAAGTTTCAAAAACATTTTCTACACCCCAAAAGAAAACCATGGATTCATTAATTAGTTTATCCCCATTCTCCTTTCTCTCTAGTACCTAGCAGTCACCAATCTGCTTTCTGTTTTATGAATTTACCTATTCAGGAAATTTCATGTAAATGGAATCATACAGTATATGACCTTTTGTGTCAGGGTCCTTTCACTAAATATAATGTTTTCTAGGTTCTTCCACTCTATAGCAGGAATCAGTATGTCACTGTTTTTGTGGCTGAATAATATTCTATTGTATATTCCACATTTTTTATCTATTCATTTACTGATAGGCTATGAACATCAATGTACAAACATTTGCTTGAGAAACTTGAATTTTGGTGGATGTATGCTTAGCAATGGAATTATTGATTATCTGGTAATTCCCATTTTAACTTTTTGAGGAATTGCCAAATCATTTTTCCAAACTGGCTACAATTTATATTCATATGATCTATATATAAGAATTACATTTCTCCACATATTCACCAGCACTTTTAATTTTATAATTTTTAAAATTCTCACAATTCTAGTGAGCCCAATAGTTTTGATTTGCATTTTTCTTGTGACTAATTATGCTGAGAATTTTTTCATACTTGACTATTTATTTTTATTCAATTCCATTGCCTATTTTCTTATGTGGGTTATTTGTTATTTTGTTGTTGAGTTATAAGAGTTTATACTCTATAAACTTTTAGTAATATACAATAACATATTGCTTTGAAAATAAAAATTGAAAGTCATGTTTTTTTTTTTTTTTTTCCTATCTGAAATTTAAGCGAGAGACATGATTTAACAATAGTACTAGGGAAATATCAAATAGGAAATCTTTTTTAATGACTTACCTGAAACTTGAAGATATATCTGCTTGTACAATAAAAACAGGTGGCTTTATTGTATCTTTACGTAGCTAGGGATCAGCCTAAATATCATATACCTGGCTTCCGCAGGGCCTTCAACATGGCCATCTTGGTGCAGTAGAAAATTTTGGGTTTCTCCAGCATTTTAGTAATCCAAATTCATTAGGGAGAATCATTTTAATATCAAGTGGTACTTTCATGATGAGGTTCAATTTGGCAAACTTTCGAAGTCTAGTTTGCAAAAACAACTTTATCCCCTTAATTTTTTGTATAAGTCTTTGTCTTTGTTGTTTTTTTAATTTGAAATGTCCATTGCAAAAAACAACTTACCCTAGTTTTTATCAGTCGTTCTTATTTTCTTAATCACAAATGTTCAATCACCAGTTTATTTCTATAAAGGTGACATTTTTATTTAACAACAACAAAATCCAAAACAAAAAAAAAAATCCATTTTTTTCTAGCCATTGTCTCCATATAATTACTTCCTTATATGCTGGTAGTCCACAAAACACTAATCACAACTTATCATGACAGTTTTCAGTAGTGCAGTCATGGAGTGTGCTGCTTTAAATTTTGGGAAAACGTTTAGGAGCACATCTGATGGCTGACATTTTCAGAGGCAAAGATTTCCTTTCAAAGTGGGGCCTGCTACCCTTTAGAGTTTGTGGTGCTCACTATTTATTCCAGTTGAATTTATAGCTTTCTTTTCATTATTCAAAGCTTCTTTGGACTTTGCATATCGGTAGGTGTTTTTCTCACTATCGTTTTATAGCTAGCCTTATATTCCTAAGAAAAATGTGAACAAATTTCACTAAAAACTGTTTCTTTTCCAATCTATAAATCTGTGTTATGAGGTTCTGGATAATATTTATCACCTCTGTTCTGTTATATATGGACTGTCTTTGAAGGAAGGCACCCTGAGTGTGAAACTTCAGGGAAGACTGTCCATAAGGTAAGATGTGGCTTATTTCATGAACTATTTGCAAAGAGTAGAAGAACTTCTTAGTGGCATATTATCCTGTCTTTGGCCTTAGAAAGTGGTTTAACAGCACATTGTGGAAAGATCTGAGAGCCTGGGCATCAGTTCTTTGTGATTTGTGCAGCTGTCTTTCCACCTTAGCTGTCTCTCCAGGAAGAAGACTGGTTCCCAACTTCCCCTCGCTATCTTTATCCTAAATAGTAATTGGGTTGGTTTACAAGCGGTTTGGCAGAGGGTCTTAGGACACTGTGGCTTTGTATATATATAAAGAATGCTACTTAAAATGGTGAGTATAGTCATCAGCCTTCATCCTAAGTAATAAAAGTAATGAAAAGACATGTAAAAACATTTTCTACCTGTAAATCTAGAATGGTATAATTTTTTTAAAGACTCTAGATATCATCCACTATAAATTTTTTAATTTTATAGAATAAAAACTCAGGTTCATTGCTCTTTATGCCTATTGTTACAGGTTAGTTTATTCAGATTCCTCAGTTTTACCAAATATTTGGGTTTAAAGGATATCCAACAATCATCTCTAACACTGATACATCAAATAAGTAGTGTTTCTATTGCAGCTTGCCCATGGCAGATATCACTAATTGATCAAAGATCTTCTTCCCACTGAGCACAAGGCATCCTCTCTGGTGCCCGGCAGTCATCACTGGTAAAAAGGAGTTGGTATGAGGGAAATAATCTATTTGCTTAACCAGATTTAGTCAAGTCCTCTCCATTTAAAGATGAGATCAAAGAAACATAATAATGAAATGGTTCTCTTCGGTTGCAAAAGAAGTAGTTTACAAAGCAGGCCTTTGACTGTTGGTGTTGCATCCACTCTACTTTTGCCAGAGAATATCTATGTACCCAGTTTTCCCTGTGGCTGAGTACCAGACTGATTGTCAAATAGAAAGCAATTCTCTCAAGGAATTGCTCTTTTATTGTTATTGGCAAAGAAATAGCTGACTTCATCCCCTGATTAGCCCATTAATTCAAAGGACAGAATGACAAGAGGGATTTGAGCCAGACTTCTGAGTTGTCTTTTCTAAAATTAGAATGACCTCATGGTTTGTCCTGGGAACTTTATAGTTCAGAGAATAGACAAGATCTTTTAACATTGTTGATCTCTGTATTTACATATCATTTATAAGATAAAGGAGCTTTCCCATTGGCTTATGGGGTTTTTCTTGTCTAAAAATGTGCTGTTATAGATTTTCAAAAGCAGTAGTGAGTTGGAATGACCACAATTTATTAGTTGATGTTTTCCCTCAAAGACATTTTTTGTTTGATTGAAGACTCTTTGCCAAATTTCTAAGTCCACACCTTGTGCATTTTATTTTACTGGGAAGCTGTACTGTTTTAGAAAATATGCATAAAATGACAAATTTATGCTGCATATTGATTTCATAAAAATATGAAAATCAATCACTTTTTTCTTAGTGTTTTTTGCATATTAATTTACATCATCTTGGAAATGTGAGAAATTATTTCATACAGATTACATTTTCTCTGCCAAAGTTTATTGTGAAATGTTCCTGTTCTATAATGAAAAATGCTATCAGTCACAAATAATTTTGCAAAATTGTATGTGATATATGAAATAAATTTAGCCATCTTTTTTCACACATACTTTATTTCTCCTGTTCTTTCTTCTCTGTGGTCTCCTTATATATGTACGTATGTATGTGAGTGAGTGTGTATACCTATGCTGATACAAATGCATACCTGTATAAGTCAGGGTTCTCTAAAGGAACTGAACCAACAGAAGGTATGATTACAAAAAGGTTATTTAGTAAATTGGCTTACACAAACAGAAGCTGGATAGACCACAGTGGCCATCTGTAGGTTGGAGCTGGAAGAACCAGTAGCTGTACAATCTAAGATGCTGAAGACTCAGGACAGAAGGGATCAGTGATGCTACCCCAGTCCAAGACCAAAGGCTTCTGAAAACTCCCTGGAGAATCACTGGCAGAGTCCACTTTGGAAGAGGGAAAGAGTGAGAGCCCTATGTCCTTGGGTGATTGCAACAGCAATTAAGAACCCATTCAAGAAGAATCAAGCTTGCATCTACTGCTGCTTTCTTGTTCTTCCAACTTTTATTCCATCCAAGCCTCTAACCTATTGGATGGTGCTGCCAATGCTTAGGGAGGGCCTACACTTCAGTTCGCTGTCCCATATGCCAATCATTCCTAGACACACTCTCATTAACACACCCAGAAGCCTCTTAATCCTTGGCTTCTCTTAATCCAATGAAGTCGACAATTCAAATTAACCATTATAACACCTTACTCTTTCCTTTTAGCACTCTTCACCTTTTATATATATGTAACCTTTTATATACATACATATATATATAAACCTTTTTATATATAATGATTTTATGATTCTACTTATTTGCATATATGTATGTATATATTTATATTATGTTATTGATTCTTCATGCGTCAAATATCCTGCTGGCACACTGATTTAATTTAGGGATTACTAAGTATGAAATAGTCTTTGAAATATTCCTTCTTCTAAGTATTCTTTCATTTTAGGATTAGACAACTTTTATGTTGTTCTCCTGAATATATGCCCAACTCTTGCTTAAATTCTTTTAGCTATTAGAGACTGTGACCATGTAGTTTTCTACTTCTCAGCCTATTTCTCTTGCGTTTCTTTCTTTTCTTTGCCAGCTTTTCTTCTGCCCATTGTAATAGATAGCAAATATGCCCTTCCATAGGACAAACCAGGTTTAAATCTCACTATGTGATGTTACACAAGTTATTTTCACTTATTTGAGCCCCAGTTTTCTTGTGAAATAGTGCTTTCCTTTGTCATGGAGGCTCCCAAAAGGAAGAAAAACAATTCACTCAAACTTAGAGAAATTGTGAAAGATTTGTTTGTGAAGGGACTAATCTAATTACAAATGTCATCATCCAAAGGGAGAAGGGGTGGAGCAGTGACCATCTGTCTATCAGAGAGGGACATAGCCAGTCTAAGGCAGGCCTACTTGACAGAAGCACAAGAATAAGTGTCAAGTTCTCTAGTTTCCCTCTGACTAACCTCCTTTGGGATCACTGTGCTTTCCCTTATCTGCATTTATCCTTAAGCCAAAGGTTGGAGTTACTTATGTAATCCATACAGGTGAGCTTCTGTGTCAGAAATCTTGGTGGATGTAAGAGTTTGAGCCAAAGACAAAGTTAAAGGAAACAGTCTCTAAGACTGTACTTTATTCTCATATCAGTTACTTTTGAATAAACCATATTCAAGTTCCATAATTTGATGAAGTGCCCACATAACTTATGAAAAGCTGTTATACCCATAGTTGTGGTTTATTATGGGGAAAGGATACAAATTAAAATCAACCAATGGAAGAAGTATATCCGGCAGGTATAGAAAGTACCATACCGGAAGTTTCATTGTCCTTTCCCTTTTGAGTCAGGAAGTACTCCTTTCTTGTCCGAAATGTGTGACAATATGCCAACCAGGGGCGCTCACTAAAGTCTCAGTGTTCAGATTTTATTCTGAACACTCCATATACAAACATAGACACAACATGATCGATTGATTGATTGATTGCCCTTGTGGATGATCTCGGTTTTTAGGCTGACAGATATCACGTGACCCAAAGCTCTATCCTAGCACATATTGTTGGTTTTCCTGGTGTGGCCAGCACCCACTCTAAATCATATTGTTAGGCTGTCTAACATGACTTAGGACCTGCAGACAATCAGAGACACTTACTTCTAAGATTCCAAGGGCCTTGAGATTACCTGCCAGAAGCCAAAGGAAAATTTCAGATCTTATTTTGGGCAAGGTTACATCTTTTGATACACAGTAGAAAAAAATGGGGAAAGTAGATCTGGAGGGGGAATAAATCAGGTATCTTTGTCCCATTGTCTTTAAGAATCATGTCAAACATTAAAAGAAACAATCAATATAAAGCACCTAGTATGGAACATGGTTCCTGGTTCTATGTAAAATGTTATCTTCTGAGTCAGTTTCTTTGATCTTTCTTTCCTTATGCCTTATTTTAATTTTTTTTTAATTAATGATTTTCATTTTAAAATCTCATTCATTTTTTCTTTGTTTATTAATTTACTCAATACATATTTATTGAATGCTTACTTTATCTACTGTGGATGTAGTTCCTGTCCCCAAAATTAGCAGCCTAGTATGGAGACAAACAAAAAGTAAAGCAGCCAATCACACATACACACAAAATAGAAAGGCTTCAAATTGTAGAAAATATTTGAAGGGAAAAAAGTGTGCCAAGTTACGGTTTAGCTTTGGGACCCTATGGGGAATGAGATAACTCTCTTAAAGCTGAAATGCTAAAGTTGAAAAAAAGCCAGCTTGTAAATGGCTTAGTGGTGGTGAGAGAGCATTCCATAAAAAAGGAATAATATTTTCTGAGTTGGGAAATAGCTTGTTGTGAAGAGTAAGTAAAAGAATATTCCTTCCCATTTATTGATTCTTGGTTTTAGTTCTTGCGCTATAGGGGTCTTATTGAGGAAGTTGGGGCCTAAACCAACATGATGGAGATTTGGGCCTACTTTTTCTTCTATTCGGTACAAGGTCTCCTGTTTAATTCCTATATCCTTGATCTACTTTGAATTAAGTTTTGTGCATGGTGAGAGAAAGAGATTTAATTTCATTTTATTACATGAGGATTTCCAGTTTTCCCAACAACATTTGTTGAAGAGGCTGTCTTTTCTCCAGTGAACGTTTTTGGCACCTTTGTCTAATATAAGATAACTGTAGGTGTGTGGGTTCGTCTCTGTGTCTTCTATTCTGTACCATTGGTCAACTGGTCTATTTTGGTGCCAATATCATGCTGTTTTTGTTACTATTGGTTTGTAGTACAATTTAAGGTCTGGAATAGTAATGCCAACAGCTTCATTCTTCCTGCTAAGAATCACTTTGGCTATTCTGGGTCTCTTATTTTTCCAGATGAATTTCATAATTGCTTTTTCTATTTCTATGAGGAATGATATTGGGATTTTGATTGGTATTGCATTGAATCTGTACAGTGCTTTTGGGAGAATGGTCATTTTGACAACGTTAGTTCTACCTATCCATGAACAAGGTAGGTCTTTCCATCTTTTAAGATCTTCATTAATTTCTTTCTTTAGTGTACTGTAGTTTTCATTGTAGAGGTCTTTCACTTCTTTTGTTAAGTTGATTCCCAAATTTGCTTTTTTTTTGAGGCTATAGTAAATGGGGTGGATTTCCTAGTTTCTTTTTCTGAGGGTTTATCGCTGATATACAGAAATGCCTTTGATTTATGGGTATTGATTTTATATCCAGCTACTTTGCTGAATTCATTTATTAGATCTAGAAGATTTCTGGTGGAATTTTTTTGATCTTCCATGTATGGAATCATATCGTCTGCAAATAGTGATAATTTGAGTTCTTCTTTTCCTATCCATATCCCTTTAATTTCTTTTATCTGTCTAATTGCTCTGGCTAGGGCTTCAAGAACTATGTTAAATAGGAGTGGTGAAAGAGGGCATCCCTGTCTTGTTCCAGTTTTTAGAGGAAATGTTTTCAATTTTTCTCCATTTAGGATGATGTTGGCCTGGGGCTTAGCATAGATGGCCTTTATGATGTTGAGGTATTTTCCTGTTATCCCTATTTTTCCTAGCATTTTGAACATGAAAAGGGATATTGTATTTTGTCAAATGCTTTCTCTGCGTCTATTGAGATGATCATATGATTTTTATCTTTGAGCCTGCTGATGTGATTAATTACATTTATTGATTTTCTTATATTGAACCAAACTTGCATCCCTGGAATGAACCCCACTTGATCATAGTGTATTATCTTTTTGATGTGTTTTTGTATTCAATTTGCCAGAATTTTATTAAGAATTTTTGCATCTATATTCATTAGAGATATTGGTCTGAAGTTTTCTTTCTTTGATTTGTCTCTGTCTGGTTTTGGAATCAGGGTGATATTGGCCTCATAGAATGAGTCTGGGAGTGTTCCTTTTTTTTCTATTTCATGAAATAGTTTGAGAAGTGTTGGTGCTAGTTCTTCTTTAAAGGTCTTGTATAACTCGGCTATGTATTCAAACTAAAAAGCTTCTTCTCAGCAAAAGAAACAATCAGTGAGGTGAACAGAGAACCTACAGAATGGGAGCAAATCTTTACTACAAGCACATCAGATAGAACACTGACCTCAAGGATTTATAAAGCTCTCAAAAGCCTTAACACCAAAAAAAAAAAAAAAAAAAAAAAAACCCAATCAATAAATGGGCCAAGGAACTAAACAGACACTTCTCAGAAGATGATATACAAACAATCAACAAATATATGAAAAAATGTTCAACATCTCTAGCGATTAGAGAAATGCAAATAAAATCTACTCTAAGATTTCATCTTACTCCAGTCAGAATGGCAGCTATCAAAAAACAAACAACAATAAATGCTGGTGAGGATGTGGGGGAAAAGGCACACTCTTACATTGCTGGTAGAACTGCAAATTGGTGAAGCCAGTCTGGAAAGCAATATGGAGATTCCTAGGAAAACTGGGAATGGAACCACCATTTGACCCAGCTATCCCACTCCTTGGTCTATTCCCAAAGGACTTGAAAACAGATTACTACAGGGACACAGCCACATCAATGTTTATAGCAGCACAATTTACAATAGCTAGATTGTGGAACCAACCCTGATGCCCCTCAGCAGATGAATGGATAGGGAAACTTTGGTATATATACACAATGGAACACTACTCAGCACTAAAAGATAATAAAATCATGGCATTTGCAGGCAAATGGATGGAGTTGGAGAAAATAATTCTAAGTGAAGTTAGCCGATCTCAAAAAAACAAAGGTCAAATGATCTCTTTGATATGAAGATACTAACTTATAAAGGCAAGGGAATGGGGATGAAAATAATGAAAAAACTTTAAATAGAACAATGAGGGGGAGGGGGAGGGGGCAAGGGAATAGGAATAATAACAGACTGAGTTATCTATGGTTACCCTAAATACATGTATGAAGACACAATTTTTGTAAAAATACTTTACATAAAACCAGCAACTTGAAAAAAAAATTAAAAGAAAATAGTGACATAAGAGCCCCAAAGAAGGGGATGGTCAATTATATCAAACATAGAGTAGCCAATGAGATCAAGATCTAGGAGGAGTCTGCAAAACTAGTACTATGGGCTGAATTATGTCCCCCCCAAAATGTACACATTGACAACCTAATGCCCAATGACTATATTTGGAGATAGAGTATTAGGAGGCAATTAAGATTAAATAAAGGAAATGCTGAGGAGTGATACTGGCTAAATCATATTGTTATATTGTGAGCATATATGAATATTTAACAATAAACCCCATCAATATATACAACTATAATGCACCAATAAAAGTGTGAAAAACAACAGAATTAAAAAAAAAAAAAAAGAAAAAAAAGAATATCCCTGTAACTAGAACATTGTGAGTAAAGGGCAGTGAAGAAGAAAGATTTTAATGGAGGCATCACAGTAAAATAATTGAAAAGGTTTTATGCCAATAAATGACATTATTCAGTTTATACTTATAAATACTCTTTTATCTGCAATGTCATATATTTTTGAAACTGGATGAGAAAATTTGCAACTAGAACACAAAAGATCTCGTGGAAATCTGGTCGTTCAGTTAAAAGATATAAGGGTAATATGTACCACTGACTTGGCAGTGCATATGGCACACAGCCCAAGGGCTTGAGATATATTTGGAGGTAGGTTTGATAGGAGGTCCAGATGAGAAATGTGAGGGAGAAGAATGAATGGAGAATTGTTCCTGGCCTCCTCTGCAACCCTTCTCTTAGAGCAGTTGGTACCAACCTCTGAGGAGAGAAGATAAGTATGTAGATCTCCATCTTCATTTCCACTTCAATAGACCAGCTACTTGGACTTCCTAAAATCTGTACAAGACTAATATTCTCTTTGCTTGGATCACTAAATCCAACTCTGCCTGTCACTCTGTGGTTCGTTCTTGGCCTTTCCTGCTTTATTGACCACATTTTCACTAGCATAAATGGTTCACTGGCCAGTCTATTTTGTCACTGTGCTTTGAATCAGATTCTTGCTTCTCTCTAGTCTGTGAACCTGACTTAGCCCAGACTGTCTGCTATATTCAACACTGAAATCTTATTTGGAAACTAGCTGATATAACACCTCCTGTAGAAACTCCTCCCATATCTGGGATATTAAAGTGCTAGATTTAAAACCAATACTATTCTATCCCAAATCTACTTTATTCTTTATTATGCATGAAAGATTATAGAAGTTTTCAGATGTTTTAGAAAAAGAACATTGGGTTCTAAAATGGTCTAAATTCCAGGAACCTAATGGATAGGTTTCTTATATTTTGTGAGTGAGTTTATCTAAGGTGAATCTTCTAAGCATCCAAATTGTTAAGAGAGTCTATGCATTGAAACAGGAAAACAAAACAAAAGAAACAAACAAACAAACAGAAAAAAACAGCAAACTTTGAAAATGTACACTGAATCCATTTTCCCAAAAGCTTATTTTTGAGTACGTATTCTTATTGATATATAATAATAATAACTTATTTACTTTTATTGAGTTCAGATTTGCCCTGAGTGCTTTATCTGAATTAATTCATTTAATTTTTTTAAGAAAGCAATGAGACTGATAATAAGTTATCTCCAACTTGTGGATTGAAAACTGAGTCTTAGAAAGCTGAGATAATTTGCCCCAAAGCCTTAAAACCAGTAAGTACTGGAATCAGGACACAAAAGTCTTCACTCTTGAACATCCCTGATTCTAAACCACACTATGGTCACTTTTAATAAGATTCTTGTAAAATGCAGTGAATTTAAAGCTGAAGGTTATGTGTTGGCATGCTAAGGAAGAAAAGTGGAATTCTTGAGTATTTTTTCATTTTGTAGATTTATATTATCAGGTTTTCCTGAAAGGTCAGAAAATAATAAGGTACATGGGTAAAATAATGTGATTCCTTGTAGAAAAGCCACCGGAATGCAAAATTGAGGGCATTTGAAAACTTGAGTTGTGGTAGTGCCTGCAAATGCAGTTGAGATAAATGAATGACCAGTTCACATAGTCTTTCTGAATTGTCAGTAATAGGCTTGGGTAAAAAGGTCATATCCATCTTGATAGCAAATGAATATTTATTTTTTTTAAATCTGCTTTTTTGGCTTCCTTGGGTTTATTACACCACTGTTTACAAAAATAAATCAGTGAAGACTTGGCACATTGCAAACTCTGTTTTCTAGACACTGAAAGAAATGCTGGCAACATTTCCATTAGCTTACTAACTAATGAGACAGCATTGGCTACTTTCACAGGACTTGGATTCTGGCAAGAATAGTTCTTTTTTTTTTCCCCACAATTAGGTATTTAGTCTCAAATTTATTACCATATGCTGTAAAGTAAAAATATATATTTATATATACATACCCTGAATGAAAGGACTCAGTCTTTTTATGGCGTATAGAGTGCCATAATTTTAGAAATCTGAAGTCACCAACCTGAAATGGCAAAGATATTAAGTTAACGTTTGGGGAAAATTTGCTTTGTGGTCTCCTGTTAAAATGTTGAGTAGTACCTCAATGTCTATTCTACAGGGTCAGCAGAATATGTAAGTTACAAATATGTATGCCAATATATAAAATCAATCCTCCGAACATTCACTGATTGCCCTATATGTCACAGTCAAATTTTTAGACCTTAGGAAAACAGAGGTGATGAAAGATAAGAGTTTCCCCTCATGAAGTATCTAGCAGGGAAGATAGGTCTGTAACAACTAAATGTTTCAGAGAACTAGATTTTGGGCACTGGAAACTGTTTTCATGGGCGATAGAGGGGAGAATGCTTGGTGTTCCCTGGTGTTTAAGTTTTCCACTGTCCTCTATATTAAAAATAAGTTCAAGTACTTTAAACAATGCAATTGATTTTCTTTTAGTTTATGGACCTACTTTATATGGCTAAGTTAATGCCACTCTACCATGAGCTATATTCCCAGCTCTAGGTTTAGTTTTTTGAAGTAGAAATTTGGTAATGGGGCTCAAGTTGGTCAGTGCTAGGTCATTTGTCACAGTGGTTGTTTCCCTAAGACTTCTAATTTTTCTGACCGGGAGGGATGTGACAATGATCTGGATAATTATTCTTCGGTTTCTATGTGCTGAGATACTTTCTGGGTTCTTAAAGGTTTATACTTAAGAAAGATGGGTTAGAAGAGGGAGTGCATGGCAAACTGATTTTGTATATTTATTCTGTTCTCAGTTGTCTCAATTTTAAAAACTCTAAGAAACTATTTTATTATATAATATGAAGAACCATGTTCTCTTTCATTGTAATACTATTTGTAATTCTTCCCTGAGTTCATATTTAATTTAACACTGTGTCTTGGTCCATTTTGTGTTGTAATAACAGAAAATACCTGAGACTGGGTGATTTATCAAGGATAGAGGTCTATTTTGATTCATGATTCCAGAGGCTGGGAATCCAAGAGAATGGTACCAACATGTCTCTGGCTTCAGGCACAGGCTTTTTGTGGTGCTTCATAGTGTGGTGGAAAAGTAGAAAGGAGGGCAAGAGAAAATGGGACTGGACTCAATGATAGGTAACCTGTCCTTTCAAGAAAGGAATCAATCCATTCATGAGAGCTCTACCCCAGTACCCACATACCTCCAAACAGACCCCACTGCCTAATATTATGCATTGAGGAATTAAGTTTCAGCACATGAACTTTATGGGGACACATTCAAATCATATCATACTGATCTTACTTTAGGCTTATTTTTAATAAGAATTATTTTCTCTTTTAAACTTGAAGTTTGAATTATTTCAAGTAGGCTAGTCATGGCCTTTCAGAAATAAGTATAAAACACATTATAATTTTATAGTGACATTAGTATAGTCCTGGGGTAAATTTTTGTAGTTATACTTTTCTTAGCTGTCTTTCATTTGGGCTCATAATAATGAGATCTTTGTCATCTTTGACTAGGATGACAGCCTGAGTTAAAAAGGACATGACTTCTTCTCTTTAGAGTGCTTGCTTGTACATTTATTTGACTTTATGGAAGAAAAAAAGAGTGAATTCATGTGTTTCTGGAAATCTAGGATATTACAATTTTCATTTGATCAAATTCTGCCTTTTTTCAAAAATAGAAATGTTAGTTACCTTAGGCCTTTATATTATGATGGTAAGAGATTTGCTGAAGAGCCTGTAGAACAAAATTAGAATAATCTGATGTTTATGTGTATATGTGCATGTGTGTGTGTGTGTGTGTGTGTGTGTGTGTGTGTGTGTGTCCCTACACACAGTGGAAGAAATTGCTCATGGATAAGAATGTTTTATAATGTCCACATTTTTATATGAAGAAAGAAAGTTTTTATAGTGATTGTTTGATTGTCGTTCTATTGCTAGATAAAGACAGCATTTCATCAGTCTGGAAAACACCAAATGAGCAACAGGTTGATTAGGACTTTGATTTGAGGGTTTAGCCTGATATTCACGATCATAAAAGATAAAGTTTTTAGATTTAATGGTATTGGCAGGCCTTGTTTCACTGACAATCTTAATCTAGGTTATCATTTAGTCAGTTTCATTTAATATGTATGCACTTTCCTATAAATGGAAAATATTGTTAAACCTCCTTTCTTATTTCTTTTCCTTCCCCTCTCCTTCCCTCTCTCCTTCTATCTCTTCCTCCCACCCTCCCTTTCCTCCTTCCTTCCCTTTCTCCCTCCCTCCCTCCTTTCCTTCCTTCCTTTTCACAGCACATGGGATTGATCCTAGGGTTGCTTCACCAGGGAACTATCTGTACTCCCTTTTGATGTTTTATTTTTTGGTAGTATCTCACTAAGTTGTCCAGGCTGGCCTCAAACTTGCAATCCTTCTGCCTTAGCCTCCCAATAACTTGGGATTGCAGGCATGTACTATAGCAACTGGCTTGTTAAAACTTTTTAAAAATGAGTGCCCAGAGTATATTATCCAAGAGTTAACTTTTATTTGAATTATTATTTGGAGAACTCTTGGATTTGTGTTCTGTGAAACTAGCAAAACAGATCTGTTTTGGTGTTAGACTCTAATGAATAAGAATTATATTTCAAAAAGACCATTATCTTAAAACATAACTTGGTATCATTTTATCTGAGAATGATTAGCACAGAGCAGTACAAGTCCTTTGTGTATTATGGAGAAATTGAGAGGAAGATAGCTGGTATCTACCTCATGGAAGGCATGAGCCAGCAGTCAGTATCATGCTAATGAATCAAATGTAGGAAGCAAATCCTGAAAAGTGCACAGAGAAAAAAAGGGGGGGGGGGAGAAAAAGAGAAAGCAGTTTAAATTAGTAATCTCTAGAAGCCAAAGTGCTGTGACCTTTATGAACTAATGAAAAAAAGGAAAGAATGCTGCTAACAATTTGGGAATTCTTGAGCAAAAATGAAAAAAATCAAGATAATTCCACCAAGGAGTAAAAATCTACCTTTAGATGGTAAGCAAGTTAAATAGATTTTGGGTTCTAATATTATTATGAAAGGAGTTTGTGTCAAACATTTTAAATATCTAAAATTTTTAGTTATTGGGAAAAATTGGTGGTATTGACTTCAATATTTTTAGAGGGATTCAACCCTATGATCATCTTTCCTAGTAAATGTAGCATGTAACTATGAATACTTCCTTTCCCTCTGCTTTTATATCTTAGCCTTCCTCTCAGTTCCAGGCCTCAGAGGCAGGAAGATGATGTCACAGAACAAAAATATCCATGTCATTGTCCAGCCTAATGTGGATGACAGAATATCATTGGTGTAGCTTTTATTGGTGTAGCATATTTGAATATGCTCTAGAGGATAAATCCTGCATTAGTGCTTTTTTTTTTTTTTTTTTTTTTTAAGTTGAGGCTTTTCATTAATTACCTTAATTCTGTTTAATCCTATGTGTTGCTGAGTAGGTAAAACTCAGAGATGCACTAGTTCTTTAAATAAACAACTTATTCTTAAATGTATCTTCAAATATAATATATTGATAGTAGTCTTTGAAAATATTAATTGTACAAAATACTAAAAAAATAATTGAATGCCATGAGTTTGTATTAAATATGCCAGTTCTTAAAGCACTAGTCTAAGTATGGTCTAGCCACAAATATAATGAATTTCTGGAATTACCATCTACGAGCCACTAGAATTTACCCTGTTATATTCCATGATTATAGGAAGGCATGTTCAAATACATGTACATTAACTAGTTGCACTTGTATTTGAAGGCTTATGAGACATTCTTCTCCCTGTCCTGAATTTCCTTATCCTTCTGCTCACTATATCCTTTGAAGCCTAATGTACCATATTTTAGTGAGTCTAAAGTACATTCTTGGGTATGAATATTAATTAAACTTGTGTCCAGTGGTAAAGAACTATGGCCTGAGGGACCAATCTAAAACAGCAGGTGAGTGGTTTGCAGAGGTAGGCAGTAGTGAAAATACATTTGAAACTGGTACAAGTTGGATAGTGCAGCAAACAGAGTCCCAGGCAAGGGCTGATGTACCAGACCCAGTGAGGGAGGGAATCCTTGACAGGTATCTCAGCAATAGAAACAAGCTTCCAAAGAGACTGGGAAAGCCACATTTTGAGAACTGTTGTCTTTGGAAGTGCAGGCTTCTTGCACATAAGTAAGACAGTCCTAGAACTCTATTCCAAAATAAGCCAGGCCCATGACTAGTAAAAGGGAGCCAGTATGGGATCTGCGCAACCCATGGTGTTGCCTTTGAGCTTCCCTTTCAACTGTTTTATTTTCCATGAATTTATTGCCATTTTGTTTGTTTGTTTCTGTATTGCAGAAAGGATAGGATAGCTGGAGTCTGTAACCTTACTGAAAATTCTCTTCCATCCTTTACTATCTTGTTTTTCAAATGTATCACAATGAGAAGACTTCTTAAGAACTCTGGAAGAATTGCTCCATGGAAAAAGAAAGAAGTACAAAGTTTTCCTCCTGATGTTTATTTTAGAGCCAAGTGTGGGGAATCCACTTTACAACAGGGCGAGAAGCTAGCAGTTTCAATTTCCTCAGCTGCACTGTCATGGAAAAGGTGTTTCTGATCATTGTGTTCAAAAGCCCCTCCTCTTCTGTGCTCTCAGTCCCCCTCACCCCCTGCCCTGCTGCATGTGTCTGAGACAAATTCCTTCTTATGGGTTTCTGCAGGATTTATGTGCTCAGTTCCTGAGGCATAGCTCATTGGTAAGGATAATTTTGCATGAGGAACCAGTTGACATTTCTTGGGTACATTTAAATTGTGTCTTGCAAAGACTGCAAATGGTTTAATTGGGCCATTTGGTGTGCCCTGATGCCAAGCATATGTGCCAGTTGATGTCCCTTTGATAGTTTCTTCAAAATGAAGTATTTTTAAATGTCTTCAAGACAGGGAAGCTCTTATCATGGTTAAAAAATAGCTGAAAGAGAAAAGGACATTCAAAAAGTCAAAACAACAGAATGATTCAAAAATCTTCTGTCTGTAAGGCATGGGTTCTTTTAAAAATTGATGTATGGATTAATTTTAAATTCCTACATATTAAAATATATCAAATAGAATTATTTTTAAGTACAGTCTTAAAAATATGCTTTCACAAGAAGATGGTGATTTTAAAGATTTTAGTGCACTGATTTGCTTCTTTCCCTAGTGACCCATTTTTTCCCTTTGATTGCAAATTACCAGTTCAGTGATTCTTCTCTTACTAATGATTCTTATCAACCTATTTTTTTTCTCCAAAAATGAGTAGCTTTTTCTGGATCACCATAGCTTACTAACATAAAGACCTTGATTAATTTGCATTAAAATGCAAAATGATTAATTTGTTTGGCAATTATCATGTAATTTGATATAGTTCCCTCTTGGTAAGTAATGTAGTATTGACACAGCAGAGATACACTTATTTATCAGAATGCATTTGGTCTATTTAGCACTGAATAGAGTTTCTTGGCCACAATGTGTTTCTGAATTCTTTTCAACTATATTTCATTGTCTGTCTCTGATATAGTTAGAGCTAAACTTATGTGATGCTGAATTTTGGTAAGAGAAAACAGATGCAATTCATGAGAGGAAAGAACAGGGGAATGACCAAACATAGAAGTTGGTTATTAATTTAGATCCTAGAGCAGGAGAAGCACCATTCAAAAGAGAGAGCCAGACTAGACAGTCTCTGCCCCTTCTTCATGCAAGTTGTTGACATTGCCATTGATACCAATATTCTTGTTAGTTATACCAAGCAGGTTGGTCATGATATAATCAATCACTATTCTTCTTAAAATGGCACAACCTAAGATTTTGAAAAAAAGATATTTCAAAATGTAAATGCTTTGGAATGTTTTTTTATAGTGCTTTTTGTGCCTGGCTGCAATTAGAGTGAATCCGCTCTTCCTGATAACCAACTTATATCTCAAAAGGTAGACGTCTCTCAAATTTTTTTCCCCAGGAAATTTTCAAGTATGAAAGCTTGAGTTTTGTGAATCTCTGAGGATTTTTATACTGATATAAGCAATCTTGTATTTATAAAGAATTTTTTTATTAAAAGACTTCAAAATCCGTTCGAAATATTTTCTGATGATAATAAGAATAGACAGGACTCTTCAGAAGGCTGAGAACCAGGACTGGTCCTCTCAGGTTTCTTTGTCCTAAGTTCTATTCACTAGATGCATTTACTCAGTTCCCTGGAGCCTTTCCCAGGCTCTCCAGGGAAAATATTCAGCAGCCTCAGAAACAATATAAGAAGAAAACAGCATAGTTTTAATAAAAAATGCTGACAGTGTAGAAGTAAATTAGCCTCCATTTTTGGAATGAGGGAGATGAGTAAAAATACTTACAAACATTAAACAAACAACAACAAAAAAAATCACATGCCCTCTCTTTGTAGGCTGTTGAATGTTTTTTTCATCTGTTGTTTCCGAATAACTCTTTAAGTCAGCTTTCTTGTTTGTTAATTTATTTTCCTGTAATCAGCTCACTCAGCTTTCACTGATGTTTTCCAGCCCAGAGACTGACGACTAAAACAACTTGAACATACCCTGTGCTTTCCACCTGACCCAGTTAGGACTTCTTTTAGACATATTCTGTGGGTACCACTGATATATTGTGGAGGTTAAAAATGTTATTTTGAAAAGATATGGTCATATTAGGCACAGAAGAGAGTTGAACCCAAAAGGATATATTTTCTAGGCTGGCATGAATAGTTAGTAATTAGGCCCAGCTCTGAGTCACCCACTAAACTGAGACCAAAGCTACTAAAATAGATAGTTGATGTACACATAATTGATAATTCACCTATCTGTGAATATTGCTTTAAAAAGACTGGCAACCTGCCAGGCAAAAAGCAGAAAAAAAGTTTTTCACCTTAAAGCAGACTGTACAACACCAGTATGCCTAAAGAAGGACCTTAGCAAAACAAAGGCAGAGACAGCGTGGAAATTCAGGTAAGGTTCTTTCCTCAGCATCATCGCTTTCTACAGAGTGAAAGCTTTGGGGGAATTAGCAAAAGTTCCTTTGAAGGAGCAGTCTAAGGTTGTCCAATAAGTGCTCAGGAGTGCACATTATGGACTTCATTTCCAGAAAGGAAACTGATGGAGCACAATCATCTTCTTAAATAGCACTACTAGAATGAAATAAATTTCAGAATTTGTGACTGTATCTCCCCCTCCAGGTCACTTCCCCTGTCCCTACATGAACACAAACATTTGAATCTTCTTAGCCTTGGTTCCAGAGAAACTTAAAACTTGGTCCCTCTACCAGGGAGAGGGGAGTTAGCTCAGAATCGTATTCAGCCAATCTCTGTTCTTTAATTTTTTTAAGTGGGAGTCAGACCACCCTGTCTCCAAGCAGTGGCTCCTTAATTCCCACCCTTCCTTTTGGAGATGAGGGCGGTGTGTGTGGGGGGGGAGGATTGCTCTCAGAACATCTGTATTTTCCCTCAGGGTCTGGTTTTTCCAATTCTGCTTTAAAACTTTTATACCTGCACAATGGGTATGGAGCTGCAAAACCGAGTTTTGAACTACTACCTTTACAAATCCTCCAAAGTGGTCTAGCATTTTGACTTTGCTTTGGAATTTCTTTTAGAAGTACTTGACAAATAGGTTTTGTTTGCAACTTTTGGGGCTTCAGATAAATTGGTATAAAAAGACCCAATTTAGTATCCTCTTCTTAGCTACTTTTTTTTTTTTTTTTTAAATAAAGGAAGAAAATTCACTACGTAACATAGGATTTAATTGGTGGATCCAGGGGAAGAGCTGTTCTAAGATGATTGAGAAAGAGTGTTATCTAGAATTTTTAAAAAGCTAAAAGGTCACTTAACAGTCACTGAAGTCTTAATATCTTTTGTCACTTTTAGAAGTATCATAAAAGTCAATGCCCTAGACTTGAACAGCCTGTTTTTGTTTGTTTCAGGATTATAATTTTAGGATGCATTTGGCTATCAGATATAATGGTATATATTCAAAAGACTAAGAAAATATCAGTGTAATAACTCTAGGTACACTTAATAGACATTCTTAGATTTCAAACTGATGCATATAGTATTTGGATATGTCAGAATTTCTTCTGAAAAGGGGGACCAAATTTGTATTGCTGAACTCCTTAGGATAGTGTTTTAGAGAAGATAGATAGATGTCCAGAAAATATAGATTATTTTAATGAATATATTTATGCTGTCTTAATTCTAATATCCTACTGTAAATAAGTTGCTTTTTTAGAGTCTATCTGAAACACAAGCATAATATTCCTTAGAGATTTTGCTTTAGTGATCACAACATTTTGATCATGTAGGTAGCATTGTAGTAGTATATGTTCTCAAATGTTACTTTGCTGTCAAGACTAATTCATTGTTGTCTTAAGTGAAATAAACAGACAACTTGTAACATCAAATATGTTTGAATTTCATTTTCTTGTTCCTTCTGTCAACATCTCTGATACGGGCTATCTTCTCCTTGGATCCTTTGGTCTTCCTTGCACAGACATTGACATCTAAATAACTAAAGAAATACCACATAGGAACAGGTAAAATATTCATCAGATGCATCTCATGTTCCAACTTTTCAGACTTGAATGAATAACAGTTGCTTATACATAGTATATTACAATAAAACGCTGAACATGCCTGTTTTAAAATTTAAAATTTACCAACTCTTAGAAACATTTAGAATGACTTTTCATACAAAGACTGTTTTTCATCTCCTCCACTGAAACTTCATGAAAATATTTCTCTAAGATACTTAGGAGAGGTGGTATATTTATCTTCTTTAGTTGACCTACATTCTTTTCTTTAGCATTACTATTTTGGGGCTAGGAGCTACTGAAGGTCAGTGGGTCTTTGATGAGTTAATAGTTTAGTGATGGGACAGCTGGAAAGTTTCACTGGGACATAGGTACTTTAGAGAAGTCCTTTTTAAACTTTTGGAGTCTCTAGAGGAGCTTCAAGAAATACTGATGACTGGGCTCCACTCCCAGTGAAGGTGATTGCATCATCTAGGGGTGTAGCTTGAGTTTGGAATTTTTAAGTATTTAATTCTGGCGCAGACAAATTTGAGAATCCTTGCATCAAAACCAACCAAGAAGCTTTTAAAAATTCCTATGCTTAAGCTCCACCTTCTACCAGTAAAATTAGAACCTTTGGGGTGGGTCTTGGGCATCACTGTTCAACAATGCTAATGTGCAGCCACAGTGAGAACCTCAAAAGCCTGTATCATTCTTAAAAATGAATTTTTTTTCAATAAAATGGATCACTTATTCAGTAGGCCTTCAGTCAATTATTGAGTAGTTTCCAAATAGTTGGGCCTATGACTTAATTTACTAAGCATTCTAACTAAACATACAATTGATTATTATGGGTAGTATCCATCTTATCTCTAAATAGACCATAGAAGATGACCAGGGGTCAGCTTACTACTATTTCCTCAGAAATGCGTTGGACAAAAAGTAATTAATTCCACAGTCATTCTCAGTCTTTCTTATTGAGTTCCATGTCATTCATTTCTTGTAGTTATAGATGTTATAGAGGTTTATGTATTCTCCCTGGAATTACTCAAAAGT
The DNA here is from genome assembly GCA_025594165.1 of Tamias sibiricus. NCBI lineage: Eukaryota > Metazoa > Chordata > Mammalia > Rodentia > Sciuridae > Tamias > Tamias sibiricus. The sequence continues at coordinate 78,835,832 of CM046664.1, forward strand.
CATCTCTAACTATATACACTGTCATCAACAGCTGCCCTTCTTACCATTCTACATAGAGATTCACTAATCTTTATTCATTAGTTCTACAAATGTTATTAGCACTTTTTATGTACCACATATGGTGTAGATTTAGGGAATATAGTTTATGAATAAGACATAGTCTCTGGGCTCCAGGAAATCACAGGTATTCCAGTTTATCATGACAAATGCTAACATTTGACACCCTTGAAGCACAGTTGTCAAATAGCTTTTATTTTATTTTTTTAAATGTGGCTAGTTGGAAAAGTAACTTACCTGGAAGTGAACCTTACATATTAGGCAGTCATTCTACTACAGAGCTACATCTCTAGCTCAAAATTTAGTTATTTTTATATTTTATTATTAGGTATGCTTCTCAAAAGAATTTTGCTAATTTCTATATTTAATGTTTTACTTATCCCACTCCTTTTTCTGGATTCACTTATCTTTTTTTCCAACTTAAAAGCACAGCTAAGTTATAAGGATTGCAGCTTATGCAATATTAGGAACTTCTTTTAAAAATTCAAAGATATTTATATTTTTTTAAAGAATGAAATCGTCTATTTTTCTCAGATAAGAATAGGATAAGAGGACATAATAATTATTGGAAACTTGAAGATTTAGGTCCTTTTATTCTGATATCTCTTTTGAAAGCTTATCTTTGAGGAATGCCTCATAAATATGCTTTCTCTCTCTGTCCAGAATATTTGGCAGCCTGTGCACATGAGGAGACTTGAACATTAAGTTTCATTAGTTTATGATAAATCTGCCTTTGAATTATATTCATTTTTTTTAATTTGGCTCACTTTTGACTAATGGTTAACTCTATTAGTGGAGTTATATGTCCTTCACATTTTGAAGCTGATATTAATGACATTCTTCTATAATCTTTTGCTGCTGAGAAATCTGCCAGTCTAATTAGACTCTTCTGTAGATTTTTCTTTCTGTGAGCAATTATGCTTTTATCTTCATCTTGATATATAACAATTTTCCGGGGTGGTTCTACAGGTGGACTAACATTTGTGTTGGTTTTTCTGCTTGGTCTTCCAGTGTATACTTTCTCACATATCTTTCTTTAGCTCTGGAAACTTTTTACTAACTGGGGAGACATTAATTGGCTTCGCCCTACACTAGAATCTCACTACTGGCCAACTAAAACCTTTTATTTGACATCCTTCGTGGAGTTCCTGGATCCATCTTCACCACGAACATTGACTCCTGATGCTAGGAATGAGCTTTAAAGTTAGTAGAAAAAGCCATCGAAGGAGCTCATTGTGAGTAGATTTGATTTAACTCACCGCTGATGTTGATATTTATTTTCTTCACAATATACACCCACAGGAGTTTTTTGGCAACAAGGGCCTTTATTATGGATACATTTGCCCGTCTCTCCTAAAAGTATATTGAATCTTATACCTCCATGGTGGCTAACTTATTCTTCAAGGGACTTAAGACTTCTACTAAAATATTTGGCATTCACCCTGCTACTATTATTACTCCCTATTTCATCATCACAGATTGAATACTTATGCTTCAATGATAATGATTGGGCTATAGCTAAAATGCTCTATTACTGCAAATTTTGATAATCATCTTCCTAAGTCCCCTATACTTATCTTTTTGTATTAATCATGCCTATTATATTTCCACAGGTAAAAAAAATCAACCTATTCCTAAGGCATTTAATGTATTTAACAGATGGGTCCTCAAATGGTACTGCTACAGTAGTCACTAAAAAGAAAATATGACTTACATAACTGCAACACAAATCAGCTCAACTAGTGGAATTGGAAGCTGTGGTAAGAGCTCTGGAAAATTTTAGGGACCAGCCCGTAAACATTTTTTCAGATAGCCACTTATATTGTACAAGCCGTCCCAAAATTAGAGTTTCATCTCCTATCAGATGCATGTTGGAGCTTCTCAATCTTTTTCATGTTCTTCAACTGCTTCCTCATATTTTTTATTGAATTATTTTCCTGAGATACTGTGTTGGTCAGAGTTCTGCAGTGAGACAGAACCAACAGGATTTAGGTATAAATATCAATATAGATACAGATACACAAGAGAGCATTCTGTAGAGAAATTTTTCCAGTGTTTTGTGGAAGCTGAGAATTCCCATAATATGCCATCTTCAAGCTGAACACTCTGGGATTCTGGTAGCATGGCTTAGTACAAATTTGAAAACCTGAATATGAATCAAGGAAACCAATGTAATTTTGTCTGAAACAAAAGGCTTGTGAGTCCCAGTAGTTCTGCTGATGCAAATCCCAGGGTCCATAGGCTGAAGAACCTGTAATTCTGATATCCAGTGGCAGGAGGAGAAGGGCATTCCACTCTGGAAGAGAGAAAGAATACCCACTTCTTCTGCCTGTTTCTTCTGTGTGGGCTCCTAGCAAGCAGAATGGTGCATGTCCACATTGAGGATGGATCTTCTGCACGCAGACCATTGACTAACATGCCAATTTCCTCTCAGAACAACCAGACATACCCAGAAACAGTGCTTCCCCAGCCATCCTCCATTCCAGCTGACACCTAAAATTAACCATCATAGGTGAATTCTGGGTCTCTCAATATTTGAAATAGATGAATTCTTTTACTAAGTTTACAGTTTATTCAATCTATTAGTTTTTTTTTTAATTTCAATGACTTTATATTTTATTCCCATATTTCTAATTGGTCTTTTTCATCTGTATGCTGTGTTGTTGAATTTCTGCCTGTTTTAAATGTCTTATCCTTTATTTTATATACTTATTTCTTCATTCACCTTAAGTTTTTAAACCATCCATATTTTCAGATCATTTTGGATTATTTAAATATCTTAATTTTTCACTAGTGAATACTTCTCACAAATTTTATTGGCCTTCCCTCTTATCATTATTCTTTCTTAATGTGTTTTGGTATTTTGGTTTATATTTTACCTTGTGGGAGAGGTTTTTATTCCAATCTGTATTAGTTTCCTATTGCTGTTATAATCAATTGCCACCAACCTAGTGGCTTAAAATCACATGTCTATTACCTTACTATTCTGTAGATCAGAAATCTGATGTGTTTCTCTGGACTACAATCAAGGTATTAGGGTTGCATTCCTTCTTGGAGGCTCTAGGGAAGAGCTTATTTTCTTGCCTTTTCCAGACTCTAGAGGCTGCTGGTGTTCTTGGCTCCTGATCCGCTTCTACCTTCAAAGCCATTAGCAGTACATAGATCATCCTGCCACTAACCCTTCTTTCACTTCTTTCAAAAATACTAGAAGAAGAGTTCAGAGACATAGTCAAATTCCAGTTCATGAATGTCAGGAGGAAGTATCTTGGAAGCACATTTTCTTTTATAGCTATCGTGACCTTTGTATTTGAAAGTTTAGAATGAAATTCATGGGCTGTTTTTTTTAGAAAAAAAATTTAGTGGGGTTTTATTGACTACAATTTATATATTAATCTCATTATTATTTTCCTATCTTTGCATTGTTTCTACCTTATATTTCTCACTTATAAGTGTCTTTATTGTATTTTTTTATACCTGTATGTGCTGTCTTAAATCAAGATAGTGTATAAATTCTAAATAAACATGAATAAATTATAATCAGGTAGTATCCTGATGTGTCAGTTACCTTCCATTTACATCTGTAACCTTTGAAAAGATTGCCATTCATTATTTTACTTAGTACACACATACATATATCTTAATTTGTTTAGGGGTTAAAAACAGCATCAAATTTGTTCCTTTGTTTTTGTCTGTCAGTGATACCTTTTTTGCAGTAGTTTTGTCTCTTAAAGTTCATTTGTTACTGTTATTGTTCTGACACTTGTCAAACAATTTTGAATAGTTGGGAAATAAATCTTAATAGACTGATGAAAAGATTTATCCTGTTTATTCAAAAGGTTTCCAAATTTCCAGAATGTGTATAATATAGAAGTCTAAGTCTCTTGAAGTCAAAGGTAATGTTTGTTTCATTCTCTGGAGATGGCACCAGAAATTATATCTGGCAGAAATTAAACAACACAGCATACAGATGAAAAAGACCAATTGCCTCCTGATCAGTACTATATGAAGTGAAACTACAGTGTTGCTTTTCATGACGAAGGGGAGGAAATGTCTTGAAGATAGGAAGCCATCAAGGGAACAGTAATTTCACTCTACTAGTATGGTCCAAGAATGCAATTGCTTGACATATATCTTTTGAGTGATACTCAGAATTAACTTAGCAAATGCCTCGGTGTTTTATTAGTTTTTGTTAAATAATCAGTACCACTTGGATTAGGAACTTTCTTACATACCTTGTTCAGACCCCTTTATTGTCAAAGGAACTGACAGAATTATTAGTCATTCTCTCATATTTGAAGGACGTCTATTTGATGATGTTTAATATTTCTATCCACAACTGGTTTTTGTCTCACATTTAGTAATTAAAAGCATTGTCTTCTGTTCTACTTTCTTGTCTGGTACATACTAACTAAGACTTCTTCATTATACCTTTGCAAAGATATGGGGAAAAGGCCAGAGATGTAATTATTTCTGTTTTTAGACCAAAAAAAAAACTGTAATATTGAGGGTCACATAGTAATACTGGCATTTTCCAGTATTCAAATACAACCTTTTATTCTTCTGTTTGCTCTTGTTTTTTAAATTTAATTTTTAACCCATAGTTTTCTGTTAGAAGGGAGTTAATTCATACCTGAATAAAAACCCTAATGTCAGCTAAGATGCAAAAGATAAAACTGCAAGACTGAACTGACAGATATCAAGTTTTCATCTCATTTAATGTTTATGTATTTTCCCACAGGCATTTTTGGTACTGTATAAAAAAACTGTTAAAATGTTAATGCTGGGAGGAGGGGAGCAAGGAGGTGGGACATTAACAACCATGAAGGGTGAGGCTTCTTAGTTAACTATTATAATATGTCATCACTTTTCTATATGAACACCTTTTTTGTCATTTTCTTGTCACTTTAAAAAAATCAAATTTAGAGGACTAGGAGTATATCTCAAGTTAGAGCAGCATATATCTAGAATGTGAGAGACGTTGGGTTCATACCCCAGCACAACACACACACAGAAAATCAAATTGTAGTATAGGTTTAATTCAACACAGCCCTTCAATTTAGGATCATATGTGAGTATTTCATTTGTTTTTTTTTCATATTTTGAAACTTAAAGGAGGAAATAGTGTATTGTCATTGGCATTTTACTGAGGTTAAAAAATCAGTGGTTGTTGGTAGGAATTACAGGAGTGTAGATTGAGTGGGGCTGTAATGAAGTCATCTCTTTCCATCTATGGTGAAGTCATCTCTTGGTATCTATGGGGAACTGGTCCTATCAACTTGTACAAAATACCAAAATCCATGTTTACTCAAATCCTGTATGTAAAATGACCTAGTGTGTTTATATATAAACCGTACATCTTCCTGTATACTTTAAATCACATCTAGTTACTTATAATACCTAATACAAGATAAATGGTATGTAAGTAGTTGTTATACTGTATTACATAGGGCATACTGTATTGTATAGGGAATAATGACAAAAGAGTCCATATGTCTTCATCACAGGTAATTTTATCCACCCATGGTTGATTAAATGCACGTGTATGGAACTTCCGGATACAGAGGGCTCACTGTGTATACACATAAATATGCAAGTGGAATCAACAGGATCAGCTATGGAAACAGGCATTTGATGTCTTTTGCTTCATTCACTTTTAACATTTATTCTTTTGTTCAGGAAATAATTACTGAACTCCAGTTACAAGCCAACTATTCTGCTAGGTGCTGGTTACAGTGAGCAAGGCATGATCTCTACCCTTTCAAATCATAAAGCCAACTTTCACTTCTTTATTTTTTCTAGCCTTGGAATACCAGAGGGTGGGTCAAGATAAGATCATCTTGGATTAGAGGGAATGGAGAAAGTTTGATATTCTTAAGCTTCTTTGAAATGCTGAAATCCCAGTTTAGATGTTAGGCATTTGTTGTGGCAGGGAAGACATTGTTATTTAGAGAGGCAGTGGTCATCACTAAGATCTCAAGTAGAGCATGAAATGGATCACACTTTTTCCTGCCCTGTCCCTACCTCTTCCTTCCCTAATCAGAGTCCCTGTGTCCCTGCCAGCATCTAGCTTCCTGAATGAGTTTATTCTTGCATCCGCGTGCTTGAAGCTTAGTTGTCACAAGTAGGTTAACCCTTATGGAAGAGAAATATTAAAATGATATGTGATGAGAAATCTTAAAATATATGATGCCCACATTAAAAATCAGAACATATGGCTTCATGAATAAAGGTGTCCATAGGGGATATAAGGGATATTTTAAGACTCATAAATTATTACATTGAATAGATATTCCATGTAGCACGTATTATGTGCCAAACTCTACTCTAAACCCATTACACCTTAAAACAGCCTATAATATAGATTACTTTGTTAACCTCTTTCAGATAAGGAAACTGAGACCCAGAGGGATTAAATGATATGTTCAAGCTCATTCAGCTACTGGATTTGGGATTATAAATCAGGCGTCTGGCTCCAGATTCTATGCTCTTACTGCATTGCCTCATCCCTCTAGAGTGTCACACACAGGATACCTGATGTTTATGCCATCATTCCATGTATCAGTCTGAAACTCAGAGAAAAGACCTCTGCTATAAACAAATCAGAACTATTGTGCATATGAATATTGTGCATGTGAATATTAGTTTAAGCCATGAGAACGGGGGATATAAATAAAATAAGGAAAGGAGATTCTTAAGGGCAGGGTCTAGCAATACTTCAGTGACTGGTAAAAAAAAAAAAAAAAAAAAAAAAAAAGCACAATCAGAAATATAAATTGGTAAGTGAGGAGATCCAGGAGAAGGGGATCTTGGACATGAAGGAAAGACAGAATTTAAACAAGAATTTACTTTGCCATTTACCCCTGCAACATTTCAAGAAAATGCACTGTTTCTAGTAGTGAAGAGAAACTGTTTCTAGAATTAGATATTCACAGTAAAGAAGCTAGAATGAGCTGCTGCAAAGACATACTTTAAGGAAGCACAAGTATATGCTTAAACTTTTTTATTTACACATGCTTATAAGGTGAAACAAATTAAGTGAATTTTAATGCTCTCTTTTCTATATAAGCTTTTTCTTCTGACCATAGCTCAGCTAAGTTTAGGTTGATATGTTTTGCCTTATAGGCACTTACAGACTATTTTCAGTACAGGAATATCAAAAAAATTATGATTCCCAGGAAAATAATAATTTAAATTTCCTTAGGTGGTACATGGCCATAAGAATTAGCCACTAATCCCTAAGTAGGATTATCTTCTGGAAGATTTACTATACCAAAATACTAGCTGTGAATCATAATTCAGAACAGCTAGAATTATATGATGACATTGTTCATTTGTAATTGAATGTATCTAAAGCGAATGATTTTAATACTTTTCTTCTGCACAATATTTGAGTCAAGTAATAACATCACTATTAATTTCTGATATTTTCTGATATAATTAAAACTTGATATATCATACAATATTTTATTGCCATGAAATCTTATACTTCTTTGTTATGCATTTGTATTAGAGAAAATGCCCTAAAAAGTGAGAACAATCATAGATTTTTTTTAAAGAGAGAATTTTAAATTAAAAGTATCTCAGGATATATAACCAAGATAAATAAATTTGATAAATTTAGTTGAGTACTCCCTTTGCTATAATTGGTTGGTGTAATAATAAACTCAGGGGAGAAAGTCTTCTAAATTGTTTGCTTCAGTAAGGTTAAACCACACATAGTTAAATCAAGTTTTTAATTTCATTCTTCTTGTTACTATATGTACCCTGACATTTCTCAACTATAAAATAGTAATTTTGGTAACTCCAGTAACTATTTAAAGAATTTGGTTGTTTACTAGGAACATCAATTTATTTTCAAATAATTTTAGGAAATTTGGTCTAAATTCTCATTTGTGGAAATAACCATACCCTTTTTTTTTAGATTATTTATTTACTTATTCATAATGCACAAGTATATCATCTTTTTACACACAACTGCTTGTATACAAAGTATATAAGTACCATTCAGATTTTTAATCATGCATTTAGGATAGTGATATCCATCTCATTCAACCACCATTTTCCCCCCCTTCTCCCTCCCTGCTCCCTCCCTTGCCCTCCCTTTCCTTTGACCATTCTAGTGTTCCTCTAATCCTATGTACCCCCATCCAATCACACTGTGAACTAACCTCCTTATATCAGAGAAAACATTTGGTATTTGGATTTTTGAGATTGACTAATTTCACTTAGCATTATATTCTCCAACTTCATCCATTTACCTGCAAATGCCATTATTTTATTCTCTCTTATTGCTGAGTAAAATTCCATTTTGTATATATACCACATCTTCTTTATCCACTCATCTACTGAGGGACATCTAGGTTGGTTCCACAACCTAGCTATTACGAATTGTACTGCTATAAACATTGCAGTGGCTGTGTCACTGTAATATGCTGTTTTTAAGTCTTTTGGGAACAGACCCAGGAGTGGGATGGCTGGGTCATAGGGTGGTTCCATTCCCATTTTCCCAAGAAATCTCCATACTGCTTTCCATAGCGGTTGCACCATTTTGCAGTCCCACCAGCAATGTATGAGTGTGCCTTTTTCCCCACATCCTCTCCAACATTTATTGTTGTTTGTGTTCTTGATAGCTGCCATTCTGACTGGAGTGAAATGAAATCTTAGAGTATTTTTTATTTGCATTTCTCTAAGATTAGGCCCCAAGTTCCTTAATAAGAATCCTGTAGCGCAAGAACTATTACCAAGAATTAAGAATGGGGTAGATTTAAGCTAAAAAGCTTCTTCTCAGCAAAAGAAACAATCAGTGAGGTGAATAGAGAGCCAACTAATTGGGAACATATATTTAATACATGCACATCAGATAGAGCACTAATTTCTAGAATATATAAAGAACTCAAAAAACTTTACACCAAAAAAGAAAATAACCCAATCAATAAATGGGCTAAGGAACTGAAAAGACACTTCTCAGAAGAAGATATACAGTCAATCAACAAATACATGAAAAAATGCTCAACCTCTCTGGCAATTAGAGAAATGCAAATAAAAACTAAGATTTCATTTCTCTCCATACCCTTTTATTAGGTGTGCACATATAGAATTGGTGTAATGTGCTGCTGGAATGCAATGGTAGCCAATAACCTACCTAAGAAGATGAAAATATTCCTTAGGTACATGATTAAGGAAGGAATGGAGATGCTGAAATTACTCTATAAATTCCAGATTTTTGTGGACTTTTGATTAATGCAGTACAAATTGATAGTTTCTGTTGTGTTCTTTATTATTTTATTACATGGATCAACAAATATATATGGAATAAAAAGGGGAGAGCTTGCTCACTGATGTGAATTAATGTGAATTTCTTTGAATTGTGCTTTCTATACTTTTGTTTTCTGGGTGACATCTACCTATAATTGAGCATTATGAAACAGAATCTGAACACTTCTTCCTTAAAATATCATAGGTGTAATATTTGTTCATCAGAAGGCTTAAAGTTTGCTTATGTTTAGAGAAATATACTGTATTTTTGTTAACAATAAAATAGCTATTTTGGAACTTTTTATGACATCCTAAGTAGAACACTCCACTATGTTTTTTTTTTTTTTTTTTTTTTTTATCTCAGTTTTCATTTGAGTAGCTGAGTCTTAAATAAATTCTGAAACTTAAGCTTTCAAATTTGAGATTTTATGTTTTCCAAAATTCAAATGAAATTCATGCTCTGATTTGGTGGAACAGATGCAGTGAAACATATATATATTGAGTAGAAATATGAGATAAAGGCTGTCTTCATGCTGCTAATGCAAACCATTCTATTCTGTGCATTGTGGTTATCAGAGTTTAGAAAAGAAATTACATTTAGAAGGAAATGACACCTGTTCCCCAAATGTTTTAAGTCTGAGATATTAAAATAAATGTCTTGAATTCCAAAGCTTAGAAATGTATTTGTTACCTTCTCACTTATATTAGGTCACAACTAGAAAACTTAATTTTGATTAATGATACCTCATCCCCAAATTGATTTTAATTATTACTTCTGCTTTGAGAAGGTTCCCAATATCCAATTTCCCAAATTTTTAAATCTGTTCTCTATTAATAGCACAATTCATAAATATGGTCTTTGTTTGTTTTCAGTACTGGGAATTGAACCAGTAATGCTTAACCACTGAGCCACATCCCTAGCCCTTGTTTAAAATTTTATTTAGAGACAGGATCTTGCTAAGTTGCTTAGGGCCTCCATAAATTGCTGAGGCTGGATTTGAACTCTCGATCCTCCTGCCTCAGTCTCCTGAGCTGCTGGGATTACTGTGTGTGCACCACTGCGCCTGGCAAGATGGCCCCTTTGATTTTAACCATTTTTACCTCATGTCACATAAAACACTGGTTCTAGGGAGGTTTGAAACAGTGTCTTCCTCCATATTATACTTAACATATTCCAGTGTACTTCTTTACTATTCATTGTATTTCTAGCAATAAGTACTAGAAGCACTCTGGTTTTATGCTCCAGGGCTCATTTTACTGAACAAAATGGAACTCTTCATCTATTTTTGGTTAGATGCTAGGTCATTGTGAGCACTCAGAGCATCCCCTTCATGATCATAGTTGATATCCATGCCCTTGCTAGCCTAGGTAGGGGTCTTTGAGCCTACCTTGTTCATCTGGAATCAGCAGATGGCGTTGGCAGGTTGGGAAAGGGGATGACTTTCATCCCTCTTCCTCTCCTATCTCTCTTTTCATTGCAAATTATTGGTAAGGATCAGGTCACAATAACTAATCCAGGAAGTGCTTTGTGTTAACAGCTTTTCCATTGCTCTTCCAATTTACTTTCCGCCAGCTGTTGCTTATCCTTTCAATTTTGCCTCAAAGGAATTGTGAATAATTACATTTGGATTTTATAAAAATGAGAATTATTCAATTCTTACTTTATTGGCCTTTTAAATTCTGTAATAATATTTAGGTAGATACAAGCTCTTCTCTTAGCATATGCTACCATATCTATCACTGATTATGAGAAAATATTTTAACTTCAAATTAATGTTCTTTATTGCAATATTTGTAAGCTAAGGTGTGGTTGATATTTTACCAATATTGTAACAATCTTATATTGGCTTTTGAGAAAGGGTTTTTTGGTGACAGGTTATTTAGGCACTAGCAGGTTAAGCACATTGTTATGACCATAACTTTTTTATTTCTTAATAAAATTCAGTGCATTTTGACTGTCATCTGGAAATAGATATGTAAACTACCACCTCTCTATCTCATTTATTGTACTTTCTGCATCTGACTAGTTCTCTCTTCTAATTACTGCTTTTATTAATTTAAAATTATATATAATTAACCTTAAGTTGTTTTTAGTAAAGTTTCCTTTCCATCTGATATTAAAAAGGGCCAAGATTCCATATGTAAATTGTAATAGAGGAGAGAACCCAGAAAGTAAACACTAGACTAATAACTACCTGCTTTGAAGACAACTGAGTTTATTTATATTATAAATATTATTACACATTTCATTCATGTAACCTGCTGGGTAATAAAGACCCTGAAATTAAAATGACCCCTTTTTGTGAAATAGAGCTGTAGGATTCATTTACTACAAAGCTGCCTTGGTTTGATATTACTCCTCCTGAAATAGAAAATGATATCCTACTAATGCACCTGAAGTGGGCTTTAAAACCATCCAAAGCACTCTTGTGAAATTAATGACTGCTTCTTTTGGCCTCAATTACATCCTGTGATTATCTTGTATAATGCTTACTTTCCTCTGTTTCTCCTCTGATTTTATAATGTATCTTATTGGTTGCATTCCAGATCTTTTGAAAACCTCCCCTTCAGAAAGGGTATGTGTTTACAACTGCCTTGAAAACCTTTAGACCTCTACAAATTCAAAAACATAAATCTTAAGATTAATGTTCCATACTGTGTATGGTTAGTTTAAGGACATCTTAGCTTTTAAATATTGAGGCACCAACAGCTTGAATAAAAAAATCAGCTTACAGCAGAACAGTGTAATGGCGACAAAATGTTAATTAAATTTTTGCTTGTAAAATTTTTATTTTCAGTCTGAGTGATCCTATACAACAGTGTTACTAGCTAAAAGTGAAAGATCTGCTCAGCTGTTCTGACTGCTCATTATTGGTCCTTGACATTTAGTTCATATGAACATTTATTCTTTTGCAAAACATTATATCATTTGAAAGCATTAATAAATAAAATGTTTCCTTTTAATTGCAAAACTGCAACATGGTTATTTCTTATGATATCATAGTTAAATTTGGAGTCCTAATGGATTTGTTAGAAAAATAAGTGACACCAGTTTTGAATGTGGTAAACCTCTTGCCTGTACAAAACTACAGAAACTCTAGAAGTTCATTTTGTTTATAAAAAATATCCTTTATAAGAGTGAATGATAGACTTGAACAGCTTTATAATCCAGTAGTAGTATTTAAAAAAAGCGATGTATAACAATAAAATTCTAGATTGCTCCTGGATGCTCTGGTGGCTTTATTAATCTTTTATTTTTCACTTCTTGGGCCTTTTTTGACTGCTAATTTAATTTCTGAATAAGCAAGGTGCTGTGGAGAGAAAGGAAAAGGAGAATGAAAGTTCTATCCTAGAGTATCTTTATGCTTACAGACTAGTTCAATGTCTAGAGACATTATTAAAGTGTCAAAAAGCCAAAGTTTTGCTATATAAATAAATTAAATGATACAAAAGAATTCAGTGCATCAGAATATTAGAATTAAAAGAGATCTTACCAATTCTCCATTTTAGAAATAAGCTGGGGTTCAAAAAGAAAGAAATAGCTTTATAAACAGCAGTGAAGTAGATCTAGAAACTTGTTTCTTGTGTCAGTTCTGAGAATGTCTAGTTCTGAGAGTCCACATTATTTTTTTTCTTTTTTCTTTCTTTTTTTTTTTTTTTTTGTACCGGGGATTGAACCCAGGGGCACTTGACCCCTGGGCCACATCCCCTTTTTCGTATTTTGTTAGAGACAGGGTCTCACTGAGTTGCTAAGTGCCTCGCCATTGCTGAGGCTGGCTTTGAACTCGCGATCCTCCTGCCTCAACCTCCCAAGTGCTGGGATTATAGGCATGCGCCACCACGCCTGGCTTAAATAAATTTCCTGTGTGTGTGTGTGTGTGTGTGTGTGTGTGTGTGTGTGTTTGGTACCGGGGATTGAACTCAGGGGCGCTCAACCACTGAGCCACATCCCCAGCTTTTTTTTGGTATTTTATTAGACAGGGTTTCATTGAGTTGCTAAGTGCCTCGCCATTGCTGAGGCTGGCTTTGAACTCGCGATCCTCCTGCCTCAGCCTCCCAAGTGCTGGGATTACAGGTGTGCGCCACCATGCCTGGCTTCACATTTCTTGTTTTGGGTTGGTAGCAAAGAGGATGTAGTATGAGCAGTAACAATGAAAGGATTAGCGATGACTAAAAGTTATATAAATTCCTATGTGCTAGGCTCTATTTTAAGTACTTTACATTCATTAGCTCACTAACCCTCACAATACCCTTATAAGGTAAGTGAAGTTATCAATCCCATTTTGTGGATGAGGAAACTGAAGCCAGAGAGATTACTTACTAAAGTGACCTGCCCAGTTAATGCCAGGTAATTTAGAAGATAGGGGCTATCATTTTGAGGAATAAAAGCTAGTAATTTCTTTTCATCCAATGTGATGATTGTAAATGTTACTGTGACTTCTCCCTTAAGGATGGGGGGAGGAATTAGTAATTTGAATGGGAGTTTATCTATAGCATGCATCCATAATTATCAAAGATATATTGCTAGCAGTAATGAATGTCAGCACACGTGTATCTCAAGGCAAGAAGTGTGGCTGCACGATCACCTGCATATCGGATCCTTTTCTTGTAGTGGATCACATAATGTAGAAACAGTCACTGTTTATTGCCTTTTTCTGTGGATTGGGATCTCATTATAACCAGGTAACCTCATTTCTAAAAGCTTCTATAGTTAACCACTAACATATGTCATTTATATTTTTTGTTTAGAATTGTGTTACATTCTATTTATTGCTTTAGAAAATTTAGTTCCTCACTTTAGTTTACTGAACTCCAGTTTATGTAGGAAGATGTGAATGGGTTGACTGATAGTACTTTTTTTATTCCTCTTTGTCTACATTTTAGACACCTACCAGTGTTATTGATTGAAGCAGTGCAGAAGGTATAGTATGAGGTAGTTATAGCAGTTCTAAATAAAATTATCCATTTTTGTAGACTCTGAGAAACAAGGAGCGAGGCTTTATTTGATCCTGTCTCAAAGGAGTATTAGATTCGTTAATGTTCTCTGCTTTCTTTTAACATCCTATTATTGACTTGACTAATAAAATGCTTGAAAAATACTGTAACTATACAGGATCTTTAATGGAAGTATAGTTTAGATAGATGTGGAGTTTTCTTTCTGTGTACTTCAATAAACTTTAACAATCTGTCAGCTTTGTTTTCATTTAACAATATTTACTCAACTCCTACTAAGAATTAGGTTATGTTATAGGTGTTAGAAGCTGTGTTTGTTGCTATGGCCATTAACCTGTTTTTATTATAAGTTATCCATTGAAGTAGATAAATTTCTCATCTGGTTTAAGTTTTTGTAGCTAGGGTAAAGCAAATATGTAGTGTTAAACAGCCTAAGTTTATTCTAACTGCTTTGCAGAAATTATTGGACATAAGACACAAAATGATAAAGTCTCATGGTACAAACTTAGTCCTAAATATTTCTACTCTGTGATATAGGATTTTGCCTATAGGTCTTTCTTTGCTAGCCTTCCTTCCTTCCTTTTCTTTCTCTGACTTGTCTTTTCTTCCTTCCTTTCCTTTCCCTCCCTCCTTCCCTCCCTCCCTCCTTTATTTCTTCCTTTCTTTCTTCTTATTGTTACAGAATCATTAGAAAAAAATTTTCAGTTAGGCCTATGAATTAGATTTCCTATTAATGTGAGCTAATAAAACACACTTAGGATCTGGAGAACATGTCGAATAAAACTCTGAAAATTGCTGCAATCTAAGTTTGAATATGCTAATATATTGGATAAATAACCAGTTAGGTGGAGGTTGATGTTCTCATAAGGTTTGCATTTATTGTCATGATTGTGTCCTGGTTTGTTATTTCTGGGATGACCAACTCTTCCCCATTTGTTTGGTGCTTTCCAGTTTTTAGCACCAAGAGTCCAAGATCCCAGGAAACCCCTCAGTTCTAGGCAACCAGATGGTTGTCCACTTAATTATATATAAATTTGGAGATTTTAACTTTCTCAGTTTCATGGATGAAATAACTAGTGAACAAATATTGCATGCAAACATATTTAGGTATGTAGCTTAAATACAGTGATAATAAAACCAGGGTGTAGAAGGGTGGATGGATGGAGAAATTAAAGAATGAATAGATATATAGGGAAAGGACTCTGAAATATACCTTCTAATTGGTTAGAAGAAATGACACATGGTGAAATTGTAATTACCTCTAGGGGCTCAACTTATTTATCATCTTTTTGTCAAGATTTGTCTGAATCTTGTAATCACTTTGCCCTGTGACTAAATTATCTATCTATCTATCTATCTATCTATCTATCTATCATCTGATATATATGATATATGTATCATATATGTGTGTGTATATATATACATACCATTGTACTCTCTACTATTATACTTAACATAGCATACTTGGTTGGGTACATATCTGTCTCTTTCCAGTTAGACTGTAAATTGAGTCTTAATATTTCATTGTACTTCAATTCCACACACCACTTTGTACTGAGAAAGAACCAAATATATGATTGTGAATTAAACTTTCATCCCCTCCACCACTTTTGTAACTACTTTGTTGTTAGTCATCACTGAGGAAATATAGTGTTCCTACATCAAAATTCACCATATAGAAATGTACAATTCAATAAATTGTAAGAAAATTGAGATGAAAAGCATTCCTATACCCCCAAACATTCTCTGTGAACCTTTATAGTTCCTATCCTCCTCTCACCTCTAGCCCTGACAACTACTGATATGCTTTATTTCACTATTTTTGCCTTTTTAATCATTATATATAGATTTCATATGTCTAGATTCTTTGACTTAATGCTTTTTTGGGTTTTAACCATATTGTTGCATTGTATTAATTTATATCATTACTGATTATATTCCACTGTTTAGCTATACCACATTGTTCAATTTGTTCATCTTTCAACCTTTCTATGGGCATTTGTTTCTTTTCTACTTTGGGTTATTATAAATGTACTTTGGTGAATATTAATATATAAATTTTGTGTGGATAAGTTGTCATTTTTCATTGGTAAATATCTAAGAGCGTAGCTAGAGTGAGTCTTGGGATTTATAATGAATTGCTCAATGTATGTGAATTTGCTACTATATTGCATTCCTACCAGTAAGGCATGAGAATTTCAGTTTCTATACATAATTCCCCTCCTTAGCATTGATTAGTCTGTTCATTTTTAGCTCTCCCAAGATATGTGTGGTACCTCACTTGACTTGATAGCTCTCTTCTATTCATTGTTGAGTAATATTCTATAATATGGATGCTCCATTATTAGTTTATCTGTTCTATTAAAGTCATCTTAGTTGTTTCCAGGTTTTTACAATGATGAATAAATCTGCTATAAACATTTCTATGCAGGTTTGTGTATGGACATACATTTTTAACTGATTTGCGTAAACCAAGGAAGATTATTAATGCATTGGCTAGTTTAGAGTATGTTTGGTTTTGTAAGGGATGCTAAAATATCTGCCCAAGTAGCTGCACCATTTTATATTTATATATATATATATATATATATAAATATATATATATATAAATATATATATATATTTATATATGGCAAAGAATGAGTTCCAATCATTCCACATCTCCAGTATTTGTTGTTGTCAGTATTTTGTATTTAACCACTCTTGACATAAGTGTAGTAAAAACTCATTGTTTTAATTTGCAATTATCTACTGACATAATGTTGAGCATTGATGATTATATAATGACATAGGATGTGGAGCATTTGATGTGTTTACTTGCCATCTGTATATATTTTTAATGTGGTGTCTGTTCAAATATATTGCTTATTTTTTTAAACCAGGTTGTATGTTTTCTTACTATTCCCTTTTAACAATTCTTTGTATGATTTGGATAATATTTATTAGATGTGTGTTTAGCAAATGTTTTCTCCTAGATGGTGGCTTATCTTTTTGTTTTCTTAACAGTGCTTTTCATAAAGCAGAAGTTTTTAATTTTAATCAAGTCTACCTTGTCACTGTTGTTCAAGGATTGTGCTTTTGATGTTGTAGCTAAACAGTCATTCTTCAGCCCAAATTATGAATTGTTTCTGTATATTTTATGTCTTATAGTTTTGTGTTTTACATTTAAATCTATGATTTATTTTGAGTTAAGAATGTCCAAGGTCTCTATCTAGATTGAAGTTTTTACAAGTGAATATTTAGTTTTTCAGGCACCTTTCGTTGAAAAGGCTATCCCTTCTCCATTGAGTTACCTTTGCTCTTTTGTCAATGATAAGTTGGTCATTGTGATGTAGTTATATTTCTGGCCTCTCAATTCTATTTTATTTGTGCTTTTGCCAGTACTGGTTTTCATGATTACTGTAGCTTTATAGTGAAGAATGAAGATGGGTAGTGTCATTTCTCAGAGATCATTCTTCTTTTTAAATATTGTGTTGGCAATTATTGATCTTTTTACTTCCCATATAAACTTTAAAATCAGTTTCTTGATATCCAGAAAATAACTTGCTGTGATTGATTGAAATTGCACTTAATCTGTAGATTAAGTTGGGGAAGAAAAATAACTAACCTCTAACTATATTGAATATGCTCACACTTAGATCTTGATTCCTTTATCTGAATTTTTCAGTTTTCCTTATACAGATCTTATAGATAATTTGCTAGATTTATATGTCTTAGTTATTTCTTTCTTCCTCCATTTTTATTTTCTGGAGATTATTTTATTAGTCAGGTTTCTCCAGAGGAACAAAACCAACAAGATACATGCGTGCACGTGTGTGTGTGTGTGTGTGTGTGTGTGTGTGTGTGTGTGTGTGTGTGTTTATTTGTAGGATGACCCTCACTTGAAATTTTTCTGGTGTTTTCTCATGGTTAGAGTGCAGTTATGGGGTTTTGAAGGAGCTCCACAGATGTAAAATTCCTTTTCATCATTTCTCAAGGGTACATACAATGAACATGATTTATCATGGTCAATGTTGACCTTCATCATCTGGCTAAGATAACATTTGTCAGGTTTCTGTTCTGTAAAGTTACTCTTTTCCTCTTCTTTCTATACTCTGTTCTTTGGAAGGGAGTCATTATGAACAGCTCACACTCAAGGAGTGGAGAAATATTTTCTTCCTTTTGGAGTGCAGAGCATCAACCTAAATTATTTTCAATCTTCTGTTTGGGATTATGTGCCTCTTTTTCTTCATTAATTCCTACATTTAATCATGTAGTTCTATCTATATAGAATCATGGGTATTTATTTTATACTTTTAGTTATAATCCAGTATTGCTCAATATCTTTGTACCTTTGGCCATTGAGGGCTCTTATAGTTGGCTCTGTGTCCTTTTGACATATGCATGTCATTACAAGACCATTTCCCCTCACTTTTCTCCCTGCTCTCCCTTGATACTTTCTTGTTTTCTGGTACTATGATATTCTTCAGCTCCACCTTTTATATTTTCTGCTGTTATCCTAAGATTAGCATTCTTATGAGGATCTTGGTTTCTTTTTATTGAAGAAATGTATTAGTAACCAATATCTGGGTACTAGATAACTTATTGCTCCTGAGGCGTGATTATTGCTTGGCCCTCTCAGCTAATAGAACAAAGAAGTATACTAACCCATGTGTATACACATTAAATATCTATGTTTCTATTTGTAATGATCTGTACCTATATTAAACTAAACATGAGCTCATTGTGTCTCCAACTCTAGTCCATTATCATGTGGATGGTTCTCATCCTCCCTTGCTTACTTCTAACATCCACTCCAACAGTGAGAAATTTGGTACCCCTCCTGTAGCATCCACTTACCTAATTGTTCAATTCTTATATCTATACAAACAAATATATATGTATACACACACACACACACACACACACACACATACACATATTTTTTTGATTTCATTTACTGTTCTTACCATACAGTTTTGCTTGATGGTATAGTAAAAACAGGGAGTAACTATATAATTAATCACTTTTTATTAATGTGAAAGAAGTCAATATATTTTTACTAGGCTTTCATTACTTACTTCAAGAGTCTAGCACCACTTCCAAGGAATCTCTGAGATGCTGTCTTGATGAAAGCAACCCAGTGAAATTTATTGTGGAACTAACAAGCTAAATCTTCAATCAGAATCAAGATTGGCATTGTCTCTGACTTCCTCAGATAAATCTTTTTATTGTACTAATCCAGATGAGGGAAGGCAAAGAACAAAAAATGCTTCATAAGAAAAATGATTATTTCATCTATTAGTATTCATTATATAATAATCTGGTTTTGCATTAAATGGGAAAATAGGGAAATAGTTTGTTTCATGGAAGGAAGAAGTTTTTTAGCAGTGTCATCCATTTTGAGCACATTTTATAGGTTCTTTTCACTTAATTTTCTTCATTTTAGATAACTGGGAAAGTATAAAAGACTGATATCCAGAAAGTAATTGTCTCTACCATTTAATTTTCTGTCAGATACTGTAGGCTCAGTCTTGAACTCTGCACTGACTTCTCATTGCCTTTTGACTCTTGAGGCTGAGTCTAATGGGGACAGAATCCAGGATTCCTTTTGTGTTAATGAGCTGAAATGAAGTAGGGTCTGGCCTTTTGGAGGGGTAAGGAACTTGGGAGAAGGAGCAGTTCTGGCAGACAGGTTTTAGAATTCTGTGACTAGTGATTCTGGCACTGTCCAATTGGCCATCATTTTATTCCCATTTTATAATGCCATAAAATACTGACACTGTCAATAGTTTTTAAACTCTTCTTCTTTTTGACTAAACAATGATTTTTTTTTAAAAATCAAGAATATCAGTTTCTCTCCTTCAGTAGATTCAGAAATGTGTTACTGGATTGAAATAGCTAAAATTATAACTGGTGTGGAAAGTGATGAGTAATAAATTGAAATACCCAAAATATGTATTCTCTAAGTATAACAGTCATTTTATCTGTGAACATGGTACCATGAAGTTTACATGTGTTTTTTATTCATGGCAAAAGAGTCAGAGGCATTTGTCCATTTCTAGTAAAGTAGGCATTGATAATTTAGGGCATTTATTTCTTTGCTGAGCCTACTTGAATTCAGGTAAACCTTCGGATCTTAGACTAAAACACATTTTTGAAAGGAGTTTATCCCTGCCTGGCCATAGCAGCCTGATGCAGAGAGACAGATACCTGTATTTCTTTAGCTGCTTACTATTAGTTTGATCTAAATATTTCACTGACCTCTTTATGACCTCAAAATTTTCACCTCATCAATGGAGAAAATACCTCCCAGGAGGACTCTGCTGCTCAGAAAAGCACTTTGAACAGCATAAAGACATTGGCTGTTCTCATCTCTGTTGGCTCCTAGCAGGCAGTGAACTGAAACCAGATCTTTCCTTGGTGCAATTCTCCACTTGGCCTTCCTTGAACTATGTCCCTCGGAAGTTGTTGAAGTCTGTTATACCTAACTTATACCACTGGCTTATGGAAATTGAATCAATGTCCATGAGTTTTAAATCTGTCCAGAACTCTTGTAATAAAAGTGACTGTCATTATGACAGCTGGTCCACTACTACTATTTAGAAGGATCACATTTGCTCCCTTTAAAATAACTGTCTGCATGGTTTTCCCAATATCTTTTAAATAGTGATTTTTTTTAAAAGAAGGCTAGTTGATATTTTGTGTAAATATTATATAGTTTTGATTGATGCACTATATATCCTAATCCATTAGGCACATTTCAGATTTTCTTAAGAGGAAGTTTCAGAATCCAGTGACATTTGAAGAAAATCTTATTTTATAGCTTAGTTTTCACAGTCCTACTCATTTTTTCCCCATCCCAAATGAAATCATTTTAGATTGCAGATGTATGTCATTTATTCTTTTTTAATACATAGCCTTTTCCTTAGCAACACATTGTGATATTAAGAGAAAAGAGAGCTAAGTAAACCATGGAATACTAAGTAGAATCTTAGTATGTTGGCAGCATCTAATATCTATTAGGGAAACGACTTCTCAAATAAAGAGACCCATGATGAAATACAATGTAGGTTTTTTTTTCTTTTTTCCCAAAGATATGTTTTTTGCTGGTATATTTAATAATTGTTTTCATAGACAGTAATACCATCTTCATTAAAAATAAGTCACATAGATGTTCCATTGCATAAAAATTTCATCACAGCCTTTTGCTCTTATGTTTCTTTAGAAAGATGATTATTAAGCACAGTCAAAAAGGCAGCCGGGCGCGGTGGCGCACTCCTGTAATCCCAGCACTTTGGGAGGCTGAGACAGGAGGATCGCGAGTTCAAAGCCAGCCTCAGCAATGGCGAGGCACTTAGCAACTCAGTGAGACCCTGTCTCTAAATAAAAATACAAAAAAGGGCTGGGGATGTGGCCCAGTGGTCGAGTGCCCCTGAGTTCAATCCCCAGTACCAAAAAAAAAAAAAAAAAAAAAAAAAAAAAAAAAAGGCAATTGCAGAGATTTCCTTACGCTCTTTTCACAAAATCTAATTTGTATACTATGTAGGCCAACGAGAGAGAGAGAGAGAGAGGAAATGTGGTAGAGTATGAGGAAAGGGGTACATGCTAAACAAGTATTTTCTGTTTGTCCCTGATCCAGTGTTTAATATAACTGTGCTTAGTCTAGCAGAAAATGACAGAACTACCAAGTAATGGTGACCAGATTTGGTAGTGCAAATTCACTTTCCCAGGCATTAGCTATAGTTACAGAAATCTAATTTTTATTGCTCAATTTATGATTTATTTGCACAACTAACAAATAATTTATTAATAAAGATTATTAGTAAAGATTCATTTTCAGATGTCTATGAAAAGAAAAAATAACAAGGTCAATTAACAATTGTTATTCTATACATATATATATATATATTTTTTTTTTGGAGAAAATTCATGTTTGCCATTTGTTTTTGAACTTTTTAAATGTTCAAGTATTTGAAGCTTTACACTATAAACTTTAAGAAATTTTATCCTCTAAAATATATAACTTATTTTCACCCCATGTATTCAGGTCTTCTTACCAAATGTTTTATTTTGCTTTTGACTTTTACTTTTAAGAAATCATTTTTCCTAGGCTACATTCTAAATTATGAAGTTTTTGTTTTTAAAATAAAAATATTATTTTAGTCTGTGAATTAAGATACCTTTTATTCTGAGACCATTCTGCCTTATGAAATCTAAATTTAGAATTTTTTTCTCCTTTCTTTAGATATATATCAAGGTTTGTGTCTGAATACTATATAACACATAGAGAAATAGCATCAGACGTCCCTGCATGTGGCAGATAATCAATATGTCTGGGTTTATCAATTGAAGATGGAACTTGGCCTAGCAGTCATTTTTATAAGTCCTTCAACTGCTTCTGTAGATCATCAGTGTTTCTAACATGTGCATTGTCCAGAATCTCCATCTAGACCAAGAACTTCCCAATAAACACCTTCAGGCCTTCCCAATTACAGAGGATGTTCTGCAGCTGCATTCAGTGTCTCTCTCTCTCTCTCTCCCTGCACCTTTCTTCCCTCCTTCTCTATGCCTACTACCTACATCATGATTAGCCATTTAATTGTGCTTTTGCATATGTGAAATTCATTGAACTTAATATTTTCAGGTATTTACAAAGAACACATAATTGTGATATATTTTTAAAATATAAAATACCACAAGTATTATTTCAGTGCATAAAATACATCAAAGCTAGCTTTCTTTTCTCTATATACATCCTTGTCCCTCAAGTGAATGCAGCAAATCAGAACTCACACACTTACTGTTCCTGTACACTGTTTGTTTTGTACCATTCAGACTTGCTTGTTTTTACCATCTATCAAATCCAGTTGTGAAACTGCAGTAGAAGTTGAAATGACTCCTCATAAGCAATAGAACAATAGATAGTCATTAATCTGTGATGAGTTAGTGGTTAGAGATTGCTAATGAGGTTATATGCAATACAAAATGTCTTTCAGTGGGAAGGAACATGACAAAGGCAGAAAATTTAAACCAGATTATCCAGAAAGATAAACAAGTTATGTTGGGAAATTATACCTTGTTTTATTTAAATCTTTTATAAGGCACAAGCTAGCTGGAGAACCATCTCTGACATACACAGATAAAACCTAAGAGGAATTCAAATACAGCATTATATATCCCAACCATCACACCATGATTCTATACAAAAACTTAATCATTTTTTTTTTCAGCAAAACACTAACAACATGCTAAAAGAAACCTTATATGGGGATAATTTCAATAATTTAAAAAGATGTAACTTTCTGTAATAAAAATTGATTCCATTTCTCTTATTTACTTGAATGCATGCTTGTTGTAAACACTTTAAAATTAAATCGAAATGCACCTAATCCATGTTTTTCTGAACTACTTGATTCAGTGTTTTCAAGTACATTGGTGTTGGAATTTCTGAGCTATTTATATGTAAATGAAAGCCCTCTGTAATTGGCATAGGGAGAGCCTGCTAGAAGCCCAGTAATCTAATCTAAGTTGCACATTTTTCTCTCTCTGTTATACATTCATAATGGCACTGGAGGGCAAACAGTTTGATCCTTATGTCAACATCACTCTTCTTTGCAATAAGGGGAAGAAAAGGGAAACTTTGTTTTAAGGATTAAATGGCAAAATTTTTCTGTGACACACCAGCTTAGACAGAACTGCCAGGTTTTATAAGGAGCAAAAAAAATATCATTAACTTCTAACTACTTGGAATAGGAATTTAAATTATTTGCTTCAGGTAGTAGAATGAAGGTAAAATTGTACAGTGATTCTGGCTGGGACAGACTTAGTTTTATTGAATTTCACTTAATTTTTTAAAAAAAGGATGTGCTACTAGAGACTTTGGTAACTATGGTACTAAAAATTATTCTGTTTTCACTCTTTTCTTTGAAAACTTAACTCAAAGACATATCAGGGAGACAAGAACATTTGACAATGTTAAATACCCAGGGGTCTGGTATTATGCCTATTATAATTTATGGAATGCTTAAACTTCAAGAGATCTGAGAAAAAGGCATCTGAATCACAAATTCCATTCTAGAGCAAACAATGTTAAAAAAAAAAAGATTTAATAGTGGATTAGTTAAAATGAGATTACTTTATTCATGCAGTCCTATAACCACCCATTCACATACCCATGCATTTCTCCCTACACCCAATAAATTCCATGCCCAATTGGGCTTAAGCCCTGGTTTGGATGCTGAGGTATAGTAGAAAGCAGGGCACTCACACTGCCCTCCTAGAGAGTACTGTCAGGGTATAAACCAGAGTATAGAGTTGAATGAAAAGTACATTAACATTTGGCAATTTGTCATTTTCTAGTATTTCATGGTTCTGCCTTTTCCAGATGGCTAAGAGTTAACCATTTAAAACACAACTTAGTTTAGTTGAAAATCTTTCTGTTATATAACGTTCAAATAGAAAGTACTGGAAATAATATTTATTTCCCTTTTTTCTTTTTCTCTGTTTTTTTTTTTTTAATTTCCTGTTTCTACTTTAATTTTGAATTTTTAAAAAATTTATTTATTTTTTGTTTTGTTGTGCTGTGTTGGGAATCAAAGAGATAATCTTTCTTCATGCTTTCAGGATCAAGGCTTCATATGTTATGCTAACCTATCATACATGCCTTAATAACGTAGGTGACTGAATTATTACACTGATTTAAATTTGTATTTCTTTTTTGGCTAACACACTATCTTTTTGCTAGAGTTGTATGTCTGCTTATACAGCCCCCTACCCTCCACCCAATCATCCTTTCTAACCTTCCATAGTATAGATAAAAGACACTAAGGTTATTAAAATTATTACAACTATATATGAAGTAAGAGGCCTCTTTAAAATAGGGTGGCTTCTTCTGTAAATAAAATATGTTCTCTTTACTAAATTGATTTTTGCTGCTCACAGATCTTTGCTTATATGTTTTACCCTGTTCCTAATAGCTGAACCACCATTATTACCTTACTAACTTTTACCAGTTTAGGAAATCATGTTGACAGGACAGCAGTACAAACAATTCAATGGTAAATCAAAGAACATATGTTTTAGTGTTTGAAGCAGTACCCCTCCCCCCGAATTTTAGATACCAGATGCAACAAGATACAATGCTTATTTTCTAGACAGTATCTCAAACAATAGCTGGCTTTATCTTGAAAATTGTTATTGGTAAAAATAACTACTACTGAGAAACAATATTAAGTTCATTTAACAAAAACAGAGCCTCCACAATAGATAAATACTTAAAAAAAAAAAAAAAAAAAGAAAAAAAAACTACTACTGGTATAAAATGTTAGGATTTACCAAAGTAAAACTTTTTCCTCCTTTAATCTTCACAATAGCTCTAAGAAGTAGAAAACATTAGTAACCACATCTTATAAGTGATAAAACTGACTCAAAGAGAGATTAAGTGGTAACCCATTTATCTACATCAAGTGCTTGGGCTCTGTAGGCTTCTGAGCCTCTGGCAAGAGGTTTGTTCAAAGTTCAGAAGTGGTTTTGTTACAGGGCAGAGACCTTCCATGAAACTCAGGCAGTGTGAAAGTCCCTCATCAAACTCCAATTGTTTAACCATGCCAGGAATATTTTAGACATGAGTAATAGGCATGGGTTAATTAGAAGGGAAAGGAAAAGGGGGAAGAGGGGACACTCTCAAGAGTGGGTCCTCTCAGGGAGGAGCAGGTCTGTTTGCCCCTCCTGCCCTCCAGTTTTATTGGCAGACTCAGGGAAGTTTCTACAGAATCCTCCTCAGTTCCATCTCTTGATTTTTGACTGACAGCAAAATGACATCAGACTTTCAAATCTCCACTGTGCACATGACGAGATTAGGTCATTTTGTCCCATGCTGACTGATATAGCTGATATATTTTACAATTAATTTGGGAGATGGAGTATGGTGGAAGGGTGGAAATGGGTGAAGGAAGG
This sequence comes from Tamias sibiricus, assembly GCA_025594165.1. NCBI lineage: Eukaryota > Metazoa > Chordata > Mammalia > Rodentia > Sciuridae > Tamias > Tamias sibiricus. The sequence goes on from CM046664.1 coordinate 78,862,034, forward strand.
AGCTAAAGAAATAGGTAATCTGGAGATCACTGTAGTAAGGTTTCAAAATTGTCTCCATTTTTATTTGAAGAATGTGTTCATTGGGAAGAGTTTTTTATGGGTAAATAAAATTTCAGAAGTTCTTTCCTCCAGTGTATTCTCTTTTCAATACCCCATTGATTAACCCTCTTCAAAATTCATTTTCTATTTTCCAAAGCATAGCCATTCACACTGATAATATTTTATATGCTAAAGGAAAACTTGAAACATAAGAAAAAATAGGCAATTAATGGTAGCAACATTTTCTCTCTCTGGTGTCCACTTTTCTTTCCCCCCATGTACAATGCTAAAGTTGTTATGTATTACATGTTTAATTATTAGGTAATTATTAAAGGGTAAAAGGGCCATGTGGTTATTTGTTATTGAAGGAGTAAAGGCCAGTATGCAGTTAAAAGATTTGGCATTTACTCTCACTGAAAATGAAGACAAACAAAGGACAAAGTACATGAGCAAAACCCTGGGCATCTGCTGACTTACAACAGTGTTTCCTATGAGATGGAAAACAAATAAAGTGAGCCTTATAGTTTTCTGATCTTGCCTTCAGAATGTAGCTTAACAAAGGAGGAACCCAATCAGAGCCCCAGAGGACTAACTTAGTATATGAGCCAGCCATTTACAACTAAGTATTTACCCATGAGAAATGAATACATCTGTTAAAAGACATTCATGGATGTTTATAGTAGCCTGACTTGTAATACTCCCAAATTGGAAAATAGCTCAAATTTTCATCTAGTGTTAAATGGATAGACTCTGATATATCCATATGATGAAATGCTACTCAGAAATAAAGAGGACTAAACTTTTGCTACATGCTGCAACATAGATCAATCTCAAAATAATTACTCTGAGTTTAAAAGGTCAGACAAAAAGAAATGCATTTTCGATAGCTGCCATAACAAATCACCTACAAAACTGGTGGCTTGAAATATCAGGGTTTTGTTTGCATTCAATTCTTGGGTTTGGAGGTCCAAAATCAAGTTATTAACATAGCTGCACTTTCTAGCAACCCTAGGAAAGAATTTGTTCTTTTCTTTATCCAGCATCTGGCCACTATTGGTATTCCAGGACCTGTGGCTACATCACTCTCTGCTCTGCCTCTATCTTCTCTTGCGCTATTTTCTCCTCCCTGCACATATCTCTTATAAAGATACTTATTGGAGTTCATGCCCATCCAGATAATTCAGCATGATCTCCTCATCTCAAGATCCTTTATGTGAAAATATCCTTTTTTAATAGGTAATGTTCCGAGGCTGCAGGAATTAGGGTGTAGGCCACCATTCACCTATCTACATGCATGATTCCATTACATAAAATTCTAGGAAATACAAACTAATATATAGTGACAGGGAACTGGAAAGAGAAAAGGATTGACAGAAGGATTTCTAAGGGATATCTAGGAGACTTCTGGGAATGATGGACATGTTTTGAATGTCTTAACTGTAGATATGATTTAGTAAATCAAACATATGTCAAAATTATATATACTACAATTTAGATATATACTGTTATGCTGTATATCAACTGTAGCTTAATAAAGAATTTTTTACAAAAGGAAAAGGGATTACTTGCTGAAATTTTCACTCAGAATCTTTATCTTCGATACAACCTGCATTTTTTATTTCTGTTTCCCCAGCTAATAAATTATTGATTCATAATTTAGTGATAGAATTCACATGGCCAGGATTTCCTACCAGTTCATTTATTTGCTTAAAGTGACCATCTATAACTTATTTATGTATTCTAATTTCTCTTATGTCATGAGAATACAATATATGCTGGGCTATCCACCATCCTCTAAATTAGTGATTATTAATCTTCCTGGGATCATTTACTCTCTTTAAAATTGGTGAATATCATGGATTCTTTTACTCACAGAAATGCATATGTGATTCCAAATGGCTTCATGGCCCTCAAAGTCCAAATGTTAACTGTGCCACCCCAACATTTATGAGTTTTACAAACCCACGATTTGAGTAAACATATAAATTTGTTTGCTTGAAAAAGGGACATTTTGAGCTAGAGTAGTCTAGATGACTTTTTTATGTATGTTTACCAAAACCATAAGTACTTGAATATTTAACAAGGAAATGATGCCATTTTGTGTGTGCATATGCTTAACTGATGCTGAAAAGTGTAAAATTGTATAAAATCAAAAGCCTTTACATTTCTGCAGAAGCTAAGCAAACAGCAGAACTTGCCTTTGGACTCTCTTGAAAGACATGCAATATCATTAGGCCCTGATTTACACATCACATCCTCATGTCCACAACCACAGATTCACAGGGGCTTCTGTGACCATGTGGCCCTGTCAACAGTTTCACTGCTATATTATGTATGACTTTTTTTTTTTTTTCTACTGAGGGCATGAGCAGTTGGCACAGAGTAGTAAGGGTGATTTGGTATTGTGCCTCTATCATAACTCAAAAATGAGTTGTATTTGCTTTGTGTATTTGCTGTCTTCTTCATTCAATTTTACAACATTTTCTCATTAAAAAAAAAAAAAAAAGAAAGGTCAGCATGAAAAATGAATGAAATTTATTTCTGATCAGAGTTCTAGAATGCTTTTTTTCCCCCTACTTTATACCAGGAGTCAAACTGAGGGGCACTTAATCACTGAGCTACATCCCCAGCCCATTTTTTAGTTTTTATTTTCAGACAGAATCTTGCTAATTTGCTTAGGGCCTCCCTAAGTTGCTGAGGCTTTCTTTGAACTTGTCATCTTCCTGCCTTGGCCTCCTGAGCCACTGGGATTACAGGCATGTACCCAGCTAGCACCCAGCTAGAATGCTTTTTAAGGCTGTCTAATGTCTTTTATACTGGATTTTGGGGAAAAATCAGCAGACTTGGTGACACAGCATCTGGATGTCACAGTATGACATGATGACTCTGTGCTACTGGTTTTAGTTCTAAAACCAGGACATAGATCATCCTTGAGAAGAGCTAAGACTTAGGGCAGATCAACTAGCTCTGAGCTATGTCCCCATTCCTCAATTATTTGTTTTCATCCAATACTCAAAAAGAGTATTACATGTTAGCATCAATAAAAATAGCCATGCACTAAGATTGTTATCAGAGCAGGGTGTTTCAGAATGTCTAGGGAGGCAAGTAGAATTATAAAAGTCCTGCCGACTCCCAACACCTCTGGAGATCCTATTATTTTCTTGCCTTCAGGTTGAGAAAAAAAAACATTTGTAAGATTGACTTGTGACATTGAATCTGTTGGAAATCATGCCATATAAGCCAAGCTTTAGGCTTGTATTCTGTTTCTGTTGATGGGGGACTTTATTCAAAGAATGATAATTAGATCCAGCAAATAGGATGCCAGGGAACTGCATTTCTGCTATGCCCAACCTGTCTTTATCCATATCACTCATGTCTCCATAGGAATGTTCATAGTCAAGGTCATGACTCATAAATATTTAGGTGGGAAATAAGAGATTTAGAAAATGAGTCCAGCTTCAGACAGGAATTTGTTGGCAGAACAAGGGTGGTTTTAATTCCCTTATGAAGAGAATAGCATAAAGCTTAGCACAAGTCATTCTATGTATGAAATGTTTTTAACTGATTAGGGTGAATAAGGAATCTATACCCTGCATGCTTTTGAATAGAATTTTCTGAGGTTTATATTTTAGTATTTGCTAAAATATATATAAAAAAAAGTGAAAAGAAGAAAAAGAAAAAGAAGAAAGACGGTCTGGATCATTGAAATTACTTCACCTTCTCTGAGGTGGCTCATCTATAACTTAGATGTTCTGTTATTGTCATTGTTATTTCCTGGTTAAATAATAGTGTGTTAAAGGCCCACTCTCTCTAGTGAGCAGTATCATTTTTAACCATGTGGTTACTACTGATTAATTATTTACAGTGTGGTTTCTATCTCAGCACTTGACTATTTGAGAAGTTAAAGTTAGACAAGAAAGCACTTAATCTGTTCTAATTATTATAGATTGCCATTTTTTCAAAATGAGCATAAGTTTAAGGAACATGTCATGATGCACAATTTTAGATTCCTTTGAAAATACTTTGACTTATTAAAGTCACTCATTTTATGTTGCTGCTTGAAGCAATGGCCGCCTGCAGCAACAAAGCTGTGGGAATAAGTTCAGAGGCAGACTGGAAATGAACAGGCTCTTTATTCTGCCAGCTTCTCTCTCCGGATCCAACAACACCCCAACACGCAATCCACACTCCTCCAACCACCACAAAATGGCGCTGACCCCGTCCGCAATGTCCTGGGCCAAGTCTCGCGAGATCATGGAAGGTGGTAATGCTTTATGGCTCACAGCTAACCGCAATTTTAGCTATCTCCTTAATTAGGGCTCCTACATTTCCCCCCTTTTGTTTTAAAAGAGGGGATGCTCTAGGACGTTCATGTGCAACCAACATTCTTACCCGTCATCAGATAATCAAGGCTGTGCTCTTGACTCCTGTCTTAGGTTGATATGTCAGCCACATGAGACTGTCCCGTGCTACTGTGCCTGTCTTAGGTTGTCCCCCTCTTGGGATCTTACCCATCATTGGCTAACAGCCATCCAATCGAGCCCTTCAGGATCGACTGTGTATGATGACTAACAGCCGTCCAATTGTGAGGAGATGCTGCATCTTTAAAGCAACAAGCCTTCCGCTGACGAACCAAGTTGAATAGCATATCAAATTCTTTAAACAAATCAGCTGCCCTGAGTTCTATCAAGTAACACACTGAGTTCTCTAGACAAATACCCGCAAGTCCCAAACAATGAAAGATGAAAATGTCCACTTGTTATAACATGTTGATCTAGGAGGCCCCATGCATGCAGAGCAGAAGCCACACTGCTGGTGAGGTTGTTTGACGCTTGAGCAGCAGGGATGCTTACAGCGACCGCGTTCCCTGTAGCTGTAGCAGCAGCTGTCTTTTTTATGTCTAGACAATGCCACCTGAAAATCTTCAGGGCCTGCTACCTAGAAACTCAAGCATCAATTATTAAAGGAAAGGCAGTGCTATTCCAGCACTGAGTCAAGAGGCGAGTTGTCAAACTAAAAAATAGAATTATTAGATTAGAAAATTAAAGTTGATTTCTGCTCACACCCATTGCTGCTTGAGCTCCCACAAATATAAGCTGGCAAAATATCATATTCAGAACAAAACAAAGAAAGACTGAGGGTATTTACTGCATTAAAGATAGAGTAAAGAAAAGCTAAAGGCACTTTGGAAAAATAATTTGTTAGTTGGACCCTCGAGTCTCTGTAACCTTCCATGAAATTATCTGTTGAAATAACTCAAATTAATCAGCTATAAAACAAATAAAGTTAATTATAAATAAACATTCCTATGTCAAAACACCAAAATATCAGGTTATACAGCAATAGTCATATTCTTCACTAAAGAGAAATCCCTGGGACACCTATAAATCAAAATTGAAGGTACCTTCACTTATTAAATTATTTACCCAAATTGAATACTCTTAAACTTAAATGAATTAAAGTTATTTGGATCCATATATATATATATTTATAAGCGCTTTGTTATTTGTGACGTCACACTGGACAGACGTACAAACCTACAAACATATATTTGTGACATCACATTTACATGAAATTTAGACAAATGCACAGACATAAAGACATATATAAAAAGAGAAAAAAGAAAAAAAAATACAATTGTGCACACACTAAAGAGAGATCTCCTCATCCCGGCCGGGAGGAATGACACTTAAGTTGTGAAATATTTTGAAGGACTCTTTTAAGGGAATCATTCCATACCTTCATCTTGGTCCTCCTGATTTTGTACTTTTTTTTATTAATCTTGATTCCTCAACAACTTCATCTTGATCCTTTTGATGTGGTACCTGCTTTATTAATCTAGGTGGTATCCATATTGGAGAGGATTTGTGCTTTGGAAAAACACAAACAGATCCTCTCCTCCAAATTAATACTGGATCTGGACACTTCCATGTACCTGAAAGAACATCTTTCCAGTAAACCAAAGGTTTATGTTTTTGGTGTGGTTTCCAATGTCTGTCTCCAGCAGAATAACAAATAGAGTCTAAAGTTAAAAAAATTAAGGTAAACAGGGCAACTGCCAATCTGTCCCTAGGACTTTTCCAATTTTCTTCTTTTTGTTTTAATAACATAATTTTCAGTGTGCAGTTTGCTCTTTCAATAATGCCCTGACCCTGAGGATTGTATGGGATGCCTGTTTTATGGGATATATTGAATTTTGCGCAAAGCTGTTTGAAAGATGAGGATGTATATGCAGGGCCATTATCTGTTTTAAGCATTTGGGGGATGCCCAATGCAGCAAAAGCTTGCAAACAATGAGATGTAACATCTTTAATTTTTTTCTCCAGAATGTAAAGAAGCAAAAATCATGCCTGAGCATGTATCTATGGTCACATGAATAAATCGCAATTTTCTGAAACTTGGCTCATGAGTAACATCCATCTGCCACAAATGATTGGGCATTAATCCTCTAGGGTTAACACCATAATGAGGATTGGGCAAATGTGTCATACAAGATTTACAATCTTTTACAATTGCTCTGGCTTGCTCCTTTGTGATTTTAAACCTACGCTGCAAGGTGGTGCTATTGACATGAAACTGGGAGTGAAATAAAGTAGCTTGCTGGAGGGCTGAAAGTATAAAGATTGTTTGGGTAAGGTCATCGGCCTTTTGATTACCTTCATGGAGGGGACCAGGCAAGTTGGTATGTGCTCTAATATGCCCTACGAATAGAGGTTCTTTTCTTGCCCACAAAAGCTTTTGTATTTGATAAAACAATTTAAAGGCTGGAGTATGAGGTGCTATTGGTCCTGCTAGCTCTAATTTGGGGATGGCATGTACAATATAGTGGCTATCTGAAAAAATGTTAATGGGCTGCTCTCTAAAATTTTCCAGAGCTCTTACCACAGCTTCCAGTTCCACTAGTTGAGCTGATTTGTGTGCAGTTATGTAAGTTATATTTTCTTTTTTAGTGACTACTGCAGGAGTACCATTTGAGGACCCATCTGTGAATACATTTAATGCCTTAGGAATAGGTTGATTTTTTATTACCTGTGGAAATATAATAGGATGATTGATACAAAAAGATAATATAGGAGACTTAGGAAGATGATTATCAAAATTTGCAGAAGTAGAGCATGTAGCTATAGCCCAATCATTATCATTGAAGCATAAATATTCAATCTGTGACGATGAATAGGGAGTAATAATAGTAGCAGGGTGAATGCCAAATATTTTAGTAGAAGTCCTAAGTCCTTGAAGAATAAGTTTAGCCACCATGGAGGTATAAGACTCAATTATACTTTTAGTAGAGACAGGCAAATGTATCCATAATAAAGGCCCTTGTTGCCAAAATACTCCTGTGGGTGTATATTGTGAAGAAATAATAATCAATATCAGCAGTTGAGTTAAACCAAATCTATCACAATGAGCTCCTTCAATGGCTTTTTCTACTAACTTTAAAGCATCAGGAGTCAATGTTCATGGTGAAGATGGATCAGGGTCCCTGCGAAGGATGTCAAATAAAGGTTTTAGTTGGCCAGTAGTGAGGTTTAGTGTAGGGTAAAGCCAATTAATATCTCCTAGCAATTTTTGAAAGTCATTGAGAGTGGCCAAATGCTCCTTATTAGTTAATATTTTTGAGGCCTAATAAAAGCGTCCATAATTTGGAATCCTAGATATAATGTTGGAGATCTAATTTGAAACTTTTCCTTAGCAATGTTTAGTCCATATCATTTCAAGTTTTCTGATATATTACTAAATATGGTGAATAGGACTTCTTGATTAGGATGAGCAAGCAAAACATCATCCATATAATGGAGGCACATAAGCTCTGGGTATTTATTTTTGATAGGCTGAATAACTTTATCTACATAGATTTGACACATAGTGGGGCTATTAGCCATTCCCTGCGGCAAAACCTTCCATTGATATCTCTGATCAGGGCCATTATTGTTAATAGAAGGAACTGAAAAAGCAAACCTGGGGGTATCCAGAGGGTGTAGAGGAATAGAAAAGAAACAATCCTTTATATCAAGAGTAATAAGATGGAAATTTTTTGGAATAGCTACAGGATTAGGAAGTTCAGGTTGAGTAGGGCCCATGATTTGCATGGTTTTATTAATTTCTCTAAGATCATGTAACAATCGCCATTTTCCTGATTTTTTCTTGATCACAAATATGGAGGAATTACAGGGAGAGGTGGAAGGTTCTATATGTCCTGCTTCTAGTTGTTCCTGAACTACTAGGTGGGCCTCTTGTAATTTCTCTTTAGATAGGGGCCACTGAGGGACCCACACTGGCTTATCAGAAAGCCATGGTATTTTCAAAATTATTTTCTCAGTGGCCCTGAAAAAAAATATCTTTTTCCTTTATGATAATGATTTATTTTAGGGTTAAGATTACCCTGTACCTTTTGATAATGATTTCTTTTAGGGTTAAGATTACCCTGTACTTTTTGATAATGATTTCTTTTAGGGTTAAGATTACCCTGTACTTTTTGATAATGATTTCTTTTAGGGTTAAGATTACCCTGTAGATTTTCACATTTAACATCTACAGGCTTGGTTGCAAGGTGTATTCCCATTTGTTGCAAAATATCTCTTCCCCATAAAGTAACCGGTAGGTTAGGTAAAACATAAGGCGGAAATGTTCCTTTATGCCCTTCATCATCCTCCCATTTCAAAATTACCACACTTTTCTCTGGGAGGTTATTATATCCCAAGCTTCTTAAACTGGTTGAAGCTTTTTGCAGAGGCCAGTGCTTGGGCCATTGCCGTAGATTAATGATGGAAGGGTCAGCTCCAGTATAAATCAGTCCCTCCATCTCTATTCCTTGGATTTTTATTTTACACATAGGCCTCCTTGAACAATCCCAAACCCAGCAAGCCATGGTTCCTGAGTCAGTGGAACAAAATCCTCTATTGTTCCTTTTTTGAGGCATACTCATTTTAAATGAATTATGTAAATTGGGAAGGAGAATCAGCTGAGCAATTCTATCTCCTTGATTAATAGAAGTTATACTTTGGGGTGAGCTAAGCATTATTTTTATTTCCCCTTTATAGTCTGAGTTTATTACACCTGGGCTCACTTGCAAACCTAATAAGCTTTTAGGACTTTTCCCGAGAATAAGTCCTACAGTCCCTGAGGGAAGAGGTCCCCTGACCCCTGTGGGAATCAGTTGAACCTCCATTTCAGGTGTTAACACTATTCAGGCGGTGGAACAGAGGTCTAATCCTGCATTTCCTCCTGTTCCTCTGGCAAGGGAGTGGATGGGTAGTAGGGATTGTGTCGGGGAAGCATCTGAGTGGATGCTTGAGGATACTCCTCCTCCAATGCCCTGTACATTTGTGGGCCCCGGGGTATTGGGCCCAGTGCCCCGTTTTTTGAATTCCTGAACAAATGATTTCCATAGATGTCAATTTTTGAATGGCATTTATTGGCCCAATTATTTCCCTTTTTACACCTGGGGCAGAGGCCTGGGGCACTGTATGAGCTTGGTCTTATTTCTCTTTGGGGATTTTGCCCAGAATAGCCTGATTGATTATGATAATTTTGCCTGGAGTATCCTGATTGATTATAATGTCTAGGTTGAGCCCTTGTGAAATTTTGAGAGGAAACACCTCTCATTGCAGCTGCAATCACATTTCCTGTGACAAAGGCGTCATTTATATCTTTACATAGTTGTATATATATGGAAAGATCCTTTTTATTTCTCCATGGCCTGATGGCTTCCTGGCAATATTTATTAGCATTTTTGTATGCTAATTGAACAACTAATGGCATAGCTTGTTCAACGTCTCCAAACACTCTACCTGCAGTTCTCAAAAGTTGATCAGCAAAGTCAGCATATGGCTCATTAGGTCTTTGAATCACTTTTGACAAGCTACCTTGTAGATCCCCAGGTCCTTGTAAAGTTTTCCATGCCTTTAAGGTAGCTGTATATATCTGAGCACATACACCTGGGTCACAATATTTTTGAGCCTGTAAATCTGCGAACTGCCCTTCTCCTGTGAGCATTTCTATATTATGGTCTCCAAACCCTGCAGCTGCATTTATTTTAGCCATTTCTATACACAGGTCTTGAAATTGTGATCGCCAAACCAAGTATTGCCCCCCACTTAATGCTGCTTTACATAGACTTCTCCAGTCTGAGGGGGTTAAGTTAAAGGTGTTAAGGGACTCCAGCATACTCAACATGAAAGGAGCTTGTGGCCCATACGTCATTACTGCCTCCTTGAGGTTTTTTATTGTTTTGAAATCTACTGACTGGTGGACCCTCTGTCCATTTTCATTTTCAAATACTGGCAGTTCCCAATGTATCTGTGAGTTACCCTCGAGAGCGCATAAGCTCTCAGAAAGACTTTTTATTTCTGTTTCTAGGGTTTGCAAATGCCTAGTAATACCCTTCATATTTTCTGTAATGGATTCCACCCATGGGGGAGTAGAGGACACAAGTGGTTCCTCTACTTGATGGTCCTTTTTCTTTTTTAATTTCTTTTTGTTCTTTTTACTGGAGACTGTGCTCCCAGAATCACCTTTTGATTCCTCTTCACTGCTATCACTTTTACTGGTATCCTGAATTTCAGCTTCTAAGGAGAGTACATACTCTTCGGCTAATTTCAATAAGTTTCTCATGGCTTTTGCAGCTCTTACTTTTGAATTTACACCACTACTCTTCTCAGTGGTATAAACTGACTCAGAGGCTATGCTTTCTTGATCACTTTCCTCACTATCCACTGAGTCCGCGATATCGAAAAAACTCATCCATGGCTTTTATTATCCAACCTTTTGTTACTTTCGGTCCCATTTTCAGTTCTTACCTGCCAGCCGAACTCCCCGTACAGGCCACCACCTATTGCTGCCTGAAGTGATGGCCGCCAGCAGCAACAAAGCTGCAGGAATAAGTTCAGAGGCAAACTGGAAACGAACAGGCTCTTTATTCTGCCAGCTTCTCTCTCCGGATCCAACAACACCCCAACACACAATCCACACTCCTCCAACCACCACAAAATGGCGCCAACCCCGTCCGCACTGTCCAGGGCCAAGTCTCGCGATATCATGCAAATGGCGCTGACCCGATCTGCAATGTCCTGGGCCAAGTCTCGCAAGATCATGGAATCATGGAAGGTGGTAATGCTTTATGGCTCACAGCTAACCACAATCTTAGCTATCTCCTTAATTAGGGCTCCTACAATTTTACAAGTGCTTACTCCCATCATCCCCCTTAGTATTTTTAATAAGCATCACTTTACATAATAGAAGCTTCATAATACTGTCTTTAAAGTTTTTGTTCTATCATATGTAGTCATTAGAATCAGAAATTGCACTCTTCTTTTCCTATGACCAACTGTATACATGTTTCCACTTTTTCCGTGTCTAGAATATGTGGTAAGATATGAAAAATTTATTGCCAAATACAAAATGCAAAGGTGAAGTGTTCTCCCAAAAGTCTACCAAACATAGCATATTTCACTACTCTGGAGAAGTGAGATTTTTTAATTTGCACTGAATTTTGTGTGTGTGTGTGTGTGTGTGTGTGTGTGTGCATGCACGTGTGTGTTTTGTAAGCAGTGCCTGCTCTGTGCAAAATGCTGTTATTAAAGATGGGAATTCAAAAGGTGTAAGCAACATAATGGAAATAGCTCCTTTAATGTTGCAATGTGTTTCTGTGCTTTTCATCACTACCGGATGCATGCCAGACATGCAATAAATGTGTATTCAGTACCTGAATAGACCCCACAAGTGACATATAAGAGCTATTAGATGAGGTATCATTTGAGTGACCAGGAAGGGCTCCATGGAAGAGGTGGCATTTGGCTCTGACATGGAGATTGATGGCAGTATTCATAAAGAAAGTGACAGCATGAATCAGGAAAGCAGGAGGAAAGGAAGCCAATGAGTTGCTTCTCAATTTACATCCTTATTCTAATAGTCTACCCCCAACCCCGATAATTAGCAGTGCCAGCAGGACATGCTTTAGAAACCCTGTGGTAGCAGGTCCCTTCCAAATGCAGTAGCCACTACTACTGATTTGCAGGGGCTCTTCCAATGTGTTTCAACTCTCTAGGTATGATTCTTTTTTTTTTTTTTTTTTTTTGTATTCCCTTTCAACCTTACCTTTTCTTTTCTAAAATCATGTTCAAAGGAAGCAGAAGACCCTGTGTAAGAGGAGGCTAAATCCTTTTTTCTTTCAGTTTGACTTCTTGGTTCTTTGAAAAGTAGGAGGAGAACCCCTTGCTGCCTCCCTCCCCCTCTATCCCCTTCCTGGATGCCTCACTCCTGCCAGAGCTCCCCTGAGGATGGGGGTGTGACTCTTAGCCACTATAGCTTCCCTGCTGTGGGGCCCTCTCTGATTTCTGACTTCCCTCTTTGCTCTCCCTGCCCCATGCCCTGCTGCCTGAACTCAGTTCAAGCACAGCAAGGATGCAAATCCTGGGACCTGTAGCTTTGGAGAGTAAGGAAACCTTGGAGCAAAGACAGCAAAGATCTGACAGTCACATTTCCCCATCCTCCTTCTCCTCAATGATCTTTCCTCTCTGTGCTACCAGACATTTCCTTCATGTGGTGTTGATTTATTTACATTCTGTCTTCATTCAAACCATTCATTGAGTGTTTAGACTGCACTAGGTGCTCAGAATATAAAGATGGTAATCTCTGCTTTCAAGGAGCAGAATTATCTGCACAACTTCTAGGCATGGAAAACCAATCATCACAGTAGATTCTGTGCTTTAGACCTTGTCTGCACCCAACTATTGTGAACATGGTCACTAACTTAGCTGACAGTTTGTCTTATTTAACCCTGCGAGTTTATTAGAAAGATTAAACCATTGGATATGTAGGTGTAGCATTCTTATAAAATGTAATGCCATTCTAAAATGGATATTTATAAAAAGACATTGAAATTAAAAAAAAAAATGCACACCATTTTTTATTGGTTAAGATTATGCACTATTAATAGTAGCCAAACTATGTGGTTTAAATTTTGGTTTCTCCATATACTAGCTCTGTGGTATCAGGGAAATTATTAAACTTTGAGCCTCTGTTTCTTTATATATAAATTGGGGATAATAATGGCACCTCTCTTTGGGAGTTGTTGGGGTTTAAGGATTACATGAACACAGATTGTTTCCAACATATGGTGGTTCCACTTAAGATTTTTTGACTTGATGATCATATTAAAAGTGATACACATTCAATAGAAACTATACTTCAAGTTTTGAATTTTGATTTTTTTTCCTAGGCTATGATAAGTGCAATGAGATACTGCCTCCTGATGCTGAGTGGCATTGGTGAGCTGCAGCTCCCAGTCACCCATCAGTCAAGTGGGGGTGGGGGGACAATCAATACACTACAGTGTGCTTTGTTGCTGCACTATGATGTTTTGTTGGTTAGGCATATTGAATGTATTTGTGACTCATCATATTTTTAAGTTGAGGAGCATCTGCATATGCAAAGTACTTAAACAGTGGAGCACATACAAAGTGCAAGTAAGTAGTAACTGGTAGAAGCATTTCTACTTTTTGAGTCTTTACTGTCAAATAGCTTAGCATTAAGTTCCTAGTTTGAAGAAGAGAATATGTTTCTTTTCTCTAGATCCTGTCCTATGTTTTAGGGGCTTGTAATTTATATACCATTTCAGGCTTTTTCAATGAAGGATCCAGAGATTCCAATGCATATTCATACACAATTTGCAATCAGGGTCAACACTAGTTTCACAGATCCTCTACTCTAACACTGTTTCCCATTAATATTGGGTCACACTATGTTGCCTGATGACTTTAGTGAACACCCAGGGTGGTTCTACAGCACTGAAAATCTACCTTGCTACCTTTCAGGATAATGCACTTGTGGGAAATTATTAAATTTATCCTACTTCTAAGAAATAATGTGAGTTCAAATAATAACAGAATAATGATGTTGTCTGAGATTGAAAAATAGAAAAGCAAACACAAACAGTTTAAGAATAGCTGTGACCTGCATGGGCTTTATATTAGAGCCCAGCCGCATTAAGGTACCCGTCACTTTCATTTTCTAAGATCACTAACAGTTTTTCCAAAAGGTATTGTTAAGTAGGTTCCTTGCTTTGGAAAAATAGGCTATTGTATAATTCAGAATAACATCTTTTTTGTAAAGGCAGAAGCTTTTCTTTCTGCTCAATGGGTATTTTCTCTGATATTATTTCTGTAGATTCTGTTGTCCTGTTAGACCCCCCTATGTCTGCCTACTTTCTAGGGGCCTTGTCTTGAGCTGCCTGAGTCCTAGATTCTAGAGTTGTCTGGGTGCTTGGGTGAGGAGAATGCTGGTAAGCACAACAAAAGGGTCAAAACCAGGGAAACTTCCCTGATTCCCTTGTTCCATATGAATGGTGATGAAGGGGTTTTATCAAAGATAAAGGAAGTTGAACATGAACTGAATGAGGAGTAAAAACAAGCAATAAAAGGAAGAGGATGTAAGGCAATTTCCACATCCAGGACTATGGTGTTTAAGCCTCTTGTTTTTTCACTCACTGACTCTGTGTGTTGGGTTTAGAGGGACAAGATCATCATATACGTAATTCTCCTTTTAGCTAGCCCACTAATAACCTCTGATAAAATAAGAGATATTATATTATCTTCAAGTTTTGATATTAATGGAAAATAAATATTGGCAGTAGAGTTAAAAATAAGCAAATATATTTAGAAAATAAAATTTGAAGTTCCATTGATTATAATCATTATGAAATGTCTGTTGAGATGGAGTGATTGTTGTCATCCTAGTGGAATTTCTATTTTATTTTTTCTACTCAAATTTTGTTAAAGTATGAACATATCCTCAAAACAGGTATCATGTTATTATATGATATATACAAATTATTGAACTGCTTTTCAAGTTCAAGGGGGAAGGTAGAGAACCTTCAAATAATCATTCTTGTAGCTGATCTTCTTCATTCTAACTTCTTATCTGAGTTTATCCTAGATGAAACACGGGCTTTTAGTGTAAATTGAAGGTGTAGTTTGAATTTTAGATGTTGAGATTAGATGTCAAAACATCTTATTCAAGCTGACTGATCCATATAGTTGTTTTTGCAATGCACACTAAATCTCAAGCAAGGGAATTTCATATTTTTATCCTTGAAATTCTCTGGCATTATGCCATTGTTCTTAGCATAACATTATTAATGTTGTATTTGTTGTCTGTGGATTCCTAGGGAGTTGAATGCAGTGGCTTAAAGAAAATAATTATTAAGATATCTTTAGAAACTACTTTAGAATATTTCTTAGTGTTTGAAGGGCGTACTGAATGGTTTGGAATTGCTTTAGAGTCTTTGGTGTGTATGAGCAAGGATATATCAGAGAGAGCACAACTATGTCAATCACTAGACATCACAAACCTTTTGCAAAAAAATTAAACAACCCAGTAGTTCTTGATATATCCATACAGCTGTACAACCATTACCAATATTTAATTTCATAACATTTTTGCCCTCACCAAAGAAACCCAGTACTCATTAGCAATCACTTCCCTTCTTACCAAATATCTCATTTATCAGAAAAATGATTTGTAAATATTCTAGAAGATACCTTTCATTATCTTGGTTAAAGCTGTTGATGCATAAAAAATTTTAGGTTTGATGCAGTCCTATTTGTCTATTTTTGCTTTTGTTGCCTGTAGTTTTGGTGTCACATCCAAGAAACCCATAAACATAGTACAGTTATACATACATAGTCAATATTTGACTTCAAAAATCAGGAGTTCTGTAATCCAAACAACAGTTAATCCAAGAGGCATTTGTATTTAATTTAAAATGCAATTTATACTTATATCTGATTATGGTTCTGCCTACTGTTCTGAAAGGTAACTTCCAGAAAAACAAGTTTTGCTATGAATATTTGACTCAAGAAAAGCTAGGAATATGTGCAATTTTCCTGGCTTGACCCCATGTTCAAGAACTCCTTGATGTGAGGGAATTTTTTTACATGTCTGTCTTTCACAGAATTTTCTGGGTAGGCTGCAGGGTACACAAGGAAGTAAACCAGATTTGTTTTCATAGAACAGTGAAGAATATAAGCAGAGGACTTTATGTTTACTCTGTCAAGACACACCACATCTCATAAGATATGCATAATTAAGATTTAACTAAGATTTAACTCTCTAACAATGCCCAAGTTACAGGGACTCATGTTATTTCTCTATAAAATAAATTCATTTTCTCACTTGTAGGTGTGTGAGTTTGTATGTGGTAGGGGTTAGTTTGGAGTGATGCTTCTGAACATATCCTACTCTCACTCAAAGCCTCCTCAGTCCTCCTCCTCCTCTGTTCCTTTTTATGTGTGAACGGCTTCCTGTTCACCCACTTACTAAAACAGAAACTTGGACAGCCTCCCTCAGTCTTCATCTCCCTCAAACCTCCCATCCAGGAAGTCACCCAGTTCTTTCAGTTTTTCCTCCTGAACCTAAGGCTGCTCTCTCTTTTCTTACTGCTATTTTATCTGTGCCCTCCAGGCTGCAGCAGCCTTGCCATTGGTCTCTCGCTTTGTCCTGCCCTAAGCAATCTGTAGTCATATTTCTAACATACAGTTTACTCAAGTCTGTCTCTTACATAGACTCCTTATATAATTGTCAGTTGTTCTCAGGAATAATACTGAACTTCTTATCCTGGTTCACAAGGCCTCTTTCTGGCACATGCTCTTACACCATCTCATTTATCCTCCTTTACTTAGCCTTCTTTTAGCCTCTGTTTGGGAGACTTTTAATTACTTCTGTACTTGCCTGTGTCTCTCAGTGGATTGCGAGATTCTTCAGGCCAGGAATCATGCCAGTCAGCTCGCTGCTGTGGTCCCTGTATCAAATACAATGCACATACATTAGGTGTGTGATACAAATGTGTTGAATGAACCAAAGCAGCCAAGCTATGTGCAACCCCTTCCTTTTCCTAATTGCAAAGTTCCTTAAATTGACTTAGTGTGGTCACTCTTTTCTGCCTCCCAAAGAAGCTCAAACAAGTTCTGAAGTTACAGAAAATTCCCCAGGCTTCCATTTCCTCACCTGCAAGATGAAATCTAAATCTTTTACAAATGAATCTGCAACCAAAAGGGTTTGTACCAGGTTGTCTCTAAAGCCACGCTAATTTACCTCAGACTCCAGAGTAGCTACCATGTATGTAAAATATTACAAGTGTTGGTTCTAAATCTACATTTATTTGCCTTCCAAAACTTAACCTTTAATAGTTTGTAGAAGTTTTTTTTGTTTTAAATGTCAATAATGTGGCATTTTCAACTTGTTTGATTTGCCTCAATGTTAGTGTCATATCCACACATTACTATTTGTGAATACCTCACTGTAAACTGAAAAACTATGAAAGTACAGGAAACACATGTATCCATGCTCACTTGTCTATATGAAATTTAATTTTTTTTTTTTTACATTTTATTAGCTACATTGTTATGAAGTATTATTTCCATTGTAGTGAGGTATTTCTGAGGGTAATTGACTTATCATACCAGGTGCCGAAGCTCCTTAAGGAAAAAACACAATATAAATTCAAAATCATAATGGAAATAATTACATTGTTTACTCTGAAGACTCATGCTTGGACATCTCATCAGAAATGAGGCATGTGAAAATTAGCTAGATCAAATTTTAACTGTAATTGCCACAGAAATTTCTTTTATTTATGTACCTTTCATCTATATTACATTTTAGTTCCTTGACTAATAAAACTCTCTTTTTTCACCACAACTCAGTAAATTACTCAGCATAGATGGAGGGTGAGAATGAACACATTTGCCTCTTCTTGCTCCGCATATACAATTAGAAATGGCTCTGGAAAAGTGAGCTCCAGTCATGCTTCCCAGCTGTGAAGTTCCAGAGGGAAATACAGTATGAAAGGTATTGGAAATGTTGTTAAGAATTTTGTGCTAATGACTCTACAAGACTTGTAGCAATTCCAAGCTCTGTCATACTGTTTTCCAACCATATCATAGTTTCTTCCTAGAGAGAGTTGATCTATCACCCCTCAAAATCATAAATTGTAAATTGAACAGTTATTCCTTTTGTTCATTTGTTTATTCACTCATTCATTCATTATGGAGAAAATAATCATTTGACACTCTGTCAGTTGCAGCCTTCAGTATAACATGGTGCCAAAATCCATTCCTTGGCTGGTGGCAAAGTTGCAAAGTATCACATCATGCCAAAGAATGTCTTGGCTGGGAGCATAATTACTCAGCTATAGGAAATGATCCTGATCCAGGAAAGAAGACTTTAATATCCCACAGGTTCCCCACTTATTGCTTCTTCCCCCTAAGCTTCATTTTAGAAGGATGAAAATTGTTTCAGAAAATTGTTTTTCAAATGTACTGCATCCTAAAGAAAATGTCCCTTGTGCATGCATTTTTATGTGTATTTTTTTCTTCTCTGATAACATATACCTTTCTATTTTCAGTGCACATAGTTTCAGGAAAGGGTCAAGACCAGTATTTCTCCAGGTAAGCAGAATGGCCAATACTTAGAAGTAACACTGAATCAGATATTAATGAATATTTTTCTCAGTGAATGGAAGCCCACTGAAAATTTATCCTCAGTAACTCAACATGATTAAGCTAGCACATTGTTTTCTCTTTCTTTCCATGGGCACCTGGAACCATGTCTTTAAAATACTATTTAGTGGGTTCTTGTCTTTTCCTACTGCCATCTGTCCCTACCACTCCCCAGTGCCATTCACCTCTGCAACTCTTTCCTAACTACCATATTTATCTACTGATCTCTGTGGCAGTTTTGCCTTCATCCACAATGTTGTACCCACTCATCTCATCCTGGGGACACTTTAAGCATCTGGGTGAGTGTCTTGACTTTCCTAGTTCTGGTGGCCTGTTTAAGTTGACTTTGAGGGATACCTCAAATTTGTCTTCAGTTGAAACTGTGTCATCTTTGTGATCCTGACCCCGGACTCCCTTCTGTATCCAAAATATAGCCTATGTTTGCAACATACTCCTTTCTTTATGCTCACTGAGCTTGCCCTTTATACTAGTGTGAACTTTAATTATCGAATTTTGTTCAGTACCTGGGCTTAAGACCCAGCTGACTGTGTAACTTTCAGAAGTCTATTAAGGGTCCCTAAACCTGTTTCTTCTGTGTAAAATAATTGTCTGGCCTACATCTATATACTCCCTTACAACTCTAAAATTTTATAAAGTGTGAGTGTTTTTGAAAAAGCACACTAAAGTCTAAGTATAAATTCTCTATAAGTCTAAATTTAAGCTTTCCATTTTCCCCTATTATACCTGTGAGGTTGTGTTCGTTGATTATTCATTTTCATCTAGTCCGAAGGCATCTAAATGATTATACTACAATATGAATGGAGAACTATTGTAGTGATTAAGCATAAGATATATGTCCATCTAAATAATTATAAAACATAAAATTTTAATTTATATTACTTAAGACACATAAGACTGTTTTCTCTCTAAAACCTTTGATCTATTGTTAATTAACATATTTCTTATAGCAAGTCTTTGAAAAGATGTATCAGAAATAAAATATACTTCAGAAAAATAAGCAGAGCCATATGCCAAATAATCTATAGAATCTTGTCTGCTCTAAGAGTCTTTTTACTCTTTACTTTCCCTGTAAAATCTATGAGAAATACTTGGAATATTTATCTAAGGAACCTGAAGATATGCTGATATAGTTGAAACCATAACTATTCAATTAGGACTCAATTGTAAATCAGCCAGTGGCGAGGTTGTTTTAGTAGCCGGGACACTGACATAGAGATTTCACTTCTTAATTTCCTCAGTAAATGAGGGCATACATTTTAAAAATAAAAATGTTGCCTTGAAGCAGTGTTACAGAACACAAATAAGGTTCAGAGTCTTTAATTTCTCTTTAGTACTTTTGCAGTCCTCTTAATACCACAGCATTTATTTTTCGACTTCTACACAGGATGCTCCAGGAACCCTAAATCTGTATTCCAGAGTAGAATACAAATATGAGAGGGAGTGGCTTTGTAAGCCTTTGTACTGTGCTTATGCTATTGCCAAATATTTATTTTCTCTTTTTATTCTTTTGGGGACAGACTGAAAGCAGAAACAAAAAATAAATATGGTTAAAGTTATATGTAACATGTACATTTTCAATATGTCAAAATTCTGTAGGATGCTCTAATATACATGTGCTTCCTCTCATTGTTCATCATCAGTGTCATTTATGAAGTTCCTGTGATGTGTGAGTTACTGTGTTATGCAATCTGAGCATCACAGTTTCTGCTTGCATGTAATTTAGTCATAGAAAAATCAAGATCAAATCTAAAATGAAAAAATAAACTGAGATGTATAGAAATTATATGTATATATATATATGTGTGTGTGTATAAAATATATATGTTCTGTATTAAAGCTGCAATTAATTTGACTTGCTAATATAGTGTTAATGAAATCATTGCAGTTATAGTTCTTTACCAAATACCAGGGGCACCCATTTTGGCTAAACTGAAGAAATAGTTTGCAACTGTGAAATTACTTGTGGGCAGAATCTTTTTATCTAGAACAGTCTAATAAGGCCAGATACCTAGTTTTTAAGTTGTTTTTAGAAGAAAGACATATTGTCTTTCTTCTAAAATTGTTGTTACAGGCATATAGGAAATAAACAATAAATACTTTTTGGTTACCTTATAAGAATAACCAGAAAAAATGTAAAATGATATAGAATCAAATGCTAGAGTATGCATTATGGGTCATATAAGTCAAAGAAATTTAGATATTAAAGGAGTCAAAGTTGGTATTATTTAGGGGAGTTCTTCATTAATAACCACTAAAATAATCCAAAGCAGTAAGACATCAGTACATATTTCTGATTTTACTCTCAGTGTCCTATTCAGTTTCTGGAAATGTCCAATTCATCCTTTTTGACTGAAGACTGACCAATATTGTGTTTTTCCACAGTAATTTTTTCATACCTTCTTAAAGGATTTCTTCCCCATTCCCCCTCAATACTCATACAATAAATAGTTTTGAGCACCATGTACCACACATCATCCTGAGAACTGACAACACAGAATAAATAAACTGACAACACCTGATTAAAGTTCCTGTTAACATGCAATACCACATTGTGCACACCAGGAGGAGAGGAAAATAAACAACAGAAACAAGGTGTGTGTTTGTGGCCATAAAATATAAGTGACATAGAGAAAAACATGGTTTAAGAGTAATAGGAATTGACTAGGAACCCAGGAAGAATGACTGTTATATGTTGTTAGGGAAATATGGTGCATTTGACTAGAGACTTGAAGGAAATGAGGGAGGGAACCATGTGGATATTTTTGTGTTGGGTCTGTCCTCTCAGGCAGAGGAACCATAGAGTTTCAAGTCCCTGAGATAGTAGCATTCTTGGTGCCTCAGAGAAAATAGGTCAGCCAGTGTGATTAAGAGTAGAGCAGGGGAGGTAGATAAAAGGAGGTGACCTCACAGATAATAGGAGAATCATACTGTTTAGGGCTTTATAGGCAATTTTTGGATGTGAGCAAAGGAAGAGATCAATTTTGCATGGTAAAAGACAGGATGGCACCATTTGAGAAGAGAATAGGGAGGTGCAAGAGACAAAAGTACTGCTATTGCTGTAGTTCAAAAGAGATGTCATTATTGCTAGGCCAATGTAGTGGACGTGGTAAGAAGTAGTTAAATTATGAACATATTTTGAAGTCAGAGCTAATAAGGTTTGCTGATAAATTACATGTGAATGAGAGAAAAAAGAGAGGAGTCAATAATGGTTTAATGTACTTAGCCTAAAATGACTGGATGCCACTAACTACAATTGGAAAACTTGGGAAGACTTTCTTAAAAAATAGGTAGAAAGTAGAGACTCTGTCTTTTGGAACAGATAAAGTTTTAGATGCACATGACACATTTGAGTGGAGATAACAAATAGACAGATATATGAGTTTGCTATTCAGAGAATGGATACATATACACATACATATATATTGATCTGTGCATACATATGTATAACTGTATACACACATGCATATCCATGGACCTCAAACACATTAGAATGGATGACATTAATTAGGGAATGAATTTGTATTAAGAGAAGTATGAGGTATGAGTCCTGGTGAATTCCAACATTTAGAGATCACAGGGACAAAAGGAAAAATCATCAAGGGAGATAGCAGATGAGGCAGAATAAAAATTAAGAAAGTATTCCAGGGCTGGGGATATGGCTCAGTGGTAGAGCGCTCGCCTAGCACGTGCGAGGCCCTGGGTTCAATCCCCAGCACCACATAAATATAAATAAATAAATTAAAGGTATTGTGTCCAACTACAACTAAAAACTACTTTTTTATTTAAAGAAAATATTCCATTTCAGAAGCCCAAACATACATATACATTTCAAGAAGAGAATGATCAGTGTGTCAAAGGGTACCTTCTCCAAAGAGATGTTTTGATGGAATACTAGGGACAAAAGCCAAGTGCACTGGGTTTAAGTAAAAACAGGAGGCGGGAAAGTGGGGAAGCAAAAAATATGGCAGAGAAGTGGGATCAAGAACATGCATTTTTGTGCTGACAGAAATGATCCAGCAGAGGGAGAGAAGTTGGAGAAGCAAGTGATAGAGGGGATTCCCAGAGTGGTTTCCTTGACTAGGGAAGAGGAAGGGAATCTCACAAGGCTTATGTGATGGTGATAGAATTTTAGAAAGAGAGAAAAAAGTAGACTCAGAAAGGTGAAAATCTGGTAGCGGAGGTTCAAATGAGGCAAGTCATGATGACAGCAAAAATTTTGGAAGCTAGGACACTGGATAAAATTGTTACTCCTGAAAGAAAAAGGAAAGCAGGGAAATACCCCTCTCTCAGTACAGTGTCTGTTGAAAAGTTTTTGCTTAATAAATGTCTCATGAATTAATATTTAACTAGCTGTTATGGGAAAATGTGCTTTTGCTTCAGGGGATTGAACTAGTTGTTTTTAAGAATCACTTTTAGTGTTAAAAGTCTATGAATCCATAAAAAGCCTGTTAATATATCTCAAAATTTAGAGGTCAAATTATGTGATACAAATGTCATTTTTCTGACCTCACTTTCTCTTTTGAATCAACCAGCATAGCCCTTCAGTTGGTTTTGGCATTCATGATTGTGTATGTGTTTTTACTGATATGTATTTTTTTATAAGATGAATGGTGATAATTAGGTCTTTTCTAATCCACATGTGTGTGTAGACATAACTGACCCTATAATGTGAGAATGTCTCCTAAGCCCCGCAGTTAGCCCCTTGAGAGTCAGCAGTGGGAGGAAGTGTGAGGAGGGACTAAAGCAGCTCTGTTACTCTTGACCAATAGCTTTAAAAAATATGACCTTGCTGAATTAATTTCTATTAACTGCTTCATGTTACCTTGTTCACCAAGCAGTATTGCAGCAACTAATTCAGTTTCCACATATCCTGAAGTTAGAAAGAATGATCCAAGGTGGATATAGTAACCTTAATCTGCTAGAATGCAAGACCCCCATTTCAGAGAATACACTTGCATTCTTCACCCACTCCTCAGCGGGTAACTGTCCCCAAAACCAAACACATAAAAAAAGGAATCACAGTTTGTCCATAGCTGTTTAATTATAGGAGACAAGACTTACCCTAAACATAAACTAATCTGGTCATTACAATTGTCACTCTCTTTACAGGGACATCAATAAGTGATGAACTATGTAGACTTATTATCTGCTTAATCGAGACAGCTGTGTATTCAGGATGCTGAGAGCATGTGATCACCAGATGCTGGAGTGGTTGTTATAATAGATTGGTGATGTGGATGCTGGATTTAAGTAGTTTCCCAAAACGAGCATTGCTTTGATGTGATAAGGAAGAATATTTTTATTTTGCTTTACCTATCCTTAAATTTCAAAATCTACCTTTCATTTGTATTCCCAAATACCTAGTTCTTTTATTAATGGATTTATTTCTAGAAGTTAAGGAAATAAACAACCCACATGGAATACACTGAGGGAATAAACATGCCCAAATATAATGGGTCACTAAGCACACACACAGGAATGCACTGTTCAACAGAAACAGCAGTTTTGCATTCCTTGAAAGGGGTGGGTAGCCAAAAACATTGGATTTTATTCACCTCTGACCATGTTTTATGGGTCTGGTATTGCTTTTATTTGGGGGTTTATAAAGAATTTCTCAGAAGATCTTAGAACACCCCCTTTGCAAGGAGGTGAAAATACAAATATGGGACCATAATGACATATTCACTAATACTTATGAAGCTTTACTCAGTGACAGGCACCGACCTAAGTGCTATGTGAGAGTTAAATAATCCTCATGGCAACCCTGTGAAGCTTGGATATCATTTCCTCTTCTATAGAAGCTTTGTGACATGTACAAGGTCACTAAGACAGCACAGAGTGAAGCTGAGCATTCACCCGTAAGCAGTCTGCCTCCAGTCCCCTGGGCAGTATTGGGGTACACCATGTTCTCTCTTTCCTGCCTTTCAATCTGAGAATTTATGATCTTTGGCATTGATTTATTGTTTTCTTTGTCAAATTTATCAATTTGAGAAATACACAAAGTGGTGTCTCTAAATTTGCTAAATGTTCTCTGGATAATTCGTTTTAAGTGAAATTTCCTTCTAAAAAATGGGATGTGTATCCCATGCATTAATCACTCAAACATGTTTTCATTTTCCAACAAATTTATATTACTTATATTTACAAAATTAGGAACATAAACATTCTAATGGTGATAACTGTTATTATGTGTATAGTACTTTGTAATTTACATAATCCAAAGATTTTTAGGATCCATGACTTTAATAGAGATAGTTTGATGATATTTTGATTACAAGAGTGAATGAATACATAAGTCACAAATAAATAGTTTTGCATTGTAAATACTATTTAATATTAAAAAGAATATATTTCTTAGGTTAGGGGTGTAGTTCAGTGGTAGATTTTGCCTATTATGCATGAGGCCTTGTGTTCAATCCTTAGCACAATGTGCGTGGGCAGGAGAAGGAGAATAAGAAACAACATTATTTGGCCATTATGCTGGTTTCTAAGATGGAGAAGGTATGGGTTAGTATTATCACCATTTAATTTTATGAAAAGGTAAGCCAAACAAATAATCAATAATAAAAGCATGATATCCAGATTAACTCAGTTTGTTTTGACTCAGTGTATGATAAACAGTTAATGTAAACTAAGAGTGGTAAAAATAGTAACAAAAATGACACACTAATGGAAAAATCTTTTCTAAGGATATTTACATTTGAGTGATCTAGCAGCAATGTCTATGTCATCAAGAGCATGTTCTGGATTCTCAGTGAAGGACACGCAGGGTGGCATTATCTGCATGGCATCATTACCATGGTCCTGGATGCAGCTTTGGAAGCAGTTTTACCCACATTCCTTAAAGTATTCCTTCTGATGTGTACTTATTCATCCTCACCAGACTCTCCAGAGCCTATTAAAACAAAACAGTACAAGTGCAGTATTTTCAAAGTGAGTCTTCCTTTTGAGTGATCTAAAAGCTTAAGGCTGTTCATCAAAATAATCTCTGGAGTC
Source organism: Tamias sibiricus (assembly GCA_025594165.1). Classification (NCBI taxonomy): domain Eukaryota; kingdom Metazoa; phylum Chordata; class Mammalia; order Rodentia; family Sciuridae; genus Tamias; species Tamias sibiricus. Next base: position 78,887,587 of record CM046664.1, read on the forward strand.
AGGATGCATGGAAACTGAAGTAGTGTCTGGAGTATGGTGTGGTAAACCTTCAGTCACACTAGTATAAACAATTTCATCTGAGCCAGTAATTTTTCCATTTTTAAAAGACATGGACCCCTTGGTCAAGTGTATAACAAATGAAATCAGGGCTGCTCTAGTTCTTCATGTCCCAGCCCTCTCAGCTCCCCTTTCCTTGGCAGCTTCTGAAGGGCATTTCAAGAACTAAAGCCTTAAGGTTTGAAAGCGTTTATTTAGGTGATAGAGAATTCTGAAGATTTTTCTCTGCCTTTCACATACACATATCTCTAGTGAAAGGTGGTAGGTGGTTCAGCTTCCCCCAACTTATCATTTCTTTCCTCAAGGGGATAAAACTTTGGCAAATTTGGTCACTCTCTGACATTTTCCTTCCTCTTTTTTTCCTGACCCTCTGCATCAGTTAACACATTTCTTTTCCTGGGATGTTTTTACCCTTGATTGGGTAAAGGCAGGTGTTTTTGTTTTGTTTTGTTTTGTTTTGTCTTCTTCTTTGGGCTTCAGAGGCTTTTGTTGCCTTAGGGCAAATTTTACCTGTATTTGATGGCTTCTACTCTGTGCTGATTTTGTTAAACTTATTTTCAGAACACTATTGGTACCTCACAGGCTCTTTTCATTTGTACTCTGTGCATTTGACTAATAGTATCAGGAAGTTCATTTAATTTTGTTGAGAGAGAGAGAGAGAGAGAGAGAGAGAGAGAGAGAGAGAATGTGCATGCCACAATTATCATAATATTATTGATGTTTTCTGTACCATTAAGCATGGAAGTTCAATTTATTTGAACAGCTCCCCTGTAACTCCTTGTCCACATGTCTAGATTGTCTGCACATTGGAGGAATTTGGGTGTGATCAATTTTGTAACATTTAGCAACTTAGTTGGAGAGAGTTACCTGTCTCTCACTGTTTAATCTCACAAACATTACATTAGATTGTCCCTTTTCCTTAGTAACTGGTTTTGAGAATGGTGTTGGCCAATTTTTGGTAAGGAGAGTCCTAGCTCATTACAAATTGACCTTCGTCTATCACTAATGCTCACTATTAACTGTATTTGAATCTTGGCACCTTAATATCATATTAGTCATATTTTAGCAAAGAAAAATTTTGGCAGATTATTAATTGTGAGAGTCTAATAAATGTTCCTTTAATTGATTTATTAAGCTATAATTAACTGCCTTCCAAATACTTTGAATGAAGTCTGATCTCATTTGATGTAAAATCAGCTGATTTTAACCTATTCTCTCAAGTCTTCTTTAACATATTTAAAGATAGATTAGTTAATCTGTCAAAACATTATTTAAAGATATACCATATTTATTTAATAGTTATATATTTTTATCATACTTTCATACATGATTAAACATAATAATATGAGGTATTAAAACATGTCAGTTGGAGGTATGCTTCCATGGATTTTAATTATATATTGGGGCCTTCATCAAAGATTGGATTGAAAAAGGATGTTTGAAATAATTAAACATTACATTATTTTATTTATAGGAGAAAAATAATATTTTGTGCAATAACAGCAGACAGGTACTTTGGCAACTATGTAGAATATTTAAAAATGAGTCCTCAGGGTCTTTATGCTGATTCCACACATAGAGGTTTTTGCGTTCCATTGGTAATGCAGTGTCTGTGCATCACCACCAACTTGTAATGTGTGGATGAACTGGCCCTGATATCATTGTCTACACAGAACAGCCGTAAGAGTTCTGGTTCAGTGCTCTTGTTAGTAACTTTGGCTTTTCTAGCTACTTTATTATCTTTTTCATGCATTTCAAAATGAATAAGAGAGTGTCAAAATATTAATAAGAATTTCCATATTTTCCATCTACCATAAGAGAATCATAATTATTATTTTTAATGTCCCTAATAAAAAATAAATTTTAAATAGTATATAATAACAGAAATTTCCAGAATGAAGCCCCCAATCCAAATGTATTATTACCCAATTGTCATTTCTATTATATCATGTCCCATATCCCCTTGTAACAATCTCTTGAAATTTGTACCTGTGTAAACAAGGATGAGTATAAATATAAAAGATTATTAAGAACTTTTAGTTTGAGACAGTTGACCAGGAGGATGTGCTTTTCTCCCATCCCTGATGTGATATTTTTAAAGGAATAAACATTTAACAGAGAAAAGAAATTCTGGGCTGAGAGTCAGCCAAGTCCATGGGGGTTTGGTAAAGAAGTACTGCTATAAACAGGGATTGATCGAGCATACCTCCATCTCTCTCCTCAATTTCAGTTCCCAGAACAGAGTTATCTGTCAGGTGCTTGGCAAAACAAAAACAAAACAGATGGCTTCTCTGTACAAGAATTGAATGGATTGACTGGGAAAGCCCAGACTTCTAGAGTGGATATTGATGTTCAACAGTAAAGGGAGAAAAGCTCCTCTTATTCTGTCAGTGGTGGGGGTTGCATGGAACTCGTCAGATGGCACTTTTTTACATTGTAATGCAGATTGGCACATTTCATCCTTGGCCTTTGCTTCCCTTCTGCAATGCTGACTAACTCCCATGCAACTGTCCCACTCAAGGGAAGGACTTGGTGAAGAAAAAAACCCTTCTTACCCAACAGCAAGAAAACCCATGTCAGCAACCCCATCTTCTTCTATAACTATGAATAAACTACCAAATAACTATGAATTGCCAGGCTTATGAGGAGACCCAAGAACATGAAAGTAAAAGATCAATAAGTAAAGGATAACGCTAATCCCAGAAGAAGGACTAACAATGCAGGACACATAAATATCTTTTAAAAAAATTGTCTGATATATTCAGAAATATTTTGAGAACACATTATATTCATAAACAAGAGTCAGGAGCTAGAGAGCACTCCTAGAAAATACAAATATGATTGTCAAAATTAAATCAATAAAGTTAGAAAACAGTATTGAGAAAATTTTGAAGAAAGCAGAGCAGGAAGACAAGGAAAGAAAATGTGGGGGGAACTTTATAAAGCATAGATACCAACAGTAGAGGCAAAATCTGAGAATCTCAGAAGAAATTTGGAAAATAAAAAGCAATTATCAAGAAAATAGTCAAAGACCATATTAAGATCTGAAGAAGGATATTTGTCATTTGATTGCTCCATACAATAATTTTTGAAGTTTTTACAACCTTATCTTTATTTAGAACCTTAAGGATTAATATAAGATTGTAAAAGCTTCAAAAAGAAAAAAAAGTCTCAAAAAAGAACATAGATCACATTTATATCTGACTCCTTGGGGGTAGCATAGAACACTAGAAGACACATCATTATTTTCAAAGTTATAAAGGAAAAACTCTTTTTCAGCTTGAAGTGATATCTGCCTTCCATTCTAAAATGGAAGAATGAAGATATTTTCAGATTCTGAAGAATTCAGATCATTTCTTTCCTAATCCACCTGGGGGGTTAAAGATTGCTGGAGGTTCTTTAACATTCCTGCCATTGAGAGATGAGATCCTTTATCCCTGCACCTTGAATCTGACTGCTTAGACCAACCAAATACAGTGGTTTACATTGTGCCAGTTTCCTAGCTCAGGCTTTAAGAAACTATCATTCACTTCCTGTCCTTTGAATCACTCTTTCCTTGTATTGACCCTCTTTGTCCAGTTGATCCCAGCCTTTCATTCATCCCATCCAAGGGGGTGCAAGTGATGGGATGTTTGAATTAACAAAATTTTCATAAGAAATAATTTATTATGTGAAGCTTGAGAGAACAGAGTACATATTGATGTTAGCAAACTTTGACGTACTTAGACAAAATATATACTTATTTGCAACAGGTAACTGATGATTGCTAGAAAAGTAGATGTGGGGGAGAGGCATTCAATTTCATAGCAAGAGAATCATGTGCCCTGTGCTATAGAGTTCTACATGCTCTTCATTTTAGCAGCAACCCCAATCTAGGAGAGCTAGTATATTTGGGAGACAAAATGTAGGGTATAAAGACTGTGACAGAAATTTTAGAACACAGGAGATACGAATAGAAAGGGGTTATCCTCTCATAATTCTTACTTGCAAGATTATAAAATTAATACTTTTTTGTAGGCATTGGGGACAATTAAATATTTTTGGTTTGGTAAGTAGAAAAAAAGGTCCCTTTCAGGTAATACAGGGCTAGAGCCTAGTGATCTATGACCGATCCAGTCAGATATCCTGAGAAAGGTAAATTTGTGGCAGGAAGATATATGGTTATCTATATTGATGACCTATTAAGCACTGTTATATAATATGAAAAGAAAGAGCTCACGTAAACAATGGGTAGATTTGGGAGGGAAAAAGCAGAGGTTAAGGTACAAAAGAGCTTTCATATCCCATTTCTCCAGCACGTTAAAAACAAGTTTTTCTCAAAGAGGCTGGTATTAAAAGAACTTTGTGTGTCTGAGTCTTCCACATAGCTATTCTTTTTCATTCCCTGCTTCTTAATACTAATTATTACTTATAATCATTAAGACAAACTACAGACTGGAAGAAAGTACTTACCACATGTCTGACAATTTGTGTCTATAAAGAACACGCAAAAAACCTCCTGCCACCACCATTAATGCTAATGCAATTATAACTGCTACGGATGACATAGGTGATAGCTGTTGTTTGCTTTAAAGCCAGATTTAGTTTGTGGTTATCATTTTTACTGTTGATAATTGTTGACCCCACCATTTATGCTTTTAGTGATAATTAATGTTGTACATGTCATAGTAAAAATGGGGTATTAACTTAAAAAAAAAAAAAAAAAAAAAAAGAACACGCAAATATCAGTGAAAAAAAGCCAAACAATCAAGGTAGAAAATGGGCAAAACACATAAACAGCAACAATAACAAAAGATCACTGAAAAGATATATGCGTAGCACATAGGCACATGAAAAGATATTGGACATCATTTGTCATAAGGAAATGAAAATTAAAACCAGAAGGAGATATCATCATATGTCAATTAGGGAAACTAAAATAAATAACAGTGATAACACCAAGTGCTGACAAGCATTTAGAGGCTCAGGAGCATTCATACATTGCTGGTAGGAATGTGAATGGCACTGCTGCTCTGGAGAACAGTTTCTTGTAAAACTAAATCTGCAACTAAAATATGGTATGCAAGTTGTCACTTGGTCATTTTTCTCAGAAAAATGAAAATTTATGTTCAAACAAACACCTGAACATTAATGTCCATAGCATCATTATTTGTAATAGCTCCATCTGGAAACAATGCAAATATTTGCCTACAGGTGAATTGTTAAAACTGGTACATCCATGCCAAGAAACACTACTCAGCAATAAGAAACAATGGACTATTGATATGTAAAATCACTTTGATGAATATTAAAGGGATTATGTTGAATAAAAACCAAATAAGGTCCATTCAATATAAGCTATTTATATCCCATTTTTGAAATGACAAAATTATAGAGATAGAGAAGAGATAGAATATTTAGGAGGGTGAGGAAAGATGGGGGTGGTGGTGAGTCTGACTATGAAAGGTAGCATTTGACCCTGTGTAATTCTGTTTCTTGACTATGATGGTAGGTAGTCACAGGAATGTACATATGGGATGAAATTGCACAGAACTCTCAATACACACACACATACAGTGCATGTAAATCTGGTGAGGTGTTTATCAGGTCAGTAGTTTATATCCCATCAGTATTCTGATTGTGATACTATACTATAATTAAGCAAGATGTCACCACTGGGGAAAATAAATGAAGGATATACAGGGTCTCCCTGTATCATTTCTTACAATAGAAAGGAAATCTATTGTTATATCAAAATAAGAACTTAAGCTCTATATGTGTAATATGAAATGTAATGCATTCTACTGTCATTTATAACATCTTAGAATAAAAAATAATTAAAAAAAATAAGAACTTAAAAAAAAAAGAAGAGAAGGAAGGCTGAGGTTGTGGCTCAGTGGTAGAGGGCTTGTCTAGCATGTGTGAGGCACTGGGTTCAATCCTCAGCACCACATAAATATAAATAAATAAATAAATAAATAAATAAATAAATAAAGGTATAGTGTCCAACTACAATTAAAAAAAATATATTAAAGAAAGAAAGAATGAAAAAGGCCCATGTGTTTTTGCAGCCCCCTCAAACAGAATGAGACTTTTAAATATAGCATCCTATAACAAAGGGACCATTTAGCTGGTTTTCTCTCCTTTGGTAAATGAATGATCAATATGGCAGAGTCCCCTTGCCCAGGCGCCATTGCCCACAGTGATAGTAAAGCTAAATTTTCCTGAGCACTTGTGCATGTCACTCTGCTGCTTCTTCATGAAGAGATGGATTTTGTTGTCTTGTATCATCTGACAGAGGTATAACAACTCCTCATCCTCTATGTTCAAGCTGCAGTTGCCTTTTTTCAGGTCCTGAAACAAGCCAGACCTTCTCCCATCACAAGCATTTTCCTTTCATCTTCCCTTTGCTTAGAACACTCCACTGACCCTTGATTAACCCTTTTCATCCTTCAGATCTTAGTTTAAAGATCACTTCTTTAGAGAAGACTTCCCTTATTTTACAAGCAAGGTTAGTTGCCCTATTGCACACTCCTATGCTATTTTGATTTGCCAAACACTTATTGGTTCAATTGTGTGATTGTCTGTCTTGTTATTTAAGCTTAATTTTGTAGAAGGATAAACTGAAGCTTAGAAATGTTTTACAAGTTGCTACAAGTTACATACCTGCTGTTGTGGTAATGCTGGACTTAACTTCAGGTCTGTCTGACTAAATCTCATGCATTTACCACAATTTTCTAAGGCATCTTATATATATATTACATCTGTAGAAATTTCTTATGTCAGGATTTTATGAGAGCCCAAAAGACTTTGTTGAAAATGGAATAACCTGTATAGAATTATGGATAGGTAAGAAAAGCACACACCCAGTATATGACACATTTGGCTAAGGATAAAGAGCCTAGCAGAAACTTGGGGAGAGATGTAGCTTGTCTTAGCCTGGCTTTCCTTTTTCCAGGGCCCCTAATGGGGTTCATGGCTATTTTTGATTCTGCCTACATATGGAGGGCCCTGCCAGCTCAGGGAAAGTATCTCCTTCTTAGAAGCTTGAAACAGGAAGAACTAAAATACAAAATCTATGTGATATTTGGAGTCCTGCTTACAGATTTTGAAATTTCCTTGTCATTGAACGAAACTCAGTACAAAACAACATACTTTCTTGTCTTATGGAAGAAGGAAAATTATTCTGTCCCTCGGCCTCTTACTCATCAGCTTCTGGGGAAAAGTTTTTTTTTTTTTTTTTTTTTTTTTTTTTCACATACCTTTTAACATAAGCATAAATATTACTAACAACTAAATAACTATAAATATGCTTCATGGGTTTCAGGTTTTAATGAAACTTTTTTCTTATGACAGAAATGATAACTTTCAGTTTGGCATCTGTTCTGATCCATTCTATGTTTTTTCTTCATGTGCTTTTCCAATTCTATTTCTCCTCTTCAGCAGACCCCAATATGTTCTTCCTCCATGCTAGTCTGCGTTGGGAATATAGCATCTGTTTTTCTTGATGTTTATTTCTAAGTTCTGAGTCTTTGTGTGAGTCAATGACTGACATTTATGTTATTTTACTTCTCTCTGTTGTACACTTCAGACTGTCTCATTTTCTTTCTAATAGAAATGGTGTGCTTGTTGCAGCTCTCTAATTTTCTATCTGCCTTGAATGTTCAGGAGCTGTTGACTTTTTTTTCTGGGAAGATTTATTTTCTTATTAGAGCCCAAACTGAAAATATGTCCCTCTATTTCTTGCCACCATATTGCTTTCTGTGTAATACCAATTAAACCTTTTCCTGGCATTAGAGACTAAGGAGTGTTTCTGCTTAACTCCTTCTTGCCATACAATACACCATAAGCATAAATGTTATCATTGTTCACACAAAGGAAAGGTGCTAAAAAGATTATGTATGCCTATTTATTGGTTAGCCTGTCCTATCAACTACTTTAAGAGAAACAAAACAACAAAGACATAAACAAGGTAGACGTTTATTTCTGTCACATACAAACATCCAAATTATAGATGGTCAGGAGGGGGACTTGGAATAGTATGGCTCTATTCCAAGAGATTCTTCAGGAACCAGACTCTTCCTTCTTGTTGCCCATCCCCTAGGGTGTTTCTGGCATTTGCATATCAAAGATGGAGAACAGGAAAGAAGTGGAGGGCACACTTCATCCTTTTAAAGGCAAGATCTGGAAGCTATACTTGTGGTTTCTGCTCTAATTCCAATGGACAAAATATAGTCATATAGCCACATTTTACAGTGGAAGAGGCTGCTAAATACAGTCTTTAGGTGAGAGAGGTTTTATATTCTATTGCTTAAAAAAAAAAAAAAAGCAGGAGAGTAGATTTTCAGTGACACTGAACTGGACATGAAGGGGGAAAAAGAACCTGAAGAATACAGTTAAGGGGCTGGGGATATAGCTCAGTTGGTAGAGTGCTTGTTTCACATGGACAAGGCCCTGGGTTCAATCCCAGCACTGCCTCTATGTGTGTGTGTGTGGTGTATGTAAGAGTTGGTTGAGTTCCTATGACTGTGGTAAATGAAAAAAAGAACATAGGAAATTGATTTGGGCTTGAGGAAAATTTAACTGGTTGATCAGTAGAAAGTCAGATGTGTGTTTTTTTCCTATAAGAAAATAACAATGATAGAAGGTGAGTAGTGACTGTTTAAGGAATAAGTACATAATTAGAGCTATTCCCTAGCATAATAATGTGCTATTGGCATTAGTGATGTAGTGAGTAGGGGCAAATTGAGGCTTTTTGTTTTTGATTTCCAGATAAGAACCAATGTGAGCTAGCATTAGAGTATAGATAGAAGAACAGAGAAGAGGGTAGGCCTGAGGGGCACTGAAGAGGCAAACTTACCTGCCAGGGGTAGAGAGGGACAGAAGATAGTCCTGACCTTGAGGTGTCAAGCACATTTGTTTAGGAAAAATACAGGAAGTCATTATTTTATTAATAGAAATATGAAAGCCAAGAGGACCTAGTTTTGTTCAGTGCTTTATCTTGTTTGGTGTTTGTGGAAGTAGGGGAAAAGAAAGTGAGATGCATTTGGGTTGTGGCCATTTGAGTTTGAGATATTAATGTAACACCCAGGTGACTGTATTTATAAGGAAATAAGATTGTTAGATGGGAAGTGAGGAGAGCTTTAGAATTTTAGGGGAAAGAGCCTTTTAGATCTCTCTGTCCTGCTTATGAATCTGATAGCTGAAAGCATGAGAATATCAAGGCAAAGAAAAAAAAAAGGGTCAACTTTAGGGAAGACCCATGTTTATTGGGAGATAGCAAGAAGAGCTAGAAAAACAACTTATAAAGAGAAACAGGGAACTAGAAAAGAAATTCTCATTGATGTTAACATTTTCAAGGAGAGGAATAACCACCAGGGTAATATTTCTAGAGAAAACAAAAACAAAGGAAATAAGCCTAATTAATTTGCTCATTGGAAGATCATGGTAACTCCTAAGAGAACAATTTTAGTCAAGTGACAGACATGAGCATAATTGCACAGTTAACTAATGTGCCAAGTGGGTGGCAAAGAGGAAGGAGAGGCAGGTTGCTCTGAAGATTTTTTTTTTTCCTTTGCATTTCAGTCATTAAAGTGGCAAATGTCCATCTATTATGATGAGCTACAAGAAGCTGGAATAGGTTGAAAGACTAAAAGCCTAGAAACCTGGCCTGTTTAAATTTTTTAATAGGATTCTATAATATCACTTACTCCTCAATTAGTTATACTAGTCTTTTGTGATTTAAAAATATACATACAATTCTGTTTTTATAAAAATTAAATTGAGAACTCAGTAAGTATAACTAGTTGTTATCTTTTAAATTATGTATCCCTTTTGGCATAGTGAATTCCCACTAAAAAATAATCTTTTCCCTTAAGTGACTTGAGGTTGGAGTCTAGCCAAGTTATTTCAACTCCAGGGGTTGAACACAAGTGACCTAAAAGGACAACATGAATTTATATGCCAAGAAGTTGGCAATTTGCATAAGCATTAATTATGGTGTTACTTCTGCATATATTCTCAATTATAGTTATATTGATATTGGCTATGAGTTTAGATACATTTGTATGAACTTTCCATATGAACAAATGCTTGAGTGATCTGATTAAGCTTCCTAATGAATCTGTTGTATATTATGAGGCTCTTGCCAAGACATCTAGGAACTCAGTTAAGTTAAAACAAAAAAAAAAAGTGCATCTTTATTTGAATTTCAAATATGTCTTTAGATTTTGTTTGGAAAGTAAAACTAGATTGTGATTATGATTTATCTTACTTGTGAGGGCTGATAGCATTATTGATGCTTTATTATTATACTTATTTTGTTGTTTAATATTTATAAACTGTACACTTTATGCCTGGCATACTTGAAATGGGTACCAAATTTCTAATTATTATGCATGCTATTTAATAATTCATCTGTTAAATACGAAGTTGAATATTTCAGTTAGCGAAACCATAGGAAATACTTCAGTAAATATGTTGCCAAAACTTGTGGCTATTTTTATTTATAGTTAATAAATATTTATCAAATATTCACCACATATAAAGCATTATGTTATAGGACATAGGGAAGGTAAGAGAGGAATACTAGATTTTTTTTCTTACCCTCAACGAATGTGCAGTCTCTTGGACAAATAAAAGAAAAGCACATTTAATTGTAGCATGTATTATTACTCATACAATGACAAATGTAAAATTAAGGTTAAAAAAAGAGCAAAGGAGAGAAAGGTCAGGAATAGTTCTGTTTCATAAAAGGATATTTAAGAGAAAGTTTGGCTAATGTATAGGATTTGGGTAGCAGACATAAGGAGGGTTTTTTGGGCACAGGGAACAGCCTACGTTAAAGCAAAGAAAACGAGAACATGATCTAAATTTGATGTCACACAGGTGAACCAGGTGCAAGAGATAAGTTTAAGGGTAATGGTGGACAGTGGAGGCTTATTGAGGAAAGCATCTTAGCCAGAATGAGTGTTTATAGGAATTTGATTCACAGATAGTAGGAAGCCATTGTGATTGTGATGGTGGTGGTGGTGGCAGTTATGGTTGTTATTAGAGGACATGTATTTTTTATGCTGTTATCATAATCTAGTAGTATTACACCTTTCAGAAATTACTTGTTCTGTGTGTAGGGACAGGAGCTATAATCATCACAGGGAGGGCCTGGCATGGCATGGTCCTGTAGATGCAGTCTTCTCATTCAGAGAGGACCTGATATGAGGGTTTTTGATGTAATTGTATTTGAACAAAAAAATACTGACAAGAGTGGAAAAAGGTGGTCTTTAAAAAAAACTTTATGGGCTGGGGTTGTGGCTCAGTGGTAGAGTGCTTGCTTAGCATGTGTGAGACACTGGGTTTGATCCTTAAGACCACATAAAAATAAATAAATAAAATAAAGGTTTATCAACAACTAAAAAAAAAATTAAACTTTGTTCCTGTTATTGGACCATACCACTTTGAGTAAATTCTGAAATAGTCATTATAATGAATTGGTTGCTTTGTGAATTGCACAGTTGTATGCATTGCATTTAAATGTGTTGAAGGTGTTAGTCTTTTCAAAATAAACATATACAAGGAACCAACCTATATATATGTAGTCATGTTTGGCCTTCTACAGTTTTTATGATACTGGGAGGCTTTAAAAACAGAAGTAATCTGGGTCTCTCTCAACCTCTGAGGATTTGTCAGGGCCATAACATTTTCTTATATGTACAAAGTATTATCATTTATTAATCTTCTGTAGACTTTGCATTGATCATCCTAAATGACATGATTTGAAATATCAGCACTATGTAAACAGCTCATAGGATTTGTACTAATCCAGTGTAACTCATGAAATTTACTTTTAATTATGAAACACACATTTTCATCTTATTGCAGAAAATTAGAAAGTTTTCCTATCCATGTGAGGACAAAGAAAGAGCATTAATATGTTCTATTAATAATAGGTGCCACATGTGAATATGAGTTTGCCCTTTTCTAGCAATGCTTCAGAATTTGCTGCTGTTAACAGTGTATAACCCAGGTAAATAGGGTTAGGGGTATTGGTCTGTTTCTCTATATCATATGGCTGGAAAACCAACGAAAGTTTTTAAGCAAAAAATGATGTTCCCAGACTTGTGTTTTAAAAGCCAATCTTGGGGTAAGGTAGCTTAGAGTAGATCAACACTGGCATTAAGGAGGTTGGTTAGGAGCTTTATGCAGTAATCCCAGCTACAAAATAATAAAGGCTTGGATTTGGAAAGCAAAAAAGGAGACCTTCTGGGCAAAAATCCAAACCAATTAGTCTTATCCTAGTGCCGTGGATCTTTCCTCTATTCCAGGTTGCTTATGAAGAAGAAGTATGACAAGGGTCTTCTCCACTTGGTTTATCACTTAGTAAGGATATAACCAAAATAATTGAGAGTAAGCTTTTAGAGGAATAGTGCTATCAAGACTTCTGGCTTAATAAGTGTACATCATTCTATGATTTTAAAAGTATTTGGATTTTCTATCAATCTACAATATCTAAATGTTTAACATGGAATTTTTTTTAGAGATTCTGAAAACAGATTTATTCAGTGCTCTCGGAGAACAATTAAATAGTATAGTGCTATGACAAATAGAACTCATGTATATTGTTATGTGTCTAAAATATGCTTATAAAGATAACAATAGATTTTCTTATTTGTAGCTGTCATCACTATGTCATCTTTTATTTCTTGTTATTTTTAGTTCTAATATGTTATACATGACAATAGAAAGCTCTTCTATCCATTGTACACAAGTGGAGCAGAATTTCACTTCTCTGGTTGTGCATGAAGTAGAGTCACACCATTTGGGCAATCACACATGTACCTAGGGTCATGATGTCCGTCTCATTCCACCACCTTTCCTACCCTTTGCACCCACCTCCCTCTCCTTGGCCCCATCCAAAGTTTCTCCACTCATCCCATGCCCCCCCCCCCTCATGTGGATTAGCATCCACTTATCAGAGAAAACATTAGGCCACTGTTTTTTGGGGGGATTGGCTTACTTTTCTTATTCTCCAACTGCATCCATTTATCTGCAAATGCTATAATTTTAGTAATAGTCCATGTATATATGTATCACAGTTTCTTTATTTATTCATCTATTGAATGGTATCTAAGCTGCTTTCACAGTTTAGCAATTGTGAATTGTGCTGCTATAAACATTGGTGAGGCTATGTTACTATAGTATGTTCTTTTTAAGTCTTTAGGGTATAGACCAAGGAGTGGGATATCTGGGTCAAATGGTGGTTCCATTCCAAGTTTTCTAAGGAATCTTCGTACTGCTTTCCAGATTGGTTGCACCAATTTGCAGCCCAGTAGCAATGTATTAGTGTGCTTTTTACCCCACATCCTTGCCAGCATCTATTGTTGTTTGTATTTTTGATAACTGCCATTCTGACTGGAGTGAGATGAAATCTTAGAGTAGTTTTGATTTGTATTTCTCTAATTACTAGAGATGTTGAACATTTTTTCATATATTTGTTGATTGATTATATATCTTCTTCTGACAAGTGTCTGTTTAGCTCCTTAGCCCATTTATTGATTGGGTTGTTTTTTTTTTTTTTTTTTTTTTTTGGTGTTTTGTTGTTGTTGTTGTTGTTGTTGTTGTTGTTGTTGTTGTTTGTATATCCAGGAGATTAGTACTCTATCTGACTTCTGTATAGCAAAAAATTTGCTCCCAAAATGTAGGCTCTCTTTTTACCTCATTGATTGTTTATTTTGCTGAGAAGAAGCTTTTTAGTTTGAACCCATCCCATCTATTGATTCCTGATTTTATTTTTTTGCGCTTTAGGAGATTTGTTAAGGAAGTTGGGCATGATGACATGATGAAGATTTTGGCCTACTTTTTCTTTTATTAGATGTAGTGTCTCTGATCTAATTTCTAGGTCCTTGATCCACATTGAGTTGTCTTGTGCATGGTGAGAGATAGGGGTTTAGTTTCATTTTGCTGCATATGGATTTCCAATTTTTCTGACACCATTTGTTGAAGAGGCTAGCTTTTCTCCAATGTATGTTTTTGGTGTCTTTGTCTACTATGAGATTACTGTTAAATTTGAATTTTTGACTAGAATTATTTGTGAAGGCAATGGAGCATGCATTTTAAGACTTTCTTAAAGAAGCTCACAAAGAGAATTTCTTAAATGTTACTAAGTGTTTTCATGGTTATGGAGAAAATTATTATTTTATTTGTAGTTACAAAGCATAAAGGATGTTGTCACACTATATACCCTCTCTGATATAAATTTATTAATAATAATAGTAATATAATATCTATTACTGAAGTTCCTTATTCATGTGACTATATATTTGTATACATTTATTTGAATCATTGATTTATAAACCCTCATTTGCTACTTGCTACTTTATGCTTCTATTAAGATCAATAAACAGAAAATAATGTAGGAGTTTTTATTGAGCAGAATTCTTCATAGAAAGTAATTGCTGATGCATCAACATAGCTAATTGGTGGCAGAAAATAGCATTGGCCTTTGTCTACATAGTTCATAGTGAACACTCAGAATCATTTGTTGTATGTTCAAATTATGAAATAAAAAAAAAGAGATTCCAATAAAAGTTAACTTTTTCCCTAACAAGATATTTTTTACAACTTCAATGTCTTAGAAAACATTTGCCCATCAGATGTATTGGGGAAAAGAGATAAAATATATGTATTTTATTTTGTGCTCACCTTTTATTATCAAATGTCTTTATAATGTTATCATTGGTGTATATTTAGTTAGGTACTTACATTATTATTTACAAATATTATGATACAATATATATTTAATGTGAAGATGAAAAATCTCAGAGAAATTTAGCAATTAAAGCTAAAATCTCAACCCTTAAATAAGCTACCCCTGAAATACCATGTTAATGTTTATCTTTCCAGACATCTTCTACATGCTCATTTTTCCCAAATACACAGTTTTATAGAGTTTTATAGAAGTGAGATCATGTTGAAAATAGTGTATTTTTGCATCTTATATAATGAAAATCCTTCTGAATTATCAGACATTATTCTATAACATACTATTACTTTTTAGGAATACTAGAATTCACTTAACTCCTCCCCTATTTTGATGTCTGGATTATTTTTAATATTTTCAAGAAGTTATTTTTTAGTTCCACAGATAAGTCTAATACTGGGCATTGTATAGGCCAAATTCGTGTTTGCTGCTTACTGTGATTTGTGACTTTTGCTTACTGTTATGACCTCATCTTTACCTCTTTTCCATAGTATATATAGCAAAAGCTGCTGTCTAGTCACTAGCTGGACCACATTTAACAGCTTCTGTTGAAGGTACTGTGGCCAGATGACGACCCTATTTAAGCCAAGAAATGTGAAAAAAAAGTGTTAGATATACACCTGTCCCCAAAATGTCTTCCATGCTTGCACCTCTATTCTCTGTTCCTTTCCTGCTGATGGGGATGAGGTGCCCCCTAGAGTGACCTTGGAAGCTATGTGTTGGTGATGGAAGAGCTACTCACAGCCCACATAATAAAGTTAAGTTGCATATTCCTTACCTCTTACCAAACTTACATACTTTGAACTGTTATTTGAGCCATAAGTGAACTTTAATTTGTACAATTATACATGTTTGTATAATCATACAGCCCTAAATATTTCTCCTAAAGCCTATAAATATTGAAGATTGAAGCTCTGTTTTACCTTTCATAGTCACCTTCCTGTACTTCTTAAGTATTTTTCCTTTCTCCCACTTGATTTTGTTTTTAGATTCTCTATTAAACTGATCTGGAACCAATCTCTTTAAGATTAATAATGGGATAATGTGTATTTTTCCCAGATATTTTAATTTTACTAGAATATTTTTATTTTAATATAATATTTGGGGAGATTTGGGACCTTAGCTGACAGGAATAACTCTAATTTTTAATGAATATTTTTAAATTAATATAAAACTTCTTAATTAGTTCATTGAGCAGCATTGCCCATGTTACCTATGGGATATTACCAAATTCTAGGCAAAAAATATATATTCCTTAAGATGTTTGGACACCTGCACACCTGTTACCAATGTTCAGTTCATATTAGTATGTGAAAGGCTCTAAGAAACTTTACAATAAATGAATTCAGCTCCCTTCTCTAACCTGTTGTTTCCAAAGTTTCACATCCCATAGAACCCTTGTCTTAAGGCTCCACCAATGACATCTTAGAAAACTAGCATTACTAAAACATTTGTTCCATGGAGCACAGTTTGGAGAAATGCTCTCTCATGATATTAAAGTCAGATAAAACTGTGAAATGATTGAGAAAAGCAAATGGAAAGGACTGTTTTAAATTTTGTATGCAGTTATACAGAAATAACTGTTCTAGTTCAAACAGAATTGTCATTTTGTTTTCCAAAACAGATTAATTGAGTGGAATACAGCACATTGTGAATACCTGTCAACTCTGATTATCCTCCTCTGTCAAGAGTTTAAAAATAACAAGAACACTTTTTTTTTTTTGAGAATTCAACTATTATTTTCTTCCTTGACATCTTTATAAATATTAGAGATTATTTAATTCAGTTAGGCAATTTGTTTGACCTGTGTCTTTCTTGAACTTTAACCTATTTCCAGTCTATACACTATAGCTGGATATAAGAGTAATGAAGTAATCTGGAAAAGGAATATTTATAATATATTAAATTTTCATCCTTGCTATCTACTTGTGTGTATATACATATTTAACTCTACTATTGTCATTTGAGTTAAGAATTTTTGATATTTCAGTGAATGTTAACTGGTGGAACTAATCATAACATTATATAGCACTTTATGTCTCCTTAGAAAAATAGATGATCCAAGAAGAAAAATATTTAAAAGGTAAAATTAGCTTTATACCAAGCATCAGGGTGTTTTCTTGAAGTGGGTAATGGTAGCGTTTGAATTCTTTAACAACTGTGAAGATATGTTCCAACCCAACCTAGAAATGGTGTGATAGCACTGGAGGGGTTTTCAAGATAGTATTTTACAAATAAACCAGCTGAGGCCTAGAGAAGATGAGATTTGCCTGGGAATCAAAACTACCTTTCCCAGTTTTGAAGTTAGTATTCTCTACTCTATATTATGTTGTTTCTCATTTATCTTTTATAAATTCTATTAGCTGGGCTATCACATGGGGATAGTAGTAGATAATCTCTAAGGCAGGATTTGCAAGAGACGCAGAAAGCTGAGAAACTAAGATTATTTTCCCTACAACCTGTTTGACAGTTTAAATTAAGATAGACTCCTTTGTATATTAAAGGTTTTCAGTCATTAAGTGGCTCTTGTAAAATGCCTGAAGGAATCTCTTCTAGACTCATACTAGGCTAAAATGTTATCTCATAGAGATTAGATAATCAAATAGGTTTCTAACCAAGATTACTAAGAGCAGCACTCCAGGTTGAAGAGGGCACATCTCAGGTGGGGTGATTTTAAAACTTTGTCTGCTTTACAAGTATAACCAGGAAATCTCAACCAACTAACTAACCAACCTCCCTCAATCCCTCCTTCCTTCCTTTCTTCCCTCTTTCCTCCCACCCTTTCCCTCTCCCTCCTTCTCTCTCTCTCTCTCTCTCTCTCTCTCTCTCTCTCTTTCTAGCACTATATGTTTTACATGCAATAGATAGCTAATGAAATTAATTGACTTGATAATTGGAATCACTGATAATAACAGGCAGAAATTTGAGCCAGGTGGCAAAACAACTTGGATTTACCAGTACACAGTGTATGAAAACTTAGGATTCCCTTAAAGAATGGACCAACTACTTTAACTTGTATTTTAAAAATTAAAGTTCTGACTTGCACCTAGCTTGGTAGCTAGATATACTTGCAATAATTTTCTTTTATTGTTAAAGGAAATATTTACAGTGAACTTCATGTTGTTTACTCAGTTTACAAATTTGGCTTTTATTAAACCACTGTATTTGTAAATGTCATTAGTTGTTAATTATTTCTTTTGTTTTGCTTTTCACTCTTAAAATTGCATTTAAAAATTCTTTTGAGTATGACATAATTTCAGTTTTATTAATGGCATTCAATTGGATGTTAAATACAATTTGGTGGCTTTGATAGAAAGTGCATTCACAAAACTTTTTTTCCATCATTCTCACTCACTTGAGGGGGAAAAGAATGTAAGAATGTAATATTTCATGCTATGGGTGTTTTTTGTCATTTTATTCCTAGTAGATAGGGAGTTTACATTCCAAAAATGTTTGAAACATTTCAAAAATATTAAAAGTATTTTTTAACTTGACTTTTAAAAATAATGAAAAGCTACATTTCCTTGCATTTGATTTGTGACACTTACTATATCCTACTTTTATTTTTAATTTTAAGATTTCATAGTCATTTCAAACAATGGCTTTTAAGTTTCATAGCAATAATCCACACATTTTGTTATAATATAGACTTAAGCTTTAGAGGTACTGAAATGTCAAATAATCTGCATATTTAATGAGTTAGCAACAGAAAACAGTTTGAGAAAACCAGCCTGTATTAGTTCTCTTTTACTGCTGCAATAAGTGACTACAGACGTAGGGACATAGAACAGCAAATATTTATGATACTGTAGTTCTGTAGTTCATAAGTCTGACTCACAGGGCCAGAATCCAGGTGTCAGTATGACTGATTCCTTTCAGGAGGCTCTAGAAGAACATCTGTTTCCTTCCCTTTCCCAACTTCTTCAGGCTGCCCACATTCTGGGTTCCAGGCTCCTCTCCTGTGTCTTCAGACATGGCAACATTTCACATCTCAAACCCCGTTACAGCCAGCTAATTTCTTTCTCCAACTCTTTTCTTCTGCCCCTCCCTTCCCCTTTTAAAGATTTGTGTGATTGCATTAGGTCCATCTGAATCATCCAAAATAATCTCACTATTTTAAAATAGGGACCTTATGTTCAGCTTATTAGCAGCCTTGATTCCATCTTTAACCTTCATTTCTCTTTGCCATGAAGACTGATATTATCAATCACATGTTCTGGGGATTTGGATGTGGGCATCTTTGAGGGGACCATTATTATGCTTGAAATATTGGCTTTAAATGTTTGAGATGTAACATTAGACCTGAAGATACCATTATTTTGTTTTGGAGTGTTTTATTTATTTCAATTAGGTTAAGCCCCTACTAATTAGGTTATTATAAATGAAGAAAATAGTAGTAGTTTTCATGTATCAACAAAATGTTTCATTAAAATAGCCACACATAAACATTGAGTGTTACAAACCATTAATTTCAGGCAAGATAAAATGTCATTTTGAAGTTTTAAAGAAGCATAAACACCTGAATGAAATTATTACCAATTATTCTTTAAATGTATCCATTATTACAACTCTGATTTTCACAAGCCTTAAATACTGGTTTTATGTATTATGCAACCAAAATTATTAGCATTCTGGTGAAGAAGAGTTAGATCTCTAGTGTTTTCAGAATGAATCTGAAACACTGTATTAAGTATTCATTTATTTAGTTTGGTAATTTTTTTTCCTTGAATTTGATGTAAACACATGTAGGAGTCTGCTTTTCTCTTTCCCCTTTCTTTTAAAGAATCTGGGACTTTTATTTTTTTTATTTTTTTGGGGTTACAAGTAATATAACCTATCAAATAGTTTAAGCAAAAAGTGAATTTTAATCTACTACCAGAAATGGCCTGTTTCTCTGTTTCCTCATATACTACATTTGTGTTGAAGTATGTGTAAACATCATGGCTGTGCCAAGGATCTGTGCTTACATGTCCTCTGTTAAACAGTCTAATAAGAGATTGAATTGTTGTGGGAAAGCATCTGCTTGATCCAGTATTGTGTTAGGTTTTTGAGCTCTACTAAGTTATGCTATAACTAGCAGGGATGGATTATAGAGTATAAATGTGGCATTTGGGGTCCATGTATATGTTTTGCAAGTGGGAATTCATGATGGCAAATTGGAAAGATAAATCTACACATTTGAATTAGTAAAACCTTAATGCCTAAATAACTAGCAAGTGGAGGAGTTCTTTCCATTTTTTTCTCTTGATACTACCTGAATGTATATTGATACAGCGTCCTTAGAAGATTCAGCCAGCATGTGGTACCTAGATAGTCATTTACAATCTACTTTTCTTTTAATTGTTCAGTGCTTTATCATAACTCTTGTTAAATACTTCAAATTTCACCTCTAGTCCTAAGAATGGTTTTAGCAAACAGGGAGAACCCAATGAATATTTAGATTCCATACAGGAACTAGGAGAGATTGTAATAATAAATATTAAAAGCATTTATGTGACCTTTTGTGCTGTACTTCTAAATTTTGATAACCAAAGTTCTAAATGATGACAGTAAGGAAGACATATCAGGAGGAAACTGTATCTTAAATAAACTTAGATAAAATTCCTTAATCTTTAAAAAAATTACGGCATGGAAGTCATGTTTGTTATCAATTTGCTAAATTAGTAGCATAAAGTCTATATAAGATATTACTTCTAGAAAGGAGGACAAATCTTTGGTTTATATATGCATTACCTTGACAATTAGGCTATTAGGTTAAGCGTGGGGTCAAATAATTTGCATTTTCTACTTCTTTAGTACTTAGTATTTTTTTGTCTCATATATAATAACTGTCAAAAACTTCTAATGGCAAATAGACCAATTGATTTATTTTTTAATAAAAGCTATGTATGTGGAATTCATAAGTTTTTATTTTAAAGATTTGTGATAATCACATGGAATGAATGTTATTTAATAATAAGAATAATTTTAAATATGTGAGCCTAAATTGAGGGTTGAGATATTATAGTTAATGATTTTAACCTATGGCTTTCTGTTTTGGAACATTAAGAGGTCATCATTAATGTTTCTATCTTATGATTTTTTTCCAATTAAAGAGAAAAATATGTGACACAAGGAAACTTTCAAACTTCCATTCCCACAAGAGACTTGAACTGCAAGATTCTAATTTAAAAAAAAATAGAACAAAACTTTATCCACTTGCATCCACTTTGACATAGTTGACAAGGATTATATAATTTCTAGCAGTTAAGAAAAACTTAAATTGTAGGAAAAATACATATGTGATTCTTATATAATGTTCATGACCTTTCCAATGTATATTTCATTGTATATACATTTTAAAGGACAGGAAGACATTTCATTCTCACAAAGTGTACTTGTACAGTCACAGTAGTCTTTTTAGGTAATTCATGGACCCTGTTGTGTTATCTCCTTCATGATGCCCACCAATTTGCTTCATTTTTGACCTAGTAGGACCACCTCCAGTGATCAGAGTGTTTCTAGGTCTTCATTCCTATTCATTCTCAGGATTTTCTACTGATACCACCAACAAAGGTGAAAATTTTGATGTTCTGTGTACCTTTTTCCCCTTAATATGAGTGCTTATGCAGTAAGGACTCAACTAAAACTACTTGACTTTGAGTAACTAGTGATCTAACTAAGGTCAAAATGTTGCTCTAAAGGGAGAGTTCTGAATCAATGACTTCTTCATGGAGATATGTACTTGGATATGTGACCTGATTTAGTTTTATACCTTTGGCTCAATGACGCAGCAGGGTCTAGCTTTTGGAAGACAGTAGCTGAAATATATCTATATTATTTTTGGAAATGCACAGAGTACACAGAAAAAATCACTTGGATTTTCTAATACTGTCTTAAATGAGATGTAGGTATTAATAAATTTACCCAGTTTAAATTATAAACAATCCTCCCTGGAACATTATTAAAAATATCTTGCAATGTGTAATTCAATATGAAATATTCTACTATCAATTTTTAAAAGTTGACTCCTTTATATTGTTTCCTATTGCTTTTTCCAAGAAGTGGCAAAAGAAAGGTTAATAATTCCAAATATTGAGTACAATTGTCTTGAGTCTCCAAATGGAGAGTGTGGCAGGTATGGCTTTTGCGGATGAGTTTCTCTCCTTGGAGCAAAAATTAGGAAGGAGAAGTGAAAGAAGACCAGACTCAGGGAAAGAGGCTCTGTTTCCATTGCAAGAGCATGAATGGCTTAGAAAAGGTTTCTTTAATTTAAATGGACTGAAAAAACAACTATTTTTTTCAAAGTCCTGGAAACATAATTGATTTAGTGTTAAAACAAAATTTTTTTTTATTTTTTTAAAAAAAAAATCTTAAAAAGGATCCCTTCAAACTCCCCAAAACTGCTTATCACTTTGATCATTTTTAATCAAAAATATAGTTTTTTTTTCATTTAAATGAAAAGTTAATAAGAGCTATGAATACAGTTATAATTATTTATTTTATAAGACCTGTTTCTAGAACATTTAGCAAGGTTTTCATAAATTCTTTATAACATGACCAATTGGTTTGATTTGCCAAATATAGACTTAGCTATAGGCAAGAATTGTCAATTATTCACATAATTTTAACAGCATGAGTGGTGCCATACCAATAATTCAATTCTTTCAAAGCTCTAATTTAGGTAGTTTCTGATTGACCAATGGTATTGATAGAGATTATTGGGAAATCACAAGTCTTTCATTTTGATTTGTGTTTGTCTTACCTGTAAGTTTTCATTATATTGAGTTAAGAATTGTAAAAACTTGTCATGACAGAATATTAATTATTTTTAAAAAGCAGATCATAGAACATTGCATGTAATTCCTTTTTTAAGAAAACAATTTGTGGAGTTAGAAAGAAGTAATAGGAGATTTTTTTTTTTTTAAATTTCCCAGCAGTTACTTTTGAATAATGGAATAAAAAATGATTTGGGTAGACTAATAAAGAAATAAATAGTAAGCAAAGTCCTAGAAAGCCCCTGGACCAATTGTAGTGAGAGCAAGACCACATGTACATTCTGGCCCAGAGAAAATTAACATATACTATGTAGATTCTTATAGGTATTCATGTTGTAAACATATTCTGGAAATGTTGTATATAATAAATCATTAGGAATGCCTAATTGGACCAGACATTTGATCAATTCATAATGATCTCTGTTGTAATAGCTAACATTGACCTTAAATTATTTATGATTAGGCCTAAACCTTCTTAATTTTCTTTATATACCTCCCTGTTAGTTAATATAAATTTGTAATAGGAATTGTCACTTAAAATGATATCTATATGTTTCTAATTACTTTATACGTAACACAAATGTTAAAAATGTTTGAGATTTAACAAAATTATGGCATTTTAGTTTTATAAAAACAGGGTTTATAGTTTTGGCATGTACCTTAAGAATTTTTATCAAAGAATTTTACGAGACCAAAGAGGCAGAAAATTAACTGGAGGATTCTACAAGACCTTTGTTATCAATAATTTATGTATTCACTGGGTTAAATATTTTGTTTTCTTATTCATAGGAGAATAGGTTATGTTTAGTATAGATGATAATCTTATTTTAAATAGGATTTGTCCCTCTGAGCAATTAATTTATTGTGGTTATCTGCTTTTTATAAAGAATGGAAATAATTTTAGGTTGTCACCATCAATTTTTCTTTGGTGCTACATATACATTTGTGTTGATTTTTAAAAGTCAAACCACATTACAAACAATAATGGGTCTTCATGAGAAATGATATTGTAATGTTCTGATTGATAGATGGCTAGACTCACAATCCTAGTGCTCATCTTGATTCCAACAATTTGATTTGGGCCTTTATAAAATATTAACTTGTCTATGGCATATGTTTCTTATAAAATATAGGTAAAATTGTTTTACTCTTTTAAAATATTACCACAATTAAGTCAGTCATAACATTTTAAA
Source organism: Tamias sibiricus (assembly GCA_025594165.1). Classification (NCBI taxonomy): domain Eukaryota; kingdom Metazoa; phylum Chordata; class Mammalia; order Rodentia; family Sciuridae; genus Tamias; species Tamias sibiricus. The sequence continues at coordinate 78,911,328 of CM046664.1, forward strand.
GTCTTCAGAATAAAAGCCTTGAAATATATTAACAAGTTGCATTTTATTATCCTTCAAAGAAAACGTTAAAACAATAAATATGAAACTAAAATGTGAATTAATATCTATCATTTATCAGCTCCTAAGTGATTTATTGTGAATTTCTGTTAGATTTTGGACTTCTTTATTTCTGCTTTTTTAGGATATCCTATAAAAACTCTTTGCAGTATCTCCTGGATATTTTTAATAAATTCTTATTGTTTTCATTTTATTACCTGGTTTTTGGGTGAGAAACAATTAATTAAAGAATACAAGAGATTAAAACAATTAGATTCTCTTCAGTTTCCACACAAAATTGGTTGACTAAACTTTTACATTTCATTGAAGCAATTAAGTTGCCCAATAAGAATACATTTAGCAACAAATTTAACAGCTCATAAACTAATGAAAAAAATCAACAAATTGCTGGGTCTAAAAATAGTATAATTTAGCTGTACCATCTTTCATTTATTAAAAGGATCTTACAAAGAAGGTTTTAAGACAGAAGGAAGGAAAATAGAATGGAAAATAAAGACGGGAAAAAGCAAGAATAGGAGGGAGGAATGGAAGGAGGAAGTGGTTGGGGGCAGAGAACCAACAACCATCTAGCTGGATATAATAGACTACAATGGAGACCTCTCAGAATGTTATATAGTTAGTGATCTTTTTAGGGGGAAGTTCATTTTGTAGTCTTAGTTTTAGAGATTATAACTTCTTTCCTACTTAAAGTAGGAAGGAATTGGACCAATGGAGCGCTCCATTATAACTTACCTCATCCTGAGGCTCATTCCATGTAAGGCAGATGGTCATCAGCTAGTGTTTAGTGGCTCCTGTAGTCTTAACAGCAGTTGTCATCATCCCTTTTCACTCATTAAAAATGTGTTTGTATGTGTGCACACGCACACACACACTAATTAAGAAAGGTAAATGACTTGCTCAGGGTGATACAGTTCACCTGTAGTCCTGAACACTAAAAAGGACATTCTTGCTATATTGTTTTGTAAACTAGTGCCATGTAGAGTCACTGATCCTGCTGCCATCTAGCACGGATTTGTTTAATGAAATGCTATAAGAAATATATTGTACACCTAAGACCATAGCCTTTCTGTTATATCATAATTTGTCATTCTGCCTTATTCAAGTGTGGTTTTTATACAACATGGAAATGATGTTTTGCTCTTTCTTTTTCTTAAGTTATATATGCCATTCCATACTAAGTTATGTATCTACTTCCAGGTTGAAGTTAAATATAAAGTTTTTAGAGTATTGTCTTTTCCCCCAGTAAGGAATTTTGTTTTCTCATTAGCTTAAAAAATATAGTACATGTTTTAAAATCAGTATTGTTTTTCATACTTATTTTGAAAATATGACTTTATGGCTTATGTTTTCCTTGAACATGTGAGGAGCCAATATGTTCAACTTTGTAGAATTTTCATGTGTGGAGTCCCAGCTGTGTTTATCAAAGGTAAGCTAAGGCTACCTGCATTGAAATCGTGTAGGTACTTGTTAAAATGAAGATTCCCAGGACCCCATCCTGTACTTTAGAATTTTGGAACCATGAATCTACATTCTATGTGCAGACTGCAGACTCATTTATTTTCTTGTCAGTATAAAGTCTCTTAGAAAGAATAGAGGAGTTATAAATTTTTTGAAGTCTCAGTTGCCATTTATAGAGCATAAAAATATACAAAGATATTGTTAGTAGGCTAATAAATCAATTTGGATGTTTATAAAGCCATGACTGCTATTAGTCATGAAAATGGCAACTGAAGAATAAAATTTTTATACATGCTACACTTGAATAAGCCCAGAAGACATGCTAAGTGAAATAAGTTAAATATGAAAGGATATAATGGCACTTATATGAGATACCTAGCAGGAATATCTTGGTGTGTGTGTTATGATCTAACCATCCTTATCAACTGCTCATTTCTTGCTTTATTTAAGGCTAAGTATCTGCTTTGGGATTGAATATAAGGGTAAAGTTAAGACTTTATTCTTATCATTTTATGGTCTGCTTGTGCAGATGGGCAAAATGTATTGATAGATAAGCAAACATATAGCAAATAGGAATTTTAAAATTGTGACATAGCATCAGAGCTCAAGAAATTCAAGAGTAGAAGATTCTTGATGGATTCCAGATACTCTTTTAGCTTTGTGGTTAGTTTTTCACATTTAGAATGTCACTGCTAGTGATTCTACTATATCCATAAATGGAAAAATCCATTTTCACAAAGCTATTTTCTTACTTTGGTTTGGTGCCTCAGGATTTAAATATTAGATTGTACTACTAAGCTTAATGGGACTAACAGTATATGGGGAAAATTAAAACTTTACTGGACAAACTCCTTCAATGATTACTGAACACAAGAATTCTGTAGCTGCATGTAGTGATATTGCTAACAAAACCAGTGTTTCACTGTGACTGTGACAGTACAGGTGCTAGTGTCTCTCTTGTTTCATATAAAGGGGAAAATTTTAAACCAATTCAAAACATAGAGAATCTCTTGGAAGTTGATGCGGCACTAGGTCAATATGTTACTTCTGCCGATTCTAGCATAAGACATCCAGGAGCTATGGCCCTGAACATTAGCTTTGTGACTCAAGATAGTTTATTACTGGCAGTTAAGAATTCTGTGTGGCTTCTCCAAAGCTAAGGTTTAGGTGATAAAGCAATTGAGCCTTTTAACACCTAAAGAAAGGTGGAGGTGAAATGAAATAGCTATTCAAAACAGCAAATAATTAATTGAGTCTCTTTGTTAACAGGCAGGAGGTCAAGTACACATGGCCACAGCAATGTTACAGACTGCATCCCAAACAGCTGAGTCTGTGACTTGAAAGTGATTATACTAGCTCATCAGTAACTAATCAAAATGAGATTTTAACTTGGAAGGGTAGTTTGAAAGAGATGAAAATAATCATTTACCTTAATATTTGTTTTCTCATTCGTACTATGGAGGTATAACTAAGTTTCAATTCCTTGCCTTACTTTTATTAAATCATGTTATACATTTCTTTAAAACCTGTAACTATTAATTGTATAGTAGGATATTGACTGTATGATTAGATCAATGTAACTGTAGATAGACTTTTGTGTATTAAAAGTTAATAAAAATGAAGTATGTTTTTTTTTCTCCCCCAGAAACATTTGTTTTATGCACTTTTTCATCATAGGACTCCTCTGAATATTGTATTTTAATTTTTAAAGCCTGAAATTATAAGGACATAGGGAATTATAACTGTAAAAGATAAGGAGTGTTTGGAGAAATTTCCTTGCAGGTATAACACAAAACAATATAACAGGAAATAACTGTGCTTAAAATAAAGGGCCAGAAACAAACTTTCATATGACCTAATTGACAAAAATATCCAAGAAAGGTAAATGTCTAAAATATACAAGGGGTAGTGCTGAAGGAGATCTTTGGGAAGAAGAATTGGAAAAGACCTGGAACATTTCTTGGATTGTGCTGTAAAGAATTGGAGGGAACATCTGAGTGCCAGTGAACAGCCTGGAGGGATGGGCATTGTGCTGGAAAAAGCAAGGCAAACAGATGGCAGCGGCAAGAAAGAGCTGATAAAGGGTGGGAGAAACATGGTATGCATCAGTAAGGCTTTGGGGCTCTATATTTGAAAATGGAGTTGAATCAGAGGATTTTTGTGAGAAGTATTTATTTGATTTTGTTACATCTTTTCCAGGAAGGCATTTTATTTTAGGGAGTAGAGTTTGGTTATTTAAAGTTTTATATAGAGTATAATAATGTTACATAAATCAAAAACATCTATAAATGTGGTCTTTCAAAATATGGTTCCATTACTGATAAACCCATTGTAATGTGCATCAGACCCCTGCAAGCACATTTTATGCTGAAGATCATTCTTAATCACTGGTGTTTGTGCTCATGTCTCTTGGCAAAGCTTCCATGCTACAGTGAAAAGAAAATCCTAAGTTTCAGCCATTCAGATGAAGAAGGGTGGGTGGTGAGCATATGTTTCTGAGAATCTGCTTTTATTTAAATGAAAGCCTCTTTCATACATTATTTAATCCACGGACATACAAGACCAGTTGGAGATTATATTTCTTAATTCTGTTTAGCCTCGGTTTACTCCATTGTAGAGATATTTGAGGATTACGAATGGTTCCTGTACCTCTTTCTGGAAGAGACTCATTAAGCTTCATCTGTGGGAACCATATGGGAATCAGGCCCCCTCTGAGTTTCATCTACTCAAGAAGAGGAGGGTTTGCTCTCATTTTGACTTAATAATCTCACACTTCTGTTCTGGTTTGGAAGAAAACTATTGAACATGTTTGATTTGTAGAGTAGATCTAGAGCCTGTGAAATGTACAACTCACCACGAGCGTCAACATGACAGCTGTAGAGATTAGAGTTTATTTTGTGTGTGTGCAGAATTGGAGGACCAATGCTCAAAAAAGCAGGCAAGCCTTCTCACTTTAATCAGTGTCTTACAACCTAGAATCAAAGCATCCTCTTGTGAGGAACAACTCCGGTGGGCCAACAGTGTATGTTTCCATGTTAGGTGGTTATCCAATTATCTGGAATAAAATTTTATGGACTAGCAAAAAAGAAGCAGCATATACATATATAAATGATAGAAATAGAAAAGAATAGACATTCTGGAAAACTGTAGTTTCAACATATTTTGTATTTTTATTAAAAAAAAAAAAAACCTAAACACATTTTGTAGTTATTGCTGAATGAGTAGTCAACTGAAAATAGCAAGACAGAATCTAGCTTTGTTCATCACAAATTGAGATATGGCTGTAATTTTTTGAAAAGAATTTATTTGATATTCAGTATCTATAACACTATTAATTAGGAATATTTTCCCCAGTTGTAATCACGTATAATTGACTCTCATATATTTATGATGAGCAATATAATGATCAAATATATATATGTATACATATGCTGTTAAATGATTAAATTGTCAACATCAAGATAGCCATCAGCTCACATATCTGTCACTTTTTTGTCATGAGAACATGAAGATCTACTCTCTTACTGTTCTCAAGTATATAATACATTATTATTTACTATAGTTTCTGTTCTATACAATAGATTGCCATAGCTCTTGTCTGCTTTTCTTCTCTGTACCCTTTCCCCAACATCTCCATATTTCTGTCTCCTCTGACTACTCCTGGCAGCTGCTTTTCTACTCTCTGTAACTAAGAATATTTTGACCATCTTATTTTCTTAAAGAATAAAGCCTTTCTAAAGGTAACCTATCAAGGGAAAATGCATCCATTGGATTGTGAGTAACCAAAATGATAATCAAACTTGGTCCGATTATGAGTCTCTCTTCAATGATCAGAACCCAAACTTAGAAGCTCCAAGGGTCTTCTGCCCCAGGGAGGAAGCACTAGTGCCTTTGCACTCTCTTTGCTGAATTCATGGGCACCACACTTTCTTCTTACTCACCTGGCTGTCATGAGACTCTGTCTCTCTCTGGTCACTGTTTTGTACCTCTCTGGCTTGGTTATCTGTTCAGTCCTTGGAAATAATTCTGCCTCAGCTTTCTCTATTTTCCCCAAAGTTTCTTTACAGTTTTTCACAATTCCTTTTAAGCACCCTCTCCCCTAAAATTTTGCCATCTCAACCTACCCTTTTTCAGCAAAGGACAATACTTAGTATTATTTGGCTTAACTTGTCAATAGATAAATTTTCATAGTAACCAGTTATTGTGGTACAAATAGCAGACGATAAAAATACATAGGTAAAGTTTCTGATAACTTAGCAACTGGAGCTGTATGTAGCTGCCATGCTGAGCAAGTAAATGATAATGTTGTTTTCAGGGGTGACTAGTTGCAAATGATTTTGTAAAATCCCAAACCTCATGTATTTTTTTCTGAAGACAGTTGCTGATGCCATTCAGTTTTGCTATTGGGGGCATAAAGTTGGCATTTTCAAGAGAGCAAATTGTGTGTAGTTATTCGAGCCTAACTGAGAACTCTTCTGCAAAACAATAGTACTGTATTTTAAAAATTAATAAGTTCAACAGGGTTAGAACAGAAATGAGTCAGGAAGCCTCATATTCTACTTATGTTGTAACCTCCACACTGTCAACATTCTCCAGGAGACTAAGCATTTAGAAAAATTATGCAGAAACTCACCTCTTCCCACACATATAACTAAACTTGATTTTACTAGGAAATTCTGAATCCAGTAGAACAGTTGAAACATTAGTAATGCATGTCAGCAAATCACTAGACAGTATATTAATCCACAAATATATGCAGTGGAAAAAGTAAAATGAAATGGGTGCAAATTCTCAAGTTATAGAAATAAGATATGCCAAGAATTTATAACATTTTGTCACTACTGAATTTAAGTTTCCAATTGGAAGCAAAAGCTTATTTTTTTCAATTCAGGATGAATTTAAGAGCTTTCCAAGAAAATTAATATCAAATTAAGTCTGTTTATGGAACTCCATCTTGACAGAGAAACATCTCAACTCGGGAATTTATAATGTGATAGCATCAGAAGAAGGACCCTGCACCTCAGCTGACACTTCTCCATTGGCATCCACAGTGAAGTACACTGGACTCTCTGGTTCTCAGTTGTAAAGTTTCCCATACCAATACCCAACAAGCCTGGCCACCACTGCAGTGTCCCCATTCCCAATTTACTCTTTACTCTCTGTTCTCTGACCCTGAAAAGTATCCTGGTAACTGTAGTCATGGGACAAAAGGGCTGAAGTGGCACATCAGTATATATTTCCGTTTGTCTGACCACAGAAAGTTACACTGAAGACACATGACTATGTTGTTTTGAGGGCACAGCTCTGATGGGCAGTCTTCAAAAGCTTAGTTAATCGTAGATAATTATTTTTATTTTCTTAATGGTAAAAATTCTGCATCTTTTTCAGATATTTGACTGGCTAGAAAATAATTTTGGGTAAAAGGGTAGGTGGAAGTTAAATGCTAGCTCCAGGTAAATGGGCATATATACTGCCTTAGTTCTCCTCACTTTACCAAGATACTCCTGTCCCTCAGCTTGAAATCCCCCACCCCCACATTGTAACCCACATCTTTGCAAATTGGCAAGTAAGCTGTGTTGGGGATGGGCTGAGCCTTATGCCACTCTTCCAATAGCATTTCCAGGTATTTACAGGTACTAACATTTTTCACAACCATTGGCTTAATGTTCCCAACTTAGGCTCTCACATGTTAGTATCCATTTTGCGTTTCAGTTCGTCAACCTTCTCTGGACCATTTTGATAGATATAGGCATGGTTTTATAAAGAAAACATAAGTAAGTTGCTCATCCTGAGTGATTTGTTATGTGAATATTTTTGAAGCCTACCAATACCAAAATTATGTGGCAGTATTTCACAAGCTAATTGAAGCTGAAAGTCTAAAGCTAGTTAGCTTACTTGAAGTTATAAAACTGGGGTTGTGAAGCTAGAGTCATAGCTTTATTCCCTTAAGAACCACTTCATTTTGTTTTATTCCATAGGCTAAAATGATATTATATTGGAAAGCATACTGCATGTGATAGTGTGAATTGAGAGCTAAGTCCTAGCTTAACTAAAGGAAAAACTAACATTTTTGAGGGCATGGCCAACTTTGGGAAATGAGTAATGGTACTTCTGTATGGGTCTGCACTGTGAAAGTCTAGAATAATTAATATTTTAATTTATATTAATTGCCCATTTTCTCCATTCCCACGGATATGTTCAACTTTAAGCATATTCAACGTATAAAAACATAGATTTACAAAATAAATACATCAAGGAACTTAGTTTTTATGAAGTTTATAGGTTGAAGTATTCTTTAAATACTATGACTTCATACTGCTTAGTAGAATAACAGAGTTTTATTCACATGTACTCTGTGTTTTATCTACATGATATATGTATTCATTTATATACAACCTATCTAGATATTGAGGTACAATTGTAATTGTAATTATATTTAATACCTGAAGATTGAACAATTCTGTCAGGAAATGTTTGAGTTAATAAACATTGGTAGAAATTAACTTGTTGTTATGGTTATATTAAACTCCTTGGACTTTTTATAGTTAGGTGAAGACCTTTGTTTTTAGAATCAAAAACACTCAATTAAAAAGCTGTGGCACCTCTTTATAATTATAGAAGTTAGAGTCATAATACACATTTAATTGATTTTACATAATTTTAATTGATTTTATATAATCAAGCCTGACTTACTAATAAGACTAGTTTTTAGTTTTGCTTATTAAACTTCTCCTAATCATAGTAAAAGTGAAAACAATATTTACATTTAACCAAGAAAATTTTATAAGCAATAGTTTAATTCTTTCAAGTTTCATGCCTTTTTGTGTGTCTTATCAGTACTATTAAATTATATTTACTTGTGTAAGGGATTATGAATATGATATTGAAACACAAAGTTGCTGTTGCTACTGCCATGTTTTTAGATCTCTAGAAACCTGATTGGAAGCTCTTCAGTGCTCTGTAAATTTCCATTGTTGCTACTCAGTAGCCTCATTCAGGTCTGAGAGTAAGGCCAACTAGGAAAAGCATGCCTACTCTGTTCCAGCCTTACCAAATGAGAATGGATAAGTCCCAGTTTTTGAATTCTACTTTGCATTAAAGTTTTCTGTACATTTAACAACCTTCTGTCACTGCCTGAGGTACTTTTCTCAAGATCTCCCCTTCTCCTTCTAGAAAATCAGGTTTTCAATAGCAAATTTGGAATATTAACCTGAGTTCTTGCCACCGCATCCATAAGTCACTTTGTTAATATTATGGCTCTTGGATTGGACCAATTTCAGAGACATCAGAGAAAATATAATTATTAGGAACTAAATATACACCTTTCATTTTCTGAAAGTATATCTGAAGTTAGGTGTTCCACATTTTCAAGGTTCATAAGAATGAACCCAGAGAGCAAAAGAAGTCTAGTTTTTTGTTTAAGTTTAAAAAAAATTCACGTGATTCACAGAGAATTTAGCAAGGAGAAAACTGTAGCTAAAATGATAGACTAATTTTGAGAATACAAATTAATAAAAATGTGTTAAATTTTTTAAATAAATGAATAAAAAAGGGGTTTGTAGGCACAAAGTTCACACTACTGATAGTAAAGCAAGTATATAGATCCAACACTGAAATTACTAATTTTTATCTTTATTTTATCAATTGTGTCAATCTAATTTAAAACTAAACTTTGACTATTCCATGTGAACACGGTGTTATAGTCAGCTTTTTTTGCAACTGTGACTAACGAACCCGATCAGAACAATTCTAAAGGAGGAAAAGTTTATTTGAGGGCTCACAGTTTCAGAGGTCTCAATCTGTGGACAACAGACTCCCTTCCCGAGGGCTCGAGGTGAGGCTGAACATCATGGTGGAAGAGTGTTGCAGAAGGAAGCAGCTTGCATTATGATCAGAAAGCAGAAAGAGAGACTCTACTCACCAGATACAAATATATATCCCAATGACACACCCTCAATTCCCACCTCCTCCAGCCATACCTTATCACTTCAGTTACCACTCAGGTTAATCCCTATCAGGGGATTAACTCACTGATTGGGTTAAGTCTATCACAAACCAATCATTTCTCCTCTGAACCTTCTTGCATTGTCTTACATTGAGCTTCTGGGCGACACCTCATATCCAAACCAGAACACACTATTATATTTAGTTTTGGTGTTTCTTTGGTTATTATGTGATAAAAGTTCACTAAACCTTTAAAAGACTTTTCTTTGCCATCCATGCAACAAAATCTGAAAATCCTTTTACTAAAGTTAAACATATTCTGTAAGTCTTAAAGGAAGGACTTTAACCATTGTCTTAGGCTCATTAGTTGATCTTCTCTATGAATACATTTTAGGAAAGGCTAACTAAAATTCACAGAGTGTGTATTATGTGCCCAGGTCCTTGCCAAAGCATCTATCCATGTCTCTTTCAAATTATATGATGCCATAGGTAAAAGAAATCTTCAAGACTTCTAGAGTTTCCCCAAAGTCAGATATCCTCAAGCACTAGACATTGGTGAGACAGGTTGGTGAGACTATGGCAGATACTCCAAAGGGAACTTTTTTTCATACAAGAATGAGTCCAGAGTTGTCAAATATACTTATTTTCTCAACACTAACAACAACAAAAAATGTTTTCTCTTGTTTGCTTGGCTACCTCAAATTTTATTTAAAAAAGTAAAGAAAAAACAGGAACATAACAAAACATTCTACAGCCACATGTGTTTGCCTGGCTTCCAGTTTAGGATCTGATCTCATGTTATCTTCCTGAAAATGATATGTAGTTTGCTAGCGTCTGCAGCTCATTCAAAGCAGAGGTGGAACAACAACAGGAGAAGACTCATTTCCATTTTGCAGCACTTTTGCAGGGTACAAATAGGATCATCCCACAATCACCAAATGCACAAGGTATGTCTTGGAACATGCTTACAATTAAAAGTAGACAAGGAAATGCTGTTTATGATCCAAAGGATTTTCTGAGCTTTTTGAAAACCAGGTCAAACCCTGGCAATATTACCCAAAATTTAAAAGTGGAAGAAAATTGGATTGTGCCATTTAACTTTTTATAACTTCATTGAGTGTACTTTTCATTTTACTCTTGTTTTGATGATTAAACCAATAACAAAACTCAAATTTTAAAAATTATGGTCATGCCAAATTATGATTTAGTGCATGGCTGCCTTTTAGGACAGCGAAATGTACCCTATCTAATATAAAACATCCCCTAACTATTAATTCTTAATTTTACCTCATTAATGAAACACCAAGATTTAAACTTCATTAGATTACATGCAATGTAATTATTGTCCAATAAATGGTAGTACTTTTTGAAGGATCAATGCTTGCATTAGACTGTGGCTAAAGTTACTTCTAATCCAGAGATTAATTCTGACAGTCTGGCTCAATTCTCAACTATATAAATATGAAACTCTACCCAATTCACAGAAGGAGTTTTAGAATTTCACCTCAACTGGGAGAAGAATGGGACTGTGTAGATCTATTGGACATTGGGATGTCAGTGACAGAGAGTGGGTCATGTGCTAATCATGTCATCTCCACAAAACATGGGCTCCCTCATAAGTACCCCAAAGTACCTTCCCAGTACTCCAGACAGTGCCAAAATTACCACCTTTGAGGACACACACACACAAAAAAACATGAAATCAGTTAAAAGATTACAAAATCTAAGGCCTGGTTGTGTTTGACTTGGCACTGGGTAAAAATGGAAACATCAGAATAGAATGTGAAATTCAAAAGAAGAGCATTTAATATCATCCTAAGGATATCCTGTCACGTCTACCCTATACCTCGTTCCTTGCCCTAAAGCCATTCTGTTTAGAGACATGTTCTGTCATACTGAAAAGATTTACTGAGACCCATGCAATATAGAAATAATCTAGGCTCCTTGTCCAAATGTCTATAGAAATCTTATCTAATTAAATCATAAGCATAGAACAGAATGCTTACAATACAGGTCTCAGAAATGAATATATAACGTGACATATTATGAAAACACTAAAATTAAAAATTTAAATGTAAATTTGAATATATACTGGGCAGAATACATTATATTCCTAAAGTAAAGTGTAATCCTTCACTTGTTATTCTTCACATTTTCTAGAAGATAGGCAAGTGGCCAAGAAAATTAAGACAAAGGGAAGTTTAATAACATTTGTGATGTAAATCTGTAATAACTCTTCTACTACTTCTACTAACATCAAAGTAATGCATTCAACAGCCTAATGATTCAAATATAGATATAGATTTTAAGCAGTAATGGAATTAATGTAATAGCTTTTTTCATTTTGAATTATTTGATTAGATTTAATATTACATTAAAATGTATAGATATGTTTGAAGTAGTAATTTATAAGACTTTAATCACAAAGATCGTTCACTTTACATATTCTATTTTGCCTCATGATCTTAAAACACAGATTATTTAAAAATATAAAATACTTCTCAAGCATCTCAAAAGCTTAAAGATTGTTCACATAACTGTTTTTTATACTAATAGGGATTATTTTTCTGTTATTTCATAAATGATAAGCCTCCCTCAATATTACAAGGGAAACTTAGTTATGGTCTTACTTACTCTTGTTTTATAGCATTTTCTTTCCTTTCTTTTTTGCTATACTGGGGATTGAACCCAGTAGCACTTTGCCACTGAACTATATCCCCAGCACATTTTATTTTTTGTTTTTGAGACAGTGTCTTGCAAAATTTCCTAGGCTAGGCTTGAACTTTCAATCCTGTTGCCTCAGCCTCCTGAGTTGCTGGGATTATAGGCATACACCACTGTGCCAGGCTTGGAACATTTTATTCTCAGGTGATGTCATATGACATAAACAATTGTCTTCTGCTAATGGGCATTCCAATAATTGAACCAAACTCTGGGCATAAAACCTTTTAATATACACAAATCTTCCCCCTGCTTTTGTTTTAGATTGACTTAAATGTTACTGGCAAGAAATTAACCATACCAAAATAGAGTTATCCACTGTTGTTTAATCGATTACCCCAATATCTAGCAGCTCAATAAAACAAACCTTTATATCACACATTTACTGAGGTTTTGGAGAGCAGAAGTTTCTTATCTGGGTAGTTCTGGCTTAGTATCCCTCATGAGGTTGCTGTCACAGTGTTGACCAGAGTTACAGTTCCTGAGGACTTGAATGAAATTGAAGGTCTTGCTTCTCAGTTTACTCACATGACTGTGAGCAGATCTGGTTCGTCATCAAGTGAATTTCTCAACAGATTTGCTCAGGACAGATGGTTTTCCTGAGTGAAAAAAGGAGAAGGAGGAGGGATGGGTAAAGTGAGCAAGAGAAGAGCTCAAATTGTAAGTCTCTTTCATGACACATCTCAAAACTGATGTATCATCACTTTTTCCACACTGTCTTGACCTCACAGATCACTATTATTACAAGGTGGAAAGGATAAACACAGGAAGTATCTATCAGGAGAAGGAGAAATTTAGAGTAAATAGTACTGTTCCAAGTAGAAGGTTTTTATTATTCAAATAGATTAAAATAAATGATATCAAATTTAAGTACATCAGAACCTGTCAACATTTTTAAACTTTTAGTTTTAGGGATTACTATATAATCTTCAAATGGCTAGGTGTAAGTGTAGCATAAAGGAATTCCCTAACTTTTTTTTTTATTTTTATTTTTTAAATTGCTTCTCATCTTCTCATCCTCTGTTAATTTTCTGGAGTATTTAAATCTAACTCCACTATTAATTTTAAAGAAAATAAACTTAAGTATGCTTTTGTTTTAAAGAAATGTCTAAATGTTTGCTTATGTATGTTTTGTCTTTCCCAAAAGCACTTAATGACACTAACAACCTATTAACAAATTTTATCCCTTAATGTTAAACTTCTTTACCCTGTATTTTTTGTTTTTCAAAAGTTTCAGCATGACTTCTTTTTCTCCAGATACTTGAAATGAACATTATTTCAGTAGTAACTTTACTTTACACCTAAATAGGATTAATATCATATCATAGGTTCAAGAATTCTGTAATGACTTTAATATAGTCTATTTGCTTATAGAATTTCTGTTCATTTTCTTAAGATAAGAGACATAACTGTATAACCTTATCTTTTTATTCTAGGTCTCCTAAAAATCCAGAACAAAAAATCATCAAGAGAGTGATTGCTCTTGAAGGAGATATTATAAGGTAGGTGCCCAGACTGTGGTTTTTGAGTTTGTTTTAAATATATCTAGGTTTTTAAATTTAGTTTTAAATCATAAAACTTTGAAGATATTCTACACGAGCTGCTACAGCTTTAGTGAGAGTGAGCTCATTAATCATTTTGGGATGGCAGGCATACATAAACTTACTGATCATGTAATTACTTTTAAATTGTGAAGCATAGGAAAAATAAATATTAATTAAACTAAAATTAACCACATAGTTTGTGACTATTAAATCTTTTTTTCAAGTACTCAGATAAGCACAATTATTTGAAGATTATTATATTAAGTTTCATTTTAGAAATATTCAAGAACATTTTATTATTTATATAGCAAATACAGAAATCTTTAATAATCATGAATTGGGGGAAACCTTCAAATGATATAAATTTTAAACTTAAGGATTAATGACAATAGAAGCTATAGATAATATTGTAATAATAAGGTATTTAAATAATATATAGTATTGTATCATCTATTCTACTTGCTGATAAATTAATAACAATATTTCATGTTGAGTATGTACATAGCAACATGACATGCTATATTTCATTTAGATTGTTTACTTTAAATAGATTGTAACCAGGTCTATTCAATGTAATAGCCAAAATGCTTTGAAAACTATACTCTGGAAGTTTTCTGATCCTGTTTTACCAAGAAGCTCCATCCTAAAAATCTCATTAAAATAAATCTCAGTCAGTATTAGAGCAGAATCAAAGGATGGCTTTACGATCACTGGGGATCCCTAAGACCCCTTTATGTGGCCTATGAGATCAAAACTTCTTTTCTAATAATGCTAACATGTTATTTGTTCTTTATATTCTCACTTTCTTGTAAATGTATTGTGTAATTGTCCAGTTGTATGATATTGTAATAGATTGAAGGCAGAAGCAGATATGAAAATTCAGCTATTATCTGTAAAGCTAGACACTGATAAGGTTTACAAAAATGTAAAAATGCCCCTCTTCACTATTTTTTATTTTGTTAAAACAAAATAAAATAACTGTTTTTTCATTCAGATATGTTTTTGATGACATATAGGTCTATTTTTGTCATTTTAAATTATCAAAAATGACTTTAAATTTTTTTCTCTTAATTTCCAATATGGTAAATATTGGTATATAGTAGCCACATAAACACTAATTTGGGGGCATCCTCCATATTTTTAAGAGTGTAAGGAGTTTTGAGAGCAAACAATTTAAGTACTTTCCAATGTAAGGATTTATGGAAAAAAGTTTCACGTCAGGATTAAATATTCATTAGTAGCTTGCATAATATCAGTGAAACTATTATATCGAGCTGTGGATTAAATTCATGATTTTTTGGGGTATCTTTTTCCTTTAAAAGTTTTATTGAGGTATATTTAAATATCAATCTGTAAGTATCCAAAGACACTTTTAGTATTTGGAAAACAGTGTGTAGATAAGATGTAATCCCATTAAAGAATTAGTCAGCAAACTCTATAGCATTATGCTAAGTGAAAGAAGCTGGTCACAAAAGCCCAAATATTATATGTTTCCATTTATATAAAATGTCCAGAATAGGCAGATCCATAGAAACAGAAATAAGATTAGTGGTTCCCAAAGATGTGGAAGAGTACTGCTGTGGGACATAGGGCTTTGTTTGCTTTTTTTTTTTTTTTTTTTTTTTTTTTTTTTTGAGGTATGAAAAGTGTTCAAAAATTAGATTCACAATTAAAAACTAAAATACTAAAGACACTGAGGTGGATATTTTAAGTTGTTAAATTGTATGTTATATGAGTGACATATAGAAAAATCTATTTTTAAAAAATGAAAATTAGTCAACAAAGCAAGCAAAAGTTTCATCTATGTAAAATAGATTATAACAATTAAGAATGTCAAGGGATCTGTTTTACATTATAATCCGAAGAGAACATAGCTTTTAACTCAGTTTTATCATTATTGGTCACTAGCTGAATGGTCAACAATGTGAGCTTGCAAAGCATGGTCAGACACAAACAGCTCTTCACAATGAGAAATTCTACAACCTGTCTCTCTGAGAAAAAGTCAGGGTTGTTGCCTTATCAGCAAATATAAATATTAGGCTCACATAGCAGAGCCAGAGTCATGGTTAATGGCACAGGTTTGGGTTGGAGGATAGGGAGTTGGCCATGTGATACCATGCATGCATGCTCTCTGCACTGCTGAGGCCCATGTCTGCAAAGTTTGCAAATTGACACCATGACATTTGGCCCAATTTGTACCCTTTACTATACCTCAATCCTATAGCAATGAGTAACATAAAGAATGGAAATACTTGGACTCAAGACTTACCTCCTATATAAAATCTAATACTATTTGAAAAATAATTTAAAAATAGCTGTTTTTCAGCATATGCTGTGTTATAATAAAATAAAAAATTTATTTTCTTTGAAACTTTTAAAAAATATTTGTTTTTTAGTTGCAGTTTGACACAATACCATTATTTTGTTTATTTGTTTTTATGTGGTGCTGAGGATCAGACCCAAGCCCCCAGCCCTTGTACTTGCTAGGTGAGCACTCTACCATTGAGCCACAACCCCAGCCCTTCTTTGAAACTTTATTACTTAAATATACTGGGATTCCTGGGGTTGAAATTAATAATTGAATATATTTCTACAATGGTTTCTAATACTACTAAAAATGTTAGAGATAACAATATAATTATAACAAAAAATATAATTTATTGATGCATACTCTTCTGGACCTCATTTTTTTTTTTATGAGAACAAAGAGGTTATTCCAGCTAAATTGATCAGACTTAGTAACATGAACAGAAAAAATATTCTAGTTTTTATATCACTTATATTCCATTTATAATTGTATGAATATAAATGTATTGAACAACTTTTTAAAAAATTTTTTTATTCTAATTTGTTATACATGTTTGCAGAGTACATTTCATTTCATATTACATATAAAGAGCACAATTTTTCAAGTTGCTGGTTTTAAAGTATTTTTACAACAATTGTGTCTTCATACATGTATTTAGTGTAATCATAAATAACTCAGTCTGCCATTATTCCTAACCCCTTGCCCCTTCCCCTCCCTCCTCCCTCTTTGTTCTATTTAAAGCTCTTTCATTCCTCTCATTCCCTCTCTTTTGCCTTCCTAAGTTAGTATCTTCATATCAAAGAGATCATTTGACTTTTGGGTTTTTTGGGGATTGGCTAACTTCACTTAGCATTATTTTCTCCAACTCCATCCATTTACCTGCAAATGCCATGATTTTATTCTCTTTTAGTGCTGAGTAGTGTTCCATTGTGTATATATACCAAAGTTTCCCTGTCCATTCATCTGCTGATGGGCATTGGGGTTGCTTCCACAATCTAGCTATTGTGAATTGTGCTGCTATAAACATTGATATGGCTGTGTCCCTGTAGTAATCTGTTTTTAAGTCCTTTGGGAATAGGCCAAGGAGTGGGATAGCTGGGTCAAATTGTGGTTCCATTCCAAGTTTTCCTAGGAATCTCCATACTACTTTCCAGATTGGCTTCACCAATTTGCAGTTCCACCAGCAATGTAAGAGTGTGCCTTTTCCCCCACATCCTCACCAGCATTTATTGTTGTTTGTTTTTTGATAGCTGCCATTCTGACTGGAGTAAGATGAAATCTTAGAGTTGTTTTGATTTGCATTTCTCTAATTGCTAGAGGTGTTGAACATTTTTCAAACATATTTGTTGATTGTATATCATCTTCTGAGAAGTGTCTGTTTAGTTCCTTGGCCAATTTATTGATTGGGTTTGTTTTTTTGGTGTTAAGGCTTTTAAGAGCTTTATAAATCTTTGAGGTTAGTGTTCTATCTGATGTGCTTGTGGTAAAGATTTGCTCCCATTCTGTAGGTCCTCTATTCACCTCACTGATTTTTTTTTAATTTGTTATATATGACAGCAGAATGCATTAAAATTCATATTACACATATAGAGCACAATTTTTCATATCTCTGGTTATACATAAAGTTTTAAAAATGGCAGAATGTATAAAAACACTTGTTGAAATATGTTTTCTAACTACCACTACAAGCCATTTGTCAAATAGTGCCTCAACTGATGACAGGCAAAGTGCTTTGGATTGCGATGTGTACTTTCCAGTTCCACCTTCTTTGCATATTACTAGGTTACCTAGAAGGAAAACTTAGCACAAATGTGGATTACCAACTTTTTTCTTTCATAAAATGATCAAAGAAAAAAACTTACTTTTTAGAATTTAGTTATACTTACTGTACTTGTCAGTAGTATTTTTAATTCAAATCATGCTTAATTAGAGGATAAAGAAAAACATAATCTTTTCAGAGATTAGTCCTGTGAAAGGCTTAATCCAAGCTCCCATTAATATACTGCTAGTCAAACTCCTTGAGGTTGCTAAAGAACACACAAGAAAATCAGCAGTGGGCAATGGGGCAAAAGGCAACTGAAATACCTATATACCTATAGGTATAGGATGTATCCATCTGATGACCACTGGTTAACCAGTGGATGAGCTGCCCTTGGGGTAGGTGCCCTTCCTGTCTAGTCAGCTGTAACTAGGTAGGCCAGTCATCTGATGTATACCCTGTAGTTATAAGAAAACTGTAGCAAGGGCTTGTAGGTATGCCGGGTACTGTGAAGTATCCAAGAACAGGACATTGCATTTTGCAGTCATTTTACTAAGCATTAGCACTGGAAACTTCAGTTCAATAAAAGTGTTCTCTGTTCTCATTAGTAGATGCTTTTATCTTATTCTCTAAGGAAGAAAAACATTTATTTTAGATTTTTATTACAGAAATAACATAGTCCTATTAAATTCAAAATGCTATAATACTTGCACACAGCCTTTGTATACTTGTTTATTTTTGTAGAATAAATAGCTATAAGTGGAAACACTAGGTCAAGGCATGTTGTTGTGGTTGGTGCTACTGTAATTCTAACTTAGACTGCCCAATTTCCCTTTGAGAAAGTTTTTGTATGTTTATATTCATCAACACTATATGAATACCCTTTTCAGAGGAAACTGATTTAAAGGTCATGTACAAGGTGGACTTTAGTTGTAGCCTTCAGATTCGTAAGTGAAAATATTTCAATCCAAATTTTAAAATTCATGTTAGATGATCAGGTTGTATTTCATTTAATCAATTCACTGACAGTGCCATTCATTTAATGATCACTGCTCTAGATAATAAGAAATATTAGCAAATGAAAGAAACAAGATTCCTACCCTCATGGTGCTTACATTCTAAGATTTGAAGCAGACAGTAAGTAGTTAACATTTAACATATAAGTAGACAATAAGTAAACAGATATATAACTTATAATGCAATATCATGGTTGAGAAATACTATGAAGAAAAATAAAATAGGAAAAGAGGTAGAGAGTCAAGGCAGGTGTGGATTTTAGGCAGGGGTTTCCTTGAAAATCTCTGTAACAAGAAGATGTTTGAGAAGACTTGAAAATAAAGGAGGGAGGAAAAAGAATCACACCAATATCTGAGAGAAAGATAGTTCAGAGCAAAAAAAAAAAAAAAAAAAAAAAAAAAAAGTAAACCTAGGAAGGAAATTGAGGTAAGAGGTTACTTCTTATGATTATTTTGAGTAGGATGGCCAGCCAGTGGAGGATTTACAACAGAGGAGTGGTATGATCTGACTGGCGGCAAGCAATCTGACTTAAATAACTGGTCAGAATATTTCTCCCTTGAAGAAGTAATTTCTAGCTTCTGGTGAATGCAGTTAAGTGCCCTTGTTTATGACAAACATGATGACTACTTTGATTTATTTCCAGTGAATCAGATAAAAGTAGTCACATTATTTATAATCACACTATATCAACGAAATGAAAATAGAGCTGAAGTGTTTGTTCAGAGAATTCAGCCAAGAAATCCGAAGATTTTAAAAGAGGACCCATTGAGAGTGTGAACTTTCTATCGTGATGCCAACATTGATTAAAATCACAAGGCAATGGCTCAATTTTCTGAATCTCTTAGCTAGCAATGTAGTTGTTTTCATAATGTTGACCCAAATGGGTATGCTTATCTATAATACTAACAGTAAAAAACTAATGAAAGTAATATTTAGACATACTCATTAGTTCCACCAAAATGCTGTTCATAGTTATTTGCTTTTTCTTATTAATTTGTTATGACTCACATTGAAGCACAGTTTTAGAAAAGCACAAAATGAATGTAAATCCCTAACCACAGCACATCAATGTGAGTCAGTCACAATTGAAATTTCTAAAGCATCAACATTGTTTACTGGGACACTCATATTTCTGTTTCACAGATCTCTGCCCAGTCAGAAATGAAGCTCAGCATCATTTATCCTCTTACTTAGTGAAATATACTTCACAGACTTTTGTTTATCTGGGGCTTTATGTTGTTACCAACCTCAATGAAGCAAGTAAATGGAGTCCTTTTAGTTCCCAATGAAGAGGGCAAACATGTCATTTATCACCTAAACTAGGAGACTTTCTAGAGTGAAAGGGGATAATATTAATTATTGTATTGGGACAATCAAACATGAACCAGTGCTGCCAAGACATACCACAGCAAATGGTCATCCAACAAGTGAAATACAGTCTACTTTATAATTCACTTCACATACATTGGTTTTGTTTCATTTGTGGCCCTCCTTGTATTAGATGAATTCCAAGAAGTGTTCCCAGGAAACAGAATAATTTATTGGCCCCAGGGAGGCCTTAGGCAGGGGAGGATCAGAAGTGTTCTAAGAAACATGTCCTGCCCACAACACAGTCATTTTCCTACTGGAATGCTCAGTGTGAGACTTTCTGTAACCCTTACTGATAGAGCAGAACAGTCATAGGGAGGGAATCATAAAACTTTTCTCACTGCAAAATATTTAAATGATAATTCCTCTTCAAGTCTAAACACTATATTGTAAAATGTCAAAACACTATAATTTATTAAAAATAACTTTTCTGATATTAGTAAAAAAAATCCACTGAACCACGAGAAATTAAACATTTTAAAGCCTGTTGATTTTAAATGGGCTATTGAAGATATGGAAATCAATATTAGCCTATCACAGATAGCTGAATCATATTCTGTTGTAGCAAATAAGCTCTATAGGAAGAAAAACAGAACTAAATTGAGTTTTCCCCAGTGAAACTACAAATGATGCTTGTTTAATAACTTCTTCTTCTTCTTTTTTATTGTTGGTGCAGTAGCTCTGAATAATAGAAGCCTAATATGTTTGCATGGCTCTCTTCCATGCATTGATTTATGGTATTTTTAGTAGATTAGGAATTAGCAATGCTTTCTGAACTGAAAGGAAGGAAATATGAAAAGAAGCTTATGTCCAGGACTCCGATAAAGACCGGTGAATAAAATGTTTTGGAGCATGGAAGCCAATAGTTTTATTGGATAGTTCTCAAATGGAAGCAGGGTAGGTGGTTCTTTCTGAGGACAGGGAATATTTATGCACTGGTTCCTAGTTGGTAATTTGAAGGTTTTGAGGAAATCTCTGAGGCCTGTTAGCTTGGTTTAATTTGAACGATAAGTTACTCCCAGTTAAAATTATACATCCTTGTTTAATATTTAGGTTCTGACAAATGCTGCTACTTAGTGGATATGGGCTTGAGTACTGAATTTAGGTATCTCGGGGTCTGTCCAAGGGTTTAGTTACCACTAAATAAGGGGTGTTGTGAAAAATTATTAGTTTCCCTCTGATGTTACCATTGGAAATTATTGAAATACACTGGATATTCATACCTTCTTCTTACTGGAGAATTACCATTCTTTCTTACTAAAAAATCACAGATTGGTCAGCAATTCATGTCTTTATGAAAATCTCACTTTCTTTTATATATAAAAATAAATAGTAATAGTAAGATTGTCCATCTTACTATTAACATATTAGTGGGAAAATTGCAATTGGCAATAAAAACTATGTTTTAGCAATTGGCATTTCTTTCTTACCATCAGATAAATAGTTCATATCTAGAAATGTTGATCTTGATTTTACATGAATATTACTAAATATTTTTATAATTGTCAATTTTTAAGTCAAAATTATTTTTGTAATCTATTAATGTAGGGAGGTTTCTGGAGACACTATATCAAACAATGTGTACACCTTGTTCTAGAAGGGTGTGACATTTGCTGAAAGTCAATAGATCATTTAGATTGAACTGCCTTTTCCAATAATGTGACTCTTATTATTATGGTGGTACTTTCTCTGCTCCTATCAGTGGTTTTCCTAAATAGTTTCATTTTCTGCCTTATTCTTCCTGTCTCTTTAATAGAGTTCTTCTTTAGATAGAAAATCTTCTATACTCATTTATTCTTACATAGTCTTTCATTTATTCATTTAGTATGGTGAGGAGGCCATGGGCACAGATGACAAATTCAGACTTTCTTGATTCAAATCAAAGCTTTGATGCTGACTTTGCTACATTGCCAAATTATTTAATTCTGTAAACCTAATTTTTCTCATCTATAAAGTAAATATTATAATAGTGCATACTCCCTGGAGCTTTCTTGAGGATTACATGAAATGATGGATATAGTTTGACTAGTACAGGACCTGGGACATAGTTTTGTTTAGTAAATATGAGATGGTAGTGGTAGTCATTGTGATTTAACTATTGTTTATTGAGTGTCTTGAATATTAACTATTTGCTCAACATTGTGCTGGTTTCCAGGGTTATAAACATCAAAAGTCTCAGATAATTCTTATCCCTATGAAGTTTGTAGTCTGAAGGTAAGATAAAAAAATCAATGAAAGAGTTGTGGTGTAACAAGACAATCACCATCTTGGGGATATGCTAAAGCCTCTTAGAGTTTGGTGAAATTGGGGTGAGGCAGAGAGCATTTGGTTGGCCTGAAGAGCTGGGCTATGTTGGTGATTACTTTCTGGTGGAAATTTGAAATGAGAGAAGACCTGCAGCCTCCTGAATTACAAAAGTAATTCATGTTTAGTGTATAAAACTCAAACAATACTGGAGCATATCAAATAAAAAGGAAAGGTTTTCTTTTCATTTACCCCAATTCATACCCCCAGACTGAATTGTGGTATATATCCTTCTAACCTGTGTTTCATAGCTGGAGATTGAAAATATTAGAAAAGTATTTATCTGACAATAGCGCTTTCCTTGAATATTTCACAAATACAAGTGAGATACATCTTGTTTTAGTCAGCTTTATTATTGCTGCAAACAAAAGACCTGACAAAAACAATTTTTAAGGAGGAAAAGTTATTTCAGTGCTCAGAGTTTCAGAGGTCTCAGTCCATATACTAATGGCTCCATTCATTGGGGCCTGATAGGAGGCAGAACATCATAGTGGAAGACTGTGGTGGAGAGAAGTGGCTCACATAATGATCAGAAATCAGAGAGATTCCACTTGCCAGATATAAAATATATACCCCCAAAGTATGCCCCCAATGCCTACCTCCTCCAGCCACACCCTATCTACCTTTAGTTACCACTCACTATCAAGGGATTAATTCACTGGTTGGATTAAAGCTTTCATAATCCAATCATTTCACCACTGAATGTTCTTGCATTATTGTACACATGAACTTTTGGGGGACACCTCACATTCAAACCATAACACATCGTACGGAATTTTTTTTCCTATGTGTACATCATGCTAGTATACCTCTAATAGGAAGGTATTTGAAGCCGGGCGCGGTGGTGCACGCCTGTAATCCCAGCACTTGGGAGGCTGAGGCAGGAGGATCGCGAGTTCAAAGCCAGCCTCAGCAATGGCCAGGCACTTAGTAACTCAGAGACCCTGCTTCTAATAAAATACAAAAAAGGGCTGGGGATGTGACCCAGTGGTCGAGTGCCCATGAGTTTAATCCCCAGTACCAAAAAAAAAAAAAAAAAAGAAAACACAAATTATAGACTTTTAGTCCTTTAATAGTCCTAGAAGTAAACTGCACAAAGATACTATGATGCATTTTGGGGTAGTAATAACACACACTCTAGACCAATAATTTATTGAAAAGGGAAAGAAAAATGAAAATGAGTATTGAATAATGTTCTCATTATTTAATTTCTTCATATTTTACTCAGATTATCTAAAAAGGAGTATTAGGGGCTGGGGTTGTGGCTCAGCAGTAGAGCGATTGCCTAACACATGTGCAGTCCAGGTTCGATCCTCAGCACTACGTAAAAATAAATGCATTGTGTACAACTAAAGCAAATTAAAAAAATGTAAAAAAATAAAATAAAATAAAAAGGAGTATTAGAACCACCATGCTGTGCTCTCTAGGCAGACTATGGGATGAAATAACAGAAGTGCTTTCAGTAGGAAGGACAGTGGCTTAACTGAATTAGAAAAAATTTCTGCAACAGGGATCCTAGGAAGATGATATAATCTGCATTATGCTCAGTCACATCTCCTTGCTTTGCTTGAAAAGATTCTAATCAGTGTTTGATTTTTGGTGCTTTTCATTGAGCTCCTTTTTTTGTGGCCTATTGCTGGGCCTTTTCTTCTCAGTTCTGCCATGAACCTTACTCCTTCCATGATATAGATGAATGAAGTGAAGAGCCCCTGTGGAGTCTGATGTTTCCTAGTAGGAAGCACATTGCACATGGAGCTTAGAGTATTAGTGAAGTAACCCTGGTTCAGTTACATTTCATAGAGTACACCTTCCTGAAGTCGTGAACTCCAAGTAAAATAGAAATACTCTCTTAAAATAGAGAAATACTTTTATACACTTCTTGAACTAAATATTGATTTTTTTCCTCTGCCTGCAGTGATTTAAATCTGTCAAATATTTTGAAAAGACATTTAATTATCACAATAGGACACTCAAAAGATTGTTTTAAAATACCTTTTTAAAAATAAAACTCAAGAATATTTCAGTCTGAATAATTACTTAATAATTAAGGAACATATACCACTTGTATTTTTGAGTGATTGAAGTTAAATTTGTTTCAACTTAACATTGACCACTGATTGATTCTCTTTTATAATGTTTAGAGGAAGAATTTGAGGCACTGAGTAAATATATTCAAGATATGAACTTAATTATAGACACTTTTAAATTTTTATTAAAATTTTAATATAAAAGATTTTTTAGAGGTCATCCCCAGGTCAGTCCTGCTGATCCCCTGCTGGTGTGCGACCAGGCTCCTGCCAGCCCCGCTGACCTCCGCCCCAGAGCAGGAGATGTCTAAGAACAAAGTGAGATAGTATGATATGGTAGAGAGTGTTACCCTTGGACTGAGGCATTACCAATTTACTTCCAACTCTGTTCCTTATGAGCTGCGTGACCTTAGCAGTTATTGACCTTAATGATTTTAACATATTATGTATTTTCAGGGTTATTTTGAAAACCATAGAAGATTTGTTAAAAGAAACACCAGTTTCTTCATGTCCTGCTTAGAAGTACAGAATTGAGAACTAAATTATGTCGGTCTTCAGGCTGCTCCTTATATCCCAACTGCATAATTATGAACAAGTGACTTCAGTTTACAAATTTTTATTGTTTTAATAAAAGGAGGGAGATAATTATAATCTTCCTCATAAAGATGTTGTGAAGATTTAAAAAAGAAAAAGAAAGAAACACCAATACTTTGTTAACTCTAATACACTATCACTTTTTTTTTATTTTATTATCATTTATTAATTTTCTGTTTGGCTTCTGCAGAGCTTAGCCAAATGCCTTGCTCATTTTAGATGATCAAATGTATTGTTGTCACTCTTAAAATAATCTTGATGAACTACCAGGTAAGTGTATAGCTTTATGTTTTATGAATCCTAAAGTTGGAAGAAAAAAAAAACACTTTTTTAAAAAGATAAATTTAAATTATTATTTTATTGTGGTGAGATTACTTTACATGAGATTTACCCTTTTAACAGATTGCTAAGTACACAATATAGTATTGTTGACCACAGTGTTTTACAGCAAATATCTAGAACTTATTTATCTTGTATGACTGAAATTTTATGCCCTTTGCTTAGAAAAATCCTCATTTTCTCTCTCCTCCTAGACCCTGGTAGACACCATTCTACTCCCTGATTCTATGAGTGGACAGATTGTATACTTCATATAAGTAGAATATAAGCACTATTTGCCCATCTGGTAAAAGCCTAATTTACTTGGCATGTCTTCAGGATTTATTCATGTTGTTGCATATAGCAGGACTCTTTTTTTTTTTTTTTTCTGTTGCTATGAAGAACTTTATACAAATTGCAAAGGATATGCTCTGATTTTTCAGTTCCTGAGAGCAGCAGAAGTTCCAGCCATTTGAACCTTTTTTTTTTTAGTTTTTTTTTTAATTTATTTTTTTATTTATA
Source organism: Tamias sibiricus (assembly GCA_025594165.1). Classification (NCBI taxonomy): domain Eukaryota; kingdom Metazoa; phylum Chordata; class Mammalia; order Rodentia; family Sciuridae; genus Tamias; species Tamias sibiricus. The sequence continues at coordinate 78,937,269 of CM046664.1, forward strand.
ATAATTACAATTCATAGTGCACATATATAGCATCTTTTTACATACAACTGTATACAAAGTATATTCATACCATTCAGGTCTTCAATCATGCATTTAGGATAATGATATCCATCTCATTCAACCACCTTTTCTTTTCTTTTCTCCCACTCTCCCCCCTAGCTCCCTCCCTTCCCTTCCCTTCCCTTTGACCATTCTAGTGTTCCTCTAATCCTCCTATGTACCCCCATTCAACAATAATGTGAACTAGCCTCCTTATATCAGAGAAAACATTCGGTATTTGGATTTTTGAGATTGACTCTCTATTTTTTAAGGCTGAATAATATTTCAGTGTATGTATATAACATATTTTCTTTATCTACAAGTCTGTTGATGAATATTTCAGTTGATTCCACATCTTGACTATTGTAAAGACTATTACAATGAACACAGAAAGGCTAATATGCCTTTGAGATCCTGATTTTAGTTCTTTAGGATAAATATCCAGAAGTGGGACTTCTGGATCATATAGAGTAGTAATTTCCCTTACATATGGTTTTGCTTTCTGTGGTTTTAGGTATGCATGGTCAACTAGGAAATTTTAGACCTAAACAATTAATGCATTCAAAATTTTGCACAATTCTGAGTAGCATGATGGAATCTTGTGGCATCCTGCTCCTTCATGCCTGGGACATCAGTCATCCCTTTGTCAGCATATCCATGCTTTATACACGACTCTTCTGTTAGTCACTTAGTAGCTGTCTTGGTTATCAGATTAACTATCTCAGTGTTACAGTGCTTGTGTTCATGTATCCCTTATTTGACTTTTATTTGACTTAAAAATGGTACAAGAGTGCAGGAGTAGTGATGTTGAAATTTAAATATGTCTTAAGAGAATCCATAAAATGCTTACTTTAAATGAAAAGGCGAAAATACAATATTTTGAGAGAGGCAGACACATAAATTTTGTTGCAGAATATTATTGTAATTATTGTATTTTATTATTAATTGTTCATATCTTACTGTACCTAATTTATAAGTTAAACTTTGTCATAGGTATGTATTTATAAAAAAGGGATAGTACTTATAGGGTTTGATAGTATACATGGTTTCAGGTATCTACTCCCCAATTTTTTTTTTTTTTTTTTTGGTACTGGGGATTGAACTCAGGGGCACTCGTCCACTGGGTTACATCCCCAGCCCTTTTTTGTATTTTATTTAGAGACAGGGTCTCACTGAGTTGCTAAGTGCCTCGCCTTTGCTGAGGCTGGTTTTGAACTCACGATCCTCCTGCCTCAGCCTCCCAAAGTGCTGGGATTACAGGCGTGCGCCACCGCGCCCGGCTCTACTCCCCAATTTTGAATGTATTCCCTATGCATCACAGGAACTACTTATAATTATGGTTTGAAATTTTTGAGGAACCACCATAATGTTTTCCATAACAGTGTTATCATTTTGCATTCTCAAAACAGTGTACCTCGAATAGCTAAAACAATCTTGTGGAAAGAAAAATCTATACAGAACAATGCAACATTTAAAATGTTATTGTTTATTTTTTAAAAAATTCCTATTTAATATTTTCAGATCTCAGTTAATCATGCATAACTGAAACCACAGAATTTTTCTTAAGGAATAAAAGGTGGAAGCAGCCTACTTCCTGATTTCAAAATCTATTATAATGTTACAGTAATTAAAACAGGATGGTACTATTATAAAGATGGACATATATACCAATGGCACAGACTAGAAAGCTCATGCATATACAGTCAACTGATGTTTGACAAGTGTACCAAAAGTGCACAGTGGAGAAAAGATAGTCAACATCAGTTGAGTAAATGGTATTCATATGTAGAAGACTGAAATTGGCTCAATTGGATCTTTTTTTTTTTTTTTTTTCTCATGCTGGGCATCATACCCAAAGGTATGCACACTAGGCAAGCACTATCACTAAGCTACATTTCCCACAGACTATGCACATAAATCAACTCAAAATGGATTATTATAATGAGATAGTTAATCTGATAACCAATAATTCTTAAAACTAAGTCCAAAAAATGCAGAACTCATAGAAAAAATTATAGTGGGGAAAGCTTCGTGACATTGGCATTGATATGTGTCCTGAGTGGGATGAGGAAGAGCTGTTATATTACAAAACACTATGGAGGATCTTAACTGAAGAGTAACTATACACTCCTAAAAGAAAATAGTAAATTTTCTTTTGCTTAAATAGTCTCTTCTTACTACAGAAGGAATGGCCCTACAGTTGGTAAAATTCTGATAGAATACTATCCCATGCCATGCATAGTTCCTCTTATAAGCCCAGCATTAGAACTGCAATTAATTTTTAGCTGTTATGTTAGTTCAGTCTGCCAGTGCCAGATCAAACCAATAATACAAAGGAGCTACGACCCTAGAAGATAGATTATTATTTTTAAGTAATTTAGTTCCTCAAGTTATTCATTATTATAGAAAATGTTCAAATATTATTTTACCTATTGAGAGGGCTACTTATATATAGATAATAATTCTTAAGTCACAGGCAATGACTACATATTCTAAATGCTGATTTTGAAACAAAAGTCTATATTTGCTGTTTTGTAAAATTGGAAAAGGTTTGTTGACAGAAATATTGTGAATTATTCATTAAAAAAACATGTCTCCCTAGTTTTCTTATGCAAAGTGATGCTGCATGAGAGCCCAAATTGTTCTCACTAGCAGAACTAATAAGACTTTGGAATTGATCATCCTGGTAGTTGTGATTCAAATGAGAATGTGAATGAAAATGATTAATTTTTTTCATTATTAGGGGTCTTACAGTTGTTATTTTCTTTCAGAAGAGTAAATTGTATGATGAAACTTGTATATTTGAGGTATGATGAGCAGCAAGTCATTAACTTGAGGCACTGCAACTGGACACCTAGGAACCAAGGAGATTTTCTACTTTGTTTATTACACAAATAAATTCTCTCTGACCATTATATGATACCTGATTTTAATATGCAGCCCAGAGCAGGCAGTGATAAATGCTGTGTCCCACACTGCTTCACCTCTAGGTGTATTGATACTTCCAAAAAACATTTCTGGAGTCTGGATTTCAATTTTACACACATCAAAAACTAAATGACTATTTAATCTTTTACCATAACATGAAGAGGAGCAAGTAATACATACTGGAATGGAGTTTAGTAGGACGGAAAGCCAAAACTGAAAGATTTTCTATTCGAGATGAAAGTATAATAAGCAGTAAGCTTTACAAAAGAAGAGGATATGATAATAGAAGAGGAAAGGAATGAAAAGATTAGAATTTGGTATATGTATGAGAAAGTAAGGTCACCTTTAATGGATTTCTGGAGCTGTCTTTGGGGGATTATGTAAATTAAGCTTGAATTCTAAATCTAATACAACTATCATTAAAATCAAGAGAATGCTTACTGTGTGATGGAAATTGAAATGACTCCTAACTTTATAATATTCCTGAGCCCTAGTACCCTCACATGACTTTCAAAAAATAATTCCTTTTTTTTATTATTGTAATTTGCAACATTCTTGGCAATGAAGTGGAAGAAATCAAGAAAGATAGAATGAAACTTTCCCCAGAAATGTATGGAAATGTTACTCTGTATTTAGTTAGATTATTCATTTTAATTTTCCCTAACACAAAAGGTTAAAAAGTTTCTTATTATTGTTTTAATTTGAATTATTTTCATTGCTAGTAAGAATGAAGGGTGGGTATTAACATTTTATTTCCTTTACTTAGAACTATCTATTCTATAATTGCCCATTTTTAGAACTGGTATTTAAAGTTCTCATTGGTTTTTAATATATCAAGTATCTTATCTCCTTATATTTAGACCAAATATATTTCTAGTTTGTAATTTGCCTTTTAATTTTATTAATTCTCAGAAATTGTTTAATAAAATAAGATATTTTAAATCTTAAAGTCATTCAATCTTACCCAGTAGTTTCAGATCCATGAAGTAGACTTTAGAACTTGAAATACTTGGAATAACTTTTATATACATACACTTAATAATTTCATATTTATTAGTGAGTTAATATAAACCTGTTGTGTTTTACAAAGGTATACAAATGGGGATTTCCTATATATTTATGACATGTTTTCTCAATATTTTAAAGTTATAAAAGCCTAGAAATTCTTTATTGTAGAGGAGAATATGTTAGTCTATGTATATTCTATAGGCAATCTAACCACCTCACAGAGGGCAGTGTTGCTGTGTTGTGGATTATTCCTTGAAGTGTGATATCCAGAAACATCATGTCACCTGGGAACTAATTAGAAATATAAATTATTTTCTCCCTTTTTGCAGTGCTAAGAATGGAACCCTAGGACCTTGTGCATTACCTTGCTGCTTAAGCTTAAACTGCCAAATTTTGGGATTCAGTTGGGGTGTCTGGTGGAAAAATATACTCAGTAGCATCAGGTCCTTGTTTTTCCTTTGGATAGTTTGAAGAGTCAGGTCTCGGCCAATACTTCCACCCCAATCATTTTTTAGCAATTCACTCCTATTTTCTTTGTAGTATCTGCCCCCTCTGTGATCTCAAGGCTTTCGAAAAATGGATAGCAGCTTACAATCCATTTGAGGACCCTTGGACTGAATGATTTTCAAGATGTGTGTTATCTGTCAAGTTTTCTTATAGTTACTTATTCCATAGGGAAAAAAGGTAGGGGTGTGGTGGGCAGCCAGTACACAAATTGTTGGAGGCTTTGAATCAGGAAGAGTGTTTCTCCATTCCAACCTCCAGGGATAGATCCTCAGGGGGGTCTATTCCCTGGGGCAGATGTTTGCCAGTAGGCATCTGAGATATTGGCCTTGGAAAGTTCCCAAAGGAGAACGTGTGAGGGGCAAGCAGGGAGAGCACTTTCACTTGGTAACCAGAGATGGGTTAGCAGTCCTTTGTCTCCTTCCTGGATTACTATGGCTGCATACAAGTTGATTTTCCTTTCTTACCCTTACCAGTGCATCCTACACACTTCCACAAAAATGAATTTTTTGACAAATATAAATCTCATTATGCATCCCACATGGAGCATCACAAATTCGGTTCCACTTGATCGGCCTCTGAGTATCTTTCAAACCATGTTCTCCTCTACCATATAGCCCTTCCAGTAGCTTGCAGTCTCATGGCAGCTGTGTACATTTCCTCTTACCATTGCTTTTCAAGAAACACCCTTCCTTTTATCTTGTCTTTTTGTTGGTTTGATTTGGTTTGGTTTCCACTAGCTAATTCCTATTGAGCAATTCCATTTCTAGGAATGTATCTGGTGGATAGATTTGCACCTAAGTTCAAATAAGTATGAATAATGAACTTAGTTACAATATTGTTTATGAAAAAAAGGCTGAAAACCTTCTATATGGATGTCAATACAGTTAAGGAAATTGTGATACATTCATAAAATAGAATATTCTGTAACAATTAAGAAAAGGATAAATCTATGTGAACACACACACACAGACACACACACACAAACACACACCACACTCATTTGTATATGAGTAAACAATTAGTTTACTGGAATTAGTCAACATAATATGTCAGATCCTGACCATCTCTTCCACCTTGATCATCTTTTTAGACGTTTCTTCTCACTTTCTTTGCATTTGAAACTGGTAAGTATATGTAGTAAATGAGTAAGTTTTGCTTTTAGAGAAGGAGACTTGATGGTCAGGAGTCTGAGGGGGATATTTCACTGTATGCCCTTGCATGCTGAAGACTACCTTCAGGAACATTTCTCTCTTCTCCATTTCTCCCTTATTTGCATACATACCTGCATATATTTACATTTATTTTTAAGAATATGTGTATGCAAACCAAAGTCTCAGTTCCTACATTGCTTTTCAAAACCTTCTGCAATTAGGTCCTTTCTGTGCTCCCATTGTACACTCTACTTACCCTTTTGTCACATTTCCCACTCACATGCACACTCATGTTCACTGTGTGCTAGAGATATATAAAGATTAAAAAAGCACTTTCATTCTACATATGCTCATGTTTTATCCTGTGTATAGCTAATCCTTCTTTACCCCAACAGAAGTGAATGTCATCTACTCTGTTTCTACAGTACATTATTGATTCAACAGGTGCAAAATGCATCTAATGACATTAGAGCCAGTTGTGCATCCATCCCTCTACCTACGAGTTCCCTGAGGTCAGGGGCAGCAACTAATTTTTGGAGTCTAGCATCTAGCACAATCTGATCTTAAGAAATCTATTGTGTTGAGGGAGTGCTCAGTAAGTACTGCATTTGTCAAATGTAATGACTGCCAAAAGCTCTGTGCAATATTTATGCAACTTTAATCCTGAATATCACTCTGTGAAATGATTATATTTATTTTGGAAATATTTCAACTTAGTCCAATTAGTATCAATCCCAACTCCTTATCTTTAAAAATGTAAACTCTCTAATTTGCTGAACATTAGTTTTTCATGTTGCTGAAGGTTAAGGAAGGCAAGTGATACAGAACACGAGACTCAGCCATCTGTCTTCCTTTTCTCTCTCCAGCATCATTGATGCTGCAGGGATTGTCCCTGCACAGCAAAGGGGATGAGGATGTGCTTGTTTATTATTGAAAAAGCTCAGATAAGCCCTGTGTCAATAAGCTTAGGCTAACATATTCTGTGACAACAAACTACCACCAAATCTCTGTGGTTTATAATTAGCAGAGGTGTGTTTTTCACAATACTGTATGTTCACCATGGGCCATATGAGGCTCTACTCCTTATTTTCTTCCCTCAGGGACTCAGGCTGACAGAGTCTTTGTAATCTCAGGGGAAATGAACAAAACAAATCAAAACAAAAAGCCTTGTAGAATTACAGGATGGAACTTCAGACTTCTTCAAAATGGCACATATTATATCCATTCATATGTCATTGACCAAAACAATCTACATGGCTAAGCCTAATAGAGTGGGCCCTTATGACTATACCAATGGAATGGAAAGTGAACATTTTAAACCATAATTCATGCTATTAAAATTTCTATTAGATCTTACCTGGAAAAGAATTGATTTTGCTCTTACATCAGTGTGTATGTTCAGCACATATCAAATAAGCATGTACCACAAACAGAGCACACATGCAAAGCGCAGTAGGGGAAGTGAGATTAAGGGCCTAAAAGTGCAAGTTATTTCCCTGCACAGTGGTTAGGTTGATACTGCAGAAGAGAACCCTTGGAGGAGAGAAAGCTGGAGTTGGGATTGTATGAAACTCTATGCCTTAGCTAATGATCTATAAATTAATTTTGTATTATTATATTTTAATCTCACAAGCAAAGGTATTCTGTTTGAGGATTCATCACATGCATTAGTCTTCTAACAATTCAGAAATTTTATGGCAGATATATATCATTATTTAATAAATATTTTCGATAAAGTGGCAACACTGACTTTACAAGCTATTGATCAAAATAGCTAGCTACTTACCACTCTTGTCAAATTCCTTGGGGGTTGGATGTGTTTACTAGTATCTAAAAACATCTTACAAAATTCACTAAATACTATATTTTTAATATTTCATAGCTTTCCATTTAATTTTAAAGTTTTCTTTTTTTTTCTTTCTTTTACCTATCTACCATTTTATATATTTCGAAGAACAAAGATGTGCTCATGCTGATGGGCAAGGATTTCCTGGTGGCTTGGGATTCAATAAACTGTCTACCCATTGAATACATAGTGCTGATGCTCTAAGATTTCTTTGTTTTTCTGTTAGTACATTATTCCTTGTCCATTGCCTCTTAAATATATATTCAGAAGAATCATATTTTAAGGAAGGATTAAGTATTTCAAGAAAGAAAAATCATTCTGCTGTTTCTAAAGCATACACAGCTGTTAAACTTTAATTAAACAGGTTTGTAGAAAAGGGGACTGGAGACCAAGTTTATAAAACCAGACAGATATGCTTTGTAAATGAAGAAGAAAGCTAATTAAGCCAAGCATAGCAGCTTAATATTAATTTTTAAAACACTTCCAGTGTATTTGTTGTAACTCTTGACAGTGCTATAGTGTATTTTCTAATGAGTTATTCTACAATTTAAGTTCAGCATTTGGTTGTCAAGGATTCCTAGTAAGTTGAAAAATTATTAAATCTTTCCACATTATGTTAATATTTATTGCAAGAAACTTAACTCTGGAGTGCAATGAAATTCATCAATGAAAATAAATGCCATATATATATATATACTTTTGAAATGGGATTTGTTTAGGTAATCCACAAAAAGAATCCAGCCAATTTTATTTAAATATATTTCATTACCAATAGATTTTATACACCAAAGAATCTGTTGAAACAAATTTAATATTCACTTGTGATATTTTTAAGTTTATTTTAAAGTCATTTTAACCAAGTTATGATTTTTTAATGGACTAAGGGATAGCTATATTATTTCAGCAAAAATTGAGCTCAACAGTATATTCATAATTCTGTGAAAGAAGAAGAACAGAAAAGCCTATAATCAATTAGAATTTTTGCCACCCTGTCAGAACCTGAGAAAGTTGTAGGTGCATTCAGTTATTGAGTGGAGTTCATGATTTTTCTTTGTGTTCTATTATACATGGACTCTGAAAGAACACTATTAAACATCAGATTTCACCTTCTCAATAGGAAAATCCTGAAAAGCATAAAGGTGTTTAAATTAAACCTGCTGGGAATGAATGAAATAAATATGATCAAACTTGTGATTTATTTAAATTATTCACAATTTTAAACCTTTTGTCTCTCACTCAACAGTAATATCCTGCTTTGTTCCCTAAATAGAATTATGAAGCAATAAAGTAAGCATTGACTATAAGTTTAAGTGCAATAAAGTAATTATAAGAATTTCAAACCATGACTTAATCATGACTGAAGAAGATCTTTTTGTGTGTGTGTTGAGCATATGGATCACAGGCACTATTCATTCCAAAGACCACTAAAGAATAAGAACATTTTTGAGATCATCAGTAGTTTTCCCAGTTACAATAGCGGAAATAAATGGTGATTTAGAAACAAATTATGCTGAGCAACATAAATTGCATGGCATGGTGTCTTGTGGTGCTTCAATGGATATATTGTGTGGCCATAATACTGTCATCAACAGAATATCCCCCAAAATGGCATGTTTCTCCCCGTAGGTTTCTGGATAAAACAAAATGTTTACTTATGCTCGAGATGAGAAATACACAAACCATTCTTCTGAGAGATGCATTCAACCTAAAAGGGTGCCATTACTCTAGGTTCTTATTTCCATTTTAAAGACAGCATTATCACTGATTATGCTGAACATAACTCTCCAGAGTGGTGATTTCCTCTGTCATATTGGATGAATGTCAACAGTGATGATTGGTCCCCTAAGTATTTTATCAGGCTGGCTTCCTTCATGCAGCACTCTGTCAGCATGTGAGGTAGTAATGATTAAAACACCACTTATAAGCACATTAGTCATAAAGACTTTCTAAGTTCTGTCATTCTCTTCTCAAGGCATATTGTAACCAAAACATAATGTCGTGTTTTTTTCTTTCTCATGACACCTGAGATATTCCCTAATGGTCAAGTCATGCCAGGTTGTCATTTGTTGAATTTGATTGCTCATTTACCAACGAGGGACATATATTTGCCTAATCTGATGACATGACTTTAGTGTTGAATTCAGTTTACTCACATTATATATCAGGTAATTGAGACCTGAAAAGATGTAACTTCCCCAAGTTTATGTCGCTAGCTAATTTACTTCCCTTAATCCTCAGTCTGATTTGATCAAGTGATTCTCATTGGAAATCTACTAGTTATCTTTTATTCTGTTGCATAGCTGAGTAAGACCTCTATTAAACACTTTATCCCTAAGATTCTATGATTTTATGCTTCCTAATGAATAACCACCAATATGCATATTTGAAATGTTTTCTAGTAATGTATATTATTATATAAATCTTTATATTATCTTGATTTTTAAATGGTTAACCCACTGCAATATTTCTGAACTAGATCTCTCTCATTTCTAGAAAAGAAATGTCTTCAAGCCAATGTTAGTGTCATAATGTAGTACTACTGGTTTTTTGTCTACAAGTCTATAATGTGAGGATGTTTCCCTTTTAGCAAAATATGCAGAGAATTCCTTTCTGTTGCATTTGAACAGTCCTTTTGATGAGAGAGCTATTCTGTTCCACTTCTACCTTGGGGTGTCACTTGGAAGCCTTCATAACAGCTTGCTAGATCCTTCTGTTTTTTTTTAAGTTTTATGTTCGACAGATACTAATTATATATATATATATATATATATATATATATATATATATATATATATATATATATATATATATATATATATATATATATATATATATATATATATATATATATATATATATATATATATATATATATATATATATATATATATATATATATATATATATATATATATATATATATATATATATATATATATATATATATATATATATATATATATATATATATATATATATATATATATATATATATATATATATATATATATATATATATATATATATATATATATATATATATATATATATATATATATATATATATATATATATATATATATATATATATATATATATATATATATATATATATATATATATATATATATATATATATATATATATATATATATATATATATATATATATATATATATATATATATATATATATATATATATATATATATATATATATATATATATATATATATATATATATATATATATATATATATATATATATATATATATATATATATATATATATATATATACATAGATGAATTAGTTTGGATTTCTTTTTATTTCACTTAGAGAAATGTGTTTATTGGAAACATATTTTTAGGAAAGAAATGTGTTTCTTGTCCAGTCTGGCTCAGAATACACCATCACAGAGTACTCATCCCACCATCCCTCACCTCACTTTCTGTCATTTTATATGTCCCTCTACTGTATTGCTTTTATTATAAAATGTGTTTGTCCTCAAATAGATGGAACTCCTTAGCCAGGAAGGCATTTGGAATCATGCTTTGATATCCTTTCTCACTAGTAGCACCTGGCCTAACGCTGACCAAAGATTAGTACCCAAATTTTTAAATGTCTTTTAAATTTGCTTGCTTGGTATTTGTGGATTTCTTGTAGAAGCCAGCAGGTGTTTTGTGTGCATCGTTGTTGACACAGTTGAAAGTGAGACAATTCTCCAAAGAAGAGTCTGTAAGAGGACAGGTACTGTGAGATTATAAAAAGTCTCTTCTGCAAGGACAAGGTATAGAATCTGAATAGGTTTTTACTTCCATAGATGACAACTTGGTGGTGCGAGCAAAGATAAACTGGCTTTGCAGAGCATAACAGGTCTGAAAGTCAACATCTTCCTACTTCCCTTCTTACCTATGGTTGCATGAGGTTTAACCATACAATATTGCTTCTTGGAGCTCAAAAATGGTCAAATATAAGCAATTATATGATATGTGTGTTTTAATGAATAGAATCATTCAATGGGTTATGTCTTAGGGTTTGTGAATCCCTCCTGGAGTTCGGAGTAACCTGAATCTGCTGTCAAGTATATGGGCTGTTTCAGCTAGAGTCCCCTGGTTTGTAAGCCTCTTTACTCCTAAACTGTGTAGCCTGGAGGCTCGCAAGTCTAGTAACCCACTCCTGTTCATACACTGTGCCACATTCAGAGCCTGAGAGGGGACCTTTGTCTACATTCTGATCATACCTTTATCTCTACTCATGTTGTATTCTATGCCATTTTTGAAAATTGTCCTTATTTTTGTGTTTGTTTCCATAATTAATTAGGGAAATAAATCTGAAGAGAGAGAATGTGTAATTTGTCCTAATTTAAGAAGAGTATCTGGGCTAAGTAAGGTCTTTTTCCACAGATAGAATACTATGAAAATGAAGGAACAGTACTTCCAAGTGTGTTGGATACTTAACTGTACATGATGAAGTTAATATAGCTGTCTCCTCCGTACACTTCTTATTTGTGATTATGTTTCAAGTAAGCACTGCAACAGCAATCCTAAAAACCCTGTGGCAAAACTGAAAGAGAGTTAGAGCTCTTCACTGATGTAATATTCTGAAATAACATTTTCTCAGGTTCGCCTTATTACTGAGGGCATGTATAGTAATATATCATGCTAGAAAATTCTATTGCATCCTCTGGAAAGGCAACATGGAATTTTTTACACTATTCTTTCAATTATCTTTTTCATCCTCACATAATTCTCAGGTTAGATTCCCATAGGGAGGACCATAGTATTAAGGCTATGTGTACAAGGAAAATGTAGATGACATATTCTTCCTTTCCTGCCAAGGGAAAAAAAAACATCAAAATATTTCTCAAATATCATCTGAGAAGGTAAAAACCATATTCAACACACTCAGAATGGAAATTCTTAAGCAGTGATTTCAGAAGAAAAACTTAAACACATAAAGCTTTTTCCTGTTGTTCATTTATTTATTATTTCATTTTGGAAATAGTTATTCAGCCCTAACTATGTAATAGGTATTATACTAGGCAACTCTCATAGATTAATGGGAATTCCTACTCATGAGCCTGTATTTAACTGTGGTATAAGGAGATGGAGGCTAGCAAATAAATAAATTATAATGACAAGTACCATGAAGAAAACAGAAGAGGATCTGATAGTGTCCATGGACTGAGTTCAGGGGTGGTAGGCGTATGTGTAGGTTTAGGCAGCCAGGAAAGGTGTCCTATACCTGATTAACAGAATGGAGTCATCCTGCAAAGTCATAGGGTTTCTGTATTTAAGTTGGAGGGCAGAGCAAAATCTTAAGATATGAATGAGATTGGCATGTAGAAGGAAGAGAAGGAAGAGTCCTCTGGTAGAATATGAAGTAAGGGGTAGTGGGAGATGAGTCCAGAGAAGGAGTTAAGGTTATACCATGTAAAGTCTATGGGCAAAAGTAAAGCTTAGATTTTATTTTAAGATCTGAAGCCACTAGGGGGTTTGTTTATTTATTTATTTAGGTACTGGGGATTTAACACAGGGATGCTTTGCCACTAAGCCACATCCCTAGCCTTTTTTATTTTTTACTTTGAGATTAGTCTCACTAAGTTGAATGGGGTCTTACTAACTAAACTGCTGAAGATGGCCTTGAACTTGCAATCTCCCTATCCTTCCTCAGCCTCCTAAGTCACTGGGGTGACAGGCATGGGTCTGTCAGGTTTTTTTTTTTCCTTTTAATTATGCAGTGCTAGAAGCAATGGGGGGGGGGATATCACTTTCACCCCTGGTATCTGATCAGGTTCCTAAGCCTCAACCATGCCCTGGTGATGCCTCTGGTGGCTCTTCACTAGGGGGTTTAGAACATGCAACTGACATGATATGATTAATATTTTTAAGTCACCGTTGAAGCTGGTATGTTTCAGACTGTAATGGGAAGGGCAAAAGTAGAAGCTGGAAGGTGGAAGGCTATAATAATCCAGGTAAGAGATGATGGTGACATAGGCCAGCTTAATAGAATGGAAGTGGAAAGAACTCCAGTTGATGAAGTACAGGTATGCTTTAAAGAAGAGGTCAAAAGACTTGCTGAGGATTAGATATAAGGGCTGCTAAAGAAGAAAGAATCTTAGTGACTCTTTGAGTTTGGGTCTGAACAACTAAACACATGGTGGAAATATTTATTGAGATGGGGAAAACTGGATGGTGAAGGGAGCAACTCAGTAGGAATAAGGGTCAAGGGAATGAGGTGTAAATTTCTTGAACCCTGTACTCAATTAAGGTCCCTTCATTTCCACAAGAGCCCAGTATGTTTCAGGCCAGGGAAATCTCTGATCCTCTTCTTTGTCCCTAAGAAAACATTTGGAACTTTTCTGTAAAACATATATTGCAAAATTAAGTAAAAAGTTTGTCTTCTATATATCTCCAACCCAGGGCTCTCACCCTACTCCTGATAAGCTCTATTTTCTACCATCTGCTTGCCTGTCTGCACTCTCCCTAGGCACAGTCACCACTCTTAGCCTTCTACCCATTCTTCTCAGCCTTTGCCTGGACCATTACAACTCTCTTCCTGTCCTCAGTCCCCAAAATAATTACAGTTTGGATTAGTTAGATTTGAAAGGAAGAGGTAAGATCACATGATTTATAAGCCATTCAACTAATATACATTTTTGGGTTGTCTCCCTGTGTAAATATCAATGTACTGGGCACCAAAGAAGAAATTTTAAATTCGTGTAGACATAGCTATTAGTCTACATGAATTTAAAGCATAATTGAAGTTATAAAACATTTATAGCCAGGTATGGTGGTGCATGCCTATAATCCCAGTGGTACAGGAGGCTGAGGCAGGAGGATTGTGAGTTGAAAGCCAGCCTCAGCAAAATTGAAGCACTAAGCAACTGAGTGAGACTCTGTCTCTAAATAACAAATACAAAAAAATAGGGCTGGGGATGTGGCTTAGTGGCTGAGTGCCCCTGAATTCAGTCCCCGGTACTCCCCCCAAAACAACACATTTATATGAAATAACTTAAATGACAATATTAGATAATTAAGCTTTGTCGAAACCATAGGGCTAAGTTTATCACACGGCTATGATATGATTAATTAATCTTGGTTAAATAAGGTGATGGTGATTTTAATCTTACTTTATGACTTCAAACTTCACCAAGAATGCAAATTATTAATGTGATGATATGGTGCTTGAAGGTTTTTTTTTTTTTTTTTAAATAGATGGACACAATGCCTGTTTCATTTATTTATTTTTATATGGTGCTGGGAATCGAACCCAGGACCTCATATGTGTAAGGCAAGCACTCTACCACTGAGCCACAACCCCAGCCTGTATTTGGAGTTTATGTCATAGTTTAGGCCTTTACAAGATACCAGTTCCTCTGACCCTAGGCAACTATTCCAAGCTTCACTCTCCTGTTCAGTAAAATAGGAATAATAATAGAATCTCCCTATAATATGTGATAAATACATGAAAAAAAGTCTGACAATAAGAACTCAGTGAACATTTGTTCTCCTTCTTGTTCTCTTCCTTTTTCTTTTCATTACTCAGTGAACATTTGTTCTCCTTCTTGTTCACTTCCTTCTAATTTTCATTTTCATTGCTGGCATGAGTGATGAAAACAGAGTTTCCAGGTACAGGCTGCCTGTTCACTGGAGTAGGTCAAATTGGGAAAAAACATGGTAAAATAAAAAGGTTTACTGCTACATAAAACTACCCTACAAGCCTACAAGGGAAGGAGGATGATCATAGTAAAATAAGGTAGAAGAAGCTGGGGATAATGAAAATAGGTGGTTAGTGGAGGAACTGGTCACCATCTTTCCAAATACTTGTCCCACAGATGAAAAGGTGGAAAGGCTTTACCACAATAATGAAGTCTGGTTGTTATGCCATGTTAAAGCTCCCTGTAACTATATATTGACTTATTGGTGTTTCTGATTTACACTGCTCAGTCTTATATATGTTGAAATGATTAAAAGCAGTATACTCATTAACTGCAGAGCTGATTACTTCCCCTGAGCTAAGACTAAATCTACCACCAGGACACTGATAAATTTGTCTCCTGACAGACTAGTATTTAATAGCATTTATCATCCCCCATCTACCACCTCCTTTTGTGGTCATTTTCTTATAATTGGGAACTAGAAGAAATTCACAATTCAATCATTCCATGACATTTCTCTTTGTAAATTGCACCTTCTCTGTCACTTCTTGATCAGGGAAGAATCAGACAGTAAGTGACTCATTCCTGATTTGTTAATGCAAAACCTTTTTGTTATTTAATCATTTTTGAGACAGTCGTGGGGAATTATTTAGCTTTCAGATTCTTATAAGTCATGAGACTGCTTAGGCAGAAGATGTTGAGTAGCTTGTTGAATTATGCAAAGTTAGGTTCAAAAAGTCAATCTTGATTTACAGCTGTTACGTGAACAATTCAGTGCAGGCTCAGTGAAGTACATATCTGCAAATAATACTCTATACTCGCATAGAAAGAGCCTAACAGAAAGTGCCTTCATTCTATATAATTAATGCAAAAGTGCTTTATTAACTGAGAAACACTCTACTGATATAAAATGGAATTCATATGCAACATTTATATGACCATGGGTGGACCTAACCTAAGCATAATGAGGGAGTTCCTGTTGATACCCAAGAATATAGGGGACCTAACTATATTAAATGGTGGGAAATGTTTTGGTGGTAATCTGCTGTTTCACAGGCTCCCATCCTGTTGTGATGATGAGAGCAGCGTCAATAGCCATTAAATCCCATGAGCATCTAATGCCAACCATTCTAGAGGTACAAAGGAGCATAAGATGAAGTCCTTAAGAATTCCTCAGGTTTTGTTCTGTTTCTATATTCATTAAAAAAAAAAAGTAGTTTTGCTATGTCAAAGAACTTTGCATAGAGGGGTCTACACATATACTTAAGTCTCAATGATTTGTAGTTGAGAAACAGAGTACCTTTGCTTTTACCCCATGTGAAGAAAATCTTCTGCCCTTTTTAAAAATACCACAGTGATAAATAAGGAGATGGAGCTGAGCTAGTGATATCAATAAGTTGTCCACAAGGACAAATTATAATATTGAAAGGAAGTAGAAAGCTGTGGCTATGCAGTGATTAATGGCAGAAGTCTATGGCCAGGTCAGCACATATGGTGGCGTCACTTTATATCTATGTTTTGGAGCAGGTCCCTAGTCAGTTGTGTTAAGTACATAGGAGAGACAGATGTGCATACTTAAGGGATGTCCATTTCCTGAATGGATTGGGGGTTTAGGGCAGGTCTCCAGGCTCTCAGTAGGGAAACTGAAGCAGAAGCCTGGTTACAAAGATGTGGTACACACAGAGATGGTTGCAACCAGGTGGAAGGAAACAGACAAGTTCAGAAGAGTCACTTGAAAAATCATCAAGATTCCAGGTGCCAGGTAATTGTTTTTACTGGGCACTCCACACAGTAGCTGCCTCTGGCTCAGCAGCCTGACAGGCTACATTGTTTTCAGGGGACCTGAAAAAACCTGAGGAAGGCAAATTCACAAAGTTTACAGAGCAATTGCAAAGGAATAGATAGTATTCCATATAATGTATAGAGAGTTCATAATCAGTGTAATATCAGAAATATTTGAATATCACCAAAAGGCACATGCAGAGAGTGCTAGTTATGCTATGAAAGGGTATTTATCTTCTTTTTGAATATAATCATCTTTGCACACACTTTGTGTGAATTACTCTTTGATTCTCTGTCTCCTGTGTGTCTTGGTGGGGATCCATCATTCTCTGTGTATGCACATTAGGCATTTTAAAAAAGAATCATTCCTTTTGTCCCCTTCTGTTCTGTATCTTTTTCTATCAATCCCTGGCTTTCATTAGTTCTTTTCTTCTGTACTCTCTTCCCTAACCAGACATGATATGAAGCTGAAGGAATATGCATATATGTGTATGTTTTGTGTATTTTGATGCATATATATGAATATGCATATGCACATGCATTTTTTATATTTTGGGTAAGAATTTTTTCTTTCTTATTGCAAAACAGTATAGTTAAATGTTTTATTTACTTATCTTTAGAAAATATTGAACTAAATTAAATGTATTTTGCCTCCATCTTCAGTTAATGTACTCCATAGCTATAGATCTTTAGATCTGCTTTGAAAGTTTGTTTTGTTTTTAATAGAGTGAAGGAAAAGAAACTATTTTTACCTTATACTTAGTTACTTCTGGTAGGCCATGGTACATATAATAATGTATCACCTAACATTCTGAGAAATGTAAATAATATTAAGGGATTTTGTGTAAATGTAATGGAATGTATTTATGAAAACCTAGATTCTACACACCTAGGCTACATAGCATATATTTCATGTACACTGTGTCTCATTGACCAAAGCATTGTTATGTAGTATATAACTTTATATTGTTTTAGATATTCTTATTTATTTCTTGTCCTGTTATAAAAAGGACTTGAGGTAGTATACAAAAATAAAAAATATATCATAAGAAAGAAAACATATCAAATGTGGAGATAAGCAATCCTTCGAAGTGGCCAAAGGTGGATCATTGGTTTGATATGAGATTTCTATAGGCCCAAACTGAGAATTAGGTGAAGTCACTCTTCCAATTATAGAATGACATATAAGAACACATCTCTTAACAGAGAGGCTTAAAATAAGGGTATATAATTTCCTACTATAGTGAATCTGTAATAAATTATCACAAACTAATGACTTAACACAAGTTTATTTTTTCATATTTCTATAGGTCTGACATAGATATTATCAGGCTAAAATCAAGGTGTTAGTAGAGCTGCATTCCTTTCTGGGAGTAAACAATCTGTTTCCTTGCCTTTTCCAGGATCTAGTGGCTTCCCACATTTCTTTACTCTTGGTGCCTTTCCCCCATCTTCAAAACCAGTGACACTGTATCTGTCTGGCAACTCTGCAATACTTGTGTTTATATCTGCCTCTCTTCTTCTGCCTTCCTCCTCACTTTCTTGAGGCGAGCTAATTAGAAAACAATTCTCTTTTGCCTTTTTAACTTTGGGCATCTAGACATGGACATATTATGGAGGCTGTTATTATATCTTTCACAAAAGAGTAAGAAGTTGACTGGGCTTCCTGGAGTACCTTTGTGCCTAAATGGATCAAGTTGCTGAATTAAACTGATTAAGGTCTCCAAGGCACAGAGAGAGTGAGAACAAGAGTGAGGAAGGAGGAAGAAGAGGAAGAGAAATAAGAGAGAAACCAACAGACCAAAATGGGTGTAAGTTGTATTGCCTTTTATGTCCTAGCCTCCAAAATAATTTCTTCTCTCTCTCTCTTTACATTCACTAGAACTGAAAGAAAGTAAGGCAATATTGAAGAGAGAGGAATTAGATTGAAGAAGTGTCAAAGAATTTGCAGGCATCTTTTAAAGCTACCACACTTTAAAGATTTACAGTGTCCCTTAAATAGCTTTTCTTGGAGATAACAAGTAAATAAATTTTTTTTCATAAGTCTCATGAAAGGAGAGTGTGTGAGGCAAAAGACAATGGTCTCACCAATATCTGAACAAAAATGCAATGATAAATTCATAGAGATGTATATTAAGGCATTTCTAAGCATTAGCACCAAAGCCCTTTTCAGGAAGAAGTAATTCCACAACTTTCAAAAGGATTTATTCCAGGTGTGCAGGTCTCTAGTGCACTAAAGAAAAGCAAGGCAAAACCACAAACCCTATAGAAAAATTACTGAACCATACATATCCTTCAGCTGATCCTTTGGGAATATTGTGTTTTTTAATAAAAAGTTAAGGCTTAGGCATCAAAGAGACAAAGATTTTGTTCCTTGACAAGAACCATGAACAATGATAATCTGTGTGGCTAATTAAGGACAAATCTTTATTTTTTTAGATGACATTGGTATTTAGTTCTTTGCTGAAATAAATTACACTCTCCTCCATATAGTCACCAATTTCAGACATAAATAAATATAAATGATTTTTAATAAATAGAGAATGAAAACATACCAACTTAAAATGGTTGTTTTCATGTTTCATTATAACAGTCTCCTAGAAAATGTGCATTTGCTACTCTTTGGCTCACATACTTCCATAAAAAAAAAATAGTTGAAGTTCTTGACTTTCATCATTTATGTTTTCGTCAATATTTATATCTAATGCCATAGGTTTTCAAAATATCAGAGTCTGAATAAAATGAGTAAGACCAAGTATGGGAGTTATTTCAATTAGTTCTTATACTATTAGTTCTTAAATCATGTTTTACTAAAGAGGGAAGTCTATACTTTTGTTGATTATGTCCTCCTATTTTTGCCTTTTTAAAATTGTCTTCAATAATATTTTTTTTCTCTCGTGGATTGAGAACAGGGTCAATCACTTATATATTTAGCAATTAGTGTACACATGAGCAGTCTACTCTTTTCTTTGCAATTAAGTAATATAGGATACAGACTGTGAAATGAATGAATAAAAGATAATTACATGGCATACTTAATCGAAAGCCAAGTTCAGTAGCTTTTTAATGTTCTTTCATTTAAGTACCTATCCTTGATTATTGTTGCATTTTTTTCTACTGCTACCTAATAAAACAGGAAATTGCAAAGAACTCATGAATGTCTGTCAAAGAGGCTCATGTATTTTTTGCCTCAGACATAATATCAATAGATAAAAAAATATGACATAGGAGAGATTAAGAATATTTGGAGGACAGATTCTTTGAATGGGTTGTTTGATTTCTTTTCTTTTTTTTAATATTTATTTATTTTTTGAGTGCTAAGGATAGAACCCAGGGCTTCGCACATGCTAAGCATATGCTCCACCACCAAGCTATATCTGCAGCCTCTCATTTTTAAAGAAAGCTTCATATGCCTAGAAAGGGATTGATGTCCTGTGTGAAGCCTTGAGGTTAGAGCTAGCTTATTAACAAAAATTTAAAATACATACAATTGTTATCTTCTATTCACTTATTATACCAAAAAAACAAAGATGATTTACATGTTTATGTATCTCTATATAGAAAATAAAACTGTTCTTCCTATGCCCTTCCTCTTTAGCTCTAATGTCTTTCTTACAATCTTTTGTTCCCCACATCTATGTCATGATTTGAATTTTACCCCAGCAAAACAAATTTTAAAAGAAAACCTCTCTTTAAGGCTGAGTAATATTCCTACATTTTATTTATTTCCCATAATATGTAGCACATTTCCTGTATCCATTCATCTGTTGAAGGACACCTAGGTTGATTCCATAGTTTAGCTATTGTGAGATGAGCTGCTTTGAACATTAATGTGGCTGTGTTACTGTAGTATGCTGATTTTAAGTCCTTTGGGTATAAACCCCAAGGAGTTGGGATAGCTAGGTCAAATGGTGGTTCCATTCCAAGTTTTCTCAGGAATTTCTATACTGTTTTCCATAATGGTTGCACCAAGTTGCAGTCCCACCAGCAAAGTATGAATGTACCTTTTGAAATTATGGCATTTGTTGCTAAATGGATGTAGCTAGAGAATATCATGCTAAGCAAAATAAGCCAATCGCCCCAAAAGGCAAAGGCTGAATGTGTTCTCTGATATGCAGGTACTAATTCACAATAAGGGGCAGGGGCTAGGGAAGAAGAAAGTTACTTTGGATTAGGTAGAGGGGAGTAAAGGGAGGGGAGGGGGTATGAGAGTAGGAAGGATAGTAGAGTGAATAAGACATTGTTATTCTATATACATATGTGACTACACAATTGGTGTGATTCTACATCATGTACGACCAGAAGAATGAGAAATTATATTCCATTTATATACGATGTGTCAAAGTGCATTCTATAGTCATGTATAACTAACTAGAAAAAATTTAAAAATGACAACCTCTCTGTCATACCTCTGTTTTTCCCCTTTATTATCATGTATAACCATGAATGGTTTGATATAGTTAAAATTGTTTGATAGCTTTATTATTATTATTATTATTATTATTATTATTATTATTATTTTGGTACCAAGGATTAAACTCAGGGGCACTTGACCACTGGGCCACATCCCTACCCTTTCTTTGTATTTTATTAGAGACAGGGTCTCACAGAGTTGCTAAGTGCCTCACCATTGCTGAGGCTGGCTTGAACTCGCGATCCTCCTGCCTCAGCCTCCCAAGTGCTGGGATTACAGGCGTGAGCCACCGCGCCCAGCTCCTTTTATTATATTTTACAGGGAACATCCTTAACCTTTTCTTGAGTTACATTTATGAAAGGCTCTAGGGCAGTGTGGTAGCAGAGGCAAAAACAAGAATATTCTTCCACATTAGTTAATCAGTATGTGTACCAATTATACTTTGCAATAATAATTATAGCACATAGATAAGAAAGAGTGAAATATCCACCTGCTCTCTATATATTTAATCTCTAAGTTGAGAATCCTATTCCCTAAGTGAATACATTAATGTCCATTGTTTATGTACATTGTTAGAATATACAATATTTAAAATAAAACCAACCTGTTTAGTTTCCTGTAGTGACAAAAGCATAGAATAAGTTTGGTACCTATAACAGGAAGACGCTAGGTCTTGCCAGAAGTTCAAGGCCACTGTATGCCATGTCTAGGATATCTTTTGCAAAGTACTGCTAATTTGGAACCTTAAGGCCTTTGGGGAGAGAAATCTAAAAAATAAATCTTAATTCTATTCATGCCATTTTATCTGCCTGCAGAAATAAAAACTGGAGCAAACAATGTTAATGCATTTATGAATATATTGGAACAAACCCAAATATTATGTATAACTATAATGCACTACTAAAAACATTAAACAGATTTTAAATGTTTTCACCAGAAATCTCAAGTTTGCTTTAGAAAGGAATTGAAAAAGCACTGGGGAGAGATAACCAGTGCTGACCATGTTCTCATTGGCCCAAACCTGGCTTTATGTTGATAAAGCCTGGCTATTCTGATAAAGCAGTGGTCCATGTGAAATCATAATGTAGAGGAAAGAACATATTAAACAGATAATAGAAAATCTCAGTAACTGTGGGAGCTTTTCCTATGTCATATATTTGACTCAGTCACACAAATTTGCCTACTAGTAAAAAGGTAAGCTGAATGCAACCTTAGAGGCCACTGAGGAAGATGAGCTTTTCACTCTCTAGTAGATTCAGGGTCTATTCTTGGATGGATATGAATTTGGGATTCTATTGTCAATCAGTGGAAATAAAGCTACAGAGTGAAACGACCTGTAGGACATGGACATAGCAGTTTCATTAACATTCTGAGAAACCAGTTTCAATCTATACTTAAAGACTAATATGATAGGAAGCAATGTTCTAATTAAAACATCAGATCTTTTGAGTTACAATTTAGATTAAATCAACAGTGTGTTGAAATTGTATTTCAGTTACTAACAATAATGAACTGTGACCAAAATATTTATATGTAAAGTATATGATAGACTATGTATTATGAAAAAAATAATGGTTAAATATAGTAGGCTTAGTGAATTCTTCTTAAATATTTTAATAATATAAGAACTAGATTGCCCTTAAAATATGTGCAAGAGTCTGTATGTATGCACATACATAAAATAAAGCCTCCTTTCAGGCAAAATCCACTGCATTCAAGAGTTTACCATTTATATTTTTATGAGTTCAGTTTCAATTTTATTTTTCTTTTAAGAGTTCACTGGTTTTTGTTTGTTTGTTGATGACATTAGTAACACCAAGTACATGCACTTTGTCTTTGTATAGAAAGTTAATTTGTTGGGTAAGTGACCCTATCAAATGCTTTATTATAATTAATATTCAAAACAGTGCTCTTTAATAAGAAACTGTCATTTTTCCTATATTTATGGTGAAATAATGGAAGTTTTCCCTAATAGTACAAGAATTATTTATTCTTGCATATAAAAGTAATAGTTATATTCATTGTATCTTTATCACTGAAAGTGGTTTCATGATCAATAAATAATACATTGCTTATTTTCTTTTTTCTTATAGTCAAGGGACTAAAGACAAAAAGAGCTGGTTACTGATGGCTGTGCAGGTCGCCTTGCCTTATGCCTGGGGTCCTAGCTGTGAGCTTGATCACCATAGCAACTGCCCCAGGCTTGTTTTCTCAGGGGTAGAGATTTGAAATGGTGAAATACTTTGAAACAACTAATCTAATTGTTGACTGTGCCATGCAGTGGGGAAAATCAGAAAATCAATCAGATTTCACCAGCTTCCAGCTTCCATTTATGTTACACGTAAAATGAAGGTCTTGACAATCAATCTGATGAGAAAAACATTGCACCCAGAATTTAGCAAGAAACCAGTTTACTACTGCTAGATATCTGAAGCGACAGGGTAGCCTCATATTCTCACAGTAAATAGTAGAAAAATTTTTCCTAATCCTCAATTCTGCATAAAATGAGACAATAGTGTTGGACTAAAGGCTTTCTTATTTCTGTAGTTCCCTCAGCCTAACACAACCAGTTGAAATTAAGAGCATAAAATGAAGAGAAGAAAAATAATATTTCAAAGCTTTAAACATTTTATCATGGGGTTTGAATAATTTAATTTTTAAAGTTTCTTCATTGAAAAGTGGTTAGGTCAATTAGATTTAAAAAACTCTGTTCTAAAAATGCTATCTAAAAGTATAGCAAGATCCAAACTAATTCGGTGTTTATATCTTTCTATATACTTAATGCTGTTTTTTAAGAATAATTAATAATTTGGTCATCTACTTTCACTACCAAAGTATTTTGGACTTACTGTATTAGACAATTGACAAACAAATTAGGATCTTAGAATATAAGGACCTGTGGAAAATTGCATTTAAGCCTGATGATTGCATTCTTCTTCACAGTTTATAGACATTAGCATATACATTCTTTCCTGAGCACTAGGTTTTCCAACAATGTTATAATTAGTTAACAGTTTAATAGATTCTACAATTTAATACACTCTTCTCTTTTCAGAGAAAAGTGGAATTATTATTTTCATAGCATCTAGGCACCATGATGGTTGTATTGGAGTGGTGGAAAACACTAATGGACTGAAGCTTATTCTTATTTAACTGAAAGAAACACTGTGACTGCTACTGCTTTTTTCTACCTAATGAACCAATCTATAATAAAGCCACAAGTTCCAGCCATGGTACTAGTGTATTACAGTACACGGACACTAGAATGACACTGCAAGGAAAGATAAATTCTGACTAATGCCAAGGACTCTAGATAATTATTCAAAGCAATTCCCTGACTAGTTATGTTGGAGTCCTCTCTATTGTTAACTTTTAGGAAAGACAGAGTATTCTCCTTTGTGCTAGAAAAATTTATACTTCCAATTTTTACATATATGTCAAAACAATGTTCCTGGTGGTGTGCCATGGGGAGTTAAACACACTTGTTATTCCAAGATCCAAGATTTCACATTACTGAATAGTTGAAAATGTAATCTGATCCCATCCCAAGCTGCCAGTCTGAAAAAGAGAACAGAAGAAGAAATAACCAGGGGGAGTCATCTCAGGCATTTTCCCCCTTGACCTGGTTTTCTAGAATTCTTTTCTTTTAAACAATTTTTAATTATAGATGGACACAATACTGTTGTCGCCTGAAGCGATGGCCGCTTGGAGCGAAGAAGTTTAGAGACAAACTGGAAACAAACAGCTCTTTATTCTGATAACTTTTCTCTCTGGCTCTAACTACACCCCGACACGCCGTCCATGCTCCTCTAACCTCTAAAAATGGCGCAGACCTCATCCGCAATCTCTCTCAAGTCCCTTGAGATCTCCGGCCAAGTCTCCAAAGATCCCGGGCCAAGTCCCGTGAGACTACAGAAGGCGCCA
Source organism: Tamias sibiricus (assembly GCA_025594165.1). Lineage (NCBI taxonomy): Eukaryota > Metazoa > Chordata > Mammalia > Rodentia > Sciuridae > Tamias > Tamias sibiricus. The sequence continues at coordinate 78,962,530 of CM046664.1, forward strand.
ATGCCCAAACATGTCCAAAGCCAAAGCCCGTAGTCCACCGCAATTTAAGCCATCTCCCCAAACAGGGCTCCTGCACAATACCTTTATTTTATTTATTTATTTTTATGTGGAGCTGAGGATGGAACCCTGTGCCTCACATGTGCTAGGCCAGCGCTCTACCTACCACTGAGCTATAACCCCAGCACCCTCTAGAATTCTTGAGTGTAATTTATGTGAAACTCCTCAAAAGGAGAGTAATTTGAAGTAAACCACCTGGGTCTCTGTTGGTTACTTAGATATAAAATAATGCAGAGGAATAAATAATGAGGGATGCACAGAGATTCTTTTGACAAATTACCTTTGGCCTTTATGTTAGACAGTGGAATAGTTGTATTTTTGCAAATAAGCACCTCTGTGTAGGTGCCTGCTACTGCCACGCTGCCACTAGAACAGTACGCTTAGAGATATTAGAGTCTTATGAATTCTAACCAGATGGAGCAGATCCTTCCGTCGCCAAGGTAAAGAACCACCTTGAGTTTTAAGTACCAACAGAATATGGAAAAATAGAATAGTGAATTATACATTTTTTTGCATCTATATTACTGTGTCAGCAACCAAGGTTATTCAACAGGTAGCATATTAGAAGTATCAAAGCTTATCTCACTTAAAGGTTTTAATGCCTAAAAATCACAAATATTCTGGAAAATATCATGAATATATCTAGAAAAATGTTCTAGAAAAAATATTAATGAAGGTCTTATTTAAGAAGTTGGCAGTTTCTAATGCTATTCCTTTTTTTCTCTCTTAACCAGTTATTCAATGAATTATTTTAAAAAGGAGTCATGCTCTCAGAATAGGAAAAAAGGCATTGCAGGGAAAACTGGAGAAATCTGGGTAAATCTGTAGTTTAGTTAATAGTGTTAAACCAATATTAATTTCTCAGTTTTGATCATTTTGCTATGATTGTATAAGATGTTAACATTAGAGAAAGCTGGGTGAAAGGTGTATGGAACTTTACTATTTTTATAACTCCTCTGTAAATCTAAAATCATCTCAAATAATTTGTTTAAAAAATTCACATCAGTTACTGAGGGAAAGGCATGGCATGAGTAAAAACTATGATAATTAGTATGACATAGCCCATAATGATAATTACTTTTTCAAAACCTACAAATATAATGAGGTCTAGAAGCTTAGGAGTGCATATTAAATATAAAAATACTGTTTAAAAATACAGAAACTCATAAGATCAATTCCCAGAGTTAGGACTTTCACAGTTATTTGAATCCTCATAATCATCTCAATAACACAGAGCATATTAAGGTAGACCCTGAAAAAAAGAAAAAGAAAAGCTAAATCACTTCTAAAAACTTTAAAGGATTAGCTCCTCAATGGCATCTGTATCTCAAAGACATCTCTGAAATGTTTCTTAATTCCCAAGAATAAATCAGTGACCCTGTCCTTGATGGTGCCCTGTGCCATGCACTTAACAGTCAGCTACTACAGAACTGAGGACCTCCCGTTTGTCCCTAACTACTGTGTACACCCTTAAAGGCAAGAAACTTAGTTTTGGTTTGTCTTTCGTAATGTGTTAACTCACAATAAGTTTTTTTAGAATATGTTTTTTAAGAAATCAGTGGATTTGATCATAGAACATGCTCACATTGCAAAATTTTTGTAAGAACATCTTTAGTCATTTTCCTATCCAGAGTGCAAATAAGGAACAAGCCAGAAGAAAAATATTTTCCTGAAGACTATGCTGTCTTTAGGATTATTGAAAAGATAACCTCATTGTCCCATAGAATTAAATATAAATGATGTGGAAAATAGGTGAAATCTCCATGAAAAAGGCGTTAGGTAACATAGTGTCCATGTATTTGCTGATTTTGCTGTTTCTAAGTTCTGTTTATGATTTCTAATAGTGAAATCCTGACTATTTTAAGGGCTGCGTTAGTTGGGTTTATATATATATATATATATATATATATATATATATATATATATATATATTTTTTTTTTTTTTTTTTTTTTTTTTTTTTTTTTTTGTACCAGTGATTGAACTCAGGGGTACTCAACCACTGAGCCACACCCCCAGCCCTATTTTTTTGTATTTTAATTAAAGATAGGGTCTCACTGAGTTGCTAAGCACCTAGCCATTGCCAAGGCTGGCTTTGATCTTTTGATCCTCCTGTCTCGGCCTCCATAGCTGCTGGGATTACAGGCCTGTGCCACCGTACCTGGTTTGTTGGGTATATCTTAACCATAATTTTTTTTTTTTTAATCTCAGCCAACATCTGTCTCTTCTGGGTCATTTTGGTAAGTCATAAGACAAGCTAATGAAAAATTAATTACCAGTAATCAGTTTTTAATTTTAAGCACAAAAGTAGTGAAATAAAATTTACATTGGAAAGTAAATATAGTGAAGAGAGAAAGTCATGCAGAAGTCAGCATGTGATCATCCTCAGAAGGCCTCGAATTGGTTTTGGCTTCATCAACATATCTTGTTCACGGTTGGTACATATAGTATACACTGTGGCTGCTGCTGTTAGAAGCTTATTAAGTTTGACCTAGATTTTATTGGTGTATACTCTGAACTACTCAATTATCTTTCAGGGTTTGTATGTGTCTCGAGAAAGATGAACCACCAACTTCTGTTGGTATATTGAGTAGCTGTAAAGATTTGACAAAATGCTAATTGATAATAAAAAATTTGAGTCACTATTTTGAATAAATTTATTTTCTTCTTCTTTTGAACATTATTAGGGAAAATATTTTTTTAATGAAAAATGTGTGACTAACAGAAGTGACAGTAAAAGTAATATAACAGTGGAAATCATATTTGGTTTTTTTGTAGCTCCCACAATTTAGATAATGGTCAAAGGTACTATAGCTTTAGAATTGTACATTCAGGAATGGCTATCAGAGGTCATAAGTACTTCCTTCTTTGAAATGTATTTTGAAATACAAATTACCAGAACAGAAAATTGCTATTTTCTTAAATAACATCAGTAGAATTAGAATTTGTAACTCCTTCTTTAATAATTTCAGATGTTTTGAGACCTCCAGTGCCTATTTATGTTCTTTTAGGCTATGTTATCACAATTTCAATAACTACAACTAATAGGAAAGGAGAGAAACACCTGAAGGAAAGACATGTACACTGAGCACTAGGATGTTCAGATGCTTTTGTCTACTCTTGACCTACTGGTGGTGGTGAGGTAGATGCTTTTGAGTGGAACAGAAGTGGGAAAACTAGGCCATACTGTAGCAGTCGGCTGACATTCATTTGAGCAGCACTCCTGTAGTTATCTAATAATTTCTTGACATATTTTCTAAGTTTGACTTGTTTTTGGTTATATTCTCAAAATTGTTCTTTCTGCCTATAAATTTATAGAATTTCCTTTAATTTCCTGTTATCCAATTGGGATTTTTAAAATTCTTTTTCTACCAGGCAACTGATGTTTTGTTTTGTAATTTATTTCTGAACAGATAATACATTAACATGGTTTATAATTTTTCAAACATTTTGTACAGTGGAAGCTACCCTCCCACTTTGCCTTCCATCTCCCTATTATTCCTCTTTCATCTTAATCTTTTTAAATGCACATTCAAGCAAAGAAAGATCTATTTAACTTATAATTTCTATTCTTCTTAGTATTTTTAATGGAAGAGCCTGGGCTAATATCAGAATGATGGGATGAAATCCTAGTTCTCAGTTACTTTATCAACAAAATAAGTTAAAGGGCTGTGGGTTATGGCTCAGTAGGTAGAATGCTTGCTTTGCATACACAAGGCCCTGGGTTTTGCTCCTCAGCACCACCAAAAAAAAAAAAAAAAAAAAAAAAAAAAAAAAATCAAAATGAGTTAATAGTGTAAAGTCATCTTTGTGGGTTATTGGGAAGGTTAAATAAGCAGAAGATTGTAAAAAAAACTTTTCAATCTTTCTGACTCATTAGCAGGTAGTGATGAGTGTGGTTATTTGAATGAAAGGAAGACATGAAAAGAAAAATAATGTGGTATTTGTTTCCTAAGACTGCCATAACAAATTACTTCAATCTTGGTGCTGTGAAGCAACAGAAATGCATGCTGTTATAGCTGTGGAGGCCAGAAGTATATAATGAAGGTGAGAAAGTCCTGTGTTCTTTCCAGTAATTCCTTTACTTCCCTCTTACAATTTGCGGTGGCCTTCAGGAGTGCTGAGCTTGTGGACATATAAGCCACTCTCTGCCTCTGTTTTTACCCAACTCTTTCCTTATCCCCATTGGTCTCTTCTCTGTGTTTCTTGTCACATGGATCCTTGTCATTAGAATCCATGCAGATAATCCAGGATGACCTTGAGATCCTTAACTTAGTTCTATCTATAAATATCTTTTTTCTGAGTCACATCACATTCACAAGTTCTGACATTTAGAATGTAGACTTATCTTTGGGAAGCCACTATTCAAACCACGATGAACATCTATTTTGTAATTTGATTGATGATGATTGCTATATTAAGAGAAAATATAGTTGTAATATAACAAATATAAACACACTGATTGGCATTTTGTTTTCTATCAACTTCACACATAGTAAGATTTACTGGCAAACTATCAAATATAAAATTATCAGATCAATGATAATAAGTCTGCCATAAGCAAATATACATTATTTTTGCTTATATACATATTTAATCTTCCTTCCACTTTATGGTTATATATGTGTATTTGTGTGAGGTTGGAAGAAGGAAGTAGGGCAAGGTTTTAAAAATAAAAGAATTTATTAATGGGTTCATCCCATTTGATAACAGAAACTTGAATTGGTTGGCCACATCTTCAAGGATTCACTTTTACTCTCTGTTGTAAATTTCCATTCCCAGTGATGGCCCACTTCTTTTATATAATAGTAGAATAGCTTATCCATTCTGGCATAGCACAAAAGAGTTGGAAGAAATAGAGTGCCAGATGCATTTTCTATATATCTTTTGGAACAGAAAAAGTAGAGAAATTGTTAAATTTTTTCTTTGAAAGCCATATGATCCTGCTTCAAAGAATCACCATTTCTAACAGAGAAATTCTTGATTGCGTTACAAGCATTTAGAAAGAGACACCTCATGTTGCCACCAGTTCATCCATCTGGATCTTACAGTGACCCCCCAGGGTTCTGCAATTTGTGTATGACTAAATCATACCACAAAAGCAATGATTTTTAACTTTGATTTTGATTTTTCCTCCATGGATTAGCCTGTAGCATCTCTACATACCCATCTAGGGAATAGCATAGCATGCTAGAGCTGTTCTTATTTTAGTGTTTTAATAAACCTTTTTTATTTTTCAAAATTGTGCATTGGGCTGTGGTAAATAATGCCCTGTGATCTAAGAAATGCATTACTCATCTTTTTAAATTTACTTCTCAGACTATTTGATAGGATGTTTTAGGAGATGGCATGATTTCCATACCTAACATAGCCTCTCATGTATTACTGAAGTTTCATACTTAAAGCTTTTCTAAATCCTATTTAGAGATAGCTTCCCCATTCTATTTTTGTAGTATGGTACTTAATTTTATTTAGAATAATTAGTTGACAAATAAAAAGTATATAGTGGTATATATTCAAAGTGTACATATGAAGATTTTAATATATGTATACCTTATATACTGATTGTCACATATTAATTAACACAATTATCACCACCTATAGTTACTGAATGTGGAGTAGGGGAAGAGGTGAGGACATTTAAAGTCTGTTTTATTATTATTAGAATTAGTAGTAGTAGTAGTAATACTATTTTTTGTGCTGGGAGTCAAACTCAGGGCCTCTCACATGTACAATACAGGCTCTACCACCGATCTATAATATGGTGTTAATTATAGTCTATGCTCTATATTAGATACCCAACTTATAACTGAAAGTCTGTACCCTTCTTTCAGTATCTCCCCATTTCCTGTACCCCTCAACCTTGGAAATAACTGTTCTATGATCTCCGCTTCTAAGAAAGATTTTTACAGTTTACATAAAAGTGAAATCTGTACAATGTTTGTCTTTCTGTGTCAGATTTATTTAGCATAGTGTTCTTCAGGTTCATTCATGTTGTTACAAATGGCAAATTTCCTTCTTTTTGTGGTTGAGTAATATTCCCCTGTGTGAGTGTGTTTGTGTGTGTATGTGAGTGTGAATATGTGTGCACATACTGTATTTTCTATATTTGTAGACAGATTCTTGGGTTGTTTCTGTGGTTTTGATATTGTGAATAATGCTTCAATGGACATGAAGAGTACAGAAATCTCTTCAACATTTTGATTTCATTTCCTTTGTGTATACACCTAGAAGTAGATTGCTGCATTGCATGATAGTTCCATTTTTAAATTTTTGAGGAACCTCATACTATTTTCCATGATGATTGAACTTATTTACATCAGTATATTACCGTATAATTGCAGTGTACAGGAAGTCCACTTTTCTCCTCAGCCTCAAAACACTTATCTCTGTGTTTGATAGTAACCATCCTAACAGATATGAGGTGACATTTCATTATGGTTTTCATTTGCATTCCCCTGATAACGAATGCTGTTGAGCACATTTCATGTGTCTGTTGCCCATTTGTATATATTTTCTTTGGAAAAACTCTCTTATGATCCTTTGCCCATTTCAGAATTGATTTGTTTTTCAGCTATTAAGCAGTAGGAATTCCTTATATATTTTGAAAATTAACTCCTTTTCTCTCTTACATAACAGAACATTTTCACTGATGACAGTTTGCTCTGAATTTTTGAGGAAGGACACTTTTAGCTTGTCTTGGTATTTACTAACAAGAAAGGTTATATGCTTGTTCTTGGTCCCTTCATGTTCATCGAATCTCATATCTTATGCTGAAGGGCAGGGTATGTGAATATCATCTCACCTGTTTGTTGTCCATTACCCAGTTGTTACTAATCTACTTGCACCTTGCTAGGGAGAAGGGAGAGATAGGAAGACTGTATATATCCTGGCAATTCAAAGTCAGGTTTGTATTTTCCTTGACAACAGAACATGAAAAACTAACTACAACCTTCAAAGCTTGCTGTTCACAGAGTTCTCCTTGATTCATCCTCACTCATATGTATTTATAATGAGATGATCTCTACCTTCAAAAATGTCTCTTGCCACTAACCATTCACCCTGTAGCTATGTGTGTCTTCTCTGCCATTGTGCATACCAGGAGTTTAGGTCACTGAGTAGAGGCAACACAGTGAGCTCTCAGATGTGGGTTTGGAGTATATTCAGCTTTAATAACTCAGTAATCATTTCCTGAGCAGTTGCTCACGAGGTTGCTACTATAATTTAAGAGTATGTGTCAACCTTGATTATCACTTTAGAGGCAAACAGCAGCTTCTTCCCACAATCACTGGCATTTAGTCAAACTTCTTTTTTTGGTCTTTATATGAATATCATAAAACCCAAATACTCAATTGTATAAAGGTTAGGGTTCCTCTTCCTAAATTTGTCCCATTATCCTTTTTTCACTAAGTAAAACCATCTTAACATGTAAAACTATTGAAAATTTTCCTTCCATGATTTCTCCTTGTGTAATATTTACTTCTCATAATAATACATATGAACTTGTATGCATTTTTTTAAATCCAGAGCTTAAATTTTGTTTCCAATCTGAGATTCTTCATGAATATTACACTATCACAAGTGTGTAGATCATTAGTTGTGACCTCTGCCTAGCATCTTACAGTTTGAATGGCTTATAATTTTTTTCTTTTATGTATTGTTGAATACTTCCATTGTGTGTGTATGTATGTATGTGTGTGTGTATATATATATATATTTTGTGTGTGTATGTATACATTTATATATGTTTTATATATACATATATATGCATTTTCTCTTGTAAGTAATGGTGCAGGAATCATTCTCATACACATATCTTTATGTAGATTTACAGTTGTTTCTGCTGAATAGAATCCTAAATTTGTTAGGCCATAAGATTCTCAAAGGCATAGCCACAATGACTGTTGAAAAAAGTGTTGGAGGAAAAATAGATGACTCAGCCTTCTTTCATTTACAGTGTGTTTGAGAGTTTCCATTTTTTGGTTTGTTTGATTATTTTCTTTTTGATATTTGACTGTATATTGGAGAGGAGTATGTCAGTAAATACTAGATGCCTTTGGAATATGGATGCCAAATTAATGTTTTTAACATGATATGTATTGTAGAACATTGTCTTCTTCTAGGAGCTTCTTCTGCCTTCCAGGGAAAGAACTTTTGTAATGCATTTACTTTGATTTTTGTAGATGAAATTATTTTGATAGTATTTGCTCTTGTATCAAATACCTGAGATAAATACATGAAATTTCCAGGATGTCTTTAATAGAAATTGAAGAATTAGATAGGTTATAGTAAGTAGCTGTAATAGTTGTCTCTTTCTTCCTTGATAAATATGGGTAAAGGTAGAGACAATATTTTGTCCAAAACAATATGCCAAAAAGTAGGTATGTTGATGTCAAGATGGGAAAGTACAAACTTTTGCAATTCTGTTCAGTGCCGCACATTTAATACTGACCCCCACAGGATTTTTTGAAACTCCCCTTTCAACCTCTTTTAGCTAACTTTATTAGGTGTCTTTAGTATTTATCCATATGAGTATGAATCTCTTTATTTGAACAGTTTCTGATATGCTGTTTAAACAGGAACAAGTTGCTTATTCTTTGTTCTTCTGTTTCTGTATCCATGAAGATAGAATAATTTTCACATAATTGAAATTAGAGCATGACTGCTAAAATAAAGTTTGGTGAGTGCTTAAAAACCCTTAGAGGGAAAAGCAATTTTAACATAAATTAATGTTTTTTTTGATTTACATTGTGTAATGTATTTTTAATTCCACTTTAAAGCTGAATTTGAATTCATGCATTTTTATTACTTTTGGCTTTTAGATTTAAACTTCTTACCACACAGTATAACTTAAGTAAATGATTGTAAGAAAGCATGCAATTCTTGGTTCAGTAATTTTCTTTTCTAGTGCTATCTACATATTCTAATCTTAAATGGTTTATCTTAAATGGTAAAAACATATTCAAAAATACCTTTTAAATTTATATGCAGAAATATTGATGTTTTACTTGGACAGCGTCTTAAGTGTTTGGGTGTCTTCTACTACTTGATTCTGAAAAGTTCCACTATAAACATCTCTTTAGGAAGAAATGTGTATACAAATATATGTGTATATATATTTATGTATACATGTTTATTTGCATATATACATGTGCATATATATGATTATATGTATTCATAAACACATAAATATATTTGTTTTAGTCAGCTTTTTCATTGCTATTACCAAAAGACCTGACAAGAACAATTTAGAGAAGGTAAAGTTTATTTTGGAGCTCACAGTTTTAGAGGTCTCAGTCCACAGATAGCTGCATCCATTCATGGGGGCTGGAGGTGAGGCAGAACATCATGGCAGAAGGGTGTGACTGAAGAAAACACCTCAGGACATCACAACAGGAAGCAGGGAGAGAAAGAGCTCACCTCGAGGACAAAATATATACCCCAAAGGCAAGACCCCAGGGACCCTCTTTCTCTATCCATGTCTACAGTTACCACCCAGTTAATCCCTATCCAGAATTAATGCATTGATTATATTAAACCTTTTATAACCCAATAATTTCACCTCTAAACTTTCTTTCATTGTTTTACGCATGAGCTTTGTGGGGGGACGTCTCACATCTAAATGCTAACAATACTTTAAATATATTTAAGAGTAATTAAAATGATTTTCTCTTAAATGTCATTGGTTTTTCACACATCTTGAAATCCTCCCAGTAGGCAGCTTCTATATTAAATCTCATTAACCTGAATGTACAGATAGAATATTGTTATAAAGTCTTCTCCTGAATCAAAACATTTTCCCCAGTGTCTGGGCATGATATGCTGTGTCCCAACTATCAGGGTTTCAGAATTATATGTTGTGAACAAAATAACAAGTGAAAAGAGACTTATCCGGTCCCTTATAAACACTGTTGATCTTGATGAAATCACTTATGACTCAAACTCAACATTTCATATGGAGAAGTCCATACCTTGCCCATAAATATGACCCACTTTTCTACTTTGTGCCCACCTAGTCTTCTCATCTTACAGTCTTCAAACTACAGTTAGCTTTTGTGACCCTTTTTTAACTCAATGATTTATCTATAATTAACATTTCAAAGTCTCTCTGATCCCTTTTTCACATTGTTGCCATGTTACATCAAACTTCAACATATATATTTATATAATAGATAACATTAATATGTATTATATGTAATATACACATTATAATATACATTATCATAATATACGTATTATAGTATTATGTGTAATGTAATTTGTATTATATCTATCGTAGTGTATTAATATGTAATTATATTAATGTATAATATATATTTTAATGAATATCTCCTTTCCTGGTTTATTGTCTATATCCTAGCATCTAGCACTACATATAGGAAGCATTGTAGGAACTGAATACATATTTGTTGAATGAGTGGATGAACATTACAAGATTCATTTTAGTAATTTTATTAAAATACAGCTCCCATCAGGTTACTTTGTTCTACACAGATTCCCCATGAATCTCAGATATCAAGAGAAGAAAGGGCAAACTTCTCACCTAGTATTTAAGGCTCTTAAATGTCTTGCTCTCCAACTTTTACTTTTATCACTATTCTAATTGTGAATGCCATTTTATTTATGCTAGTTTTAATTTCCCCCTGTTATTTTCTTGCTTCATCCCAAGCCTTTCGTGTTATCATTCCCTTATCCTGTTTTCATGCTTGGTTTGCTTTCTCTACAATGACCTATTCTATCTGGTCTCCCCCTCTAAGCCTAAAGCTTAACTGAAGTTTCAATACTTAATAGTTTCTTAGTCAGCATTAGCCCACACTAGTGTCTCCTTCCTTGGCTGTCCCATTGTTTTAAGGGTATCACCCCTTTCTCTTCTTTCTTTCTCTTTTCTTTACAACTCTGCTCTTTTTCTTGAATGTAGGGCTTTGTTCCCCAACTCATAAAAGTAAGAATCCACCTTTCCCTTTCTTTGGAGAATGCAGATAAACCAATTGAATGGTGGGAGTGGTAGGTAGAATTTGTAAGCACTGGTATCCTCAGGAGAAGGCTGAACTAGAAGCATGAATGTAGGGGGAGAGTTAAAGGGGGTCACATCAGGATGTGGGGGCTCAGGAAGTACTAGAGGAGTTCATGGTGGTTTCCGAGAGTAGCCTCTGTGAAAGGGCAGAAAGTTCACCAGAAAAGGCTCCAGAAATGAACATTTCCTCCTTGAAAACTTTGCCTTAACATATTCTAGTCTAGTGCTTCCTGGGCATCAGAAATAGAATAATCTGAAGGAGCCAATCTCTGGCTTCCAATGCATTAGAAGTTTTCTCAAGTACCTTTGGTGAAAGTCACATAGCTTCTTTTCACCCTGCTGAGCTACATTGTCCTACTGCAGAAGGTCCTTCTTTTTAAGACCATCAATAATTTAGTTTCTGGGGCTGGGGCTGTAGATCAGTGGTAGAGTGCTTGCCATATAGGTGTGAGGCCCTGGGTTCCATTCTCAGCACTACATAAAAATAAATAAATAAATAAAGATATTGTGTCCATCTACAATTTTTAAAAATGTTGAATTTCTATGTAAAATGAACTCATGTCTCTTGTGGCCAACTAAGGAATTATTTCATTTATCTTGACCAAGCTATTTCTTTAGGTACCTAACAAATGAATAAATAAATCCATTAGTCTAAGGTCCTTAGTTTTTCCAGTACAGCATAGTATATGATCCCTGCTCACCTCTCCTGCTTGATTTCATCCTGCCTCCTCCATGGGTTGCCTTTCTGCTATATTTTGGCCATCTTTCAGATTCTCAAAGACCCAGGGTTTCCTCGGGACACAGGCCTTTTACACATGCTGTTAGTATGCCTAAACTTTTTGTCTTCTCTAGGCAATTCTCCTCACTGCAAGACTATCATATTTCCCTATTATAAGCATTTGTGGTTACAGGTACTTCTCTTTCACAGTTGTTAGCATAGCTCTGATATTACATTTTAAAGTGATTTCTTGGTTAATGTTCACCTTGACCACTAAATTGGAAGTTCCTTAAGAGGACAGACTGGAACTGTTTTTGTCCGCTTTTGTATGCCAGTGCATGGCACTTACAAAGCACCCAATAAATATTTATTAACGTAAGTGAACTGGGAATTTAAATTTCACTTGTGAATTCGGTTATTTTACTACTACTCCATGTTACAGCTTTCCTTTGTAACATTGTTATCCCTGTCATTTAAACCCTCTAAAACATGGAAGAAATCAAACACATATGCAAAGCCTTCTGAACATAAATCTATTTAGTAAAAAAATTAATTTTAGTCTTTCACAGAATAAAGAGTGAAGTTGACATTTCTTTATGAACTTTGTACCTTTTTCCCTGTGTGTGGTTTTTGGAAACTTTAAGTACAATTTTAGTATCAATACTCACTTCCAGGCAAGATTATACACAGAAAAATATGAAACAGCCTCAAAGCCTTTCACGTTTCAATAGAGGGAGCATAACGATTTTACTAGTCGACTTTGTTGTATAGTTTCTCAGTAGAGTGAACACTAAATCAGTTATCAGGCAAGTTCATATTAAAGGAAAGATGTTCAAAGAATTATTCCACAAGGCTTCTCATGCCTGGATCTTCAAAGAACACTTGCATGATTTAGTGATACTAAACTATAAATAATTTTGAAGGAGAGAGAGAAGTTTGATGGCTTAATAAGAAAAGGTCAGTTTATTCTGGACACCAAGGTTGCTGGATGCAGAGAAGACTGTAAAGACCAGGCTTTTCTCCTGTTGTGGCTGATTTTGTGAATTTTTGCTTTGACTCTCCTACTGCTTTCCTGAGTTTACCCATAAACCAAAAGCTATATATATATGAGGGCAGCCATGTGGAAGAAAGAATCCATGGCAGATGTCTTCAATTCTTCCCTCTCCATCCTCAGCCATATCCAGTCAAGAAGCAGGTACTGTAAGTCCTGCTACCTGAGTAAGTCTTGACTCCTTATTCTTATTCTTATTCTGTCTGCCCTAGCTTAGCACCAGCAACCTCTGTGCATCCTTCCACTTTTGGGCTTGGCCCCCACCCTTGGTCCTTTCTTCTCACTCTTGGCAAAGTTCCTTCTAAAATGTAAATCTGAGTACTCCTTTATTCAAACCTTTCAAATGACTCATAATAACAAATTAATATTAAAAATATGATAGTACAGAAAGCACTGTTCAAAGTACTTTATGTATATTAACAAACAACTATGGCTTGGAACATAAGTCTGGAAACTATTCTCAGTCATTACTTTGGTATTAATAATACAGCTGATGTTAACTGAATGACTGTTTTGACCAGTCACTATTCTAAGCACTTCATGATATTAACTTGTATAGACCTAAAAATACCAGATGAATAAATACCATGTGTGTGTGTGTGTGTGTGTGTGTGTGTGTGTGTGTGTTTTTAATGTGGATTAACTGAATCACTAATAGGGGCTAAGTAACTCTCCCAAGGCCACATGGCTAATAGGTGGAGAGATGACACAAACTTGGGCAGTCTTGTTCCAGTATCTGGGTTCTGATGCCTTACTCTAACTGGCTTTTCTTCAAGCTCCCTAATGTTACATTGCATGGCTCACAGTGCTCATTCAGCTCTTCTTTCCACCCTCAGTTTTCACTAAGGTTGTTTGTCCATCTTGCATTTAATCTGCACATTGAACTAAACAAATATGGTTTTAAGTAGATCTTCACCTAGACTAATTTAACTGAAGCTCTCTATTCCTTCTATAAAATGTTCCTCTGAGGCTTATATGACTTAGAATGTTTATAGTAAAAGGTTACTTATTCAAAATACAATGTAATTTTGTTCCTATAACCTAAAATCCATGCTTTAAAAAATCTGTTGTGATTTATCAGTTGAGATTATTCCCAAATATTTTCACACTAGTTAGCCTGTTATTGTGCCCCATCTAATTTAAATATCACACACATTGATCAAATACAATTTAAAAATGTTTTGAAAGACTGATAATTTAGAATGAATTTTCTTTTTCAAATGGCTGTCAAATGTGACAACTGTGAAATTTTGGGAAAATTTTGTAAAAATATACAAGGATTCCCTATTCAGATTTTGCCACAAATATCCTTAAGTTTTACTCCAATGTAAAGAAACTACAAGTGGAAATTGTAAACAGTGCAGCATGGGTGTGGTTTTTGAAATAAAAGACTTCTCAGGATTTCCATTTAGGGATTTAAAACTTTTTTTAATCAACTTTGTGTCACTGTACCCAAATGACTTGATAAGAGCAATTTAAAAGAGGAAAGGTTTATTTTGGTTCATGGTTTCAGAGGTTCTTTCCATGGTTGGCCAACTCCATAGCTCTGGGACTGAGGTAAGTCAGAAGCTCATGGCACAAGGACCTGTCAGAGGAAAGCAACTCAGGACATGCCAACTAGGATGCAGAGAGAGAGAGAGAGAGAGAGAGAGAGAGAGAGAGAGAGAGAGAGAAAGAGAGAGAGAGAGAGAGCACTGCTCACCAAGGACAAAATATAAACCCCAGAGTCACACCCCCACCCCATGACCTACTTCCTCCAGCCTACTTTACTTCTTTCAGTAACCACCCAGTTCATTCTTCAGTAGGTTAATCCACTGATTAGATTATAGTTCTCAGAATCATTTCACCTCTGAACATTCTTGCATTGTCTTTACACATGAGCTTTTTGCAGACACTTCATTCTAAACCATAACAATACACAAAGAGAATGATTTCTTTTTAATATGTTTTTTAGTTGTAGATAGACAAAATATCTTTATTTTATTTATTATGTGGTGCTGAGGATTGAATCTAGTTCCTCACACATGCCAAGTGAGTGCTCTTCCACCGACCCATACCCAGAGTGACTTTTTAAAAGATTGGGGAATGGATTATGTATTTGTATGTTTTATAGTACAATGTTGTGTATAAGAAGTATATGTATGATTTTTTAATAATTCTATGCCTTTGCCAACTAAAAGAATACCTGGGAGTTATTACTCTGAATCATGTTGAATGAGGATTTCTAATATTTTGAAATATATTACCACATATATATCACATTCATACTCAAGCCAAACCACAGGACTGAGGTTTCTTCTAATGTTAACCCATGATATATGTTTGCCATTTGCTCTCTCCTCTTATGCCTTCGAATGTGCTTATGTTCTACTTGAAATATCTTTTCTTAGTGTTCTTTGCTTAACAACTTCTATTCATTCCTTTGTTTAGAGATTAGCTGCTCTGGAATACCTTTCCAGACTTCTCAAGACTGGCTAAGATGTTCTCTTAAATATCTGTTAGAATCAACTACACAGAAAGAATTAATTAAAACTTGGGGTAAAAGAATGAATGTATTCTTTCTTTTATGGGGTATAAAAGATAGGACAGTTCCAACAAATCTCATTTTTTAAAAAATATCTTCTTCAGTTGTAGGTGAACACACTATCCCCATTTAGTATTTTTTATGTGGTGCTGGGAATCAAACCCAGCACCTCATGCATGCTAGGCAAGCTCTCCACCACTGAGCCACAACCCCAGCCCCAACAAATCTCATTTTAAAAAATATTTTTTTAGTAGTAGATGGACACAATATCTTGATTTATTTATTTTTATATGGTGCTGAGGATCGAACCCAGTGCCTCATGCATGTGAGGCATGTGCTCTACCACTGAGGTACAACCCCAGCCTCAACAAATCTCATTTTAAAGATAAGTAATAAATTAAATGTTCTGATGTATACATCTTATCTTTTAAGTCTGTAGTACAATCTCAGACTTGGCAATAATTTGAGGATTAATAATAGTATTTGGGTGCTGAGGATAGAACTCCTGCAACAAAGAATCATGTATAATTAGATTTGTAAATTACAAGATCCAAAAACCTGTTATCTTTTTAGGTGTTATGGTCAGGCTGATGGTTTTTAGGATACAAGTTCTGTTAGTTGTATATGTGTAATTGTAGGACATGTTCCTCAATGTGAACATATAACTAAATGAGGCTGTAACTGGCAGAGAAAGGTTTAGGTACATATAGAGTTTTCTACTACAAGTCTGCTTCATCTAATGAAAGTGGTATTTTGTAATCATGAAGAGAATATAATTATAAGCATTTATTATCTAAGTTGTATGATTTTTGATATGGGTGAGAAAGAATTACTTTTGTTAGAATGTGATAGGTATCCAATCAGAAGATATAGAGATTATGTTAATTATGTGTTTCTGGTACTTCAGAAGGAGCACTGGCTTCTCTTGGACTCACTTTCATTTACAAATAACTGCTTAACCTAAAACATGTCGGAGTTTTTAAGCTGAAATACTTACATGCTTTGCTTCCTTGGTGATCCTTCTATTGCATGTGTCTAACATGGGGGATAAGTTGAATGTAATTAGCATTCAGAAATAACCAAACTACAGTAACCAAAACAGTATGACACTGCATAAAGACAGACATAGGCTGGGTTGGTGGCATGTGCCTGTAATCCCAGTGACTCAGGAGGATAGCAAGATCCAGGCCAGCCTTGGCATTTTAGCAAGGTCCTAAGGAACTTAGTGAGACCCTGTCTCAAAATAAAAAATAAAAAGAATGGGGATGTGACTCAGTGATTAAACACCCCTGGATTCAATCCCCAGTACTAAAAGGAAAAGAAAAGAAAAGACAGACATAAGTAGTCAAACAGAAGAGAAAACAGAGGCTTGAAATAAATATATAACTGATATTTGACAAGAGGACCAAGAATATACAGTGGGAAAAATATAGTCTCTTCAACAAATAGGGTTGGTAAAATTAGATATGCATATCTTATGCCATATACAACAATCAACTCAAAGTAGATTAAAAACTTGAATGTAAGACCCAGAACTATAAAGCTCCTTGAAGAAAAGATATAGGGGAAAGCTTCATGACATTGGTCTGGACAATGATTTCATGGATATGATACTAAAAAGTACACTAATTAAAACTAACTAAACAAGTGGGACTATATCAAACCAAAATGCTTCTACACACTGAAGGCAATGGTCAACAGTGAAAAGACAACCTTTGGAATGGGAGAAATACTTGTAAACAATTTATCTGGATTAATCTATATACAACCTATTTGTAAGGGGCTAACCTCTAAAATATATAAGTAACTTCAACAGCTGCTTACTAAAGCAAAGACTAAACCAGCCAGCCAACCAAATACATAACCTAATTAGAAAACTGACTAAGGGCCTAAACAGACATCTCTTCAAAGAAACCAGTATATAGCCAAGAGATACGTGAAAAAATGCTAAACATTAATAATCATCAGGGAAATGGAAATCAAACCACAGTTAGATATCACCTCACATCTGTGGAGATGACTCTTAATGACATCAATCCAGACAATGAATGTTAATGAGATTGTGGAGAAATTGAAACCCTGTACACTATTAATGGGAATGCAAAATGGTACAGCTGCTATGGAACATAGTATGGGGGCTCCTATAAAAAATTAAAAAAATAGAGGTACCATATGACCCAGAAATCCCACTGGGTCTTGTTATTCATCCAAAAGACTTGAAATAAGTATCTAAAAATGAGACCTGCAGATCCATATTCACTGCAGTACAATTTCCCGATAGCCAGGTTGTGGAAACAACCTTAATGAACATAAACAGGTGAATAGATAAAATGTGGTGTGTACATAAAATTGAATACTACTCAGTACCCTATTAACACAGGTGAAACTTGAGGACATTATGCCAAATGAAGTAAGCCAGTCATAGGAAAACACATTTGATTCCACGTACATGAATTGTCTAAAATAACCAAATGAATAGAATCAAAGGGTAGGATGATGTTTTCCAGGGATACACAGAGGTAAAGAATTACTAATTAATGGAATAAAGTTTCAGTTAAGCAAAGATGAGTAATAAGATATAGAGATCTGCTGTATGACCTTGTACCTATACTCAACAGTAATGTATTGTACACTTAAAAATCTGTTGAAGTATATATCTCATGGTAAGTGTTCCTACTACAATAAAATATAACAAAGAAAAAAAGAACTATTACCCCAAAAAGAGTTGGCCATACTCCATGTATACTGAAATTTGTCTTTATAATCAGTCTCAGCTAGATGAGTGTAGAAAGCAAGGGCTCTACACTGGGAAAGATTGGTTAAATTGAAGGTATCTAAAGGATTGGTTTCTGTTAGTAGTTGGGTCAATTTTGCCTCCAGGCAGCTAGTCCTATAAGGATATTTAAGTATCATTTTGTCACTTTAAAAAAATAAATAAACACCTTTTAAGTGTTCCCCAAGGCCTGCTTAATAGAGTCTGTACTTTTTTAGATTGGTATTTAAGTCACTCTACAATCTATCTCCAACCTGTTATTGCTGGCTTCCATTAAACCACATTCCCCACAAAACAAATAATTCAAGGGTTTTATAGCATATTGCCCTTATTTTTTTATCTACCTTTTGTCAATCTTAGTTGTATCCATAATAATATTTACATTTATATTTTTCTAATTCCCAGATCAGGATCAACCCAGTAAGGATTAATCCTTTTCTTTAAAGGGTATTGAATACTAGTTAAGTGTACAGGCTTTGGGGTATCAGAGTTTAAATCTTTTCACTGTATTCTTTGTTTGACAAGGCCTAAATTATTGTTATTTAGTACAATACTTTGTTCATAATAAATAATAAGCATATAGTAGGTTGTCATCATCATCACCTTTTGAATCTAACATTTATCATACTCTTTTGTATTGTGGTTTTACATACCAATTTCATCTTTTGTACCATATCATAAGGTTTCTTGAGGTCAAAGCCTTTGCCATGCTTAAAATTTTAATCCCCTCAACCCTGAAAAACCATGTACATTTTAGATGCATATCTTAATAAATGTGGATTGAGCTGAATTGATAGGAATGTATCTTACTAATAATGTTAAAATTTACCATAAGTTACAGGGAATCCAAAAACCATATCTTTCGATAACATTTATCTCCCATATAGTCATAGTTTGGATGCAAATTAGACTATGAAGTCAATAAAATAATCCATTCAGTTAGTGCTGGTGCCAAATATCTAATTTTGTACCTTATACATGTTGAAATATGTTAGTGTATAATCAGAAAATGATTCTTTCTATCAACTATAAGCTATCAATTTTCTTTCATTTTAAAAAATAAAATCTGATGTTACTAACTGAATTTCCTACTAAAAAAATAAGACAAAATGTTCTCCAATTATTGAGTTTAACAAGAAATTAATTATACTGCTTATACCCAAAACCTATAACCAGGTTCAACTAAAATTTTTTATAAAACTTTAATTATAAATGAACCTTTCATCACTGTGGATAAAATGACCACAAAGAAAGAATATGAAGAGAAGCCCTGAAACATACTTGTGACCATTTTGCTTTTTTGAGGTCAGTTTTCACAAACTAAAGCCTATCACTGTTGACAAACTATTTAACCTTTCCAGGCATTCAATTTCTTACTATAAAATGACTGTGTTACCTGAAGATTTATGAAATATCTTTGAATTGCAGATATTAAATGATGTTCTTATTCAAATAAGAGAAATAGAAACCTCAAGTTGTTTACACAGTATTATAAAGAAGACTACTACCAGAATCCATGCTCATTTTTCATTTATTCAATATATATTTATTGAGCACCTATTAAAAATATAGATGCAGACAATTTTAGGAATTAGGGCAATAATATTGAAAAACACTGATAAAATCTCTGCCTTTAGGGGTTGGGATTGTGGCTTAGCGGTAGAGCGCTCGCCTAGCATAAGCACGCGGCCCGAGTTCAATCCTCAGCACCACGTAAAAATAAACGCATTGTGTACAACTAAAGCAAATAAATAAATATTTTTTAAAAATCTCTGCCTTTATGGAATTTGTAGTTAACTCCCTAGTCAGACAGAAATCAAGTAAATCATGAGAAATTATGAAGCCAGAAGTAGTTAAAGACTATGAAGAAAAGTATGCTAAGGAACAGAGGGTGACAGAAAGAACATTTTAAATAGAAAAAGGGCATGCAAACAGGTGTACATAGAACATAAATTAGGTTAAAAATAAGCTTGAAGGAAGAGCACTCTGGGAAGTGAATAGCAAGTGAAAAAAAAAGGCCCAGTCAGGAGGAACATTGGAGGCCAGTGTAGTTGAAGTGGACTGAGCAAGAGAAGATAAGGCTGAAAGGTTATCCAGGGGCCAGATCCTGGAAGACAATGATTCCCTAATGGGATGATTTGACCCTTAAGGAGACACATGGCAACATTTGGGGATGTTTTTAGTTGTCACAACTGCAGTGGATGTAGTGTGGTGGATGCTACTGGCATCTGGTTCAAAGAGCCAGGAATGCTCCTCAAATCCTAACATGCAAAGGGCAGTTTGATTACCAAGTGTTATTTGGCTCAATATGTCTATAATGTCAAAACTATGAATCCCAGATGTGTTTGTTGACCAAAATGAGAAATTTGTATTGTAAGTGTGGTGGGAATCCAGGGAATCCAGTGGAGAGTGTTCAACAGGACAGGAGGGTGACATGCTGTGGTTTGTTAAGTGAAGAATGGCTGAAGATACAAGATAGTGTAGACATGAAAAATAGTAAGGATATAACTGCGGAGTCCATGAAGATATTGGTGGCATGGATCAGGTTGGGAAACTAAGGAGGAAGGGGCTAGTGGTAACGCTCAAGGTATAAATAAAAGTAAATCTTGATTTTTTTTGTGTGTGTGTACTTTCAGCTATGGTTTTCTATTTGCTTTTTGGTTTCCCAAGGGGGGGGTGGTTTATATAATTTAAAAATTTACACTAGGAAAAAAGCAATTGGCATACATAGCAGGGTATCAAGAGGATTTGTCTATGGAGGTTGACTTTTCAATTTTCATGGTCACACATATGAGAAAATGCACATTTTACTTTATCCATTTGAATCCAATTTCTTCTAGGTCTGACTTTTGTCAGGTGAGCTCAGTGGATATCAAAGTCAATTTTATGTTGTTTGTTATTATTTGGGGTTGTACAAGAAATTAACAACCTCAATCAATATATTTTCCTGCATGTTTTATCTGAGTAAACATTCCCCAAATTTCCTCATCCATAATGGAAAAGTCAGTTTTACTTAAGAGCACATTTCTTGGCAACTGAGAGTTGCTCTCCAATTACTTGTGGCTTAGGTAATTAATAGCAAAACTTCATAGATATGTGAGTCATAAAATCTCCTAGGAAGTATTAGGTCAACTTTGTTTTACACAAATCCACTTAACATACAGACACTTTGATCCATAACCCTAGTCATGCATTGTAACCCGAGAATTCATGGGGAACAGCTTAGTCACTTTGTAATACTTCTGTATATAGGAAAAGAAAAATGTCTTCTGACTTCCAGACAATTCGCTCACCTCCTTACTAATGAATACTGGTAGTCTGGACCTTATAAATATTGGTTTAAAAGACATATTCATGTTGGCTTAAGCAATTTGGGCTTAAATTCGCAAGATCCTTTAAATGGTACTCTATACAACTTATTTTTCTTCATATTTATATTTTATGAAGAATAACTTGTAGCTGTCAAATATGTAACCTAGTACCAGTTTTCAAATAAGTCATTACATTCTCTCTATAATGCTGTTGTTTGAATGAACCTATTACATAAGTTCATATTAAGGAATATTCAATTGGAAAAAATTAGTAAACATCCCTGCTTCCTTAATAATAATTCTACTATTTTGCAACATTGATCATGTGAAAAGGATCCCCATTCAAATTTTACCAAATTCCAATTAATTCATTTTTTTCCAATTTTTTTTAGTTGTAGATGGACACGATACCTTTAATTAATTAATTGATTAATTAATTATTATTATTGTGTATGTGGTGCTAAGGATCAAACCCAGTGCTTCACACATGCAAGGTGAGCACTCTACCAGTGAGCCACAACCCCAGCCCCTCCACTTGATTCTTGTGTTACAGTGGTTTATATAAAGTGTTATTGATATATCATTAAAATTTATGAAACAGTGATTAAAAAACCAAATGGAAAGTTGTTTTCAAAAATACTGCATCATCCTATGCTTTGAATATCAAGGAGTTTCACTACCAGTGCAGGCAATAAAACTATTTGTCAAGTTGAAGAAAAATGAATTATCAAAAAATAGAATTATAGGCCTTGATAAAAAATGGAGAAAAAGAAAGCAAACTAATCAGTTTTTTTAAAATTTTTATTTATTCTTTTTAGATATACATGACAATAGAGTGTATTTTGACATATTATATGTACATAGAGATAATGTATTCTAATTAGGATCCCATTCTTGTGGTTGTACATGATGTAGTTACATTGGTCATGTGTTCATGTATGAGCACAGGAAAGTTATGTCCTATTCATTTTACTGTCTTTCCTATTCCTGTCCCCCCTCCCCTTCCTTCATTCCCCTTTGTCTAATCCAATAAACTTCTATTCTTCCCCTCACTATGCTCCCTTCTTATGGGTTAGCATCCACATATCAGAGAGAACATTTAGCCTTTGATTTTGGGGGGCTAGCTTATTCTGCTTAGCATGATAGTCTCCAGTTCCATGCATTTACCACCGAATGCCATAACTTCATTAATCTTTATGGCTGAGTAATATTCCATTGTGTGTATATCCCACATTTTCTTTATCCATTTATCTATTGAAGGGTACCTAGTTGATTCCATAGCTTGGCTATTATGAATTGAGCTACTAAACATTGATATGGCTGCATCACTGTAGTATGCTGATTTTAAGTCCTTTGGGTATAAACTGAGGAGTGGGATAACTGGGTTATTCCATTCCAAGTTTTCTAAGGAATCTCCATACTGCTTTCCAGAGTGGTTGCACCAATTTACAGTCCCACCAGCAATGTATAAATGAACTCTTTTCCTTTCATCCTTGCCAACATTTATTGTTATTTGTATTCTTGATAATTGCCATTCTGACTGGAGTCTTGGTTTAGTTTTAATTTGCATTTCTTTAATTGCTAGAGATGTTGCACCTTTTTTTATATACTTTTTGACCATTTGTATTTCTTCTTCCATGAAGAGCCTATTCAATTCCTTTGCCCATTTATTGATTGGGTTGTTTTTTGATTTTGTTTTTGTTTTGGGTATTACAGTTTTTGAGTTTTTTGTTTATCCTGGAGATAAATGCTCTGAGGAGCAGGTGGTAAAGATTTTCTCCAAATCTATAAGCTTTCTATTCACATTTATGTTTCCTTTTCTGTGAAGAAACTTTGATATCATCCCATTTATTGATACTTAATTTAATTCTTGTTCTTTAGGAGTATTATTGAGGAAGTCAGTTCCTAAGCCAATATGGTGGAGAGTTAGGCCTACTTTTTCTTCTATTAGGCACAGGGTTGCTGGTCTAATACTTAGGTCCTTGATACACTTTGAGTTGAATTTTGTGAAGGATGAGAGATAGGGGTTCAATTTCATTCTACTACATATAGATTTCCAGTTTTCCCAGCACCATTTGTTGAAGAGAGGGTATCTTTTCTCCAATATATGTTTATGGTTCCTTTGTGTATTATAAGATAACTGTATTTATATGGGTATGTCTCTGTGTCTTCTATTCTTTTCCATTGGTCTTTATGTCTGTTTTGGGCTGTTTTTGTTACTATGGCTCTATAGTATAGTTTTTGTCTTCTTTTGGGTATTGAGGTTTTTGAGTTTTTTGTTTATCCTGGAGATGAATGCTCTATCTGAGGAGCAGGTGGTAAAACACCATGCTGTTTTTGTTACTATGGCTCTGTAGTATAGTTTAAGCTCTGGAATTATTATACCTCCTGTTACTTTTTTCACTAAGGATTGCTTTGTTTATTCTGGGCCTATTTTTTTTTCCAAATGAATTTCATGACTTTTTTTCCATTTTTATGAAGAATGTTGTTGGAATTTTAATAAGAATTGCATTAAATCTATATAGTGCTTTTGGTAGTATGGCCATTTTGACAATATTGATTTTGCCTATCCAAGAACATGGCAGATCTTTCCATCTTCTAAGGTCTTCTTCAATTTCTTTCTTTAGTGTTCTGTAGTTTTCATTGTAGAGTTATTTCACCTTATTTGTTAGATTGATTCTATTTTTTTTTTTTTTTCTTTTGAGGCTATTGTGAATGGGATAGTTTTCCAGATTTCCCTTTCAGGTGATTTGCCATTGGTGTATAGGAATGTCATTGGTGTGTAGATTAATTTTATATCCTGCTACTTTGCTTTATTTGTTTATGAGTTCTAGAAGCTTTCTGGTAGGGTTTTTTGAGACTTCTAAATATAGAATCATGTTTTCAGCAAAGAGGGATAGTTTGAGCTCTTCTTTTCCTATTCTTATCCCTTTAGTTTCTTTTTTTTTCTAATTGCTCTGGGTAGGGTTTCCATGACTATTTTGAATGGGAGTGAAAAGAGGGTATACCTGTCTTGCTGTATTGTTTTAGAATGGAATTTTTTTTTTTTTTTTTTTCTCCATTTAGAATGATGCTGGCCTTGGGTTTACAAAGTTGAGGTATGTTCCTACTAACCCTAGTTTTTCTAGTCTTTCAAGCATGAATGGATACTGAATTTTGTCAAGTGCTTTTTCTGCATCTATTGAGATAATCATGTGATTCTTGTCTTTTATCCTATTGAATTGATGAATTACATTTATTGATTTCCATATTTTGAACCAACCTTGCATGTCTGGAATGAAACCCACCTTATCAAGGTGCACTATCTTTTTAATAGTTTGTGTATGTAATTTTTGCATCATCAGGAATGTTGGTCTGAGGTTTTCTTCCCTTGATATGTCTGGTTTTGATATCAGGTTGTACAAGCTTCATAGAATGAATTTGGTAGTCTTCCCTCTTTTTCAATTTCATGGAATAATTTGAGGAGTATTGCTGTAAGTTATTGTTTGAAGATCTGGTAGAAACTCCGCTGAGAAGTCATCTGGTCTTAGGCTTTTCTTTTGTTGGTATGTTTTTGTTAGCATCTTCTATTTCATTGCTTGAAATTGATGTTTATATTTTGTAGATTCTCCTGAATTAATTTGGGTAGGTCAGATCTCTCTAGAATTTTGCCAATGTCTTCATGATTTTCTATTTTATTGGCATATAGATTTTCAAAATAGTTTCATATTATCATCTGTATTTCAGTGGTGTCCATGGTGATATTTCCTTTTTCATCACAAATTTTAGTAATTTGAGATTTCTCTCTTTCTCTTTATTAGCCTAGCTAAGGGTTTGTCAATTTTATTTATTTTTTTCCAAGAACCAACTTTTTGTTTTGTCAATTTTTGAATTGTTTTATTGTTGTTCTTGTTTCAATTTCATTAATTTCAGTTCTGACTTTAACTACTTTCTGACTTCTCCTGCTCTTGGTGTTGTTTTGTTCTTCTTTATCTGGGCTTTGAGATGTAAAGTTATTTGTTTGGTGGCTTTCTATTCTTTTAATGAATGAGCTCAATGCAATGAACTTCTCTCTTAGAATCACTTTCATAGTGTCCCAGAGATTTTGATATGTTGCATTGCTCTTCTCGTTTACTCCAAGTATTTTTTTTTATGTCATTCCTGATTTCTTCAGCTATCTATTGGTCATTCAGTAGTGTACTATTTAGTCTCCAGATGTTAGTTTAACTTTTATTTTTTGTTTTGTCATTGATTCCTAATTTTACTCCATTATGATCTAATAGAATGCAAGGTATTATCTCTATTTCTTTTTGTATTTGCTATAAGTTGCTTTGTGGCCTAAAATATGGTGTATTTTAGAGAAGGATCCACGTGCTGCTGAGAAGAAAGTGTATTCACTTGTTGATGGATGAAATATTCTATATATGTCTGTTAAAGGTAAATTATTACCTGTATTTCTTAGTTCTATAGCTTCTTTATTATTTTTCATTTTGAAGATCTATCAGAGTGGTGAGAGAAGTGTATTAAAATCACCCAATGTTATTGTGTTGTAAGATATTTGATTCTTGAAATTGTGAAGGGTTTGTTTGGTGTATGTAGATGCTTGTTTGGGGCATAAATATTTAAAGCTGTTATGTCTTCTTGATGTACAGTTCCCTTAAGCGGTATGAAATGGCCTTTTGTATCCTTTCTGCTTAATTTTTTATTGAAGTTCACTTTATCTGATATGAGGATAGAAATCCTTGCTTGTTTATGAGATCCATGTGAATGATAATTTTTCCCCCCATACTTGTACCTTCAGTCTGTGGAGACAGCATATTGTTGGGTCTTGTTTTTTAATCCAATCTTCCAGTCTATGATTTCTGATTGATGAGTTGAGGTCATTTATATTCAATGTTATTATTGAGAAATGATTTTTATTCTCTGTCATTTTGATTTATTTCTGGTTTTTTATTTGAATTAGTTTCTCCTTTGATTGACTATTCCTTTAGTGTAGTTAATTACTCCCTTTGCTGGTTTTCACTTTTAGTTTTCATTTCTTCTTCATAAAATATTTTACTGAGTAGTATGTTTAACATAGTGAAGCCTTTTTCTGGTTGTGAATTCTTTTAGCTCTTGTTTATTATGGAAGGTTTTGATTTCATTGTCAATTCTGAAACAATTTTGCTGGGTATAATATTCTTGGTTGGAATTCATTTTCTTTCAGAGCTTGGTATATATTATTCCAAGACTTCCTAGCTTTAAGGGGTCTGGATTCATAAATCAACTGAGATCTGGATTGGGTTCCCTCTAAATGTAACCTGTGTTTTTCTCTAGCACCCGTAAAAATTCTATCCTTATTATGTATGTTAGGCCTTTTCTTAATATTGTGACTTGGTGTGGGTGATTTGTAATTTTCGTATATTTGGGATCCTGTATGCCTCCAGTATTTTATTTTTCATTTTATTCTTAAGGTTTGGGAATTTTTCAGATATTATTTCATTAAAAATATTGTGCATTCCTTTGGTTTGTGTCTCTGAGCCTTCATCTATCACAATAAATCTTAAGTTTGATCTTTTAATGCTATCCCATATTTCTTGGAAGTTTTGTTCATGATCTCTTAACACACACACATATGAACACATATATATGTGATTTATTGTTGTATATTCATACATGGACATGGCATATTTGGTATACTTTATTGCCTAGTACTCCCCCATTTTTCAAAGTTTTTCATTTTTAAATAGATAATTTTGTATTTTTAAAAATAATTTTTGCAAGCCAGGCGTGGTGGCGCATGCCTGTAATCCCAGCACTTGGGAGGCTGAGGCAGGAGGATCGTGAGTTCAAAGCCAGCCTCAGCAATGACGAGGCACTTAGCAACTCAGTGAGACCCTGTCTCTAATAAAAATACAACAAAAAGGGCTGGGGATGTGGCCCAGTGGTTGACTACCCCTGAGTTCAATCCCTATACCAAAAAAAAAAAAAAAAAAAAAAGATTTTTTACTTTTTATTTTTGGTTAAAAAGACTTTTCCCAATCCTAGCTTGTTAATATACCTCTATTTATTATTATTTAAAATATACTTAATTTCAAAATTAATTATACAGTTCTGTACATCTTCCTTTGTCTAGCTGATAATTCAGAGTTGTAGATAATTTACTCCCATTGTGTAATACATTGGATGTAGAAAATTTCAGAAATGCTACCATAATGTATCACATGTGTCACCTTTTTCTTAAAATTATCCCTGCAACTCTGCATAGGATATCTCTTGCCTACTTCCCTATTCTGCCATATCTGAACCTCTAACATTGTACTCTTACCACTTTGAATGAAAATTATCTGTTTACCCAATTAAACTACAAATTTTTCAGTACCATGTCTGTGTTTTATTTATCTTTGCATCTCTAGTGCCTAACAATTCTTGATAGTAGTTGATATTTGTGAAATTAATTTGATTTAGAGAGTCATTTTTTTCTTGGCTGTCTTAATTAGTATGTTATAAGAATTCCCTAATTCTGATAATAATATCTACCATTCATTGTGGTCTGCTCTGCTAAGCACTATTTCAAAATGTTATATGCATTATTTTATTATATTTTGCTACACCTTTGTGGAGCAGTTAATGTATTATCCTGTTGTACAAGGGAGAAAACTGAGGTCCGAAGTACAAGGTCATTTGCCTAGAAAGTGGCAGAATTGGAATTCAATCCAAGTCTTCAATTAACTTACAAACTCACATTAATTTCCCCTTTGCCTCATTCCTTTCCTTTTCAATGTTACCCAATTGTTCAGTTTTCTGAAGAGATATTTTAAAAGAAGAGTAATAGTTTAGTGAGCTTTTCAGTTTGGAGGTATTCCTTCTTTGTTTTATTTTTATTCAATCCAAAAGCTCATTAAATTTGTTACTAAGAAATAAAATAGCATACATCCCTTCCAATGTTAAAAATTGAAGTTGTTAAGACTGTGATCAGAGCAAAAAGATGGAAAATTGTTCATAGTTTCTCCAGTAGTTAAATATTATTGAACTTTACAACAAGAATCACTGAAATCTTTTTTTCCCCCTCTATATAACAAGAAGGTGGAAAAGACCAACAAACTAAATGATGAATGAAGCAGACACCTAGGAAATTATTTCTAATGAACAAGTGTAACAATACCATTTATAATAAATATTGATTTTTTTGAAAAATAAAGTTATGCATTACAAGTTTACTCCTTTATTTAAATTGGTTTTCTAGGAAGTCATGCATGAAATAGTGATATGAGTCACTACTTATATTTATAATAAAGTTCTGTTTAACAATAAGTGAACTGATTATAATATTTATATCTTTAACATTTCATGCCATCAATCATTATTTTAGCAAAAATTAATTTTAAATATATATAAATTTGATACATTCTTTACCATGTGGAGTTATTCTTTCTGTATTTAGTCAGCTTATATAATGCCTGTAATTATGTTGTAATTCTAATAATATTTGATCTATTGAAAATTTGATTTAGTATGATTTATGTTAGTGAATGCTGAATATGTTATAATAGCATGTAGAATATTTAAGGGAAAAATCAATAATGTCTTTAGAATTAAATAACTTAAATATATTTAATGCTTCTATAATGAATTTCCTTATTTTACGATGCTACTTCTCAAGGAAATAATGCACTAAGGAAAAAATCATTTTCTGTAGATAAATAGGTTTTAAATTCCACACTGCTACCTTAATCTGCTGGTATTTATCAGTTATTATATCTTGACTTAAATACTCATAATGCCTTTTTTTGACTATTTCAACCTAAAAGAATATCATGTTTTCAGCCTTTCTGTAGATAGCAATGTTTGGCATTCATTCATTCATTTATTCCTCCATTAATCTATTATTCTGTTGTAAATTCTTCCAATTTGTTCAATTTTTGTCTGTGATAGTTCAGAGTCTGTAATTATGTATTTTGTTGACCTCTTTTATTGCTTACATCTTGAGTTATGGTGTTAGTTATACTCTTAATCAAAAGGACTGAATCTTCTTTTTTGTGCCCTCACCTATACCATCTACATGGTTTCATATAGTAATTACTCAGGAAATGTTAATTTATACTTAGAAATAAAATCACAGTTCTTATTCTCACAGAGTCCCTATCTTTATGCTCACTGACTAACTGTAATATACAAGATATCACTGCATAAACCACATTCCCCACACATTGCTGGGTTGAGCAATATAGTCCAAGTACAGGCTATAAACATGTCCTCACGGATCATGTGTGGAATCTGATACTTAGAAAATGTTGGCATCTTTTTCAAATTCTCATGAAGAATTGTATTAATTTTTCAGATAGCCACAGATATTTTTGTTTTAGTTGATGATAGACCTTTATTTATTTATATGTGGTGCTGAGAATCGAACCCAGTATCTCACACATGCCAGGCAAGTACCCGACCACTGAGCCACAGCCACAGCCCAGATATTTTTAAAATGTATGTTTTACAGAAGAAAGCATTCTATATCTTAAAGGTAACTGTCACATTTATGCTCTTACAATCCAAATTTAGAAAAAATATATCAAGAATACTCATCACTAAAACAATTCCTAGTTACCCTAAAAGCATCATATTAATTTGAAAATGATTAATTATAAAAATAATTCTACAACTTTATTGTGAAGATGTATACATCTAAACTTTAATTTAAATGAGTTAAATAGGGTCACTCTGATCACCTAGCAACCATCTGCAGTCTACATAGAAAGTAATATTTCTTTTTTTTTTTTTCCTATATGAAAGATGTTAAGACTTACTCTGGAATTCCAAGTAGTTATGATCCAAGGTACAGTGGAAAGGAATTATGGAGTCTGGTTTCTATAATATTTGCCCTGCCACAACTAGCTAGATGACATCATTTAAATGCTTTTGACCTTTGCTTCTTTATCTGTACAAGAAGGAGTTATTAGATCATTGCTACAGTTCTCCCAACTGTGATCAGAAGAAATGCAATCGCTTACAGTTAGCCTCAGGTGATCCAACTTCCTAGAAACATTATCGCCTGATTTGCTTAAATTCACCTTCCATTAATTACATAGCCTTCATTTCTAATTGAATACATGCTGCAAGTGAAGGAGTCTGAATCTTAATACTTTAGCATTTAATTCCGAAGCAAACATTCATCAACATTTAGGCTTAGACTCCAGAATGTATATATTAAGCAGCAAAAAACCTTGCCATGTTGTGACAGCAGAAACATTCTTATGGGTTTTTAGAATCCTTTGAACATGGATTTTAAGAAGAAATTGATCTTTATTCATTAGTTTTAAATTCTCCTTTAGGATAAAATAGTCATTAACAACTTTTTGCCCTCAGATCCAATTCAATCTCCAGTCTCATCTTGGAGATTGGATCTAATTTTTTTCTGATGTTAATGTAGATATTATTTTCCTGACTTATTATGTTATCAGAATCATCTGTTTGGGGCTTGTTGAAACTCTTTTGGGTGATATGTTTATTATCTTAATCTACCTACTGATTTTGTGACTGTATGGATTTTTAAAACTCCTTGAATGATATACTTAAAAATCACTGGATTATGTTTCATGTAAATTATACTCCAATGAGTGAACTCTGCTGTTAATTTGTTATTCTTTTGAAGGTAATCCACACTTTTATTTTTCCCTCTGGGAGCTCTTAGATTTTAGGAGGGTTGTGGGGTGGGAGTTCAGCATTCTACAATTTCATTATTATCTATGAAGTTGTGTATCTTCTTGTTATTTTCTTTCATTCAAAAACGTATCTGTTCATGCATTCATCAATTCTGGAAAATTCTCCACCGATGTCTCTTTTTTTTTTTTTTTTTTTTTTGGCAAATCGGAGAGCATATCATATGGCATTTATTTATTTTTATTTGTATTTATTTTTAAATTTTAATTTGTTACATATGACAATAGAATGCATTACAATTCATATAACAAATATAGAGCACAATTTTTCCTATCTCTGGTTGTACACAAAGTAGAGTCACATCATTCGCATCTTCATACATGTACTTAGAGTAATGATGACCATCACATTCCACCATCTTTCCTATCTCCATACCCTCTCCCTTCTCCTCCCTCCCCTTTTCCCCTAGTTCATCTAATCCTCCCATACTGCCCACCCCACTGCAGTGCATTATGAATCAGCATCCTTAAATCAGAGAAAACATTCAGCATTTTTTTGGGGGGGATTGGCTTACTTCACTTAGCATTGTATTCTCCAACTCCATCCATTTACCTGCAAATGCAATGATTTTATTCTTTCCTAATGCTGAATAATATTCCATTGTGTATATATACTACATTTTCTTTATCCATTACTTTACTGAAGGGCATCTAGGTTGGTTCCACAGTTTAGCTATTGTGAATTGTGCTGCTATAAACATTGATGTGGCTATGTCTCTGTGGTATGCTGTTTTTAAGTCCTTTGGGTATTGACCATGGAGTGGGATAGCTGGGTCAAATGGTGGTTCCATTCCCAGTTTTCCAAGGATTCTCCATACTGCTTTCCATATCGGCTTCACCAATTTGCAGCCCCACCAGCAATGTATGAGCGTGCCTTTTCCCCCACATCCTCGCCAACACTTATTGTTGTTTGTATTCTTAATAGCTGCTATTCTGACTGAAGTGGGATGAAATCTTAGAGTGGTTTTTGATTTGCATTTCTCTAATTGCTAGAGATGTTGATCATTTTTTCATATATTTGTTGATTGATTATATATCTTCTCCTGAGAAGTGTGTGTTCAGTTCCATGGCCCATTTATTGATTGGTCTATCACTGTCTTTTTTTTTTCTTTTTTCTTTTAGATTGTCTCCTTTTATTCTTTCTTTGAAGCTTGTATTATATGTTACATTTTTTGTAGAATACTCTCCAGATCTTTTAACATCTCTCCTGTTTTCCATTTCTTTAGTTCTCTCTGTGCTCAATTCTAAGTAATTTTTAATATAAAATATAAAAAGTTTAGCCGGGCGCGGTGGCGCACGCCTGTAATCCCAGCACTTTGGGAGGCTGAGGCAGGAGGATCGCGAGTTCAAAGCCAGCCTCAGCAATGGCGAGGCACTTAGCAACTCAGTGAGACCCCTGTCTCTAAATAAAATACAAAAAAGGTCTGGGGATATGACCCAGTGGTCGAGTGCCCCTGAGTTCAATCCCCGGTACCACAAAAATAAATAAATAAATAAATAAAAATAAATAAATAAAAAGTTTATATTTTACAGGAATATGTATTCCAGTAAATTGCTTCTTTCCTTAACTCATACTAATCTACTTTTTAAACCTCTTAGTTATATATTTGAATTTTTAGATGTTCTGTTTGATTCTTTTTCAAATGCCCTTCTTTAAAAAAATGTATTCTTCCTTACTCATGTTTTTAATTCTTCTTCTAACTTAAAAATATTTAAATAAATGCAGTTTATATTCTGTGCTTGGTACACCTAGAATTCAAAGTCCCTGGCGGTCTAATTCTGCTGTTCATTGTTTCTCCTGACTCACTAATGGTGGCTATTTCCTCATGAGATGTCATGTAGGTGTGTGGGTTCCTAATGCTGGTACTTATTTACAGAAAATCTGAAAACCCATTTTGAGTGTTAACCCTGAAGAAATTTATATTTGTTTCTGCCAGATGTCAGGGCCAATTAAAGGTAACTCTTTCCTAGATCACACAATAGTATGAATTTGAATCCAACTTCACCTTAGAGCAAATGTAGATAGTTAAGAGAAATATTTTTCTTTCAGAAGCCAACCTTAGAGAGCAAGAGCATCATTTTCCTTTTGTGATGGTAGTGTTTGTTTGTTTGTTTGATTGTTTTCCTGATCCTACCTACCAATGATTATAAACAGACCTAGTTCCAACTCCTGTTCTTGCTGGATCCTGAACCTTTGAGTCCTGGTCCCTTTAAGAAAATGAAAACCCAGAGGTCCTGGATAAGGAGCACTAAACATCCTCAAGGCAGCCACTACTTTGGACAGTGAGAATAATCAGTGGAATGATTTGAAAACTGTAGATTACCTCTAATCATTCGTGAATTACTAGTATATATTACCTAAATGAAGAATATGCATGCATGTGGGCATGCACATGCTTAGGAAATACTTTAAATAAGAATTTATTTTCTTATTGTAGTAACAAGAGTTGCTTGGACAGTACTTTTGTATTCAACCAATGACACTTAAAAGTTTCAGAGACTTTAAAAACATCATTTTCAAGGTCAAATCAAATTGGAGGCAATCATTCTTCATTCCATTTGTAAGACCTAGGTAACTTTTCTCAGTAAAGCTAGTACTAAAAATGCCATCTTTAAAAAGACAGGTAGTTAGAATACCATACAGAACTCATTTTTGACTGTCAAAACTGAAATTATTTGCAAGCCATAGATACATACAACCTTGTAGGCTGACACCTCACTTAACTGTTAAATCACCTAAAGGATTACCTTGTCTTTCTTTTATGTGAATTCAGGAGCACAAAGCTATTTAAAATTCCTTCTCTAGAGAAATTCTATTAGGAGTATTATATTTCTTTGGCAGTCCTAAAAGGAACTAGTCCAATATTTTAACATCATATTTTTAAAGTTACTTTGGGTTATTCTTTAAAAAGTTAGACTGAATCCTGAGAAACAGAATTTGTACTATGTATACGGCATGCTTTTTACCAGTTGTACAGCTCAAATAGTTCTTTGATACCTGTCTGGTATCTAGGTAAACCACTGTGTATCAGCATAGCAACATTTAAATGTGCAAGAGAGTAGCAGGTGAAACCACAGATAAATTGTGCTTTCACCTATTACTCTCTGCATGTTTGAATATGCACAACCAGATTTTTTTAAATATCTTTATTTTATTTATTTTGTGTGGGGCTAAGGATTGAATCCAGTGCCTCACACATGCTAGGCAAGTGCTCTACCACCAAGCCACAACCACAGCCCCTAGATTATGTTTTATATAAAAGTTTTAGAGTGGCCAGAATGGAGTGAAAGTTAAAAAACAAAAACAAAAACATTAATTATATCATTATAAAATAGTCTGTAGTCACAGTGCAACTGTGGGGAAGGGGAATTATTAAAGCATAGTTCAGGTAATTTTAAGAGACTGATGCTAATAGATAATAAGCCTGAACACATTCTGAATTATAAAATGGAAGAAAATAATGGACAATAGAAGACAATAGCAATAATAACTACTACTTATTAGGTTCTGACTAGCACCAGAACTATATTCAATGCTTTACTTAAAATAGTGTAGTCTCAGCTATTAGACTACCCTTTTATCAAGTGTTTAATATATATTATGTTTATCCGTGGAATAATTTTTTGAGTTAAGTACTCTTATTTTCCTAGTTTTTTATTTGGGAAACTGAGAGTTTCATTCAGTTGCCCCAAATCACATAAACTTAAAAGTATTAATTTGTATATAAAAGGCAATATAGGCTAACTTTTATCCTATACAAACTCCACATTATAGTATTTTCATCCAACTACTGTCATCTCAACCCATTTTGGGTATTTTATTGGTCCTATTTTAAAGATGGACATATACAGGTAACTTATACGAGATTAGTTGTGTCTAACAGTATCAAGATTAAAACTGGTTTTCCTCTGCTGGTAGAATCCATATACTTTCCACTATACTATTCTGCCTTCCTAGCAGTATTTTTCACCATTCAGTTATTCATTCATTTACTTATTCATTTAACAAATGTTTGCTGAGCTCTTTGTGCAGTGTATTCTTCTGGGCTCTGGACATACTTAGCAAATAAAAAATGCAGAGTTCTGAAGGTTTCATTCTAGTAGGGGGAGATAGACAGTAAACAAACTGATAAACATATGTCAATGATAGTAGGTGAAATAAAGCATTGCACGTGGCTAGAAAATGATGTGATAAAGGGTACTTGAATTTTTTTTTTAGAGAGGATGTTCAATGAAAGGAAATGTGCAACTTTCACTGATATTTTTTATAATGCCCTGATTTTTCATTATGAGTATTGACTCCTTGGTTTATATGACATTGAAACTCAATCTGAGTTTTATATCTTTTTTTTTTTTTTTTTTTTTTTTTTTTGGTTTCAGGAAGAATCTATTTAATTTAAAACCTACCATTTCATTTCAGAAATTATTTTCTATTGGATTTCCTTTGTAATTCTCTACCATCCACACAACCAAAGTATTTAATGAGTCTCTCCCCCCAGGTCACAAAGCACCTTTTCATCTATGATTTCTCTTGATATTCTCAATGACCTGACCAGACAAGTTTTATTGTAATCATCATTATTGTTATGCATATTGTCATTACTCTTTATCTTATTTGACTGTGGGATGAGTAGTCATTCCTGGGCCCCAGGTAAACATGAACAGTCATTCAGGGCTTCTTGCCCACTAAGCCTCCTAGCATCCTTAGAATCCTTCTCCACTAGCACTCTGGTTCATAACTACTGAACAATTGGAGGTGTGATGAGAGCTAAGATCCATTTTGGTTCATTGTCTAGCAGTTTTTGCTAACAACAAAAAGTTCTTATTAAATTAATTTGAAAGACTCTAGAAGGAGGAGGCAAGCTAGTCTCAGGACCTGGGTTTCCAATCCAGTGCTCTTGCATTAGTCATCAGTTAGAAGACTGCTTCTTTCAGAGGTTCTCACATTTCTTTTATCTAGTGAAACAGTCCCAGGCACAGGGAACATGTGAAAATGCATACATTTACACACACAGGCATGTAGATGTTCTCACTTATCTGTGGGGGTTGTATTTCAAAGACTCCAGGGGATACCTGAAACCTTGAATAGTACTGAACTCTCTATATACTTTCCCCCCTGTACATGCATGCCTGTGATTCTTAAATGGTTATTTGAAGAAACAAAATTGGAAATTGTTATCTTTCTAAGTATTTGTACAAAATACCCAGCTTAATAAGGTGAACAAATATTTGTACTTATTTGGAGAGTATGCCTTTCCAACAATTAAGTAAAAGCGTCTTCTCTTTGTCATTAACACTTGATGTGGGATGTTAGTTCTTAGAGGCAATCTCATGCTAAAAGCAGTACTGATGTCATGAACTAATTGACTGATTTTAATTGAAGAACACTTATATTACAAAGTATATGATGGTAAAGATGTGTTCAACTTGTTTTTGCTTTTCTCTAAAAAGCTAAAAACCTTCTTCCCAGTAGTAATTAAAAATAAACAGCAGTCATTAACTTACTGTGGGGTTCTAATGACCACAAGATTGCTTCTTTGCATGAATGACTTACTGATCTAAAGCAAAGTAATTCAACTTTGAAATTATCTTGAAAATTAAAAACCATCCTAGATAATGAATAGTTTCAATTTCTATAGCACCAATTTATGTGTAATTTTCCTTTTTTATGTGTTGTTCTGTACATATACAATGTGCTAACAAAAAATGGTCTTGTAGGGATTCCACATCAAAGGATAGTGTGCCAAATTCAGTCTCTGGTCTCTTTAACCTTGGAGTGATAGTTATTCATTCTGCAAACATTTATTGAGAAGCTCCTATAGGTAGACATTTTCTATGAGGCTTTAGAGGTAGGATAATGGGAAGCAGTCTCTGCTCCCCAAAGTATTTATTATTGTGGGATTGAGATAGTATTTGATTCTAATTCTGTCTCCTTTATTTAATTGGTTATATCACAATTTACTTAACCAATTATTTTCTGTTGGATATTGAGGTAAATTTATTTTTCACAAGAGTCTATGAAAATCCAGGATTGGATGCCTCAATCAATAAATAAATATCCACACTTCTGATTATGTCTTTGGAATGGATTTCTGCAAGTAGAATAGGTAGGTCAAAATGCATGGACATTTTTGTCTTTTGAAACTTTACCAAATTATTTCCATAATAGAAATACAGGCAAAAAGGTCATGTTGTTTTTACATTGCCACCAACAGTGTTTAAGAAATCCTATCCTTGCTCCTTTTCTTGGTCAGCAATATAGAATATTCTGCTAAATGTATAGTATCTATCATTGATGTTTACATAATCTTTAAAAGTATTAAAATGTTTCTAGTTTTTAAGAATAATTTAGTGCTGATCAAAATTTTTCAACTGATATTGATAATTTATAGGTTTATAGAGAACACATCTTATTTAAAAATGAAGTCATGGACTAGCTTCATGTTTAACGGTTTGCATTTTTGTGACATTTCTGCCTTTCCTGAGTTTATATGCTTGGCTATTGGATTTCTGCTCTTACCTCAATGGTTACACTTTTCATTTCTAGAACCATGGGACACAAAAACCGGTATGTCAAAGTCCCCCGTGGTCATATCTGGGTTGAAGGCGATCATCATGGACACAGTTTTGACAGTAATTCTTTTGGGCCGGTAAGTCATCTTTTCATGTTGTTGCCAATATAATTGGATCTTAAAAGTGGGAAAATAAGTAAGTCAAATAGGTCATTTGGATAATTCAGCAAAGATTAATTAGAAATTTTATAGTGGAACATTTTATGTTCAAATATTTCCTTTTAAATATAGAAAGAAAGATATGTAAGTTATCCCACACATGTGCATGTGTAAAATAATGGAATCAAATTTAGACTACTTCAAAAAATTACTAAAAGATGCTTTCAGCTGCTTGGTCTTAATGAGAATATCTTTATTTCACCCACAGGAATGCTTAATGGCATATGCTTTTAGTTGAACTTAATTTATAAAAGACATAGGCATAAATTTTTTAAATTATTCCTTATATGGAAAGCAGTATGGACATTCCTTGGAAAATTTGGAACAGAACCACCATTTGACCCAGCTATCCCACTCCTTGGTTTATAGCCAAAAGAATTAAAAACAGCATACTATAGTGATGCAGCCATATCATTGTTTATAGCAGCACAATTCACAATAGCTAAATTGTGGAACCAACTTAGATGCCCTTCAGTAGATGAATGGATAAAGAAAATGTAGTATATATACACAATGGAATATTACTCAGCATTAAAAGAGAATAAAATCATGGTATTTGCAGGTAAATAGATGGAATTGGAGAATATTGTGCTAAGTGAAGTAAGCCATTCCCCAAAAACCAAATGCCAATGTTTTCTTTGATATTTGGATGCTAATCCATATGGGATGGGGTGCGGGGAACATGGGAGGAATGAAGTAACTTTACATAGGGCAAAGGGGAGAGAGGGGATGGGAGGGAGTAGGGGCGTAGGAAGACTGTGGAATGAGATGGACATCATTACCCCAAGTGCATGTATGAAGACACGAATGACATGAGTCTACTTTGTGTACAACCAGAGACATGAAAAACTGTGTTCTATATGTGTACTATTAGTTGAAATGCATTCTGTTGTCATATATAACAAATTTAAATAAGTAAATAAATAAATATGTGCAAGAGTAATAGAAATCATATTGGTAACTATAAGAGAGGCAAACTTTACCCTCTCAGGTTTTCAAGTTGGCCTGAGAATTGACATAAAACAGATTAACAGGAATAAAAACAATATACAAATTTAAAATAAGTTTTATTTGGCACAAGAGCTTTCATAAAGGAATGAAGACCCAAAGAAATGGCAATACCTATCTACTTTTATATTATGTTGAACCAATGAAGGTAATGTAGAAAAATAACTAAATTATATGGGGAAGCTAAAGGAAGATAAAAATTATTTTAACAAGATACATTTGTGCTCAATTTTCTCTTCTGTGACTCTCCATTGAAGAATGTTTCCTGTCCTTACTAGAAGGAGGACAAGTTCTATAAGAGAGTTTTTAATCTGTTTTTCAGGAAGAAAAGGGGAAAATTAGTATGCCCTTCTTCCATTGGCTGTTTTTCAAGTACCTTTAACTCAAAGTAATTCTTATGTCAAAGTGGTGTTTTTGGGGGTGGCATGTTCTGCCAACAGTCATAAGTAATATTTTGTTAGAATTTAATTTATGCAATAAATGCAGACAGGCTTTATGCTGATATTCTATAAAATATGTGGCTGAACTGATATTTTATGTTTTTTTTTTTTTCATTTTGCAACTTACAAAAGTTCTCTATATATTCTTGCAATAGCTCGTTATATGAAGAATCTTCACTAATAAAAATGGTACCTAATTTCCGAATATCTACTCTGTTTTAAAGCTTGGCCTTACCATCAGATTTGCCTAAAGCTAGACAGATTGATACTTGTTATCAATACATATTATAAGTTAAGATTGAGTACCTTATATATATTTTTGAAATAAAATTTATCCACATAGTTTTGTCTAAAATTAAATGTTGGTGATCTCTAATGAAACAATTTCCTTCACATATTATGAAAGATCAATGTTATTGCCACTATAGGAGCAACCTCTTTAATTCAACTTTGGCTTAAAGTTCAATAATGAATCTGAAGTTGGATGAGGATCAGTGGAAAAAACTTTAGGAGACTATTCCTATATCTTTTTTTCTACTTATGATGATGGCAAAAAATCTTCTAAGGCCTTTACTTGCACTTGACTAATAATTTTACAAAAATAGAATTTAGTCTTGGTAATTATATAAAAAAATGATATGAAGACTACAAATGTTGGAAATGTTTTGGGTCACTTAGTGTAGTACAAGTGACTGTTGAGAAGAAATCTAGTAGCAACTTGAAAGTGAACATAAATTACCTCAGTGCAGTTTGATTTATCCTTTACCAATAATATTAAATATATTAATGTATCATGTTTGGGTCCAACTCCACATTAAAATTTTAGTTAACTTTAGTTGGGTTTTAATTGGTTAGGATAGTGATTTTGAAATGTGCATGTATGAAGTCACGAATGGTGTGAATATACTTTGCATACAACCTGAGATTTGTAAAAAAGTGCTCTATATGTGTAATATGAAATGTAATGCATTCTGCTGTCATTTATAACATATTAAAATAAAAAATAATTTAAAAAAAGAAATGAAACATTAAAAATGTTATTTTCTATCAGTTTTTTGGTGCATGGTAAGTAATTATTTATTAATAATAAAGTTATAAAGTTTGACATCGGTTTGCAGTTTTATTAAGTTAAAGCTGGTGTGATTTACTGATATAATTAATATTATTCCCACATAGTTGTATTCCCTATGCTTTTTTATTTGGGAAAGTAAAGGAGAGAGTTGATAACCAGGATACTGGGAGTTACACATATTCCTCACTGTCCTATCTATTGTGCAGCTCTTTCTGGTCTCCCATTCCTAGTGTATGTTTCATAGTGGTGTTCTGAATCATTGAACTGTGAATAAAAATATATTCATATGAAAGCATATAAAATGTGCAAACATCTGCATATAATATCTTAAATCTTATATCTTATTAAAAAAAAGAAAAAAAAAAAACCCTCCTTCTCATGAGTGAAAACCTCATGACAAGGTTTTCTTTAAATCATATTTTTCTTAAAATCATATTTTCAAGTGAAATCTACTTTATTATACATTGAATCAAAGGAACAAAACTACTTTGAAATTTAGTGATTCTTTTATTTTTTATTTTTTTGATGCATAGAAAAATATTTATGCAGACTTTTGATTCATAAGTTGGACCAAAGCTAACAATTTCTATTAGGTAAACTAGTGTTGTTTTGATTTGCCAAAATTAGATGAAGTACCTTTTTACATGAAGGAAAATATTTGTCATATCATGCATTAATTTACTTGTACCTTATGAGTTTTTAACACATAATATTTTTACTTTTATACTGTTCTTGTGTTTTGTGTTCCAAGGATTTATGACTAAGAAAACATATCTCTAGTGATACTCCCAAACAAGTGTTAAAAGGATAGAGGAAAATAGAAGTTAAATTAAAATATCCACAAGTTTTACTTAAAGCTAAGCTATTATGTTTGAGTGTAAAGATTTCTTAGTGCACTTCTTTATTAATGAATGGTTATCTGAATAATCTGTTCACTATTTTAATGTTTTTTATGATTTTTTTCTAATTCTAATCACTGAAACATAAGTTTTCATACTTTTAAAAACATAGTGTTAAAATTATTATATTCCTCTAAGAATTCTTAGTGAAAGTTTTTGGCTTATCAATCACATGCTTCAAGATTGTATATAAAGTGAGTGAGCAGCAGGCTTTGCAGATAGGTGGTTGATTCTCTTCCTTCTTGGAAGTAGGTAATGCACTTTCCTTGATGTTAACAGCCTATCTAAAGATAGGCAGGATTGTCTAGAATGCTTATCTTGCTTGTAGAAATTGATTGAAACTTTTAATCTTCACTTTCTTCCCAAATAACTTAGGAAGTATTTCCAACTGCTTTTTTAATGTTTTAGCTCTTTGAATAGTAATTATATTTTATCATAGAATTTATCCAGTTTATTTTAAATTGCTGCCATTGATAATCATAACAGAGCTGATTTTTTTCATTTTCAAGCACACTTTTAGTTATAATGTACTAAAGACTAAAGAAGACAGCTTCTCATTCTTTTTTCTGGTTTATTATTTACTATTTATATCTTTATATGATCATTTACTTTTTACATTCCGTTTATTGTAACTACACGTAGGCTTTAAAGAGTATTGAATGATTCTATGAATGAAAGGTGAATAGTGGTTTATCAATTTAAATATATTGATAATAAGTTATAACCATAGAATACATTACAACAGGAGGAGAGACCTGAGATAACTTTTATTCTGACATCCATATTTCTGATTTGTTGAGGATAACATCTTGGGAAGAAACTAGTATACTTTCTTACAAACATAGCTGATATAACAGAAAATCAGATATTATTGGCTATGGAACTTGACTAACTTGTATGGCCTTACATTTTTTCATGAGTAAGATAAGAGTCTTTCCTCTTCTCTGAGTCCATCTTAAATGATAAATGAGCAAATATATATATGTGCATACACACACATACAC
Source organism: Tamias sibiricus (assembly GCA_025594165.1). Lineage (NCBI taxonomy): Eukaryota > Metazoa > Chordata > Mammalia > Rodentia > Sciuridae > Tamias > Tamias sibiricus. Next base: position 79,004,804 of record CM046664.1, read on the forward strand.
ATAAACACAACCAAAATTTTAGTGAATATCCTAAGCAAACTAATATAGAACTACAAGAAAATAATATATGGTTTATCCAGAGATGAAATATTATACAGTCATTTAAATATGTATTTGCGAAGAATTTTAGTGATATCATGTTCATGATATTAAGTGAATATATAAAAATAAAGAACTGAATATATAGTGTTATATTGATTATGTCTAGTTGTTAATGCCTCTGGTTGATTCTTTCATTATTCTGTTGTACTTGTCTATACTTAAAACTTTTGCAAAATATTTTAATTACTTTTACCATCAGAAAAACTAATTTTTAAAAATAGGATAAAGATGGTTGAAAGTAAATGACTTCTAAGTTTAATGCTGGCTCTAAGTTCCATACGAATGTTTTATATTGATATGACCATAGGGAAAAATATCACAGAAGTGGTTGGGTATAAAATGTTTCAATTATGCATAATAGTATCTCCATGATATATATTTATGATAAACCTCTTGAATCATTGGTCAGTAAGAGAAAATAATCTCTCTTCTCATAATACGAATTCACTAATTTATGACTTCAGTTTGATTTTTAGGTATATCCAGAGATTATGTTTTATAAGCTTATTTTAAAATTATGATAGTTGCCTAGAAGTTTTCAGTACATATTACTACTTGATATTACTTGATTATATAATAAAGATATCTGATGATTCTGATATATTGGTTTGTGATTGCTTGAAATATTTTCTAAATATTTCTCAGTAATTTTTTTTCCCTTTGTGAAATAGTGTCTTTCACTTGACTGCTCCTTCTTCCACATGGATGACATTAACACATTCTCTGAAATAGTCATGTTGGTCTTTTCGAGCACCCAAAAGTAACTAATTATTATAGATAATGATGAGTGTTCTGTATACTAGTAATGGCAGAAGCACATAAAAAGCAAATTTTGCATTTGTGTTTGTATGTGTGTATGCATGGCTGTGAGTTTCAAGTAATAGTTTTTGACTGCTTTAGATTAAGATATTCTTCATCAATTAAAATGCATATGTATTATTTTCATATGCATATTCATTTTTTTCATGTATTATAAATATTCAATTCCAGTACTCAAAGGTACTCTCTTTTTTTTTCATGAAAAAATATAAATATGACTCTTTCCATGGCCTCCATTTAGCTTGTATATGTTCTATTTTTGTTTATCTTTAAGTCACAAGCAAGAGGATTTCACTGTGTGCTGCATAGTGATTTATCATATGGAAATGCATCATAAAGAAATTCTAGCATCTAAAAGGAAATAAAAAAAAATAATTTATTTAGCATCCAAAGTAAATAATTTAACAACTTTGGTCAAAGGACATTAGTAAAAACAGTGTTGGTTTAAACATTTAAAAACAAAGATAACCTTTACAAGATATATTAATGTATTTTGATTTTTTTCTTTTCTTTTTTTTTTTTTTTTTTTGGTGCTAGGTATTGAAGCCAAAGGTACTTAATCACAAAGCTACATCCTCAGCCCTTTTATTTTATTTATTTATTTTATTTTATTTATTTATTTTATTTTTTTGAGACAGGGTCTCACTAAGTTGCTTGAGACCTCACTAAGTTGCTGAGACTGGCTTTGAATTCATGATCCTCCTGCCTCAGCCTCCCTAGTTGCTGGAATTACAGGCATGTACCACCACGCCTGGCTACATTTTGATTTGAAGAATGGAAACTACAATTTATACTAAATATTTCTTTAAGTTCCAAGTAATTGGAAAATACCCAATTCAATCACTTATTTCTTTGATACCTAACTAAATAAAATATTAGCCCCCTAGAGCATTTTTTTAAAGAAATATGCCTACTTGGAGATGGTAATTTTAGCAATAAATGACCATTAGAAATAATATTTATAAATGAAATGGGATGGAGAGTCTGAAAATGATGATATGTAATAGAGTATGAGAAACAAAAGATTAAAATTTCATAGAATTCCTCTTGAAATTCATGTAATGCAAAGAAGTTTTCACTTTTAAAACTAGTGGAAAATAAAAGAGAAAAGTAAAGTTCAGTGCTTTCACACCATGGAAAGTCTTTCATTTTATGCCTTAAAGACACGTTTTTGAGCATCTGCTATGTTTCCATCTTGGTTTTTGGCCTATAGAACCTCACAGGTGGAATGGATCAGGAGAAACAAAAATTATATTTTATATTAGCTAAGGAGAGGTTGATAGATTAGGATATATATATATAATATATATATATATATATATGTATATGTATATATATGTATATGTGCATATATATGTGTATGTATGTGTGTGTGTGTGTATGGAGACAGGCAATCAAGTCATCACAGCAGTGTAGGGCCTCTTGGTGAAATAGTACTTTTGGGTACTAAAATCCCATAAGAAAAACTATGAAATATGAAAATCTCCCAGGAGAATTTGGTAGAATAGAACCAATTGTAGAATTGGTAAAAATACTACTTGGTAAAATCTTGCATTACATAGGCATTGTAGATGCTGTGTATTTTGTGAATGAAATGGTTTGTGCCTGGAGTAGTTAATGGCTTTCAGCTGCATTGAAAAATTCTTATACAACACAGAATAATATTGTGGACTTATGAGAATGAATTGACATTTCATTTTATTTCTTGTTGAAGTGCAGCATTTTCTTTGGGTAAGTTCTCTAGAATTGTGAGAGTAGCTTTTATTTAAAGCCAGCCATTTTCAAATAAAGAAAAAGATCATTAGACTGTGTTGACAGCATCCAAGTAAAGTGCTTTATTCACACATTCTTTAAGCAGTGTTGCTTAGACTTTAATTGGCTATATGTCCTCATTTTATAGTACATACTTGTTCATTAACATTTTGTTAAAAACTAAAATAATCTATATTTTATAGCAAAAATAATGATAACAATAGTCTTGTGGTTCTTACTGTGGTGTTTTTCTTTGTTTCTCACAGTTACCTTTAACAGTATTGGAACCTGGCAAATCCACATTTTTTTGGTATGACTTTTCATTTGACTGGTTTAGACAAAGGCAAGCATTTCATGAAAAGGCTAAAACCAATGAAAATGAATATCATTGTAACTAAAATATCTGAATAAGATAAAAATATCTGCATAAGATAGCTAAGTCTCAGAAGAGAGCCCATTGTCTGCAGCAAAGCTCAAACTGGAGAAATATCCTTACAGAAAGAAGAAAAAAAAAATTCCCCCAGCATTAACTTCACTTTCGGCTAGATATATTTTTTTTGTGTCTAATTATGACATCCAACAAAAATACATGATTTTAAGAAGAAAACATAGAAAGATAAAATAGGAATGAAATAAATACTATTGTAACCCACTAAGAATAGAGACAACCTAAACTTCCATTTCTGCCAAATCAAAATTTATCCTCTATCTTAATTATTCTGCTAGTGTAGAAATCATTTTCCACTTGATTTCATTTTCACATAGGAGAATGTCAGAAGAATTGTCATTAGATTTCATTGCTATGGCAGATAGTGTTCCCGAGGGCCATTTAGTTACAGGATTAAACGTGGTTCATTTTATTAGAAGTGTGTATTTACTGACAGTGGGTCAGGAGTCAAAATTTACTGAAATATATGCAGGGTTATTAATTTGCCAATTTTATAAGCTCTCAGAATTTTTTAAAAAGTGGGGTTGTAGCCCTTAATATACTTCTAAAAAGTAATTGGTGACTACATAACTGGATCTACATAGAAAATGTAAAATATGAGGGGCCCAAAGAGAACAATGCACAGTTGAATATTCTCTCATTCAAGGTTTCAGATTGAATGGCCTCATTTAAATTGCTATATACTTATACAATATTTGCTATGTAATTCTTTGCTCTCCACCTACCTTAGTAAATAGAAAATTATGTAAATGACTTTTAAAAATTTTTAAACTATGTTAATAATTATATTTTGGTTGAGATTCTGGAAGATAGCTTTCTTTAGAAATTTTTACGTTTTCAAAGCTTATTGGGTAATTTTTTAAAAGTCTGTTCTCTGTCAGTATCTCATTGGTATATATACTAAAATGACTAGGAAACAAAATTTAAGGTCAGTTTGATTATAGGTGACTTGGTTGATTCTTTTCTGTATAATGGAACCTTGCATGGAGCCTATAATGAACACAGTAACTATGCTTTTAGACATTATCCATAGTAAGACCACTGGAAACTTGTGGTGTATTAAAATTTGTCTAACTCGGTGAGTCAAGCAAGTGAAAATGTAGTTTTTTAATTCAGTGGTCAGAATTAGAGCCATAAAGTATATTCCATTGATGGGCCATCACAGGCCCATACCTTTGGCACTAAATAGAAATGATTCCTATAATATGACTCCTGTATAATTCTGCTCTACTTCATTCTCCTGTCACTAGGGATTTTTCTGAAAAGAACTCTGAGCACATCATTCCGCTTCTTAAGACATTATTATCAACCTACGACACCTATTATACTCAATGAAGAAATGTTAGAAGCTTTCCCTTTTAGATCAAAACAATGCAAGAAAGCCCACTCTTACCTCTACTGTTCAACTTTATGCTAAAGGTCATTGCCAGTGCAGGTTAAGATAAGAAAGAGAAATAAAAGATGTAGGCTCAGAAGGAACATTCCAAACTTATTTTTCGTAAGTATGATATTGTCTATTTAAACCCAGAAGGAATCTGCACAGCTATTGAGACTGAAATGCAAGTTTATTAGTATAATAGCTCTTATATATGATGTGTGTATAGACATCCTCAACAAATACAAAACATAATGTTAAAGAATTTGTCATTTAAAATAACAATAAGAAAATTCAGGATAGTTGCATCAGTGACTCCATATTACTCACAAATATTAGACTTTCTCTAATGAAATTAGACTTTCTCTAATATTTGTGAGGTCTAAATATTAGGCTTTCTATAATATTTGTGAGGGCCAAAGCATGGAGGTTCATATATCACACGTCTAAAATATTTAGTAGGTATAAATCATATTAGCAAACTGACAAATATAATGTCTTTTAACTTGATAAATATACCTTCATAAATTGTACTTTAATGATAATAATATAAAAGATTAAGATAATATCTAATTATATTGATATAATAGGTAATTTAAATATTTGTTAATCAAAATTCAAATGAACCAAAAATTTAAAATATTAAAAGACAATTTTTTTCCAAAAAATATTTAACTATTAAAGCATGTCTTTTAAAAACAAAAGGCAACATACAAATTATTATTATTAGGTTACAAATTATATCAAAATTATTTAACTAAGACTGAATTTTAAAATATATAATGAATTAATTCAACCTTATTTCATATTTTTATAACAGTAAATTTATTCACAGGTTTAGGGTCCAATTTTCACGTGGTTGTCAATGTAAAGAGTAAGCATCATTACCCAAGCATCTTAGAGCCTGAGTTAAAAGTGATATGAATTGTATAATAGCCGTTAAATGTTTTTTCTGTGGTCATGCACAATTGTGGTGAATATTGTTCTCCTAAGTACCCCTTAAATCACTAGCTGAAACTTGAAGAGAAGCCAGGAAAGGGACACTCAGCTCTCCTGGCAAATGATACTGTTATACAAGACTCTTTGCCTTCCTGCTGAGAAGGTGGCTTGTCAACTTGTTTAATTCCATGCTTTTCCTAGCTAAGTGTTTACATCTTCCCTGAGGCTGAAACCCTCTCTGTGATCAACCAGCAGCAAACTTTCATGGCATTTCGGCTCAGTCACCTTTTGCTTAGAAGAGGAGAAATGTGGGGAAATAGCCATCTCGCTCTGTATTAGTGTTTGTTAAAAGTAAAAACTTAGTGAATAATCAAAGTTTTGATGTGCTGAATGCCAGATCTTGAGTGACACAGGGATCTATGTGTTCTACGATTAATTTTTATAAAATCTGTAATATTTTGGTTCCTCAAAAATGCATGCATCAGGAAACAGTGCAGTATGACTTAAAGGAACTGGTCGAAAATCATTAGGATGACATTAAAACCCTTTTAACTCTTTCTCCAGGCAAATTATCTGTTTTCATTTCTTCTTATCCATGCCTGTCTATGCCTTGACTACTCCCTAAGTTAACCATTATGTTTGCATCTCCCTATCTTAGCACATGCTGGCATTCCCCTTCCTCACATTATCTTCTCCCTGCCCACCTTGTGCTAGAAAATGACCACTTCCAGAACTAATATGAAGCTTTGCTTCTGGCTGAGTCAGTTACCCTTCCCAGCCTTTGTGGTCTAATTGAAGAATGATTGTATGTGCAGAAGAGATTGATTTTGCTAAAGCATGTACAGGAGCTAACTCATCCTGCATCTCTGTAGCTTAGAACTGGGAATACAGGTTAAACAACTGTTTTGTGACACAGTTAGTGACCAATTTGTGACAATGTAACTGTGCAATGATAAAGGTTCTTCTACAGCAGAGTTTGGCCCTTGGGCAAAGTCTGGCCACACCTGTGTCTGTTTAAAAAACCAAAACAAGGGGCTGAGGACATAGCTCAGTTGGTAGAGTGCTTGCCTGGCATGCACAAGGGTCTGGGTTCAATCCCCACCACACACACACACACACACACAAATTCTATCAGAACACAAATGTGCTCTGCTCTGACTATGGCTGCTTTCCCATAGCAAGGGCTGAGTTAAGTACTTGCAGGAAAGACAAGACTTATGGTCCACAATCCTTCAAATGTTTACTATCTGGCATATATGGAAAAGGTTTGTCAACTCATGAATTAGCACTAGACAACTTTAGAAAAATTGATTAAGGACTAATTATGTTAGGCCTTGAATAGAAAAGTCAGAAATTTTAACATTATCTAGAAGGCCCTGAAAAGCCATTTACATTTTTGACCAGGAGAGTAATTAAAGTTAGAAGAGGCATCTTAGCAAGACTGATCTGGGAAAAATTATGAATGAAAGATGAGATTAGAAATAGACTATAGGTAGAGAATGCAATTACTTGATGATAGTATCGGTTCAAGTGGGAAATGATTAGGCCCTAGACTAAGGTGGCAATAATAAAAATATGGAGAAGTATATTGATGTGAGAGTTCTTAGGAGTCAAGAATTAATCGTAGATGTGTTACATTCTGCTGCCTAGAATAACTCATCATATCTATTAGAGAAATTCACCAGCTAAAATTTGAAATAGCTTTTATACTCACCTCTGATGGGTCAAATCTTAAAATTAAGCACAAGAAGCATACATCATTATAATATTTTTGTTAGCATTTTTTGAGAAAGTAAAAAAAAAAAAAAAAAAAAAAGAAGTAAGGAAGTGATGTCTCCAGCATTCTTTAGTTTGCAAAGCACATGAAGAGATATGTGAGCAGGAAGTCTTGGCTACCCAGTTAGAAATGTGCTTCATCATAAAGCTCATATTTGCTTCCCTGACTTTGGGACAGATAAACCAGGATTGCTCAGTATTCATTAAACTTATAGGCAAGTATTCTGCTCAAAGTTCTGTTCTGTTATACTTCTCACCCATGTCACTTGATGCCCCACCCATTTCACAGGACTTCTCAGTTCTTTTTCTAAAGTTTTCACGTTTCTAAAGGTGTGAGTGATTCCTATAATGTAGGAGCTCATGAAAAAAATATCATGGAGAACTCGGTATTTTAATAAATCGGCCAATAGAAAAACATGGTTTTTAAAAATGTGTTATTGTTCTTCAAAATTATTATTTAAAATGCATGTGTGTGTATTTCAAAATTAAAATTTCTGAAAAGAGATGTATTCATTTTGCTGAAGGAATAATGTAGACTTTTTATGCTAATTTCAATTCGTGTTAACTAGTCTCTCCTGCAAATAAAAGTATTGTGTTAAAACAAGTATATTGATATTGTAGATTGAAATTAGGGTGCTACCAATTAAAGGCAAGGAGAAATTTCAAGTCTTCTTCAGGTTATGAAATATTGGTGTATTTTTAATCAGCAGGTCTGATTTTTTTTCAAGATAATAACTATTAACTAAAACCTAATTTAAATTAACAATTATTTTAGACTGAAATTTTATTTAGACCATCAGTCATTTGATTTGGATTTGAAGAGCTTTGAACAAACCATTTCAAAGCATTGTTGTGATGTGCCTCTGCCTATTCCCCACAGAAGCTTTAAACCCTCTTAGTCTAGTATTTGCTGGAAAGCAGCAGACAAATGAAACATTCATCTCAAATGAGCCATGATTGTATTTAGGTTATTCATGTAAATTAAGTTTTGCTTCAAAAAAACCTAATGAGATTATGAATTATGTCATTTCTGTAAATCATTATGGAATTATAAAGACACTGGTCAAGGAGAAATTATAATCTTCTTAAAATATTTGATCCAAGGATTTTAAAACAAACTTTATTGTGTTGTACTTCTGTCATTAAAAACAAAAGAGAAATAAACCTAAAAAACATAGATATGGTCTCAGTCTTTCATAGAAAATTTACGTTCTGAATAGGGACTGGTAAGACCCTTGAATGAAGGAATTCTTTAAATCTAAAGGTATTGTTTCATTGCTCTGATATTTCTAGATTTAATGTATCATCCTGTACTGAATGAAAACTAATAGCACAAAATGAGCAAGGCCATTTAAAAGGTCATTCATCAATGTGCATGGTTCTTAAATAGCCTCTTGTGCCCAGATGGACATTTCTGGTTAAATGGCTAGTTTTAAAACTAGTATTATACAATTGAGTCACAGAAATATACTTCATGAAGAACTTTAAATAAGTTTTCAAGAGTAACTTCTGATTTGATTTTATTATAGTCGCATAATGCTTCTCTATTTTTTAATTTAAAAAAAACCTACGTTACTTATCAGAAGTATTTTTCCTTTTAGATGAAAGATTATTATTTAAACTACTAGTCAGTTTCATGAAAGCCTTCCTACAGCCTTTATGTGTTTTGTATAACAACATTATATTAATGTGAAATTTTATTATATGCTTCTGTACTGTGTCATTACCCCTACCTGTCTCACTCCTCATTCTTTTCAGGTTCATTATCCATAATACCTTTTTTTTTTTTTTGTCTCATCAAAGTAAATTTAATATCTGGTAAGAAAGACTATGAGTAAGGTGCTCCTTTATGGAAAGAATTTAAATAGGATATGACTGTTTATGAGAACATTACCCTAGATTGATATATCATGATCTTTTAGGTTCAAGATGACTGTCCTCTTTATAAAGTTATTTTCTGTATTCTCTGTTTCAGTTCCTGAAAGGCACTAAAATGGTCATGGAGACAATTACCATGATGCTTTGATTAGTTTATCTGCTCAAATGTGCTTTTCCATAATTCTAATCCTGTTTAAAAATAAACCAACCAAAAACATCATGAATCATGCAAAGCAAAATCATTTACAGATGCACAATATATCCTATATATTCTATATTTATCCTGTATACTTTTCCTACTCAGTAGCATATCAACTGGGCCTAGAGTAAATTACAGTTCCTTCAAAGCTCATTATACATTCTATCTTCCGAGCCCCCGATTTTTTTTACTGCACGGTGGCCCCTCTTTAGGGGTGTTCTCTCCTGTTCTCAAAATATGTTTCTTCTTCCCCTCCCCCAAAGGAGGAAATCTAAAAACCTTACACAGAAAAAGAGAAAACCAGAGAGAGAGGGTGTTGGGGCAGAGGTAACTCTTGTGAATGTTACTGTCTTTTAAATTTTCATAAATATAGCATGAACCTTTTTCCTCCCCTCACTTCACCATAAAAAGAAAAATAATAAAATGGCAAAAAACATGTTCTAGATAGATTAATTATTGGTGTGGTGGCAGCTTTTCCATAGTATCCCTTAAGACAACATTGAATAGTGCTTTGAGGGTGATTTGAACCATGAAAATAAAGGAGTGGCCCCAGGCTCATCCCACCTGACAGACAGATGCCTGTCTTTCTACAAGGGGGCTTTCTGAAGCTGAGCAGAAGCCCAGTCCCATGGCCATGGCCGTGGCCAGCTTCCCAGTGTTACATATCTGAGTTTGAGCTGTAGGTGAAAGAATGATCTGAATAATTCAAAGAGTTCTCTTGGGACAGGTGCCAGTCCTGGATCAATCAACTATGATCAGTGGGGCAGGGTCTAGATGAGAATGGACTGTGATTAGCATAGTTGGACTGATGTTTCCATCAGCAACAAGCAAAGGTTGTCAAGGGGTGGGGTATCATGGTAGCTATAGTTTGGAGCAACCAACAGTGACCTGGGGACAACATTATATAAAAATTGCAGTAGCTCCATGGAAACCTTATTTTGCTGAGGGTTGTTGTTCCCCACTTCTAAAGGGTAGATGAATAAATAGACAATAATATAATAAAAGGTAAAAAGTACAAATGGAGTAACAGAAACAGGCGAATCACTATGAGGCTTATAGAAGTGTGTATTTCCAGCAAGGAATTAGAAAAGACTTGAGTGAATTTGAAGAAACGAGAATTTAGACTTGAGGACAAGTAGAGAACAAGTTAGCGTAAGCATGGAAGTAGAAGTTTTTATAACAGGTTTTGAGTATTTGGTCAGTTTTGGCTGCAAGTTCAACTATGGGAAGGACAAAGTCTGAAGCTATTATAAAGGACCTAGAACATCACATAGTAAAGTTTGGATATTATTCTGCGGGCCATGAAGTACCACAGAAGGTTTTTCAATATGGTAGATAAATGGTTACAACAGCAAGTTAGGAATGATTATATAGTCATGTTGTGTAAAATGAGTTGGGGAATGAGAAAACAATAAGACACCCAAACCTGAAAAGGTCTAGCAATATACTCCAGTATAAACAAATTGAGGCAGAGGTTTCCAGACTTTACTATGCCTTGCAAATACTTGGGGGCCTTATTAAAAATGCAGATGCTTGTATCTATCCCATAAAGATTTGGGGATCTGCATTTTTGTAAGCACCAATAACCAGGTAAATATATCCCAAGACCACACTTTAAGAAATGCTGATCTTGGGAAGGAATTTGGGGAACCAGTTTAAGAATTACCAAGTATGAAAGAATCCTGGTTCACACTTCTGTTTGCTGAAATATTCAGAGCCCCGGAAGTTAGCCATGGTCTCAGTATAATATATCTGAAGTCAGAGAGCCAAACATAAGGTTAAAAACATGAAGGCTCACTTCTCTCCAAAGTTTACGTGGGCTCTGTCTCATGTGGTGCCATCTTTCTGTGGATAAGTCAACTGGAAATTTTACAGCATGACTCACCCAAAGAATTGCATTGAGTTCTGTGGTTTCAGTGGAAAGCAGTGCCAGAAAAGATTAATGTATTCTGTTTTAAGACTAAGTGTGGCTTCAAGATTCTGTTCTCTACTTGCAACCTATGCAAATTCAAATTCAGTGCAATTTAAATGACAAAGGGTGATTTGCACTGTTTAACAAATGGGAGATTGGTATTAATCATCAGGCTTTTGGCAGCTTTGCTATGAGAGGGAGGACTGATAAGTACTCCTAGGAGCAGTATGTAGGAGCAGTGTATTTGTAGACTTGGCTTGGCTATTTTTTGTTGAATAATTAATTATAAGTCTTTACAAAAATTCCCTTTTGTCTCCTGAATAAGGAGTAATAAAATGGATGTCCTGTGCCGACAAATTCTAAGATCTGTGTTTAGATTGATTTAATGTGTGCCAGATAGAATTTTTTATATTAAAAAAATAAATTTCTATTTTATATAATGTCTGTATGATGTGTTTTTCTCATTGTAGTTTATTTTAGGTTAAGACCTCAGAAAGTTCTGAAGCTGTGGTAAGATTTCTTTGTATCTTCTTTATCCTTTTTATTTTTCCGTGAAGAGATTACTCACTTACTTGTTTTATGGTTTGTCAGGGTTAAGTTTCTGTTAGTAAAACCAGTGATCTGTTCCATGTATTGGTCTTACTGGGTCTTCCAGCAGTGTTTGATATGGTTGGACACTTCCTCTTTAAAACATTTTGAGAATTTTCTTCTCTTAGCTCCTTGAACCTGTATAACCACGCATTTTTTCTTTCTAGGTTTCTTTTAAATTTTCATCCTCCTTTGCCATACTTCTAAATTTATGCATGCCCCTCACCTCTATCCTGAACTTTTATCTATAAAGCCCTCCCAAAGAAAATTGACCCCATGTCTTTAAATGCTGGTTTTATTCATTGCTGCTCAGATTTATATCTCCAGAGCTTATCACACTTAGATGTTTAATAAGCAGGTAATTTTTTAAAAATTTCTTTATTTGTTCTAATTAGTTATACGTGACAGGAGAATGCATTTTGACACGATACATAAATGGAGTAAAACTTCTCATTCTTGTGGTTGTACATGATGTAGAATTACACAGGTCATGTAATCATATATGCACATAGAGTAATAATGTTCAATTCATTCTACTATCATTCCTACATCCACATTCCCACCCTTACCTTCACTCCCTTCTGTCTAATCCATTCTTTCCTAGCCACCCCCCTTATTGTGTATTAATATCCACATAGCACATAAAACATCCGGCCTTTAGTTCTTTGGGATTGGCATATTTCACTTAGCATAATATTCTCTAGTTCTATCCATTTAGCAGGCCAAGTTTAACATGTCTAAAATGAAACTCTCTATTCCCTTCCTTCCTAAATGAATCTTTCTTCCTCTGACCCCCAACCCCCTTCAGCAGATGGCCCTACTTATACCGCTGGTCATGAAAGCGGGTGAGGAGTTCTGCTCCCTCACATGTTGAAGTATAACATTAGAGAAGAATGCCGAGGCAAGCATCTAAAGTGGGGTTTATTTAAAAAGGGGTAACATAGACTTCTCCCAGAAGGGAAAGAGAAGGGGGCCAGAGCTGGTATCCTGGTATCCCAAGAATTGCATCTAAAGTGGGGTGTTTTGCCTTTTTATATGTCCTAGGCTTTCTTTGTTCTCCTGCTCTCTTCCCCCTTATCATTCTCCTTCCTGCATATGTTACTAGGCCCAGGAGATGCTCAGTGATGACCAAAAGGTGAGAAGCAGATGGGCCAGAGGGGCAAAAAATGGTGTGATCTTGGCAGGAAGAGGGCATAGTTAACAACTCCCTGTAGGAAGGAACAATCCCTGGGACAGGTTACCTTAGCAACAGGTTGGAGTAGGGACAGGTTATATTGATAAGGGTGGAGGAAGGGCTCTGAAGCCATGAGCATTTCAATCCATCTCCAACTTTCTGGACTCACTCAAATTGGCCTTCTTGATCCGACCTGACTCGATTTACCTATCTATACTGACTGCCTGTCTAATTGTGGTTTCACTATCATCAACCCAGTTATGCAAGACCGGAAGTTAGGAGGCATGCTGATGTTGTACTTTTCATCACCCCTATACAACTCACCATCATGACCTATTACCTCTACCATGAACACTCCAATCTCATCTTCTGCCTTCCCTCTATACAGCAGCCTCCCTAGTACAAGGCACCATCACATCAGATCACAGTATCTTCCTAAGTGGCCTGCATACTTCAGCTCTTCATCTGCTTAACTCCAGTGTTTTCATGGCCTCTAGGGCCATCTTACCTTTGAATCAGGTCTCTTTCTGCACATAATACTTTGGTGGCTTTCTATTGCTGTAAGAATTTAAGACCTCCTCCAAGAAATTTTCTCTGATTCACCTGACCTTGTCCTTCCGGGTGCTCATGTCTTGGGGCCCCTGCCTCTTTTTCCTGTGTATCCTAGTACCGCTCTGTATTTCAGTTCCTTGAAATGGCCAAAGGTCCTTTGTCTACTGGATCTTCTTCCTTGAATTCACTTCCTTAAGGTCTCTGTGTGACTCCTTATTTTCTCCACTTCATGGAAGACATTTTTTTTCTTTGTATCCAATCTAAAAGGGAAAACACACACACACACACACACACACACACACACACACTTCTGCTATCACAATATTAGTGTTTTATTTTTCTCATAGGTGTTAACACTATCTTGTTTCATTTTTAAATTTTTTTTTTTAATATTTTAAGAATTTCCCCCACATACATAGCTTCATCATGAGGTCAGAGACTGGACCTTATCCTTTTGGTTCACTGTAGTAGAACAGGGCCTGGCTCAGAATAGGCATCCAATATGTTTTTGTTAAATAGATAAGCAAATGTCTGTCTTGCAAATGAGCTTAGTCCCAGTATTGTATCCTGGCTCAGAAAAAAGAAGTCATTGGAAAATATACAAGAAGATATCTTTAGAAAACAGTGTGAAATTGGCTTATTGTATGGCCAGTAGAATTTGAAAGAAGGCTTGTGCATGGTGCTCTTAGAAGAAGGTGAAATGGCTTCCACTGCAAAAACAGAGTGATTCAATCAGAGCAAACAGGACAAGGAAACAATGCCAGGGAAAGGTTTACTTTTAGGTGGATAGGTGGAACTTAGGACTTTTGTGGTAGGTCAATGGAACAGACTAACTAAAACCCAGAAGAAGGGCAAAGTGGGAATGAGGGTGGTAGGAATCTTTAGTGACACCGAGAGAAATGCATTTCTTGTCTAAAGGACAGATATTGGTGCTATTAGGTTATCCCTAGGGTAGTAAGACAGCAAAGTCCATTTTGTACAGGATGATCTGAAATTGAAGGGTAAAAACATCTATGTGCAAGGAGAAAAATTTGGGGTTAGTAGGAAGAAGGATGGAGCCAAAGCTTCTCATTCCATTCTGAAGCTCTCTAAATAGAATCCATAACTGAAATGTTGTATCGTGTTTTCCAAACTTTACTGTGCTTTAGAATCACCCTAGGTGCTTGTTAAAAATAGAGATTTCCCAGCTTTCTGGAGACTCTGAGTCAGTAGGACTTGTGTGGGTTTTGGAAAGCTGTACTATCACAAATATTTCACATATGAAACTAATGCAGTTGTAATGCAAGACCAGGTGTTCCTTGAGAAGCACTGGCCTATGGGAGCCCTTCTGTTCTCACGTAGTGCATAACCAGAGGTCAATAATATTGTAACAACCTGAACAAGTGGTGTGTGGATGCATGTGTGTGTGTGTATGTGTGTGTGTGTGTGAGAGAGAGAGAGAGATGTTTGTTAGGTAGGTAGTGTGGAATTTGAAAGACATTTCATTCTACAGATTAGAACTTTTTTTAGAACTTTTCATTACACTCATGAATGCTGTGCCTCTTTTTTTTTTCAGTTTTTAAAAAATATAGTTTCATATGATTACAAGTTATCTGAATTTATAGAATCAGATTTTTAATAACTATTTGTTGAATTTATTGTATGACTTTGAAGTCCACTGTCCAATTCCATTAAGTCTTAGTACAAGTTAACTTGCTTTCTGTTTAAACTGAGGATGGCACTGAGTTCAAGTTTGCAGCCCATATGTTCTAGTCGGTTGGTACCTTTTATTCTGTTACAGGGAAAGACTCAAAGCTCACTATATGTTCCTTGCTTCCTCGTCTTCCTTTTATGCAGGCTGTTGCTTTACTGGTGCTGTTTCATTCTCACTTTTCACAGTCCTATAGAGTCTGTATCGTTATGACTTGTAAGAAAAGCAGAGTTCTAAGAGGGTGAGTACTTTGCCAAATATCACTAGCTTATGGGTGCTGGAGCCAGGACAGAATCAGATTTTTTATAAATATGAAATTATGTATTTATGTAGAGAGATGAGAGGTAAGAACATAATTATTATGAAAATAAATTCTCATGTATTTTTTATAACATGTTTTTGTGCATTTAACTACCCTTGAGTATCTTTATTCTTTGCCCTCATCTCTAGATTTCACTTCAGATCAAGTTGAAGGGCACTGTCATATATGAAAAAAGTGAAAGGTAATATTAATTAAATATATATTTTGTCTTACTAGAAAGTTTGTCTGTTTGGAAAGTTTTAAGTATATCCACCTACAATTGTTTCTATCCACTTGATTTTCCTGAACTCTGAAAACAGAACTTCTACCATTTGTCATCTATTTAAGCAGTTTATTTTTATGTATAACCAAGTAAACGCTGAAAAAACTATTTATATATTTATATTGTAAAAATGTCCATCATGATAAAAATAATAAATTCTCTAGAGAGAAAAATTCTTATTTTAGAAAAACAGCTTCCTTTCCAAAGGATATTAAAATATTAAAGTATTCTTCACTCTTTTTTTTTTCTTTTTCTATTTTATTCCAGAAATTTTATTCCTATTTTATTCCAGAAATTTTTTTTCTCAGAAAATTCTCTCTACCCTCAATTCAGGAGCTGTTTAAAATTTGGCCATTTTCCAGAAAAGGAAATTGATTATATTATAGAAAAGATAATGGAGACAGACTAGTTTATTTAAGGAAAACTTGGTGTAAAAGGAAACAGATACATTGCTGAGTGGGATATTTTTTCACTTTGCAGTTATTTATTTAAAGGTGGTGGCTGGCTGTTTGTGTAAATAGAGCAAAGCCTGCCCAATGCCAGTTCTTATTTTGGTGTTAGAGATTTTCTGAAGATGGAAAATGTCTTAGTAATTTTGTGTCTGTCCCCTTTGTCTAGCCCAGGGCCCAACAGTCAAAGCTTTAATGAATGTCTAGATTAGATTGGAGCAGTGTAGAATAAAAAATGCAATAAACATGCTATGATGTGAACCTCCTGGCCTCTGAGCTGAGATTGGATGATGACAATGATGACAATATAACTTGCTGTTCTACAGTTATACTTGGAGTGATTGATTTTGATTCTTGTGGCTAAACCAGCTCAGAGGGTTGTCTAGATGCACCACAATTATTATTGCTATAATTACTGAATCTATACATTTCATGCTTCTTTTGTTTCAAACAGAAAAATGGGCTGAGGGCATAAGCAAAACAAATTGTTAGCCAAAATAATGTACACCAGGTGTTCTTTTTCTCAGCTTGATTTAGCTAATCTTGCTCACCCAACACCTCATGCTTGTCTTTCCCTATCACTGAATTTTAAAGTTGGTTACACATTTTTTTTCCCAGCTCACAAGATCCTTGTACTCAGAATAAAAACAACTACAGCTAGAAACTTCTCACAGTTTCGGCTTGTGTCTCTTTGAAGGTCAGCTGCCCTCAGTTAATTGCTTGTTTTGCTGTTCTGTTTGTTGATTATTTTCATCTGGAGCCCTAAAGACCCATGGGGAGCTCCTGGGGTGTCAGCGCCTGTGACTGAGCAGTGCACATGTGGGGATGAGCAATGTCAGCATCAGAAACTTCCATGTGAGGATAATGAGTTCAGGCATTTCAGAAACCAGCCAGCTTCAGAGAATGGCACTTGATTGTAGTCATGCTTAATTTTGATATCTAAGAGCTTGAGGCTCACCTACTGAAATAAAGAATTTTCACACAGTGGCCTGGAGGAGCAGGGATTGGCGGTTGCTTGCACACACAAGGTAGTGACAGTGCCCTTCAACTTGATCTGAAGTGAGATCTAGAGATCAGGGCAAAGAAGAGAGATACTCAAGGGTAGTTAAATGCACAAAAACTTGTTATGAAAAAATACATGAGAAGTTATTTTCATTATAATTATGTTCTCACCTCTCATCTCTCTACATAAATATATAATTTTATTGATACTACTTTTAATTTTTAAAATATTTTGCTTATATATCTTACTGAAATGTTTTAAGGAATTGGAGAAGGATTCTGTCACTGCTGTGGATTGTATTATATTATCCCCAAATTCATATGTCAAATCCTTAACTCATAGTGTATAGATATTTGGAAATATGGGGCCTTGGGGAAATAATTAGGTTTAGTGAAGGGGGATAAGGGTCCCTTTTAAGTATTAGTGTCCTTATAAGAAGAACATGAGATACCAAAGCTCTCACAACCATATGAGAACATGAAAAGGCAACAGTCTTCAAGCTAAAGGAGTGCCTTACCAGAACCCAACTATGCTGGCACCCTGATCTGGGACTTCCAGACTCTAGAACTATGAATACATAAATTAATGTAGCTTAAGCCAACCAGTGAATAGTATTTTATTATATAGTAGCCTGTATTAGTCAGCTCTCCATTGCTATGATAAAATATCTGAGGCAATTAACTTAAAAAGGTTTCTCTTGGCTCATGGGTTCTGGAGGTGCCAGTCAAAGATCAGGTAGCCCCATTCTTTAGACCTCTGGTGAGGGCAGCACCTCATGAGGGAGCACATAACAGAGAAAACCACTTATAACACATGCCAGAAACAAAGAGAAAGAGGAAGAGACCAAGGTTCTACAACTGCTTTTGAGGGCACATCCTTAGTGACATAAGGACCTCTCATTAGGTTCTGCCTCCTAAAGGTCCTACTACCTCTCATTAGCACCATTGTGGGAGACCAAGCCTTTAACACATACCTCTAGAGGACACTCATTTAAACCACAGCATAGTCCAAGCAGTCTAATACATTCATACAATAATAATTATCATGTGAATAGGTAATTAGATGAAGGTAGCATAAATAAAAATGATTTTATTTAAGTAAAATTTCCTTTATCATTTGTGTGCATAGAAGTATAATTAATTTTTATATGAAAATCTGCCATTGTTTTTCCATTTATGTTCTTTGAACATTTTGTAAAGTACTGTCATGGCTGGTATATAGCAGAGCAGGCAGCTATGTTTGACTTAGGGGGAATATTGCAATTTTCATAATCAGTAGATGTGAAATGTCCAAGATTTGGGGTTTATTCCTGTAGGTTCAAAGCTTTGTGTTTCTGGAAAACCCTTGGTCAAATGTAAACATACCCATTACCATTCCTTTTTTAGCATTGAGTAATTTCTAAGATTAGCCAATTCTTATTTAGGAAAGGGAGTTAAGACTTTGAGGAAGAAGAGACTAAAATAGGGAGGCTTCATGGTGGTGAGGATGGGTTATAACATGCACACAAAGATGGAGTGTTGAGAGAGAAGAGGGCCCCTGGGAGCTCAGGTAGCAAGAAGCTAGCTGTTAACTAGACATCTGGATTTTGCCAAGAGAAGAAGATACGCATTTTCCCTGATCCCTTGGTGCAGAATTGGCCTTCTCTCTGCCTTTGCACTCTAATCTCAATGTTCTCCAATCACTACCTTCATACTGTTTTAGAACTTGCTCCCATTTCTATAACTAGTACCCAGATAGGTTACTCAGACATTGTTCCTATCTCTGCTTCTCTTTCTGTCACTCTGACTTCTTGCTGAAATTCATGTTTTTCATCCTTTTTTACTCTTTCCCGAATGAGACAATTCACCAAGTATAATAATAGCAAAGAGTTTAAAAATTGAACCAAAACATAGATACTCAAAGAAAAGGATTTGTGTTCAGCCTTTGCTGTTGAAAAAATAATTTTAAAAATATGTTATATCTACATAATAATTACTCAAAGGTCATAGGAATCTCTTTGCTCAACAGGATCCTTTATTGGTGTTACATAGAGATGCTTTTGCATCATCTCTAGTCTTCTACTCTTCTAGCTCCCAGTACTAACACACACTTTGTTGCACCTAGATCATTTTTTAAGAAGTTCTGCTTTATGTCAGTTTTCAGCTTCTACATATGTACACTGATGCCTATGTCCTTCGTGAAATAAAATTGTCTTAGGAGAATAAATGCAGGGGTTTTACTCTATTTCCCGCATTAACAATGGAGCTGACGTTAGGTTCAACACCATAAATGGAAAACTGCCTTAAACCTGCTTAATTAATAATAGAGGAAAAAAATGAAGAAAAGTCTATGTCTAAGATGACTTTTTCCCTGGGTTCCTCAATGCTGCCAACTAATTGTTTTTTAAAGGAGGGTGTCTTTTGTGATTAAGTCACTTGTCAGATTTGCATTGATAAGCAAAGTCTCATTTTATATCTCAAGAAGCTCTACCATCTGTTACTAACATTCTTTTAACAGGAAGTTCATGAGAATAACATTTATAAGGTAAAAATACATTGGTCATAGCTAGAGCTTCAAACAGTTGTTTATAATTAAGAAATAGAACTCTGAGTCAATGTTGGTTGTGTGTAGTTGATAAGAATCAGATGAAGGATATCATTGGAGAGTAGAGGCAAGATATGAAAAGCTGAATATTAGGGGAAAATACATAAATTTCTTTTTGAAAACTTTCAGGAAAGTCTGATTTAATTTTACTTTAATAGGATGGCTAAAATTTCATTTTTGTGTGAATTCATTTTTTACCATTAGTAGTTATTGAACCCAACAATGATAAGCATTTATAAAGTGTGTGAATATGTGTAAAATATATGTACTTCTTGATGCTTATAATCTTATGTAAGTAATAGAGAAAATAACTAAAAACTATTTTTAAATACATAAAATTCACATATTTAATGAAAAGAATTTATGTTAAAAGCGAGTGATATTAGATAATAGCATGAAATGTTAGCTTGATCATGCCAGGAATGGGTGAGCAGGGAAAAGACAATGAAGAGTGACCAAAAGCCACAGGTAGCCTTATCTGACAGATAAGCACTTGGAAGATGGGGACCTGGCATGTTAAAATCTCCCCCAGTCTTTTTATTTATTTATTTTTAGTTGTAATGGACACAATACCTTTATTTTAATTATTTATATGCAGTGCTGAGAATTAAACCCAGTGCCTCACAATGCTAGGCAAGCATTCTACCACTGAGCCACAACCCCAGCCCTCCCCATCTTAATTAAGAGTACCTATCATTTCAGGACCATGTCCTCATCATGTCTTGTAACAAAGTCTTCAGAACTCTTCCTTATCACTTAAACTGTGTCACAACCCCTACCCCATCACCTTGAAAGCCAAAATATCAAGAACCTCACAAAACTTGATGGGGGCTATTCCTGATTGAAAGGAGCAGGAAGTTGAGGAAAAACAGGGGGGACTCAATTTTCTTAAAAACTCCTACTCTGAGGGCCACACCATCTTTTTTGGGAGGTTATCCATGCAGTTCCTATGTTGTCAATCTAGTCAGAGAGTGGACTTGGGCAGAAATCTGGAAATGCCTCTGGTACTCCCAATAATATTGGTAGACACAAAGGACTGACCCTCTCCTCTCTTAGAGGACTCACTCTCTGCTTTGATAGTGTTCCCTTTCCCCTCTTCTATCCCTTATAATAAACTCACACCTACAACTTTGAGAGACAAATCTGAAATCTTTGATTTAATCATAAGAACTCGGGATTTGGAGCAGGTGTGTGTGTGTGTGGGGGGGGGGGCTTTGTGCTTCCTCAATTTCCCAAAATGCTCAGTACTGTAATATAAATAGAGAAGTATATAGATATGCTTCCATTTATTTATTTATTTATTATTTTGTGTGTGTGTGTGTGTGTGTGTGTGTGTGTGTATGTGTGTGTGGTGCTGGCGATTGAACCTAGGGCCTTGTGCATGTGAAGCAGGCCCTCTACCAACTGATCTATATCCCCAGCCCAGATAAGCTTCCTTTTAATGGAATGTAGTCACTTAAGAAAGGATATTGTGGTCAAAGGAGTACTGCATGTGGGATTGTTAAATAAGCAATAAAATTGGGGGGAACAACTAGTTAGAATGCAGTTGAGTGCCATAGTTTTTAGAATCTCAAAATTATGATTTTTGATTTGAAGTTAGTGACAAATTTTAACTGACTCGTTGCCCTCAAAGTAAAGCATGTTTATTTCATTCAGTGTAAGAGTCTAAAATGTGGCAATACACAGATAACCAGTTCAAAGAGATTATTTGATGAAAAGATGGCTCAAAGGATGGTTTTATCTAAAACAATCCAGAGGAAAAGTTATAAATAACGCTCTATGTGCCTTATGTTTCTTGGGGTGATTGTGAGAAAAACCACAGAAAAATTCAAAAAGGAACAGTAGAGATTTAAACACATTTGTTAAAGAATTCTAGGAAATTTAGTTGTGATTATTAAACAAGGGCTTAGTCAAAACTGCATTATGTATGTATTTATTAATAGTAGGAATGATATTTCTCTTTATTCCTCTTAAAATACACACACATATTTGTGTCTCTTGTGTATGTTTGAAGACATTTATATCAACTTATTGCATTTATTCTAATTTATATATTGTCTTCTGTCAAGTTTTTAGAAAATAATCATTGAACTTTGGCATATTTATATTCTTTCTATCTTTTTTTTAAAATTTTTATTATTCTAATTTGTTATACATGTTTGCAGAGTACATTTCTTGTTACATATAAAAAACACAATTTTTCAAGTTGCTGGTTTTATATTAAGATTTTTTACAAATATTCTTTCTATCTTAAGTGTAATGCAGAATAATTAGAAATCATTTTGAAACATGGAGGGGTCTTTTAAGTTTTTATTTTATTCTAATTTAGTTAGCTATTTTATGTCATGCCTTAGCAAAACTCATCATAACATAACTATCATTTACTAAGTATGCTCTCTGTACACAAGGTATTTTTTTAAATACCCATTCCTCTTCTAAGTGGGCTATACATTCCTGTTCTTTTCACTTAAGATGACATTTCAGTTCTCCCAATGAGAACAGAGTTCCTACCTGTCCCATTAGTATCAGGTTCCTCCATGTGACTTGGCTTGGCTAGGGAAGTGAATGTGAAAGTGATGTATGCCACGGATTGTGTAGCTTTTCCACTGCTCTTTTCTCTGGGCTGTGAGAAAAGATATGTCCCAAATGGGATCTGCTTTTTTAACCTGAATCCCAGAAAGAAGAAAATCTGTGGAGTAAAACTAAGCTAACCCATAGCAACTACAGCAACCAATGGCCAACATGGAAAGTGAGCAAAGTATAAGGAAACTGGAAAATAAATATGTATTAATCTAATATGTATGAATCTAAGCTTCTTAGATTCAGAGGATGTCAAAAACTGTGGAGGGTCTGGAATTTTTCACTACTTGAAAGCTAATAAGTAAACCTGCCATAGCATCATAGATACTGGCAGAGGATTCAATACTCCAGAGAAAAAGGACAGGCCATTATTCATATCAATAGCATTAACCAGAGTATCAGAATTTGTGCTGTTTCCCTGAACCCCAGTTTCCCTTGGACATGTGAAGAGGGTCAGGTAAAATCCATACACGGGGTGGATTTTGTTACAGGAGAGGAGTCTGAATTTTCAGGAATCTGATTCTTTTAGAAGGGGAGGAACCTATAGCAGCCATCTGCTTTCTGAGATACATAACGCTTATCTTCTAAAGCTATAAGCAAATCTACCCTTTGTTCTAAAGGGAGATGTTATCTTTATCTTCCAAATCTGCTCACTATATAAATGTTTGAAAGATAGTCAAGAATAGTCTGTGCCTCTGCTCACAAGATGTATAATAATGCAAGAGACCTATGGAGAATGTCTCTCAACATTTCTTGCTTCAGCATAAGTTAGCCAAACTCCTTAATACACCATGTACTATGCACTGTAGGAGAAGCTTACCTTTATTATTTCATATCTATCAAGGTCTCTGATTTATTCAGTTATCATAGGACTACAAACAATATATCTAGTCCTTTTTATATACATGTGCTGAACAGTACTAGGAACTTACACCATGTCAAACATATATAAACTTCTATCTACCAACTCATTATTATTTCTGTTTTGTATATAAAAAAAAAAACTAAATGTTTGAGAGGTTCAACAGCTTGCCCAAGATGATGCAAGTATTAATCTTGGAATCTAATATTCAAACTCAGTTCTTTTGGACTTTAAAGCACGCGTCCAAAATTAAGCAACTCTTTTCTCTACCAGCTGTCATTTTAAATTACACAAACATGCTTCCAGGCTTGTATGATGGAAACGTCAAAGAATGAACCAAGACCCATCTCTGTTACAACTGATACTGATTTATTCATCAGTAAATATCCTTTAGGTCTGAGTGCTTAACCACATATGATTCCACCGAACTGGATTTTTGTCCAGCCTCACATTGCCATTTATTTTTAGGACCCTGTGAAGAATTTCAGTCAAGCTACTCCACCTAGCCATCAAGTAATTGTCAGAAAAGAGGATAGAGTTTAGATTTGCATGTCTTTTTCTAATTTAAAAACAAACTTGTTCTAATAAATTATCATTTTCCTTCCTAAGTGGTTGAAAATTTGTTCAGTTTCTGAAACCTGCCTTTTCATATTTGCTATATATTTTGTTGAATTAAATGTGTAGTTTTAAAAATCATTTACAGCTTAGAATCCTTTTGAGGAAGTACTTTTGCTTATTATTATAGGACATACAACAGAAGAAATAAAGGAATAGGCATTTAGTATAGCCCTGTATCAGTCTCAGGATCTATTTTGAGAAGAAAATAAACCTCTAGTGAGTGCATGTTTATATTCTTTTGAGAATTTGTATGTGAAATGTTGAATGGCCTCCTTTATACAAGTTGGTTTAGCCTGGGTTGCTTGGGGGGAATTTTATTGGATTTTTTTTAAAAATATTTTTATTTATTTGCTTTAGTTGTACACAATGCATTTTATTCAATGCGTTTTATTTGTACATGGTCCTGAGGATCGAACCCGGGTCGCCCACGTGCTAGGCGAGCACTCTACCGCTGAGCCACAATCCCAGCCCTTGGATTATTTTTAATGTGTCATTCAAATGCAAAGTTAGGAGGGAGACAGGACACAAGTGGTATCTGCTTTCATGGAGTTTACAGACAAGTGAGGGAAAAAGGCAGTCAAATCATCACACACATAAAATTACAAGTAAGATAAATACTATGAAATAAAATTACATCATGGCAAGAGAACTTATAAAAGGAAGACCTGAACAGGTGTTTGTGGGGAATGTGACAAGATTCTATGTTTTTAATTGATTATCCACAGGTAAAGAGGAGTGGTTATGGCAAATATGCCATAGATTAATTTCCATTTTTCCCCTCACAGAAATCTATATTCTGGAAAATCTTCATTTTGGACAAACATGGTCACAATTTCTTTGTAGTGAATAACCAAGAAAATTTCTTCAGCCCCTTTAAATTATCAAAATAATTTGAACCTGTGAACCAGAAGATAAGTCATAATCTCTTGAATAGTGTTGGGTCAACAAATCTGTCTAGTGCTGGGAACTAACCTGACTCTCAAGGAGCTTCTGTGGAGTTAGGAAGGAAATATGGAAGATGACATAGATAAATAATAATTAACAAAAATGCAGCCAAAATGATCATTACTCCTATCTTTTTAAGGAAAAGTTGGAGGACTGTTTTCTTTCCCTTAAAGCTGCAAAGGGCTGAATCAAATCTAAGGTTTTTTTTTTCCCTATTCTTTGCATTTTTTTCCAGCCTGAATGTTGTTTCACTTTCATACCTATTCCTTGCTTAATGCAAAAGAACAGTGATGCAGAACAAACTGTGACATTAGTCAATTTAGGAAGAATATGTTCAGGATTGTCACATTCTTGTGACAAAAAGTGGGTGTTTGCCATTATTTTGCACTGTTATTTGGTGCATTTATAAAACTGAATTGTTGCCCTTTGCTGAAAAAGTGTCTATTTATCTAAAGTAAATTAATGTGTTCAGCAAACAGTGGTCTTTATAGACATTGGAATAATAGGGAAGGCTTTGTTATTTTGAGAATCCAAAAGTAAAGTGTTTCTTTCTCTATTGAATTTTACTTGAAAAATCTGCTTCTATAAAGAAAATCTTAATCCCCATAGGAAAGTATAGGGGTGTAAATGAAATATATATTAGTGTGCGATATGTTTACACATATGTTTATACATATGTGCCCACAGTTTTTAAATAACATACACATTATACTAGAGATATCAAAAAAGTCTGATATGTAAATTAATGTAGATATTTATCACCTAGAATATGTATTTTGAAAATAAAATCATGCTGGTCTTGTGGACATCATTTATACCTAAACATTGTGGCATAATAATGTTATTTGGAATTAATGTTTTCCATATCTTGTGAATCTTCTGTAAGTACTTGGATATTATGATAAGTTCTTGTATTTTCACTTTATACTACTCTAGTCGTTATATTTGGTAAACACATTAACACATTACATACTAATTTATCATTAAAACATTTTAAGCCTACAAATATGCTTGTGATTGAACACTTTTTGAAATTAGTAGATAAATGCATATATTTTATTTAATATTTCTTTCTGACCTATGATAATTAACAGACATTGAGGACCTCTGAATTGTATTTTCAGAAAAGTGAAGGTTTAATTCTTAATAATTAGAGTGAGAAAACTAGGGGTAAAGTGCTGTCCTGCTCTGTTTTCTGTTTCTATATTATGTATCGGAGACAGGTAATTTATAAGGAATAAAGTTTTATTTAACTTACAGGTCTAGAGATTGGGAAGTCAATAAGCATGAGGCAGCATCCCTGAGGTCTTACCTGTTGCATTATGACATTATGGGAGGAATCACGTGGCAAGACAGGATAATTGTGTGTTATGGTTAGGATGTAATGTGTCCCCCAGAAGCTCACATGTGAGACAATACAAAAAGATTTGGAGGAGAAATGATTGGGCTATAGCCTTAACCTAATCAATGGATTAATTCCTGATGGGATTAACTGGGTGGTAACTGGAGGCTGGTGGGGTGTGGCTGGAGGAAGTGATTCATTGGGGGTGTGGCTACGGGATATGTATTTTGTGTCTGGCTAGTGGAGACCCCAGTCTCTGTTTGCTGATCATCACATGAGCTGCTTCCCTCTGCCACATTCTTCCGCCATAATATTCTACTCACTTGGAGTCCCAGGGAATGGAGCTGGCTGTCTATGAACTGAGACATTTGAAACTGTGAGCTACTAAATAAACTTTTCTTCCTTTAAAAGTTGTTCTTGTCAGGTTTTTTAATCACAGCAACAAAAATGCTGACTAAATCAATTGTGCTATCTTGAATCTATCTTCCTCTTCTTATTAAACCACTATTGCTGTCATGAGGGTTTTATTTTGTGTCCTCAATTAATCCTAATTACCTCCTAAAGTCCCACCTCTAAATACCATTGACATAAATTTAGGAAGACACATTCAAACTATAGCAAGTATCTCTCTAAAGGTTTGTCAAAGTTTTAGTTAGAAAACCTTTCCCGATTTTCCAAAAGTGATTTTTCCAAAACAACCAAAAAATTTTTACTAATGAAAATATATTTATTCTCTTGATGGAAATTAAATTAGCAAAAGTGATTTTATTCATTTGCCTTCTCTTTGTCCTATAGTATATCCCTTTCCTACTCAAAATAAATCTATCAATAGAACAGCCTAAAACAACTATTGCTGGTAGTCATTCTTTTCCTACTTGGCTTTGAGATAAAATAAATATTTTTAAGTACTTGTAAACTTTTTGCAATCAGAAAATATTGGTATTATTAATTTTATATAGTTGGATTCATTATAATTTTACCTATAATATTATTTTACTAATATCATCTCTTTGTGCTTTCAAAATTAAAATTATTGCTCTAATTTTTGCTTTAAATGAACAAAGGAATCAAATTAACCTTTGTATTAGTTTTCTTAGGTTTCTTTTCTCCAGAATGGCTTTGAGAACCACAAAAGAAGTAGGTGAATTCACTTGCAAACCATGTTTGGAAGGGAGTATATTATGATTTTGGAGGCTTTGATGTCAAATACAAAGAGAAGTGCTATTAATTTAATCTCTATATTAGTGAACTGTCAGTATGGGTGTAGCATCAATGAGGGATAAATTATTTTTCTCCAGTGTTTAGAAAATGATAACTAATCCAGTTACATGAATCCAAAACCACACTTCTGATAATACCTTTATTATACTAACTGCACAATATTGACAGATATGCTTTCAGGGAATAAGAAATATTTTCCTTTGGCTTCTAGCAAATACATTATAAAATTCTACAAGTGTATCTGTCAACATTCAATTGGCCAATAAAAGGTATTATCTTCAACTTGGCATTGCTTTCTACCTGACCTTAGGGACTCCAGGAATATAACTTATACACAAATGCCTTTCTATAGCATGAAATACTTTCTATGAAATTTATTAGTCTACTATGAACGTTTTCAAGTGACTAAATTTTTTTTTAAAGGGAGGGTAAATGAAAACTGTTATTTATTAGTTAGATGGTTTGATTCTTTTGTTTTCCCAGTCTAATTTGTTTACTTTGTATATCCCACAAAGTAGAACATAATGCTTTACAACAATTGCTTTGTTTATTCTGACTGTTGTCACCTTGGTGTCCATCTCTTCTTAATGAGTCCAGAATGAGACATAATGTTGACTATAAAAATGCAAAACTAAACAGAATACGTGGTGCAGATTAGTTCATGAATTCCTAACATTGGTGTTTTTAGGTTAAAACTATAATATATATTTAAGTCCATAGTACACAAGATCAAGTTATAAATTTATGACTCATTTTGCTTTATGAATATGATCATGAAGGAATATCCCCAATAACTTGGATACTTTGCTTATTCTAATTTTAGGACTAAAAAAAAATCATATGTTAACTCTCACAAAGGAAACAGGTTTAAAATTTTGCCTGACACTCCAAAAGGCCTAAAATTTTTCATGACACTCCTAAAATTAGTATGTATTAAAAATTAGTATGTAGACCAAAGTTTTTAATCTCAAACTTTGCTATGAAATTTTTTTTAAAAAAATTATATATCTGAGTTTCTAACATTTTTGTATTTAGGTTTTCCTATGTGGTCAAAGATACCAGACTGCTATAGTAGATTAAAAAACAAAAACAAAACCCCAAAACTTTGAAAAGCTCTAAATTCTCTAGTAATAAATCCTCTGATTCAGAAACTTTAAAAATCATTGAAATTCTCAGCTTTTTATATTCATGCTCACTTTTATTACAGAATTACCTTTGGATTTCCAGAATTCTAAGCTCACCTGTTAATCAACAAAACAGTTAATCAACCAATCATTTTCAGTAAAAGGAAAAAGAAATAATAAAGAAAATAAAGTTAACTAGTTGCTTATGTGTTTGGGCCTTCTACAAACCAAAATGGTTGATCTCAGAAAGACACAACTAGAAAGTGGAAAGGAGTTATTTGAGAATGAAAGTCTTTTCAAATTGGTAAAGGTTTCCAGCATATCTATTCCAGCCAATGCTATAAGTTCTAGATGTTGCTAATACACCATGCTGAAATCTGAGTCATCCATCCAGATGGGCCATGGGCTTCAAACTGGTTCCTGGTTAGTTTTGATCTCCCTCCTCCCTGCCACTCTAAGGAATTTAATTGGAGTATTATTATGGTTTATATGTGAGGTGTCCTCCAAAGCTCTCTTGTGAGACAATGCAAGAAGGTTTGGAGGAGAAATGATTGGGCTATAACCTTAACCTAATCAGTAGATTAATCCCTGATGGGATTAATGGAGTGGTAAACTTGGGTGTGGCTGGAGGAAGTGATTCTTTGGGCATGTGGCTATGGGGTATATATTTTGTGTCTGGCAAGTGGAGACCTCTGTCTCTGCTTGCTGATCATCATGTGAGCTGCTTCCCTCTGCCACATTTTTCCGCCATGATGTTCTGCCTCACCTCTAGCCCAAGGAATGGAGCCTGCCTTCTATGGACTAAGACGTCTGAAACTGTGAGCCCTCAAATAAAATTTTTCCCCTCTACTATTGTTCTGGTTGCATCTTTTTAGTCACAGCAGCAAAAAAAAAAAAAAAAAAAAAAAAGCTGACTAAAACAAGTGTCCCAAAAAATTTAGTCTGGAACAATGACCATGTCTCTGAGTACTTGAGGACTGGTCTTGACCCACTGCACTTTTGTCTTGGCAAGTTTATGGGGAAATGATAGAAAAATCCCATCCCCAGATTGACACAGATTGCTGTTCTAAATGGAAGGGTATCAAAATAATAAAGCCACTATGATTTTCATTTGTGATTTTTCTCAAATCTTGCCTCTTTGATGGTTGTTTTTTTCTCCTTTAACTTAAAGAAAGATTAATACAAGTGTAACTGAAAGGAAGAGATTAAAGACAAGGAAAGAAACAAATGAGCTTACTGTGTGGGTGAAAGTGATGCTACAATTAGGCATCAGTTTGGATTTGAGTTTCCTTGCAGCCTAAGAAAAAGTGCAGATATGAATAGCATATTTTATAATCAAGACAGAGACTTCATACTTCTGAGAAGGACTAAGCAGTTAATGAGAGGTATATGCCAGCATATCCTTCTTAACATTTTTATGGAAAAGGCAGAAACAGAAATCATAATAGTTGTTTTGTGATAGTCGTTGAAATAAAAGCTGAAACATGTTAGTCAAGTTAATCCTTCAAGTAGTGAAATTCTAGTGAAGATCTACAATATCTAAATGCATCCCAAAGACAGAAGATCCTCCATCTCCTCAAGAATTGAATGGCTGCTGAGTCACTTAGACCAGTGGTTTTCAACCCAGATTACAAATAAAAATCAAATAGATCTAATAATTTATAAATACTGATTATTGGGTTGTATTCCTGGAATATCTGATTTAAGTAGTTTGAGATTAGATCTGAGAATCTATAATTTTGGCACGTACTTGACATAATTCTAGTGCAACCAGTATGAAAAGCATTTGAAAACCACTGTCATGAGGTTTTTCAAATTTCTTTTATGTTAGTCAAAATTTTTGTAAGAATTAGACTAGTTCAACATTAGACTATCTGAAGACAGCTTAGAGGGCAGAAATTCTCTAGTGCTGATTAGGGGCAGATCTGTAAGGGACCACATAAGTGGTAGGATTTAAATCCTATTATGAAAATTATAGAACCAGGCCTTAGTATCCTAAGCTAGATGAAGAGTTACCCTAGAGACCAAATATGCCTCAAAAAGGAGTTTTGAGTTTGTTCCAACACTTGGATCACTGATGAATTCAACTATCAAGTTAGAATAAGTCAAAGATCATTTTGAGTTTGAAATCTTTGGAGAAAGTGTTATCTGTGTCATAAAATAGCTATCCAGAAAGACTTAATGATGACTCTGTGCAGGTCTCCAGATGGCAGCCAGGGTAAGTGAACTGCTAGATGTTCCCCAGATGCTCAAACACATTGACCTGTTATATGGTGCTATTTTATATCAATCAGGTGAATGTCAGGGTTTGTCTGCCAGAGCCAATGCTTATTGTTTCCTCAAGGTTAATAATGAGTCATTCTTCTGAACAGCTGGGGGATCCCAGAACTCCTTGTCCCTTAAGACCACTCCTGTTTAATGAGCATCAAGTCATTTCATCAGCATTTGGGAGTCCTACAGTACTGAGTTTCTATCTCTTATTAAGTAAGGCCACTGATCTCAGCCTCTCTTGGTTAATTGGTAACATTCCAAAGCATGTTTTGATTTAAATGTTCATTAAAAACATCTATTGGTTTTTGTAATGGAAAGATAAAGTGGACAGTCTTCCTTCCCTTTCTAAGTCAATTTCTCCAAAGTTGCAGATTGATCTGACATGTCAGGTTTTACCAGCTGCTGAAGACACTTATATAATTAATTTTTTAGTTTTTGTAAGAAAATAGTGTGATTTTTCTTTTCACAAATTTCTATCAGATAACATAAGGTCACTTCCTTTATACACCACCAGATGTGTGGAGGACTGCTTTTGTCATGCCTTTATTTCTTGGTGCTGTGGTTGTTTTACCTTCTAGAAATTAGCTTAGTTTTTTTTTTTTTTTTTTTTTTTTTTTACTTATGTTGGCAATGGCATTCTTCTGCCTTTAATTAAGAGTATTTACTACCTTTCAAAATCTGTACATGCCTTGCAGCTGAGGATTTTTCTTTGAAGTTTGACACAAAAAGGACCCTCTGATTTAAAAAGAGTAGGTTAAGTTCTTTAAATTGCATTTTCCTTATAATCGCACTTTACTAGACTTGATGATGAGTACATTTAAGTGGTAGTTTTGATACAATTCTCACTGACTTTTGGGGAAGGGGATTGGCTATAGAATCTATAACCTGGTGGCTTTGGAAGAAGGTACATTGAGTTAGAGGAATGGTTGCTATAGTGGATGAACAGTGCAAATATTACAATAGGTATATGGGTAAGCTACAGTGAGGTTCTACATATTTTCAGATGTTTTTATTAAACATTTTAGCATAAACATACAGTTTTCCATTGTTGAGTCTATCACATTATTGTATGAGGATTGAATGGATTGGTTGATATTTTTATATTAACTATAACTTATAGACTGATAACCTAGATAAGTGCCTATATATAAATTAAGATACAGAATGGAAGGTACATGTCTACTTTTTACTTAAGATGTGGCATTCAGTTTTTCTCCATTTAGAATAATGTTGGCCTGGGGATTAGCATATATAGCTTTTATAATGTTGAGATATGTTCCAGTTATCCCTAGTTTTTCTAGTGTTTTGAGCATGAAGGGGTGCTGTATTTTGTCAAATGCTTTTTCTGCATCTATTGAGATAATCATATGGTTCTTATCTTTGAGTCTATTGACGTGGTGAATTACATTTATTGTTTTCCATATGTTGAACCATCCTTGCATCCCTAGAATGAACCCCACTTGATCGTGGTGTATTATATTTTTGATATGTTTCTGTATCGGTTTTGCTAGAATTTTATTGAGAATTTTTGCATCTATGTTCATTAAAGATATGGGTCTGAAGTTTTCTTTTTTGGATGTGTCTTTGCCTGGTTTGGGGATCAGGGTGATGTTGGCCTTATAGAATGAGTTTGGAAGTGCTCCCTCTTTTTCTATTTCATGAAATAAATTGAAGAGTATTGGTATCAGTTCTTCTTTGAAGGTCTTGTAGAATTCAGCTGTGTATCCATCTGGTCCTGGGATTTTCTTGGTTGGTAGGCTTCTGATGGCATCTTCTATTTCGTCGCTTGAAATTGGTCTGTTCAAATTATGTATATCCTCCTGCTTAAGTTTGGGCACATCATACAACTCTAGAAATTTGTTGATGCCTTTGGTGTTTTGTATTTTGTTGGAGTACAGGTTTTCAAAATAATTTTGAATTATTTCCTGTATTTCCGTAGTGTTTGTTATGATATTTCCCTTTTCATCGCATATATTAGTAATTTGAGTTATCTCCCTCCTTCTCTTTGTTAGCTGGACAAGGGTAAAAAAAAAAAAATGTGGCATAGAAGACTGAAGTATTTCAGGACTGGTTGTCTTGGAAGAAATGAATTTTGGCAGACTTTTGAAAAAAAGAGGAGGCACAAATTTGGTTTGGGAAAATAGAAATATCATTCATGTTGAATAAATTGACAGGTGGGCTAAGAGGTGTTAAATATTCTCTGTTATAATCCTGAAAAATTAGCCCCCTTCCTTTGTCAGATCTAATTCTTCCCAGAATGGTTCCTAGCACAGAAACAGAAAGATTGGGAAGATTGTCTAATTTATCCTGCATACCACACTTTTTGAAATAAAGTCATGAGATGTGAGCTGATTTCTCTATGGTAAAACAATTAGCAGAAGTGAAGAGGAAACCAAAAGAACCAACTTCCAATATATAGTTTAGTATACACTATAATACATTGTATTACTCTATCACCACAGAGGCTTTTGATCTCTATTGTCCTAAACATTTCAGTACCACAGAGAAGATAGAAGTGTTCAACATGCAGGACTTTAAGTTATGTCACTTTGATAATTCATTAATCTTTTTCTGTTAGAAACAATTTTTTTTTCTTGGGCAGAAACTTTCATATAATTTAAGATAAAATTTGTTTCTAAATTTTGTTTGATCTTGATTTTCCACTGCACTGGGGTCTTTTATCCTTTTAGTGAATTTTCTTAAGTTAACTGAATATTTTTTTTAACTATTTTCTTAAATAGTGATAAAATTGGTCTTTAAAAACGTTTATTATAACTGTTCTTTCATGGCTTTCATTGTTAACATGGGTTGGGTACATTATATATCTATTACTTAGATGAAAAACACAACTCTAGAAATCTTGTTTTCTCTTTATTACCCTTACTCTGTATTAGGTGCAGTCTAGGCACTGGGGCTACGAGGCTGCATGTAGACAGGTACTAACTTCCAGACCTTACAGTCTACTGAGACAGAGATGAGTAAGCAATTACTAGAGGCTCAAGAAAACTATTTGGTCCCTAGATAGTGATGTGCAATTTGCAATATGATAAAAACCTCTTTTAGCTGATTTTTATGTATTTGTTTCCAGGATCTGTGAATCAGATACATATTATTATATATATTATTATATGTGTTATTATTATATATATATAATATGTGTTATTAAACTTGCAATCTTTGTGTGCTCACTTATTAATTAATGTTGAGTATTATTTAATTTGGCTAGATTACCTATTTTTATGGGATTTGAGGTCCAGCAATATGGAGTTATTCCCCAAGATTTTAAGTCTATGTTTCAGGCCACAACATTATTAAGATGGAGGAGGAAAAAGGGCATTTGTATTATTTTGACAGAATGAACCTTAATGGAGAACACTTTAAAAGATCAGTATTTTATATTAATAAGAAAAAAGACTGCATAATTTTCTCCTGTGGATTTTCTAGCATTTTTCAAAGTATGTGTTCATTATTACTATTGCACAGGATTCCTTCCAGTGAGATTTAGTAAAGCATAATAAATATAATATTCAAATATATTCCTTATGTTAAATTCCCACTGATACATAACAGTACTCACTTTTTTAAAGAAAAATACAAGCATGCTAAGTGAAAAAGTAGGTAGTATTGTCTTTACATCAGAATGCCTGTATTTAAAATACATATGCATCTACCTGAGTTACTTTGATTAGTTTTAAGAATTTGGGACTATATTCTGGTGATTATAAGAAATATTCTCTTTTGTTTTCATTTTGGTTAATAATATTCTTGTCCACACTTCTAAACAGAAAAGCAATTCTGCCTAATATGAGAACATTTATAATGTGTTTCCTTCCATAGATTTTATAGTTATAATTCAGTATAGAAGCTATAGTTACTTTTGGTATTATATATTTTACAGTCCAATGAACTTCTGACTTGCCAGATAACCTACATAAATAGTCATTATTGTCTGGTTTGTTTTGAAACTCTTTTTGTTTGTTTGTTTTGTTTTGTTGGTGCTGGGGTTTGAACCCAGGGCCTTGTGCATGTGAGGAAAGTACTCTACAAACTGCGCTATATCCCCAGCCCTGCTTTGAAACTCTTTTACTGAATTGTTTGATTTCATGAAGAAAGCTAGATAAGATTTTTATGCCTCATATTTTATCATTAACAATCTAATTCAAATTTATGCATTGTTACAATTTTTAAAAATCTGTTTTCACTGGCTACTTTTGGAGAGAAAAATAGGAAAATAATAGTCAATATCAGGTTTCAGATTCATAAAGCAGGCGTTATCTATCTTCATGTGTAGGATAGCACTTTTTTCTTTAAAAGTCTTCTAAAGGTTCTATCATCTCACATTGCAACGTAGACTGTAGAAAAATCGACTGACATTTCTACTTTGAAATAAACCAGGTTCTACTGTCTAAAAACATCCCCATTGCTATCCTTATTACCTCACATCATTACACATGTATTCAGCACCTATTCTTTATAGAAAATTGGTGGAAAAAGAAAATACAAAATAGTAAAAACTCACATTCTGTAGATATTAAGGTATATGCACACTATTTTGCAAAAGTGAACATAACTTTTTTCTGATAAAACAATTATATAAGCCGGGGGCGCGGTGGCGCACACCTGTAATCCCAGCACTTTGGGAGGCTGAGGCAGGAGGATCGCGAGTTCAAAGCCAGCCTCAGCAATGGCGAGGCACTTAGCAACTCAGTGAGACCCTGTCTCTAAATAAAAATACAAAAAAGGGCTGGGGATGTGACCCAGTGGACGAGTGCCCCTGAGTTCAATCCCTGGTACCACAAAAAAAAAAAAAAAAAAAAAAAAAAGAAAAGAAAAAATAATATATATATAGCTTCATTTAAAGAAAAAAAATCAATGAATGCATGTAAGTATAAAGTAGAAATTTACTGTCCTGCCAGCATAGAGCACACATGTGCAACTGTATCTGCAGATGGAACCAAGTTATACGTTTCATTCCGAAACTGCTTATATAATTCATTGTGGATACTTTGCTGTTCTAGTAATCTATTACCACATAACAAGCCATCTCAAAAATGTACTTATTTAACACAACAGTTTTTTCAGTCTTGGGCAGGGTTCACCAGGAAAAGCTCATCTCTACCCCAGTTCGGCATCTGCTGGGATGGATGTCTCAAAGTCTGGGGGCTGGAATCAGATGAATACATGTTTGTTGTGTATCTTACAATTGATGCCAATTATTGACTTAGACCTTAGCTTGGCCTCTCAGTTGGAATGTCTCCTCTTGGGCTCTCTTTGTGACTGGGGTTTCAGCAGGGAGACCATGAATATTTCATATATCTTCATGGTCCAGGTTCTCTTAAAAAAAGCATGTATAGACAATTTAAGAATATTTTTATAAGGAGACAGGATAATAAAGCTCAGAGATATCTCCTTTTCTGTAGACAGTCTAAAATAGTAAAGCTAAAACCCTGTTCCTCTCCTCTCCAGATGTTTTGCTAACATTTCAAAATAAAGATAATGCTTCTCCCTCTTCTGAGGGAAGAATTGGCATGTTGTGAACATCCCTGTATAAGGTCAGAGTTTCCTAATGTGGGGGTTTTCTGTCCTTTAATGTACCCTACCGCATGTGTATGTACCATCTAGCTATATCTTGGTGTTGCCCTGAATGCGCTGGGGCTTTGAAAGTCTATTCAAGTTGTAAGTTTGGTTGCTGCTTTTGCTGTAATAGAATGTCTTTGTCTCTGACCCAGAAGCCTCATATTCTCTTTCTTTTTCTGTCCCCCTTCAACCCCCATGTGTGTGCCCAGCAGGAAATATTAATAATATACAGATGTGCATGTGTAAATATGGGTTTGTCCATCCATCCACTCATCCATCCATTTATCCATCCATCTTGTGACAGTCTAAATTATTCGCTTGCAATTAAGGAAAAATCTCAGACCCTTCACAATTTCTGATGTAATAGTTTTTCTCACAAAATTCAATTTCTCACAAAATATTCAAAAGGCAAGTGTCTTAAGAGAGACAGAATGAGGTGGAGTCTCTATCACCTTTTATTTCATAGCCTTAGAAGTCATGCTGTGACAAGACTTCCTGGATTTCATTAGTCAATCACTCACAAAGTGATCACCTTTGTGACTGTAACTCTTAATAGAGGAATGGCAAGATTCTGGAAAGGAACGTGAGATCAAAAATGTTGCTAAACTATTATTAGAAAATCCAATCTGCTACATGTATCAACACAAATTATTCTATCTCATCCTTATATTTCAATTTCTGTATAATATAAATTACTGCTGATAGACATAAATGTCCATATTTTCCTTTAGTCTGGAAGTCCTCAGATAACAATGTGTAAGACAGAAGACTTCTGTGCCATAACTTGATAGGTTAGTCCAATCCTGGAGGGTAAATGAGAGAGAAAGGGGAAGCAAGGCAAGGATGGCAGGGGAGCCAAAATGCGGATGATTTAGAGCTGACCACTGCCCAGTATTAAACATGATTGAATGCTGGCTTGCAGAATTGTATTCTGAAAGGTGACATAAACATTTTTTCAGGACAAGGAAGGAAGAAAAGTGAGAGTGATTTATCTGCTGACTCCTGTCTCCCATTGGTCAGTGTTTGCTCATGGGGCATTAATTCCTCTACACATCCTGCACTTGTTTGGATGGAGCCACTTCTGTTAGTAAATGTAAAATGGCTTGCAAGATGTGTCTACCATGGATTGTTTAACTATCATGAATTTTGATGTAAAGATCATGTAACTACATAAATCTCTTTGTGCATTGCCAAATTGTATCCTTAAAATAAGTTATAGAATGAAAGTCTCAAGATCTTTGAATATACACAATCTAAATTTTGTGGTCTATTAAAAATATCACTGTTTTTTCTATACTATTTATACACAGTTTTGCCCTACAAATTAATCAGAAAGTAAATTTAGCCTCATATTTTAGACTTTGTCAGTGTCTTAATTACTGCTGATCTAATAAGTAAACAAAATTCTTTTTGTTTACCCATTTTCTAATTCTTGGAATTTTTTGTGAGGATGTCCAAATTTTCACATACCTAATAATAATTTTCACTTTCCTTTTAGTAAATTTTTTCCATGTATTTTTTGTTATTTTATTGAGAAATGTTTTCTTTTTTCATTGGTATTTTAGCTTGCTATATAAACTATGAAAAGGTAAAGTTTGCAAATATATTTTCCAGTAGTCATTTATTTTTATAATAATTTTGTTTCTCATATCTTTTGTCAAGTAGAATATAATACCAGCCATAGATGCTTTTTGATTCTGACTTTTGAGCATAAAATCTTACATTTTATTGATTATAATGTTGACTAATTAATTGTAGCTATTACATACATTTTTTTAAAACAATTATTTACTGAGCAGGCATAATATTACCTGGTTCTAGTAGTTTATCACTGATTCTCTCAGAATTTCTAGGTAGCTAAGTATATCACCTTTACATGTAATGTATAAATGCAATTTCTACATCTTCATGTATGCATTTCTCGAAATATAATAATATTTTTAAAATGTTATGAACATTTTAAGATCACTGGAAACAAATTTTAATTATCAAATTATTTTCTACTTAGCATAAGCTAGTCTAATTTTGTTTGTGTTTTTAACATTTACAAGCAATGCCATATAAGATTATCCTGACATATGAATCCTTTCTAAATTTCTGAGAACTGCTATGGAACAGATTTCTAGAGGAAGAATTAGTGGGCTTAAAAGTGGGGACATTTTAAAGGCTCATCATGCATGTTAACATTGTTAAATCACTTTCCTATAGAAGTTTCTTGTTACATAATCCTAATGGCAGTGTGTGGGACCATCGAGATTACCTTTACTCATTATCACCAAGTCATATCACTTAACTTTTATCAATGTGATAGGTGACAACATCATTATTTTAATTAATGTTTTAGTTTGATTACATTGATGTAGGAACATGTTTCCATATGCTTATTAAATGACTTGTTTTATCTGTAAATTTTTTTTCATAACTTAGTTTTTTATTGGGATTTGTTTTTCAAATTGGTTTATATAAAAAGATTATTAACAGATTATAACTGATATTTGGAGCAAATTTTTTTCCTATATTATACTTTCATTTTTAATTTCACATGAATTTATACTTTTTTAGTAAAGTAAATCTCAATTATTTTACTTTCATGATTTCATTGCTTCTAAGTTATTCTTCATAAAGCGGTCAAGTAGATAAACACTGAAATTCTTACAAAATCAATAAAAATTTTTTTAGGGAAACTTCAGATTTATAGCAAAATTGAGCAGAAAGTTAAGAGAATTTCCATATGCACATTCTCCTCACACATGTAACCTCCCCACTGTTGACATCCTGCAACAGAATGGAACATTTGTTTCATCTTTGAACCTACATTAACACATTATTATTACTCAAAGCCCATAGTTTACATTAGTGTTCATTCTTGGTGCTATACATTCTGTGAGTCTGAAAAATGCATGATGTCATGTATCCAGGTTTGCAGTATCATATGGAATAGTTTCACTAATCTGAAAATCCTCTGTGCTTTGCTTTTTTATCCCTCACTCTCCCTTAATCTCTGGCAAGGACTGATCTTTTACTGACTCAATAGTTTTTCCTTTTCCAGAATGTCATCTGGTTGGGATCATATGGTATGTAGCCACTTCAAATTGGCTTTGCTTAGTAATATGCCTTTAAGTTTCCAAATGTCTTTTCATGACTCCATAGCTCATGCCTTTTGAGTGGAGGACAGTTCATCCATTCACCTACTGAACAACATCTTGGTTGTTTCCAAGTTTTGGAAGTTACAAATAAAACTGCTACAAACATCCATGTACAGATTCGTGAATAGACATAGTTTTCCGTTCATTTAGGAAATACTAAGGGGCTTATAACTACCAGATCATATGGCAAGAGCATGTTCAGTTCTGTAAGAAACCTCCAAATTGTCTTCTTTTTTCTGTTTTTTTATCATTTTTTAATTCTAATTTGTTATAAACGTTTGCAGAGTACATTTCATTTCATATTACATATAAAGAACACTTTTTCAAGTTGCTGGTTTAATATGAAGTATTTTTACAACAATTGTGTCTTCATACATGTATTTAGGGTAATCATGGATAACTCAGTCTGCCATTATTCCTATCCCCTTGTCCCCTTCCCTCCCTCCCCCCTCTTTGTTCTACTAGAAGCTCTTTCATTCCTCTCATTCCCTCTCTCTTGCCTTTGTAAGTTAGTATCTTCATATCAAAGAGATCATTCGACCTTTGGTTTTGGGGGATTGGCTAACTTCACTAGCCTTATTTTCTTCAACTCCATCCATTTACCTGCAAATGCCATGATTTTATTCTCTTTTAGTGCTGAGTAGTGTTCCATTGTGTATATATACCAAAGTTTCCTTATCCATTCATCAGCTGATGGGCATGGGGTTGGTTCCACAATCTAGCTATTGTGAATTGTGCTGCTATGAACATTGATGTGGCTGTGTCCTTGTAGTAATCTGTTTTTAAGTCCTTTGGGAATAGGCCAAGGAGTGGGATAGCTGGGTCAAATGGTGGTTCCATTCCAAGTTTTCCTAGGAATCTCCATACTACTTTCCATATTGGCTGCACCATTTTGCAGTCCCATCAGCAGTGTAAGAGTGTGCCTTTTTCCCCACATCCTCGCCAGCATTTATTGTCGTTTGTTTTTTTGATAGCTGCCATTCTGACTGGACTAAGATGAAATCTTAGAGTAGTTTTGATTTGCATTTCTCTAATTGCTAGAGATGTTGAACATTTTTTCATATATTTTTTGATCGTTTGTATATCATCTTCTGAGAAGTGTCTGCTTAGTTCCTTGGCCCGTTTATTGATTGGGTTATTTGTTTTTTTGGTGTTAAGGCTTTTAAGAGCTTTATAAATCCTTGAGGTTAGTGTTCTATCTGATGTGCTTGTGGTAAAGATTTGCTCCCATTCTGTAAGGTTCTCTATTCAACTCACTGATTGTTTCTTTTGCTGAGAAGAAGCTTTTTAGTTTGAATCCATCCCATTTATTGATTCTTATTTTGAGTTCTTGTGCTATGGGGGTCTTATTGAGGAAGTTGGAGCCTAAACCAACATGATGGAGATTTGGGCCTACTTTTTCTTGTATTAGGTGCAAGAGATGGCTGTATCATTTTATATTCCCATCAGTAGTGAATGGGACTTCTTGTTGCTCCTATCCTTACCAGAACTTGAATGTGTCAGTGTTATGGTTTTTGGCCTTTCTAATAGGTGTGTAGTGGTATCTCATTGTTTTTACTTGGTGGTTCCCTAATACCACCAAGTAAAAACAATGTTGAACATCTTGTTGCCATCTGTATTTCTTTGATAAGATTTCTGTTCAAGTCTTTTGTCTTCTTCTTTTTTAAATCAGGTGACTTGTTTTCTTAATATTGAGTTTTAATAGTTATTTGTATATTTTGGAAAATAGTTCTTTATCAGATATATCTTTTGCAAATGTTTTTCCCCAATCTGTGACTTGTATTTTTATTCTCTTGAAATTATCTTTTGCAGAGCAGAAGTTTTGAATTTTAATGAAGTCCAGCTTAACAGTTCTTTCTTTCATCAATTGTGCCTTTGAAGTTGTGCTTAAAAGTCATAACCATGTCATCTATATTTGCTTCTATGTTATCTTCTAGGAGTTTTAAAATTCTGTATTTTACATTTAAGCCTGTCATCCATTTTTAGTTGCTTTTTTGTGAAGTGCTTAAGGTCTGTGTCTAGTTTTGCTTTTTCTAAGTGGATGTCCAGTTGTTCCAGCACCATTTGTTGAAAACACAATCCTATTTCCATTGAATTTCCTTTGCTCCTTTTTCAAAGATCAGTTGACTCTATGTGTGGGTCTATTTATGGTCTCTCTACTCTGCCCTATTGATGTATTTGTCTGTTCTCTTTCCAATACCATACTGTCTTGATTAGTATAACTTTATATATGGTAAGTTGTCAGGTCAAATAATGTCAGTCCTTCTCCTTTCCTCTTCTCCTTCAATATCAAGCTGGCTATTCTAGGGCCTTTGTCTCTCCAGATAAAATTTAGAATTAGTTTGTAAATAGCCACAAAATAACTTGCTTTGTTTTTGATTAGGATGGTGCTGAATCTGCAGATCAAGTTGTAATCAGTGATTAGCTAGAGAAAGAGATGATATTTTACTTTTCCATTTATATTTTCTCTACTATCTGAAATTTTCTCAAATGAGCACCTGTTACATATATTATAATCAGGCTAAAATAAATATATTTAAATATGTAGTGATAGTACAAAAATAAAAACAGAAAATCAGTTGTTTTGCTTTTACAGTTTTTCCTCTGTCCATGTTGTACATTTAAAAAAAATTTTTTTAGCAAATCTTTGCAATACAGGATAGTCTAAGATTTCCTAAACCTTATTGAAATAATCCTGAAACTTGATTTATTAGACTGTGTCTAATTTTCTTTTGAAAAATCAGTACAATTCAATAATTATTTCTTAAATATCCAGAACATATTACATTTTTGGTGCCCATATTGTAAAAGAGAAATGCAATATTTGTGAGTGTGGTGTAATGTAAGAGTTCTTGAACTAATGGTGATGTTAATGAATGGTTGAATACAGGGGACATCTCAAAAGTAGGTTGAGGAGACTTTGGCAAAGACCAGCAGGCCTTTGTGTCACAGGGACATTATTATATGGTTCAATTATTACAGATGGTAACTGGGGGCATTGAGTCAGAGACAAATGGTGATTTTGATCACAGGGGTTTGAATATTAGCTAATCTAATAAGAATGCATATGTGGTTATTCATTTTCACATGAATACAAGAAATCTAAGTAAAATTTTTCTATGTTCAGGAGGAAATATTCAAGGCTGAGTCATAAAATCAGAATTCGAAAGACTCTGTGAAACAAAATAGGAAGGATCCCTAGCCTTAGCTTCAGACACGTGGTGTTTTGGGAAGTAACCTTGGCCTAGTCATTTTGCTGTTTGGATTCTCAGTTTTCTTGAAGTTAAGTGATTGGAGTGGAGGATTACATTTTTTCATATCACTATCAGATTGCTATCAGGTGAAGCTGTGTTCACAAATCACCTTATAGTGGTAATAAAAAGAGAGCTTACTCAGGACAATGGTCTTTTTGTCTGTTTAGGTTGCTATGATGAAATAACATGATCTGGGTGCTTATAGACACACAAAGGTATCTCTCACAGTTCTGGAGGCTAGGAAGTCCAAGATCAAGGTGGGAACAGATGCCTTATCTGGTGAGGGCCTGTTTCTTGGCTCATAGATGGTACTTTTTCACTGTGTCCTCACATGGCAGAAAAAGGTCAAGGCAGTTTTCTGGAGCCTCTTTTATAAGGGAACTAACCCTTATTCATGAGGGCTCTGCCCTTATGACCTAAGTGCCTATTAAATGCGCCACTTCCTAGTATTATCATATTGGCAACGAGCTTCTACATATGAATTTTGGAGGGATATAAACGTTCAGTCCACAGCAAAATGGAATCATGCAGTTAAGAGAGAAGGGAGTTTTAGATGAAGTATTGGGCAATTTGGTCAAATGCCCCAGTGTATTTAAGGAAAATTATAATGGAGACTTAACTCTAGTAATAAGGAATTAATTAGAAGTAGATTTAAAGGCATAATG
Source organism: Tamias sibiricus (assembly GCA_025594165.1). NCBI lineage: Eukaryota > Metazoa > Chordata > Mammalia > Rodentia > Sciuridae > Tamias > Tamias sibiricus. The sequence continues at coordinate 79,048,232 of CM046664.1, forward strand.
CGTCCCACTCTTATGTATAATTATAATGCACCAATAAAGAATTAAATTTTAAAAAAGGGCTATGGAATAGTGCCATATAATAGAGGGAAAGTAACAGAAATATGGCTAATAAAATATAGTAATTTGATAAAGTCAAGAACTTATTTTATCCCAGATACTTGAGGCATTAATAGTCAGGAGTTTATGTGGTAGGAGCTCTTAACTGGCTGAAGAGAAGAACCACCTGGGGGCTTTTAAGAAGTATCTCTGATCAGGCCCCACAGAATCTGTGAAGTGGGGAATAGTGCTGATACTTTTCAAAAATCTCTCTCAGACTATAATAAAAATAATTACTATGGATTTTCCTTCATCCGTTCATTAATAATTACTATCTTTACAAATAATCTTTACATTAATATTATTTCAGCATGTGCTGCTGGCTAATTACTGTGCTGGTTGCTAAAGAATACAGATATGAAAATAAAATAATAGAAGTCAATGGACGAAGGACAGGGGGAGCAAGTAGAAAAATTTTTACCTGGGGCTCCCTGCCTCTTTTTCTGGGCTCTTCTTTCCTCTTCTCTTCAGTGCCCCTTGAGTTCAGGGATTCTTACATTGTCTTTGATATGTAATGCAACCCCATGACCTTCTAATAAACTTCCTGGCCATAAGGGGTTGTGGGAGAAGGAGAAATGGAAATGGGAAGGAACTGGGAAAGCAGATGTGGCCATCTTGCCCTCTCCACATTCTCCCTTGGGTTCTGTCTTCATCTCTCTCCTTCAAGACTGCTGCAGAAGTTTCCTAAGTATTCTCCCTGTCACTAAGTACTTTCCTCTCCCAGTTGTCAATGTAGGACTAGAATTTCTAAAATACAATATCTTATCTGGCTTGAATTCTTTGCCTCCCTTTTGGCTAACCATAGTATGGAATTCAGATACTTGAGTATATAAAATATCCTCATTCATTTGTCACAGTTTGACCTTTCCCAATCTCATCTTCCCACACTTTTCTCTGGTATAGCATCACTAAATTCCTCTTGTCTTCATTCCATTCCACACTCTTTTATGTCGCCATTATTTTGCAGTTGCAGCTGCCTGAAATATTTTGCCACTCTTCATGTGTCCTTACAAGACCCAGTTCTCTATTTTTATTTTTGTTTATCTATTTTGTGGAGTTTTCCCCTATTCTCTTTTAGCATGTTGTACATACCTATAAATAAACATTTACCTCTAATAAATCATATTTATTTAATAATATGTTATATTTCTTGAAAGTAAACCATAAGCCTTATTGATCTTTGCATTTCTCTCCTACTCAGTGGAACTTGCAAACAATAGACATTGAAAAAATGTGTTTCCCTGATATGAATACCAAACGAATACACTAACCAACATATGCTGGAAATCCAGACTTCTCTTTTACAACATTGTTGACTAAGCAATGACAATGACTGCTTTTTTTAAAATTTTGGTGCATGATAATTATAATAGTAGAATTCATTATGCCATTTTCATGCATGCACATAACATAGCTTAATCAATTTCATTCCCCAGTACCTTCCCTTTCCCTACAGACAATTATCTTTTAAAAATGCACATCCAGTCATCTTGCTTTTCTGCTTATTCCCTTCCAAAGGCTCCACACTATTTTTAGGTACTAAGTCTTAGCATGGAGTCCACAGTCTTATCTGAACCAGACTCTTTCTTTAGGTAATGCTCCTTGCCTTCTCTCTGTCCCATGCCTTAGCCTCCCTAGCCATCTTCCATTTCTAGTGCAGCATGCCAAAGCTTGGCCTACTTCCTCATCTGGGATATTCTTTTTTTTGGCCATGGTTGTCTATTCCTTCCTCCAGCTTCAGATCTCAGCTTGGATATCACTTCTTCAGCAAGGCCCACATCCAAATCACATTCCCCTGCTATCATCTCACATTGGGGCTTTCTACTTCTGAACTTATAATTTACATTTATCTGTGTTATTTTTGTTTATTGTCCATCCTATTCCCTAGTTTTATTTTCCATTATAGCAGGGACATTGCATATTTTATTCTAAGATGTATTTATAGCACAGTGCCTGAGACATAGTCACTCAATAAATATGACTGAACAGGTGGTAAGCTCTAGGATTGAACTTACTGTATTTTACTCTTCCTCTTTTTCTCCCTTTATTCTTAGCTTTAATGCCCCATGCTTATCTAGTAAATGTAGTAATCTGTTGACTATTTGACTGGCTTGCCCCATATCCACATGTCATCACCTTCTAATCCCTTGGGATCACAGTAGTTTCATGTAAATTTCTAAATCCCAAATGAATAAGAAATTGGAGTGTTTAGTTTGTTTTTTTTCTTTAAAAGAAAAAAAAAAAGCAAAATTGAGATTAATCTTCCCTATGCTTACCTGTTTTTTCATTTGTTTAAGATACTTGGGGAAGGAGAAAATTGTAAAAACAACTTTTTAAATGTTTAAGGTTAGGAATAAAAGTACCATTAAAAGTTCATATTCACTTTCTTCTTTTCTTTTTGTTGTTACTTCTTGTAAAGCTGAGTTTTAGAACTACCAGCAAAAAGTTATTCAGACTATCTTGAGTAATCCAATAATAACCATGCATTTTATCTCAGATTTTTTTAATCTGATTCAATATAGCTAATTTAGTTTTTTTAAGCTCTGGTTTTAAATCTAATTAAGACATCTTAAATTGCTCAATTTCCATTTGGGTAGCCTGCTTTGCCCATAATTTTTAGATTTCAAGACTTCTCTAATGTATTTCTTCCATTGCCTTTCTACAATTAAGCTTCTCTTCCATTAAGCTCTGTCAGACTTAGTCATAAAGGAGGTTGCTAACAAATCAGTCTCATAATTAAGAGCAAAAGAAGATTTCTAAGAAAATCCCATTGTATACAAGGTAACTTAAGGGGACAGGCCTATCCTTGTGCAATTGAGGATATGTCCTTTTTTATTGGGGTAGGGGAGACGCGACCAGGGATTGAACTCAGGGGCACTCAACCATTGAGCCACATCCCCAGCCCTATTTTGTATTTTATTTAGAGACAGGGTCTCACTGAGTTGCTTAGTGCCTCACTTTTGCTGAGGCTGGCTTTGAACTCGTGATCCTCCTGTTTCAGCCTCCCGAGCCACTGGGATTACAGGTGTATGCCACCGCACCCAGCTGGAGGATATATCCTTTTATCTGCATATTAGGTTACAGGTATTTTGGAAACTGATTAAGTTCCCTCTCCTCGTTTCTCTTGTCTTCCTGACCTCTCATAATCACTTTTCCTAGACCTCCTCAAAATGTTAGAAGCACAGTGAGCAGCTACATACTAAGACAGAACCTGAGGCTTGACAAAGGTGGCATTTGGTTTGCCCTTTGGCAGGGTGTATAGTAGCACTTGCCAGCCCCAGGCCTTCAGAGTTGCATGTATCTCTTCCATGGTGCAATCTGCCTCTGTTGTCCTGTGGCCTGTGGACCTGAACTCAAGCCTCCATTTCAAAGGCATTATGTTACTTCACACCATCTGGTCAGCTGGCCCTGCATCCAAGAGATTTGGAATCATAGTGTAGAGGAGCTAATTATGTTCAGTGAGTGTTTCATGATTTGCTATTCTAGCCAAATAAACAAAAATAAATTATTGAAATATTTTCTTTCTGATCTCCCTGTTCAACAAATTCAAAAGTATAGGGGAAAAAAATCCCCAAATAGTTAGGCAATTATTGGAGAAACTGTTGAGCCCATTTTGCATAACTGATTGTGCATATGTTCTAAATTGTAATCCTTTTGGACTTGATATCGATAAGAATATTTAATGTGTTTCTGTCCCATTTTACAGTGGACGATTTTCATGCTAAGTGCTTTAATGTATGTCTGCACTGCTAATGTATCACTTGAGGCTGTGCAGTTCAAAGCTTCGAGTGTACTTTATGAATTTGAGATTTGTTGACACAGTATTTATTTTAACTGAGACTTATTTATATTTGTATCCTTTTGAAAGCCATGCCATTGAGACAGGCAAAATTTAAAATTTCACATCTGTTCTTAGACAATTAGGTGATGTCGCTATTCATCTTCACAGTTATTTCTGCAAATGTTCAAACACTTTTTTTCTTGCCACGTCCATATGTAGTCCAAGTTGTATTAAGTAGATCTTATCTAAAATTAATTTTACCTAACTCCAGTTATTTTTAAAAAGCAGAGACTTCAAGCAATAGTAAATATTTGCTAATTCCATAACATATCCATTGAAGTCATGCAAAATTTGATTTGAAATTCAGTGTGAATGACAAATCTATTATGATAAAAGAATGCTAGGAAGCTGTGAAGCAAGCATGAACATATTCATATGGGAATATTTGTTAAACTCTAATTAAACTAAATGATTTTAGATTAGCCTTACTTGTTATCAAAAAATAAATATCTACAGAGAAAGGATTCTACTTTGTCATCCATCATTAATTTTTATGCATAGATTTCCCATTATAAATTTTATGGATAGGAACTCTCTCCTTTGTCTCATTTGTTGTTTATATATTAACAAAAAATAAATGGTAGTTAAAAAATTTGAAGTGAAGTTTCCATAAAATAAATGTGAGATGATGGACATAATAATTGCTCACTTATAGAAATAATTTCACTGTGTATGTGGGTATTTAAAACATTATTTTGGATATGTTACATTTAGACAATAAAAAATAGGGAAAATACTGTTGTATTATACATTTGTTAATCCATCTGATATACCACTAGAGCTTGAAAATCTAAATCTGTTCATGTAAAAGAGCTGTTTTTTTCCCGTTTATTGAATGGACCTTGGAATTAAATAAATCTCACTAGACAGTGGGATTTACTTTTTAAAAGTCTATAATCTTCTCACTGCTGAACTCCAGCCATTTGCTTGTTATAATTATTTCCAAAATTGGGCTTATCTGTATCAAATTGTTTACATGTATAATTAGTAGTTCCATTGATATTAGAGTTTTAAATATTCTATGAAACAAAGTTTTAGCAATTGTGGGTTTGAATGTTGAAATTTAAAAAACAAATATTGTATAGAAAATAGATGAGAGTTTTCCATAAAATTAGCATGTGTATGAAATAATTGTTAAATACACAGGCACAAAATTTTAATTGCCCTTTCAAATATTGTATTGTACACATACAAACTAGAGAAAAGTAGAATTTCTAAAACATTCTTAAAATGTTTCTGAGTACAATTTAATTTTATCATTTGTAAATAAATTCTTTCAACTCAGCATATACCCAACAAATCATTCCATGTAATTTCCTACCTTTATTTTTTCTCCTGCATTCATGTGACAATACTATCACCTTCTCAATTATATCTAAGCAGTCATTAATTAACTAATGATATCAGATGAACCACAGTTATCTCCTTTACCAGATTGTAAACTGTTTGAGAGCATAATCAATTTCTAATTTACTTCTATATGTTATAGATCCCTTAATAGATTATTTGCAAATAAGTGTATGGTCAGGGTCCCAGAAGGAAATTGATGACACAATTTGTGTAATTGTAGAAAGTTTAATAAGGACTTTTACAAAGGGATGAGCAGGTATAAAGGAGAACAACAATGGTGAAGCACTCCTGGGCTAGAAGTAGCAGGGGTCTATTACCACCCACAGGTCTGAAGGGCAAAATTGGGGAGAGATGACCAGGACCAGAAAAGACCTTTAGTGGAGGCTCTGACTAGGGAAGAACTGCTACCAGAATCTGTGGCCATTAGAGGAACTTGAGTAGTGCCATCTGCAGCCCAGCAGAAAAAGCCTGATTCTCAGATGCTCTGCCATGCTTCTCATTACCCTAAATCCAAAAAAAAGCTAGAAACTAGAGAAGGCCATCAGTAGGTTCCATGGAAGACTTCCAGGAACAAAGATAGAGAAAGATAGAGTGGACAGAACCAGGGGAGAAAGGCATGTGTATGAACAGAGACTCCCCAGCTTAGATGTTTGGTTAATGAATAGAACAGTGATAAAGTCTTTAAATGTTTCAACTTACTAAAATAGATTTGCTTAATTCTGATTGGTAATATAGGAACATCAGTTTATTTAAACATT